>CM033473.1:107026578-107666391 GCA_019447015.1 Hymenochirus boettgeri
TTTCCGATTGCCGTGTGGAGTCAGGAAGGAATTTTTCCCCCCTTTTTTAGCTGGGGTTTTTTGCCTTCCTCTGGATCAACTGTTAGGTAGGGTTAAAAAAAAATAAATAAAAAAAAAAAAAAAAAAAGTGAATAGGTTGGACTTGATGGACGAATGTCTTTATTCAACCTTAATTACTATACTACTATATTATACTGTTGTATCTGCAGAAGGCCGATAGTTTAATGTTTCGTAGTATCTGTATTTTGGTCTATTGGTAAAGTGACGTCACGTAGGAGTGGAGGGAGTTAATGGCCTAGTTGTTGGAGGGAGGCGGGGTTAGGGGCATGGCTAGGGAAAAGGGGTGTGACAAGTGAGATTAGAGTCTCCTCTTGGTCATGGGAGTCTGGGGTGGTCTCGCAGGAGCCAGCCAGTGTCTGTCGATGAGGCCAAAATTATTGCATTCGTTTTCAGCCGCGTCCGACCGACCGTTCGCCCGAATCGGATGAAAAGATGATCGGACATGGTGGAAAACCACGTCCGATTGTGCGGTCCTCTATGGACAGTCCTTCCTCCTGGCCAACCGGCCAGTCTCGAATGGTCGGTCAGGAGGAAGGATTGTTACGTGTGTACCAGCCTTTAGAGCTATAAGTAAGCGCTGTGCCTTTCAAGCATGCAACTTACTAATAGCTTCTGGGGCAGCCCGAATTTTTCATTGGAGACCAGCTCGGGGGGCATTTGCCCCTCAGCCTACTGGGCCAGCCCTCCCCTGCCTGCAATAAGCTGTTGAATTGTTGCACTCTCCTCACGGTAATTAAAAAACTAATTTCAGGGACATTGTACATCCTTTCAATGAGTCCCAGATCTTCTGTTTGTTATAAACTTAAGACTCAATGACTATATGGCCCCCACAGTTACAAGGCAGACCTTCAAGACTACACAGCTTCTACTAAATATTCTGGACCTGTGGATGGTGAAGTCTTTGCCAAAAAAAGTTCGGAGCGCACAGCCCTACATTGCTATAAGCCACAATTCATAGGCTATATGGCCTCTATGGCCATAGGGACCTAGAGACCTACAAACAGCCTCCACAGCTAAATGCTCAAACCCTATGAGACATGAGAGTCTTTACTGGTATATATTTTCGCTTAAATCCGCACATGGATACCTTTTCTAGGTTGAAAGTTCATCACCAAAACAAACCCCAACTAAATGAGAAATTACATAGACCATCACTGGTCTCACCCCCAGGCTCATTTAGGCTCACAAAATATACACCTTAATTACAAACCATTTGAAATGCCAAAGAGTCATTACTGTTATTAAAGGAATAGTTCACACAAAAAGTGAACTATTCCTTTAAAGCAGCAGCGACGGGAGGTAAAGGACCTATTCCTTACCTTCGTTCTTCAATCACTTGACCAGGATCCAGGATCGTTGGTAAGGTATTTACCTCAGGCACAATCCAGTGCAGCTCAGTTGACAAGACCCGACCGCTTCCTGGTTTAGTTTCACTATTGCACGCATGCGTGATAATTCGCGCTATAGTAAACTAAACCAGGAAGCAGTTGGAAATTGAGCTGCGGTGGATCGTGCGTGAAGTAAATATGCTTACCTTCGATCCTGGATCCTGGTCAAGTGATTGAAGAACAGAAGGTAAGGAATAGGTCCTTTACCTCACGGTCTTCAATCACTGCTTTAAAGGAATAGTTCACTTTTGTGTGAACTATTCCTAATAATGTCATGTTATAATTTGGCTTGAAGAGACGAATTACTGTTCTTTCTATTTTAAACTGTTTATTGTGTTACAATAAAACAACAAGGAGGATACAAAAACATTACATCTGTACATCGTGTGTTATACATTTTGCAGTAGGATTGTAATACAGGGTCGATGAAATCGGACACAGTTACGAATGGTTGTACAGACATTTTATACCAAGTTTAACATGGGATAAATAACATTCAATATGTAGTTACAATTCAGGGTTACAGAGATGCTTGGGGAGATTATGTAACCATAGTTAGGGGGGTGGTGTGTTTTGTCGTTGAATTTGTTTTTTTGGTTTTTTTATTGGTTTTTGTTTGTTTTTGTTTTTTTTTTGTGACATTGAGGTTGTCATTTTTGTTTGATTTTTTTTTTTTGAATTGTTTTTTTTTTTTTTGGATTTTTGAAGTGTTTGTTTTTTTTTGTTTATTTTTATTTGAATTTTGAATTTTGGTTCTTGTTGTTGAATTTTGAAGTTTTTTTGTATGTTTGTTGAATTGTTTTTGATTTTTGAATTTTTTTTTTGTTGTTGTTTTGAGTTGTGAATTTTGTTTTCTTTGAATTTGTTTGTTTGTTGGAATTTTGTTTGTTTTGAAATTTTTTTGTGTTTTTGAATTTTGTTTGGTTTTTTTTTTTTTTGTTTGTTTTTTGATGTGTTGTTGATTTTTTTTTTGTTTTGTTTTTTTTTGTTATTTTTTTTGGGTTTTTGGTGTGGTGGTTTTTTTTTTTTTTTTTTTTTTTTGTTGTTTTTTTGAAGTTTTTTTATTTTTGGAATTTTGAAAATTTTGATTTTGGGAAGTTGTTTCGTTTTTTTTTTTGGAAATGGTTTTTTGGAGTGGTTGGTTTGTGGGGGTGGGGGTGATTGTCGGGGGGGGGGGAAGGGGGGGTGGGGAAGTGTGAAGGTGTGGGTTGTGGGGAGGGGGGAGGTGGAGGGGGGGGGGGGGGGCGGGTGGGGGGGGGCGGGGTGCGGTGGGGGGGGGAGGTGGGGGTGGGGGTGAAGGGGGGTGGGTGGGGGGGGGGGGGGGTGGGGGGTGGGGGGGGGTTTTTCTTTTTGCTTTTGTTTTTTTGCATTAAAGGTTACAATATGCTTGTGTGTAAGCATGGTGGAGGGGGGGGATCGGACGGCGGGGGGGGGGGGTTCCCGGTTGTGCGCGTGCCGGATGCCGTTGCGTCTGTATATTGTATTCATTCATGCCATGGTGACCAGATTGAGTTTGTACCTGTCCACTGTGCCCTTTTAATATAAATGAGCCTTGAGAATTGGTAGCATTTTTTGGATCCATGGTTTCCAGGCTCTGAATTTGGGAGGCGTTTGTGATGTCCAGGTGAGTATGATAGAACGCCTTGCATAGGAGAGAGAAAAGTGAGCTGAAGGTTATTCCAGCAGTCTATTTCTGGGATGCCTAAAATACAGAGTTTAGGATCGTTAGGTACTGTGGATCCGAGTAGGCCCGATAGGTACGCGGCGACCTTGCGCCAGAATTTTTGTACTTTATTACACGCCCATAGCATGTGCCAAAAGTCAGCATTGTTGTTGTGACATTTCGGACATTCAGAGCTGAGTGAGGGGGACATTCGGGCTTTCCTTGCCGGGGTTATATATGCCTGGTGTATTATGTAAAATTGCATCAGTCTGTTAGGTGCTGATGGTGATGCTTTAATGTGGGATTCACCCAATGCTTCCCAGTCTGATTCTGTTATCGAAGGGATAGCTTGGGTCCATTTATGTATTGTGGTATTGGTGACTTCGGCGAGTTGGGTATTCAGTAGCATAGTGTAGGAATGGGAGATTAAGCGGGGTTCTCCATATACATTTATTAGTCTGATGATGGGGTGGGGTTTTACTGGTACGGTTGAGGACTGAAATTCAGAGATGAGACAGTATTTGTAGGTATCTGAATAGGAAGGAGTCTGGTAGATTGAATATAGATTTAAAGTCAGTGAATGAGATTAGATGTTGGTTTTGAATAATATGTGAGAATTGAGTTATCCCTTTTCTTTCTAGGATTTGGGTGTCAGGGAAGGAGGCTAAGTTGGGAAACTGGGGATTGTGCCAGAGTAGCGATTCTTCAGGGATATCCCGGAATGCGATATATTTGTTGACTCTTTTCCAGACTTTAAATTGTTGGGAGTGGAGGGAGGTACCTCCCCCAGGTATAGTGATGGTGCGTTGTTCTAGAAATACCAAGGGGTGTGTGGGTAGGTAGGCGAATAGTAATGATTCTGCATCATAGAGAGTGAAGGGTGTATTTTGTGGGTTCTGGTTGGGGCAACAGCCAGGGTTTAAAGTATTTAAGTTGTGATGCTAGATAGTAGATGTGGAGATTGGGCATTGCTAGGCCTGCGGAGGTTTTGGGTCCTTGCAGCGCTTTGAGGCGGACTCTGTTCCTTCCAGCGCCCCAGAGAAATGGGAGCAGCAGGCTATGTAGTTTTTGGAAGAATTTGGCCGGAATGTAGCTCAGTGTGTGTTGAAAAATGTAGAGGAGTTTTGGTAGTAAGATGATTTTCACTAGGTTAATACGCCCTATGAGGTTAATGGGCAGGTTTTGCCATGTTTTAATTTTCTTGCCTACCATATCTGTCAGGGGGGCAATGTTGAGTGTAAAAAATTGAGAGGGGGAGTGTGTGATTTGTATTCCAAGGTATTTGAAGGTGCTAGTTATTGGTATTAGGTGTTTGGCAAACGGCGGTATGATGCACTCTTTATCCAGGGGGAATAGGCAGGATTTATCCCAGTTGATGTATAGTCTAGAGGGTGGGACGAATTTTGTTATTATGTCATACACAGAGCGGAGAGAGCGAACCGGGTCGGCTAGATATATTATCATGTCATCTGTGTATAGGCTCAAACGTGAGGAGTGTTGACCGAGAGTGAATCCAGTGATATCTGGGTGTGATCGCAGTCTGATGGCGAGTGGTTCAATAGCGATTGCAAAGAGATATGGGGAGAGGGGGCATCCCTGTCTGGTGCCCCTGAAAAGGGGGAAGGTGCTAGATGTGGTGCCGTTTATTCTGATCGCTGCTGTGGGGTTGGCATATAGCAGTTGTGTCCATTTGATGAATCTGGGGCCGAAGCCAAACCTCCTTAGACATTCCCATAGATAGGGCTATTCGATCGAGTCGAATGCCTTTTGAGCATCTAGGGAAAGCATTATCAGTGGTAGGTGTGGGGTTGTTTACATAGTTGGATTCGGCTTCCATCAATTATCTTGTTATCTCATTTTCCCTATCAGAGGTCGAGTGTTTGATATGGGAGATGGTGGACTGCAGTACTCCACGCAGAACTGCTTTGAACGCATCCCAGGTATTGCCGACATTCACTCCATTGTTGTTAAATTGGAAGTAGGTGTCGATTTGGTCGGGGGTCGCCTCACCAGGAGGAAAGAGACTAATCCAAAAGGGGTGGAAGCGCCATGGGCGTGTTGTGTGTGGGTGTGTGGTGGGAAGTTTGAGCTTTAAAAGAATAGGCGAGTGATCGGATATGCCCCTGGTCAGATGCAGGATGTCCACGATGTTAGGAGATAGTCTTTTATTGATAAATATATAGTCTATTCTCGATAGTGTGTTGTACGTTTTAGAATGGCAGGTGTATTCTTTCTTATGCGGGTGGCGCAGTCTCCACGCGTCTATGAGTCCCAAGAGTTTCTTTTAGGGGTTGCTGATGTGCAGGTGGAGGATCATATATACCTATTATCACAAACCAGACTGAGTTTATGGTGAGGGCTTAACATAGATATTTTCCTCTTTTGTCAGATCTGACTTCTTGAATGACATATCTTAATTGCTTATTTATTAGTATTGAGACTCCGCATGAATAAGAGGAGTGGGTACTATGCGCAGTCCAGCTTATCCATGGTCTTTGAAGATAACCTGTAGTGCTGGGGAGTAAGTGAGTCTCTTGGAGACATATTATGTCAGCCTGTGTGGATCTTATCTGGGTAAAGACGGAAAGTCTTTTAGATGGGTTGTTTAGACCTCTGACATTCCATGTTAAAATTTTTAATGGTAGATTATGTTATACAGCCGATCGGTGATAGTCAAATATTATCATCATCCAGCCTAGGGTATGGAAGGGAAGGGGAGGGTGGGGGTCTTCAGGAGGGTTAAGAAACGGGGGAGGTAGGTAGGTAGGATAGTTAGATAGTGGCAAATTTGACGATCGGTAGGGGCTTGCGTTGTATATGAGCAAAGTAGTTCGACCAGAGATCACCGGGGTGGTTGGGACAAATGTCTTAGCATTCGTGAGTTATGTGTGTTGTCCATTTGGGGTCGACTTCGGCCAATGTTGCTTATAGATTGTAGCTGAATCTTGTAATTATACTGGTCCTTACATATAGTTAGTGTGGTGTATCTCTGTCCAGGAGATAATAGGAGCGAAAGTGCTTCAATCTGGCTGAGGGTCATTTTACCTGGGTTAGTGGTAGGGTCATCAACCATGGTGGGAGTCACAGTGGGGGGCTATTGCCAGAGTGGGTTAGGTAGGTGGTAGATGGGGGTGGGGCAGTTATGCTGTGTGTAGCATTACATCGATATAGATCTACACAGATAGAGCTGGTCCATACATGTCAACGATACCAATATTTATTCCTTCTATCAGCGTTGTTGGTGTCGGGACCCTCATTCCTTAGTTGGTAAGGTTCTTCAGGCCCCTGTTCTTGAAGTGTCGCAGGGGTATAGGAGTGGAGGGGGTAGTGTAGTGGCCGTTCGTGTATATATATTGGATGACTGGATATGGACAAGCTGTAGGCTGGTTGCAGGGACACTTCCTTCATGTTGGTTCGGGTTGGTTGAGGGTGGCTGTATGAGAAGCGGTGATATCAGGTTGGCATTGGGGAGGAAGGGGGTAGGGAGGGTTGGGGATAGTATGAGGGGGTAGTATAAGTGCCCATACAGCAAACTGTCCAGATATAGGATTGGTGTCGCCAGACAGACTGTGGGTATAGCTTGTAGGTGGGTAGAGATAGGTGGGGTTAGATCGACGGTCGAGTTGGGGAGGTTACTCACGGTCTACCGGGTGCCCATCCTGGTTGCGAACGTTGGGTCCTTTAGGCAGCGGAGCTTGGAAGGGGATGACTTGGAAGTTAGACATGTTGTAACACCAGCAGGGTCGGCCACTACCGGGGGTATTGTAGGTTGTGGTGGCGTTCCAGGTTGGTTCACCGGGAGTCCAGCCAGGAGCATGTTTCCGCAGGGGATTCAAAGAAGCGAGCCCTGCCGTCCACCTGTACACGAAGTCTAGCAGGATACACCATTGAGTTGGTAATGTTAGCTTGAGCCAATCTCTTTTTAACATCTGCGAAGGTTGCCCGTCTCTTCTGTAGACTTAAAGAAAAGTCCGGGAAGATGCGTATTATGGAGTTTTCGTGTTTGAGGTCCTGCATATCTCGGGCCATGCGCAGGATAGCCTCCCGGTCTTTAGCATTCAGAAGCCTGGCTATTATAGGCCTTGGCGGTGCGCCAGGGATGGGTGGTTTGGCGGGAATCCTGTGCGCTCTTTCTATACTGAACTGCGTAGATAGGTTATCGCTCTGGAAATGGGACTTTATCCAATCCTCGATAAACTTTCCGGGGTTAGGTGTCTCGGTTCCTTCTGCGAACCCAATGAAATGCAAGTTCTGTCGTCTCGACCAATTTTCCAGGTCGTCTAATTTGTTCATTGTGGCCTGTAGTTCTTGTTGCAGGTGGGTTATATTGTGTGTGTGGCCTGGTATTACATCTTCCAGTTCAGATATGCGGGTTTCAGCTTCGCCGACCCTTTGCCTTACTTTGTGGAGATCCTGGCGCATCAGGGATAGGTTGGCCTTAACCTCCTCCAACATGGTTGTGAGAGTTTTCTTGGAGTCACCTATGGCTCCCAGGAGTTCTTTTTTTAAGGACCCCTAGGGTGCACTCGTCTCCAGCCGGTTGTTCCGTGTCGCTGTTTTGGGAGTGAGCCATGCTATCTGGGGGCTCCAGTCGAGGGGACTTCGTGCCCTCCGGGGCATTGGTTGCGTTGTGCCACGCGAAATGCTGTAGGCGGGTTTTGGCGGATTTAGCCTGGTTTTGTTGTCTATGGTTTTGTTGTCTATGCCGGGGCATTTGGTTAGGCGTGGAGTTAGGTGCTTTAGGTCAGTTTTTAGACTTGGAAGAGGTAAGTTGTTAGCCTCGGGTGAGTGTTAGGTCCGGGAGCAGGTCCACCGCACGTCTTACTCCATTGCCGTCCTAGCTCCGCCCCCCTGTTCTTTCTATTTATTTTTTTTCTGTTTTATTCTTATGCTTATTTGAACTGTATCTCCTCCCACAGCTAGAGACATGAGCTAGAGACATAAAATTCGGTACAGACATGCAGGGCATATAGGAGAAGTGTGCTATTACCTAGCTAAGGAATCTTCGGAAGCTTTACAGCATTATCAGTGAATTCCGGGACATTTTTTCCCATAGACTATAATGGTAACAATCCTCAAATGAGGATATTTCGAGGTTTAACGGTCATGAGATCAAAACAGTATGTTTCATGGTCATAAACACAAATGCTGATACACCCAACCTCCTACACAGACACACCTGTACACCCACCTACTGACCTACCTTTCCCATTCTAAAAGGGTAACTAATTTTGTTTAATCATCAATAAAAGTTAGTTATATGGTCAAACATGCAAAAACACATACCCTCAACCTCACGCGGGCACACACGCCTACTGACCTACCCTTCCATTCCTGTGGCAGCCTTACTTAAAGGGTAAAATCAAAAAACTAATTTTGATATATCCTCAATAAAAGTAAGTTATATGGTCATACATGCAAAAACACATACCCCCAACCTCACACAGGTACACACAGCTACTGACCTATCCTTCTATTCCTGTGGCAACCATACTTAAAGGGTAAATAAAGTCCAAAAAACTAACAGGGTATTCAATAAAAGTTCTTATCATTAAAAATGGTGCTAATTTTGCCCCAACCAATCAGATGTTAGCTTTCAAATGTTAAATAAGATCTGATTGGTTGGGGCAAAATTAGCACCATTTTAAACGATAAGAACTTTTATTGAATCTCCCTGTTATTTTGATATATCCTCAATAAAATTAGTTTTATGATTGTAAACACAAATAAAGACATACCCCCTCAACCACTGACCTACCATTCTATTTTCGTGGCAGCCATATTTAAAGGGTAACTATAGTCAAAAAAAATTTGACTAATCATTAAAAAAGTTTGTATTTTTTGACCCCCAACCTGACCTAGGTACACACACCTACTGCAATATAGGTTTTGGGGCTATTAGCCAGTAAATCATAAGGTGCTCCCTCACCAAGTCCTCTACCATGGATTCTTAGCCATCGATCTGGGATTTTTTAGAGACAACTCACAGCCACAATCCCTCACCAGAAAGAGAAAGACACGGAAGAGCAAGAAACACAAAGGGGCGCTGGGACAAGCAAACAGAGTGGCATATGAAACAGAGACAGAGACGCTCGTGGTAAATATATATATAATGTAAATATATATATTTACATTATCTACCACACAGACTAAGGTACTGGAAAAGGGACTTCGATTTGCACCCACATATAAGAGCAATATGTTTAACTTTAAAACAGAATGGTATAAATTTAGAAGATCTGTGAAGCTGAGAATGTGTAATAAGAATACAGAAGTCCCTCTTCCCCGTCCCTTTAAGAAAAAATAAAAGTTTGTACCCACAATAGCAAACAATTCATTAGAGATATTTGATAATATGGTAATGAATGATGTTAAAAAAAATGGACTGGTTAAAAAGGGATAGGAGAAATTTGTCTAATGAAGAATGTGATGCTTTAAATCAATTAAAAAATAATAAAGACATCATCCTGAAAAAGGCAGATAGGTGGGGGCCCGCGAGCGCAAAACGCGTAAACGAACGCGCTAGTGTGGCCTAGCCCTTAGAGATACCACTGAATTCCTGAGGCACATAGAAGCCCTTTGTGAGATAGGGAGATATTTATGCACAATGGACGTAGAACCCCTATACACATCCATCCCACATGGTCTAGGGATGGACAGCAGTTCATCCTGGACATTTTTCATCCTGAGAATACCATCAAGGGCCTACCATATAGCCAACTCTTAAGAGTTCGGAGGATAGTCAGCAAGGATGATCTTGGTAAACAGAGACTAAAGTAAATGTGTGACAAATTTATAGCTAGGGGTTATGACAGCCACTACCTAGCTGAACAATGTGAAACAGTGATGCAGATAGAAAGACAGGAGTTATTAACAGAACGAATAACACAAACACAAACAAAAAATGGAAGAATTCCATTTGTCACTACATACAACGTACACTCCAAACAGATAGGAAGGATTGTTAAAAAGCATAGGAAAATCCTACAAGCAAGGGGAGGACTGGGACCTTTTGGCCTAAGGAGCAAATACAACCAAGTGGCCCTTTCACATTAAAGCTTAACATTTTTGACCACACTGACTTTGCTTAGGTCACACCCACTTTGTTTAAGTTACACCTATTTTTAAGACCACTATTTCCATTGTACATTTTAAAGTGTATGATGTGATGAAGATAACAGTAAAAGCTTAAACCTAGCTAATGAACTGGAAGGATGACATAACACTGGCTAATGAACTAGAGGGCAGACCTAACTTGGGCTAATGAACTAGAGGGCTGACTAACACCGGCTTATAACCTGGAGGGCTGATTATCACTGGCTAATGAACTGGAGGACCAACAATAATTGCTAATGATCTAAAGGGCTGCCAGCACTGACTAATGAACTGGAGGGCTGACAAACACTGGCAATTATATTCAAAGGTAATTACAACACTAGCTAATAAGGTGGAGGACTGATAAAATCTTGACGAATAAACTGGAGGGCTGACAACACAGCTAGCTGAAATACTGGTGGACCACCAATTCTTGCTAATGATCTAAGGGCTGCCAGCACTGACTAATGACTGGAGGGCTGACAATACTGGCTAATTATTCAAAGGAATTACAGCACTGGCTAATGAATGGGGGCTGGCAAACACAGGTATGATCCTAAAGGCTGACACACTGATAAAACTGGAGGACAGACACACTGGGTATGATCTAAAGTGCTGATACTGACTAATAACTGGAGGGCTGACACACAGGCTAATGAAATGGAGACCAACAATACTTGCTAATGATTTTAAAGGGCTGGCCTGCACTACTCATGAACTGGAGAACTGACAACACTGGCTAATGATCTCGAAGGAATGACCAGCACTGGCTAATGAACTGGAGGGCTAACAACACTGAGTAATGATCTAAAGGGCTGACACAAACCACTAGCTATGTACTTGGATGGGCTGACAACACTGGGTAATGATCTAAAGGCTGACAACAATGGCTAATGAACTGGAGGGATACATAGGCTTATAATTGGAGGGCTGTCAAACACTGGCTAATGACCTGGAGGGCTGACAACACTAGCTAATGACTTAAGGGTTGACAACACTGGGCTAATAACTGGAGGGCTGACAACACGGCTAATTAACTGTAGGACACTGCAAATTAACTGGAGGGCTACTAATAACAGGAGAGCGGACAATATTACGGAAATTAACTGGAGGGCTGGCTACCACTGGTACGGAACTGGAGGGTGCCAGCAAAAAGAACTGAGGGATGGATATGAATTAGAGGGCTGACAATACTGGCTAATTAACTGGAGGGCAACCAGTAATCACTGGACACTGACATTACACTGGGTACTGACTGGATTGCTGACTAATAATAAATATGATTATATCCCTAGATCTCCATAGATTGCTCTGCTCTCAGCTTCCTTAAAAGTGCTGCCCAGACTGGTCAGGAGTAGTACCTGCTAAACTTTAGACACTGCAAACTTTAGACTAGCTAAAATCTGAATGTCTTGGCAGAGTATTTGAAGCTTGCCAAGAGCAAACAAATGTATGTAGTTTCATAGATTAGCAACCCGCCCCCCCCCCCCCAATTATCTTATAGCATCTCTGCAAGGCCTGGTGCACATAGTTTAAACTGAAAGAGCAGGTCCAAATCACGTCTAAATAGCCTTAACTCACTAATAGCTTCTGCAGCAGCCCAAACTTTATATTGGAGACCCAGCCTGGGGGGGCATTTTGCCCCTCAGCCTCCTGGGCCAGTCCTCCCCTGGCAGAGAAACAACACCTCTAAAACCTCAAAAGTTGGTGTTAAAGTAGACAGGCAATAGTGGTGAATAAGGCCACAGAAAAAAAGAGGTGGTTGAGGTTACTACTAGAAAAGGAGCTCTGTTTGGAAAAATCTGGTAATATCTACTTGTGGTAGTCGCATTAATAGATAAGAGGAGGTAACTGGCAAGGCTTTGTGGAACTAGTGACCATGAAAATGTGTCGTTTGGACCTGTTTATCGAAAGGAAAAGTGCGCTGGGTTCAACAAGACCTTTTACTTTCGGGAAGGGTTTTATGGCAGAATGGGAAACAGAATGTATATACAATGGAGAACATCACCATAACATATCCCTATGGAAAAGATTTATAGACGACATTTTAATAATATGGAATGGGACTGAGGAGAAACTCAACGAATTTCTCCAATGATTAAATGATAACGATAGAAACCTTAAATTTACATATACATTGAGTAGGAGTGAAGTAATCTTTCTTGATCTACGAATTTATGTAGAAGATAATAAAATAAAGACTGAGACCCACTCAAAAAGACGATAAATGCAATACATATATTCTACACAATAGCTGTCATCAAAAACATTAGCTGGAAAATATTCCACCTAACCAATTTCAAAGAATCAGACGCAACTGTACGGATATAAATACTTATGAAACACAGTCAGAAAACCTACTAAAGAAATTTGAAACAAATGGATACAATACAGAAAAATTAAAAAATATCCAATCAAACATAAAAGAAATTAATAAACCAGAATTGCAGTATATGTATTAATACCAGTAATTCTCAATATTTTTTATTTTTAGAAACATATCTAGCCCACTTTTAAAGAGATACAATGAACTTGCCATTACCACATCTGCTGGAAGACAGTTCCATAGTTTTACCGTTTTCACTGTAAAGAAACATTTCCCGAACCTTAAGATGAAACTTAATTTCTTCCAATCTTAAAGGATGTCCACGTGTCCTCTGATATGAGCGATTAGTAAACAATGCACCAGAGAGTTTATTGTATGGCCCATTAATATATTTGTATAAGGGTATCATATCCCCACGCAAACGTCGCTTCTCTAATGTAAACAGCCCTAACTTGTCTAATCTGCCTGCATAGTCAAGCCTCTCCATTCCCTTTATTATTTTAGTTGCCCTTCTCTGAACTGCTTCCATTTCCAAGATGTCCCTTTTGAACTGCTTCCATTTCCAAGATGTCCCTTTTGTATATGGGTTTTTTCCTCTTGAATCTATTCCCCTCTTTATACAAGACAATATCTTGCTATCTCTAGCCGTTGCTGTCTGGCATTGTCTGTTATCTACCAGAACCCCCAAATCTTTTCCCAGTGGAGATTCACTTAACAGAGTTATTTATGGTGTAGGTGGCACAAGGATTGTTAAACCCTAAATGCATCACCTTACATTTATCAACATTAAATCTCATCTGCCATACTGCTGCCCATTTTGATAAACTATCTAGGTCTGCTTGCAGCAATTGCACATTATTTGAAGTTTCCAAAGCTCTGCATAGTTTAGTATCATCAGCAAACACAGAGACCTTGCTCTCAATGCCCCACTTTTAAGTAATTTATAAACAGATTAAAAGAAGTGACCCCGGTATGGAACCCTGAGGCACTCCACTTAGAACTTTAGCCCACATAGATGTAACCCCATTGACCACCATTCTCTGTTTGCGATCCAATAACCAATTCTCTATGCTGACAACACGGGCTAATTATTCCAGGAAATTACAGCACTAGCTAATAAGGTGGAGGACTGATAAAATTGACTAATAAACCTGAGGTCTGACAACACATGCTAATGAAATGGTGGAGCCAACCCAAGCAATTCTTGCTAATGATCTAAGGGCTGCCAGCACTGACTAATGAACTGAGGTCTGACAATACTGGCTAAGTAATTCAAAGGAATTACAGCACTGGCTAATTAACTGGAGGGCTGGCAACCGGGTAATGACTAAGGCTGACCACACTGATATATAACTGGAAGGAAGAAACAACTGGGTAATGATCTAACGTGCTGACTAACATTGACTAATAAACTGGAGGGCTGACAATCACAGGCTAATGAAAGGGGAGGCCCACAAGACTTTGCTAATTATTACAGGGCCTGCCTGCACTGACTCCATGAACGGAGAACTGACAACCTGGATTATCTGAAGGAATGACAGCACGGGCTATGAACTGGAGGGCTAACCACACTGGTAATGATCTAAAGGGCTGACACCACTAGCTATGTCTGGAGGCTGACCACACTGGGTAATGAAATCTAAAGGCTGACCACAAATGGCTAATGACTGGAGGGATACATGGCTTATAATTGGAGGGCTGGTCAACAACTGGCTAATGGAAAAAAAAAACCTGGAGGGCTGAAACACTATCCTAAGAGCTTAAGGGTTTACAAACACTGGCTAATAACGGGAGGGCTGACAACACTGGCTATTAACTGGAGGACACGGCAAATTACTGTAGGTCTCTACATGAACAGGAAGCGGCAATATTAGTGAAAATTAACTGGAGGGCTGGCTCACACTGGATATGAACTGAGTGCCAGCAAAAGAACTGTGAGGGATGATAGATTAGAGGGTGCAATACTGCTAATGAACTGGAGGGCAACCGGTAATGCACTGGAACCTGAATTCACACTGGGTAATGAACTGTGTATTCATTGCTGATATATAATAAATGTGATTATATCCCTAAGAATCCTCCATAATTGCTCTGCTCTGCAGCTTCCTAAAAGTGCTGCCCAGACTGTCAGGAAGTGTCTGCTAAACTGAGACACTGCTAACGAGCATTTGCTATCATAGAATCTGATGTCTGGGCAGGAGTTTGAAGCTTGCCCAAGAGCAGAACAAATGTTTAGTAGTTTTACTTGCACAATTCCAGACACAGCCCCCCCCCACCCCACCATTTTCTTTTACATATCGCAAGCGCAGGTAGGCACAATAGTTAACACTAGGCAGTGTTCCATTATTACTTACTAATCTAATCACTATAGCCTCTCTGCACGCAGCCAAAACTGTATTTGGATGGAGACCACCCTGGGTGGGCATTGCCCTCAGCTCTGGGCCAGTCCTCCCCTGCAAGAAAACATCATCCTCTAAAAAAAACCTCAAACAGTTTTTGTTAAATTAAGCAATATGGGTGGTAAGGCAACGGAAAAAAGGTGTTGAAGGTTACCTACTAGAAAGGAGCTCTGTTGGATCGTGTAAATATCTATACATTGTGGAATCGCATTATAGTATAAGGTAACTGAGGCTAGGAATAGTGGACCCATGAAATAGTGTCGATTTGGACTAGTTATCGAAAGGAAAATGTGCGCTGAGGTTAACCAAGACTTTTAATTTTCGGGAAGGCAACATTTTCCCAGGTTAAAGCAGCTCTTCGAAATGTCACTGGGAATAATTATTATCAGTAAATGTACTGAACAGAAGTTGCTGTTTTAGGGTTTAAGCCATTCACTCTAAATTTATACCCTTGGGAAAAATGTAATAAAAAATCTGCGCCCAATTTGCTACATTCTGATGTTAAAGAAGTCAAATGGAAAGGAGAAAAAGGCATTTTAAATCCTTTAAGGCACGCGGTGAAAGAAGCTTGGGATTAAAAAACTGTAAACAAGGAGTTTAAGAACATCAACACTAGCTGAAAATTAATAATGAAGTAGGAAATGCTAAACACAGCATCATCACTAAGCCTAACACTTTTTTTAAGTTATTTAATAGTAAAGAAGATAGGACTGAAATGTGGCACCATTATTTTGAGGGGATAAAGTTAGTTACGGGGAGGCGATAAAGCAATGTCTTAAATAATACTTTTTTTCCCTCGTATACACTTGAGGTCCAAGTTACGATACTCATAGAGTATAGTAGCATTAATGGTAAAAAGATATTTAGTGCACTTTGGTTAACCAAGGATATGTCATAAAGAACTAAATAAGGTTAATATTCAACTGTATATACTCGAGTATAAGCGACCCCAGATAAGCCGAGGTACGCATTTTACCTAAAAAATTATAAAAACTGATGACTCGAGTAATCAGTATAAAATTATCACCACTACTGCAAACCTGTTAATAACCATAAAATGATTAGCAATGAACATGAATAAAGAGGAGGCCCATGTTTTATTTTTAGGGTATTTCTTTTTCAAATAAAAACAACCTGTTTGTAGTCACTATAATGCATTAAGAACATTGGATACCAAAAACACAAACATCCCGGTCCCATAAAACTATGCACAACAAAGTATGGAAAATCTTTTAACTGAACTGGGAAACCTTTGCTGACTCAAAGTCAATGCTTGAGCAGCAATTATGAAACATGCATACGGACCTAATTAAATCCTTCAAAGTCAGATCCTCTCCTCATTTCTCCACATAGTGCCTCAATTCAGCTGTTGTAATGTCCTCTGCTACACATTAATCCATCACCATCAATCATTTTACATCACTACATCGCTGCTGTCTGTGCTGAAACAAAGCATCGGCTTCTTACCATCCATGCGTTACTATACCACACCACAAACAGGTTTTGATGATGTCGTCTGGAATGTCTACCCCTGCACTCGGACCACTTTGCTTACTAATTCTATGTCAGGCTTCAATAGATTTCCACCTTTTGTCAATTTGTCTTGACCAATGACATCCCATTTGTGCCACATTTTTCGGCACACGTCTTTAAATAAAGGTTTGTTTTACCTATATATCAGAAATATCGTCGTCAGAATCATGCATACATCTCCCTACAATTCATGAGTCCTAAAAGCAAGACCGTACCCCTCAATGGAGACTTAACGAAGCAACTCTATCAAAGGGAAAACATCCTAAGAGAAGTAACAACACTCAATAGAAAATTACGTTCACATAAAACTTCAACTCCTGAAATAACCCAATCGAACACTATGGACAAGCCCACAAGGCAGTAAATCAAGTGAAACTCATTCCAAATAGCAGCCATAGAAATACACAGGAAATAACATAATAAACGCCCTGTAAAGGACATAAAAAAACAACAAAAAACTCGAGTACCCGTCAAGCTCTGAAGAACATATCACACGACTAGAAACACTCAAACAAGAACTAGCCTCACTATAGAATACTAACGCTGATGTCCTCAGACTAAACAAGCCTTTCTATAACAAAAGCAAACAAACCAGACACTTTCTTAGCCCACAACTAAACAACAAACTACCACAAAGTAAATATCTCCCACTGAGAGTACTCTTCCTCAGGACGTTACATTACGACCCAAAATATATAGCCAACAGATTTGCGGATTACACTCCCAAAACTATATAGATGCCAAACTGTAAAACAGAAACACAATAACTGACACACATATAAACAACTTCTACAAGATTTACAACTTACAACTCTCTACAGAACAACAGCAAACGCTTACAACTCCAACACACACACGAATTAAAACAAGTATTGCAAGTTTCAAAGCCCGCAAGCCCCAGCCCAGATGGCTTTACAAATTATATTACAAAAACATTAACAAACAACTCATCCTCATATCAGACTTTTATCAATGACCTGGCACAAACAAAGATCATCTTCCCGGAAATTTTGGAGGCAATGAGTGGTGTTCCCAAACCGGGACAAAGACCATACACAGCCAACCAACTACAGTCCAATCTCATTCATCAACACGGACCTTAAAATCATAGCAAAACTCTAGCGACCCCCCCCAAAATATAACTACCTACAATTATCCACGTAACCACTACGACCAAACCGGATTTATCCATGAACCGCCACACAGCAGATAACATAAGGAAACCATCTCCATATTACAATACGCAAAACAAAACAAATCCCATGATAGCACTACATTGACACGAGAAGGCGTTTGACAGGGTTAGACTTGCACTATATGCACAAACTTAGAAAAAACTCAAATTCCTCCCTCCTATCTCTCTACGCTATCAAGCCTTTTATAACGCCCCAACCGCAATGGTGAGGACTCTGGGATACCCTCGAAATCTATACAGTTAAGACTGGTACGAGCAAGGATGCCACTTTCCCCCCTACTGTTCGCATTGTGCATGAACCACCTGGCAGCAAAAATTAGGAACGCACCAAACAAATAAAGGCATACAAATAGGAGATACAAACACAAAACAAAAATTGCAATGTTGGCGGTGATACTGCTGTAATATGAGAGCCAGAAAAATCACTACCAGAACTTTACTCAATCCATCACCAGTTTGGTAGAATATCAGGATTCAAAGTTAACCACCTAAATCTACGCCCGCCTCTATAAATATTCCCGAGGAACTGAAAAGCATATTAGCAGGGAGATTTCCCAGTTTAGATGGTCCAACACATCATTCAAATATTTTAGGAGTTCATTAGCCATGACACACAAGCTACCTTTTTAAAAAACCAATTATACCCTATGTTCCACACCTGATTACGCTCTATACTAACACAATGGACCCCCATTTCATCTATCTCTATCGGAGAATAACTCTGTAAAAATGATGACACTGCTACCCAAAACTCTTATATCTATTTCGATTTTATTTCGAACTTTGCCAATAATTATTAAAAAAAAGAGACCTAACCCCCAGCACATCTAACATCAGACAATTTATCTGGCAAAACAAAGACCCCTATACGCTTTGAATATATGGCCCGTCCTAAAACAAGGGAGGCCTTGGCTTGCCCAATAGCTTTAAAGTATTACAAAGCAGCTAGAATTGGCCCAACTGACAACAGTGGGTATCAGGACAAGGTACGATGGAGGGTGAGATCAACAGAACCTACTGTCCCCCTTCCACTCCCCCCACAATCCTATGGATTGAAAAGAAACACAGGGAAATTATGATAATCCTACCCCCCAAATATACACTCACTGAAATCTGGACGACTGCAATCGTCGCTATACTTACTACACCCACATACTATGATCAACCCCTTTTTTCCACAATCCCCAATTCTCCAAACCCAATTCTCGACTATACCATCCAGTGACTGACATCTATTGTATAAAATAGAGTTCAAGATCTATTTAATCTAGGACGGTTTCCTTAAAAACTGGCAGAAGCAAAACTGAATGGAAAATCCCAGACACTACTGGTTTAACTTATACCATACCCGGTTTCAATACGCTGAAACAAATACGCTCAAACCAAAACAAAAAATTGACTCAGTTTCGAAAATATCTTATATTCTAATTCGCTACAGAAAAAAACCTCATCTCTAAAATATACCAATCATATGGCATGGAAATCTACCAATCAAACACACACACAACTATCACATGGGAAAATAACGCCAGAGTGAAAACAGACGAAGAGCAGTGGGCAAAACATTTATGTAAACTCACAACAATGCTTTCCCATATAATAATCAAGGATAATCCTTTAAGATTCTATATGACTGGTACAGCACAACACCATCTCTCCTCACAAAATCAACCCCGAACTATCGCCAACGTGTTTCAAAACTGGTGGAGCAACGGCAGACCAACTTCACTGCTGTGACATGTAAAGAAGTTAAAAAGTTCTGGAACAATATGTGAGAGCCTAATTGGCAGAGGTGTTAGCCACCCCATTCCCACTTTCACCTTATACGCTTTTATTAATATACCCGATAGAGTCAACAACCACATTGCCAAGCTTATACTTCAACATCTGTAGCAGCAGCAGCGAGATGCCTTAATAGCGAACACAGGGAAATCACTACCTCAACTAAATGAAATTAATCCAAAGATCTGGTGGATCTACTCTATCTAAATGAATATTTAGCAGCCACACTGAGGAATAACCTCAAAAACTGAACAACACATGGTCTAGCTGGAACATAAAATGGGACTACGAAGGGAAAACACAACCACATGAAGGCGGAGAAGGAACGGGGGGGCGCCCGGCTGGGAAGCAGACCGAGGTAAGGAATGAAATAAACTTATTAACATAATGAATCAGGACAACCGCAAGGGAATAAACGTAAAGATATAATGAGAGAATATATTAAGAAAAAACAACTTTAGTATTGATCATACCAACCTATGAAACGAGAACTTAGTTGATCGTTAATTTTTATTTTTCGATAGTTAAGTAATTATAAGAATAAGCTAATGGTTTTAGTTAATATAATCAGAACAAGTTTGTTTGCAGATGTATATCAAATTATAACATAGAACGTACCAATGACAATTCACTGTAATACTTTTGAAAAAAAAATTTATTGAACAAAAAAAAAGGTTTGTTTTATAGACACATCCACGGGGCTGTAAAACAGAAGATGTAAGCCCACCAGTATAACCGCCAAGTGGGTTTTGAAATGACGTAGCCATTGTTTGGACATCTTCACATATATGGGCTCTAACATATCCCAAACTAGCAATGAGGTTTTTTTTTTTAACGCTACTCCTGGTCGTCCATTCCAAATCTCCTCTAGCCATTTTTTTGTCCTTGGTCATCCATCCAGCCTTTAACATGTGGGCGTACAGTAATTCGTGGGGGGATTTGGCATTTTTAAGCAGGTCTTCCTTTTAAATATCATAACAGGTACAACAGCCGCAGCTTGTACTCCATTGGCCAAACATGCCAGAACCACTGGTAAATTAATTTTTTTTCATTCCCGTTTGTTCTAATGAAAAATAGTTTTTTCGTCCAGGATGCCACTGTTCCTGTTGCTGGAAGATTCAAATTCATTGCTGTCTCATCCATATTCCCGATACTTCCAGGTCATAATTATAAACTTTCTTTGTTTTATAATGAAATTGGATTGAATGACATCAACCTTTTCTTCAAGGTTTTGTGGTAGTTTTGTGAAATCTTTGTATCTCTTTCAACCTATTCATGAATCGGGTACACCATCAGCTGATGCAACAAATTTCTCATACCCGCTGTTTTATATGTCTCATCTTTAGCCATTTGAAGGCATGTAAACGAATTTCCAGGGCGTTTATAACAGTATCCATTTTGAACGACATTCCATGCAATTCAGTTCTCTAGAGCCCCATATGAGGTTGTTAAAACCACACAACCTTTTTTGACTTCGGCTTCTTCTCACTTGCCTGACTTAATTTTTCGCCAAACTCGAACCTGTTTTTTCGTCAACACCGAATTCCTTGCCTGCAATGGAATTATTGCTTTCTTTCTGCTCTCTTGAACAACCTGAGTTTAAATCCAGCGTCGTAAGATCTGCGTTTTTGTTTTCTTCACCAACCTTTCTCTAACAGATTAAAATACAAAAGATCCAGTAAGAAGACTTGGAACCCCATACCTTATAGCAGGTTTACCGGCGTTTAAAGTGAGGCACAGATTACCGTACTGCTTTTATACAAGGTATTCAGCCTTCTAAATCAGTATTCTTTTGAGGTTTGAGTTGCCTCTTAAATAGATAGCAGAATTGCCATAAAGTACTGTACGGTAATCCCATAACATAATCCCACCCATGCCGGTGTTTTATCGCAAAATCCAGCACTGGAACTCATTTCCTGGCACTTCCAATGTTTGGAAATAATCAATTGGCAAGTTCAACAACAAAAAATCCCCTTGCCCAACTTTTTACCACATCATTGTATCTTTTGAGGCATTCCAGAGTTTGGAACTACATACTCCCAGCATACCTTGGTTGCTGGGAGTTGTAGTTCCTAACCATCTCTAGTCCAATCTCTCCCAACTCTGTAAACCCCTCTTTCTGGGTTTAAGGCACTCCAGATGTTTGGAAATACAACTCCCAGCAATCAAGCATGCTGGGAGTTGTTTTTCCTCACATTTTATAGGCACTCTGTACCCCACAAGAATTCCTGGTAAGAATAAGCATAGCAAAAAAAATGTCAATATATGGTAACTTCACGGTCTCACAGGACCCTGACAGGGAATTGGAGATCTCGCTCCTTCCCTGCTCCTCCCAGCCGGATAGTACAGTCCGTACTTAATGAATGCACCCGCGCCTCCGTGCCCCGCGCACATACCGTACCCCCCCGCTCGGTCTCTCTGCTCAGTCCCTCTCTGCTTGCCGTAAGCATCATTTGGTCCCTCCCTCCGCATATTTGGCGGCTTGCTTGCATTCGGCGACCTATGGACGGGTAAGTGAAAAAGCTTACTAGTCAGAAAACTTTTTTCCAGCTCTCTTTTGATGTGACTCGAGTATAAGCCGAGACAAGGTTTCTAGTTATTTTTAAACCTAAACAAACCTCGGCTTATACTCGAGTATATCTGGTAAAATCTCCTGACCCCGGATACAACTACCTCGGGTACTTGACGGAGCTATTTTCAGTTTTTATCTAGGCCATTGTGTTCTTATTTGGCAGACTGTCCCTCATGTCCCTTGTGGTGTGCCTCTGAATGACAAAAGGCTTAATGTTTATTCCATATCCAAAACACAGGTAAGTCGTTTACGTCCGTTCACGGCGTAATTACAGGCCTGTACGTTTAACTTCAGTGGTGAGGGAAGAACCGTGGAAGTTTATATCATGGAAAATGTTCTAGAGTATGTTTCAAGGACTGACATTTAATTAGTACCAGCTTGAATCTTGGAGGAATAATCTTGTCAAACTAACTTGCTTAGCTGCTTTATGAGGAGTAAGTAGAAATTGTAGACTCTGGCTAAGCCGTCGAATGTAGTTTACTTGGTTGTGACAAAGGCTTTTGATACAGATCCCCCATAAGCGACTAGAGTTCATAAGCTAGTTTCCTGTTGATCAGGGGAGGCAGACATTGGTTTATTTATAGATGCAGAGTCAGTAGTTGTAAGGATGGGACGTCATCATAGGGTACCAAGTGCTAATGGAAGGTCCACAGGGTTCTGGTTGGGCGCCCGCTTCTTTTATCTATTTATTAATCATTTCGCGAAGTGGCTATTAGTGCCAGCAAGGTTTCCCTGTGTTTGCTGACAACACAAACTTTGTCGACTAATGGAGGATGTGCAATCGTTGCAGGGGGGGTCTAGATAGATGTCACATCTGGCTGCTAAATGGCAGATGAGATCAATTTTGAGAACAATGTAGGTGATGCATTTTTGTGGACTAAAAATCTTGTGCCACTTATACTATAAATGGCTTTGTGCGTAGTGAATCCCTGTGGAAAAGGGATCTTGGAGTTCTGGGTGGATACACAACTTAAAGTGCAATCAGTGCCAGATGCACAGCCGAGCCCACAGGTATTCTTGTCTAAAGAGAGGTATGGATCAATGAGGAAAATGGAATGTACATTCTCCTCTTAACAATAGCATTGGTAAGGGCCTCATTTGGATATTCAGTGCAATTTTGGGAATCCTGTGTACAAATATGTACATGGAAAAGGGTTCAGAAAGGGCACTATAATAAGGGTATTGGGGGGGGGAGCTTGAATAATGAGGAGACTGGAAAGTTACAATTATTATGCTGGAGAAAAGGCGATTGACGTGGGGATATGATACGTGTGATAAATACATTAACGGGCCATAAAATAACTATCTGGACATGTTCACCAATAGAACATGTCAGAGGACACAAGCAATCCCTTAAGACTTTGAAGAAATAAGATTTAGGCTTCAGTTCCGGAGAGTTTTTCACTGTGAGACTCGTAAAAGCTATGGAACTGTCTCCAGTGGAGTTGTTAGGGCAAGGGGAGTTCATTGGGTCAGTTTAAAAGAAATCTGGATACGGTTTCGCAAACCAAGATATTTACAGTACTGTACATGGACTGATTGATACATAAACGTAGAGTTATGCCAGGGAAATTTCCGATTGCCACTTGGAGTCATGAGAGATTTTTTTAACCCCCCTTTACATAATATTGGTGGTTTGTTTTTTTTGCCTTCCTCTGGATCAACGTTAGGCAGGAAATTAGGATATTGTAGAGGTTTGACTGGATGATCGTATGTACTTTATTCACCCAATCAAAACTATAAACTATTCTATCAGGGCCCTGTGCCTAAGAGCTGCACACATCTAATCACTTTCATATAACATACAAGTATTCCTTTAAAAAATGGTTTTTTACAATGTCCAACCCATCTTTTTTTTTGGTAAGATTCCTCTGAAAGCTATAGTTACATTATATCTGTTATTAAGTCTAATTGGTGAGAGCCCCATAAATCTATTTCTTAGCCTGACGAGATCTCCAAGTATCGAAGCATGTCATGTCTGCGGTCAGATGATTGGTCTCCATCAATAGGCTATATGCATGTTTTAATTAAACAGAATCTGGACACACATGCATTAGCCCGATGGACCATAAAGGAGAACTTTGCTATCTCGCCCCTTCCTTTAGGAACTTGGGTAAGAAATTAACTTATTTTTCTAGATTTTGTGGGTATGCTATTTATATAGAATGAGATGATGCAACGATACCTTCTGTTGACAAAGGTTCTGCGTCGCATTTTTTATGCTCTGAGACTTTTTGCTATTTTTTGGGCCCCTAATCTATAGAGCTGATCTTTTTCTAGATAAATTCAATATACGAGTATTTAGTTTTAAAATCTTTTTGTCTAAACCTTTCAATACATGAACAAACACTAAGTAAAAACAGATGAATCTCATTTGATTCTAAAATAGTTTCATTTACTTCTCAAGCACCTGTAAATTAGAAGCCACTACCATTCCACTTATTTTGTAATTATACAGACCGTATTCTACTGTGTTGATTGGAGATTTGCAGCTTTTCTTTTCGTTAAAAGACAACGGCAGTTGTTAACACCCGTAGCGCCTGTGATCAATCAAATCAAGAACACCCGACCTGCCTGGACTACAACCAACCCGCAGTTAGCAGCCGTAAGAAAGGACTACAACCACAAACCACACACGTCATGACAGCCCTTTAGACCGCACTAAAAAACCACACGCAGAGGCTGGTCAGACAGACTACAACTCGACCACGTCAGGGGCCGTCAGACTGGACACAACCCACGCAGGCACCAGTCAACGAGACTCACCACACAAATGGCCAGTTCTGTCGGTGGTCATGTTCATCCTGGTGCATCAACCCAAACGCCGACCTGACCGTGCTACAATCACATTGCAGGCGCCTGGTTAGCCAGACTACACCACACAGGCACCCGTTGTTAATATAAGTGTGATGTAAATCTGAGTGTCGAAAAAAAATTCATCTTGTATATGTTAGAGTACTCTGTGTACTTTGAGTGTCTTGTACATGTTGCTTCAACAACAACCGAACCGACTGCAAAGCGGTGGTTCTTTTCCGACCTGGTGGATTAATGAAGGCCGATCTGACAGGCTAAAATCACACACGGCGACCTGGTACTACAGAGACTACAACACACTCGGCAGCCGTCAGATCGGACTACAACCAATTGCAGTTTGCCTTTCCCATACGGACTACAACCACACCAGACGGCCGGTAAGACTAACTACGACCCATCTGTGCCCAGTCGACTGGACTAACAACCACACCAGGCAGTCTGTTAATCTGGTGGTGATAGTAAATATGATGTCTGTTTTTTTGTTTTTAAAAAATTGTAGTAAGTCTGTAAATGTGAGTGTCCTAGAAATGGTGAGTCCCTCTCTGTATTTAGAGTATCTCTGTGCTCTGTGTACTGTAAGTCTCTGTACATGTTTTGGCATAAAAGGAACACTGGCCTGACTGCAAAGACCTGAACTACACCAACACCAGGCGTCCGGTAAGCCCGGACACAACGCACACAGGGCGGCCAGTCAGTCGTGGTTCTGTTCCCACCTGGTGGATCATCGAAAGCAGACCTACCGGACATAAACACACCATCGCAGGTGGGCCAGTCACCGGACTACAAACAGACGCAGATGGACGGGAATACTGGACTAACAACCACAGCAGGCACCAGTCAACCAGACTACAACCACATTATGCGGATGGCCGGTCAGTCAGAGTGGTTTCTAACCGACGCTGGGTGGATCCCGAACTCTGTCCATACTGGACTCGACCCCATGCAGGTGGCTAGTTAGACAGGACTACAACCACACACATGTAGCCGTTCGGGTTATGCTGGGTGTGATAGTAATGGTAAGTGTCTGTTATGTTAGTGTCTAGAAAAATGTGGAGTCTCTGTATATGTTCCGTATCTCTGTGAACTGTAAGTGAGAACTTATGATATTGCATCAAATGAACAATTAACACTGACCCGACTGGCCTGTCAGACCGGACTCAACCAAACACGGGTGGCAGGTCAGTTTGGTGGTTCTTTTCCAACCTGGTGGATCAACGAACTCTGAGCGGACTGGCCTACGACCACTTGCAGGCGCCCGGGCTGTTAAGTGAGTGTGATAGTAAATGTGATTAAGTCTGTAAATATAAGTGGTTTAAGAAATGTGAGTCTCTGTAATATGTTAGTGTATCTCTGTGAGTGTGAGTATCTGTACATTTGCATCACGAACACTGATCAACTGCAAAAAAACAGACTACACAAACACATCGGGCAGCCGGTCCAGACCGGACTTCAAGCAGACACATGTACATAGTAACATAGTAACATAGTAATTTAAGGTGAATAAGACATTCGTCCATCAAGTCCAACCTATTCCCTTTTTTTTTTTATTTTTTTTTTTTTTTTTTACCCTCCTAACAGTTGATCCATAGGAAGGCAAAAAACCGCCAGCAACAAACGGGGGAAAAATTCCTTCCTGACCTCAAACGGCAATCGGTAAGTTATCCCTGGATCAAACCAGATCTATGCATTAAACTCAGTAATTCTCAATATTTTTTAGTTTTAGAAATTTTCCAGGCTTGTTAAATTTTAATTCAATGAACTTGCCCATTAACCAAACCTCTGCTGGAAGACAGTTTTTTCCAACATTTCATCAATTTTCACCGTTCTCACTGTAAAGAAACCTCTCCTACTTGATACGAATTCTTTTCTTCCACCCTTAAAGGATGTCCACGAGTCCTCTGTATGACCTATTAGTGAACAATGCACCAGAGGAGTTCCACTGTATGGGCCATAATATATTTGTATAAGGTTTATCATGTCCCCAACGCAACGCCCGCTTCTCCCAATGTAAACGCCGCAACTTGGTCTAATCTGCCTGCATATTCAAGCCCCTCCATTCCCCTTATTAATTTAGTTGCCCTTCCTCTGGACTGCTTCCATTTCCAAGATTTCCCTTTTGTATATGTGATTCCAAAACTTCACTGCAACCGCATATTCCAATGAGCCTTACGCAGTGCCTGTAAGAGGGAGAATAATATTTTTCTCTCTAATCTATTCCCCTCTCTTATACAAGACAAGTTGCTATCTTCTAGCGTGTGTCACCTGGCTGTTTGCTACAGCTATTCTGTTATCTACCAGAACCCCCAAATCTTTTTCCATTTCAGATGCACCTACACCGAGTTATTTAATGGTGTAGTTGGCACCGGATTTTAAATCCCAAATGCATCACCTTACATTTATCAACATTGAATCTCTCTTCATTCTGCTGCCCATTTTGATAATCTCTCTAGGTCTGCTGCAGCACTTGCACATCATTGAAGTTTCCCAAGCTCTCCTAATTAGTGCTCATAGTGCTTTACAATCAGTATGTCTTTATGATTGTGGGGGTAACCAGACTGCATGGAGAAAACCCCGCAAGCAAGGGAGAACATACACCTCCTTGCAGATGTATCCAAGGTGAATTGACTCAGCACCTTCAGCGTGCAAGTCATCAGTTTTACGCTTCCTCTTTGCTCCGATCGGGGTTTTCCCACCACTTGTCGTCTTTCCATTTGCATAATGCTGCACAATCCACTTCAAGATGGATCCTGTATGAAGTGTTTCCCAAACCAGAGGTGGTATACTGTGAGTTGTTGGCTGTACCAGATACAATTCGTTGATTGGGCTGTTCAGATCTTTATTTTCTATAGGCGCCATCTTGTTTGACTGTCCGCGAGTTTACCTTAGTAATCTCTTTGTTTTGGGCGGCCGTCAGTGGTTGGTTCCGTTCCGACCATGGTGGAATCAGACGAACGCCGACCAGGACCAGACTACGACTATGCAGGTGCCCGTCAACAGACCTGACCTACATACACACCAAGCAGCCGGTCTGTTAATCTATGTGTAATAGTAAATGTGAGTGTCCTGTAATGTGAGTAAGTATGTAAATGTGAATGCCTACAATGTAGTCTCTTATGCATTAGAGTATCACTGTGAACTGTAAGTATCTGTACATGGTGCATCAATGAACACACCGACCTGACTGCAAAAGACCAAACTACAACCACGTTTGTGGCCGACCCAACTGACTACAACTTCCAACGCGACGGCCAGTACGACCGGACTACAACCACACAACTGGGCGGGCCAGTAAGACCGGACTACACCACACGCATACGGCCCGTAAGACCGACTACAACCACACTCAGGCATCCGTTCAGACGGGCTACAAGCACACCCGTGTGGCTGGTCGTTCGGTTGTTCTGTTCCGACCTGGTGGAATCACAAACGCCGACGGACCGGACTAAAACCACCACGCAGGCATCCGGTAAGACAGGACTAACAAACCACACGCGGGCTGCCAGTTAAGAAACCGGACTACAACCAAGCGCAGGCGGCCAGTTAAAGACTGGACGACACCACATGCAGGCGCCAGCAAAGACTGGACTGTAAACCACTCATAGGGCGGGGGGGCCGGTCAAACAACACAACCACAATGCGGGTGGCCAACAGTCCCGTTGTTCTTGTCCGACCTGGTGGAGATCACGAATGTCGACCGGACCAGACTACAACCACATGCCAGGTGCCCGGTCGACTGGAATTTTTTTTTTACAACCACACACTGGCAAGACGGACTCTTAATCGGGTGTGATAGTAAATGTGACCGGGAGTGTCTGTTATGTGAGTAAGTCTGTAAATGTGAGTGTCTGTTTATTTGAGTAAGCTGTAAATGTGAGTGTCTGTTAAATGTGAGTACGTCTGTTTAATGTGGGGGGGCTGGTCTTGCAAGGGACCAGCGGATGCTGGCTGTGTGAGCCTGTCATTCCCTGCTTACCAATCGTGCAATCTTTGATTTTAAAAATCTAACTACTCTCCCAGGTAAAATACAACCAGGTGAACAAGATGACCCGAGGTGGGAACGTAAAAAACAAAAACAACAAAAAAACTTAACGTTACTTTCCAGCGGGAGGAAGCAAACCAACCACGCATGGTAAAGATGGGCGCCGACACAGAGGAAACTCAGTTGGAATCGGAGGGAGAAACACAAGTCAAGGCTGCCCGAACCTAGAAAAAAACAAAGCAAAACAGATGTTAGAGTCCAGCACCTAGCAACACGCAAAGCCCAAAAAGTTAAAAATAGGAGAGGATTCCTACACAAGTTATCGATACAATAAACAAAAAGTCCCTACTATTACTCTGACTCAGAATGGCCAACACAGAGCGATCCCAACACAGGCTCTCAACTGAGGAGTTAACCCATTAATACACAAATGAATGTTTCATACTTTCCAGGATTCGATCAGCCCATACCCCTTACCATACTGGAAGGAACTGTTTGTTTCACAGCACAAAGCGCTGATAACAGACTTTTCATCATTGATAGGCATAAAGCTGATATAATATCCATTGGTGAAAAGGACCATCATTAGAAAATAAATTTGGAGAATACGTTCACTTCATATACGATCTATTGACTCTCCCAGCAATCTTCTGGATACGGTCTCTAATCTCCAAAATAAAATCACAGATCTCGAAAATAGATCTCGTAGAAATAACTTAAAATAAGGGGAATCCCTGAATCGGTCCGACAGGACAACTACTGGAATATTACACAGATTTGTTTCAATTACTTCTACCTGATGCAACAGAAATGACTTGTATCGACCGCATACATAGACTACCTCAGTCAAAGCAGCCCCCGTACAGTGCCCCCTGGGACACTATACAAGAATGCACTTTTTCCAATGAAGATATACTCGTGAGAGAATGATAAACGCAAAATCTCTCCCACGGAATATCAAATATACAGTTTCGGCTGATCTAGCTCCATCAACCATATTACAATGAAACATTCTCTGAAATAACAAGCATCTTAGGGAAGAAGATAAGATCTACGTGGGGATTTCCCATTCGTCTTAACTTTCTATGGGACTGCACAACAATTCAGTAACATCCTTAGAAAAAGCATCAATCCTATTAAAAAAATGGGGATCTGGAGATCAGAATCGAGATCACCAAATACTCACGTAATTCTAAATAACCCCACCAAAAAACTTAAATAAAGAATTGAATTGGGAAACACACCCTCTGAAGAATACAGTGACTAACAATTCTAACCAATACGGAAACAATAAAAAAGAGCCAAGATCGTCTATATTAGAAAAATGCTTACAAAGGATATTTATATATTGGAACTAAATCCCCAACTTTCACTATTTGAAGATGAAGGAAAGAGTTACTCTTATAAGAAACATCTTAAAAGAAAAAACCAATAAAGACCAAACCAAAGGACCATTTAGAAGCACAAAAATCATAAATAATAACGTCTTGCACGCTTTAGAAATCTTTGCTCGGTTCTTTTTCTTCTTTAATCTATGGGTAAAGGTTTTAAAATAATCCTGGTTTGACCAATGTTGAATAGGAGATTATTACATTGAAAGTTTATTCTACTGCACATCAAAGGAATTGGGAAATAATAAACCAAAGTTAATATAAGGTTGGTTAATATAACCAGGGTGGGAAAAACCAATGGGTACAATGTAGATGATTGTATATTAAACAGAAATTAAATGTTAGAAGGGGATGGAAACCTAAGAATAAAGATAACAACACCCAAAACTTGTAATGATACCCTGGGTAGCGGCCTAGGAATACATGGTTAGGTGTACACTGGTCCCTGGCATTAGAGACGAGATATTGTATCTCCTTGATCTAAACAAGTATTCATATAATACCTAAACAACAAATGATACTGTGTAAGAATATAATGTTATAATATAGATGTATTTTGATGTGTAGTCCAAAATAGGTACTAACTAGAGATTATGGGGAAGAAGGAGAAAAACCATCATATAATTTCTTACCTCATTACCTGGGTATATGTACGCTTAGTAGGGAAGGATAGAAACGTTATAATTTTTTTTTTTGTTCTTGTAAAAAAATGTATTTGAATTATATGGAGAGAGATTAACATGTATTTATCTGAAATGGTTTGGAATTAGAAGTAATGTATGATACCCAAAAGCTTGTAATGTTTGTCATAGAAGTGGCCAGTAAAATAACGTGAAGGGTGTGGGTGTCCTTGTGTTAAGAGCTGTCAATATAAAAAACTCAACTAAAATCAATTGAAAATTCCCAATGTAATTACTATTCAATTATCTATCGCTACATACGCCTAGTAGGAAAGATTTTGAATTATAAGAACGTAAATGCAGGGTATAATAACACAAATTAAATCACCAGAATGATTTCCAATAACCAACTAAACAATCTCCAAACCGGTATGATAAAACGCCATTAATAAACAAACTAATTGAAATCATCTCTTGAGTAACAGAGCTACCCTAAGAATTACCTTAAACAACAAGATTTTGGTAAGAATATAATTGTTATATCAGATAGGATCCTCCAAATGATAACCAAATTAGGTAACTACTAAAAGAGATATTGGGAAGAAGTGTTTAAACCACTTAATATTCCTTACGTAAGTAGTGTATGCTGAGAGGTAACAGGGTGAATCATATATCACATTATTTTTATTTTATTTTTTGGTTACATATAGAAAATGGTAAGCAATAAGTAATGTTAATGTTAAATGTTATGTAATTTTAATGTTAATAGCACAATTCTTGATCTTAAGAATCAGAAAACAAATACAGCTAATGTTTTTCCATTCAATGGTTGGAACATGTTTATGTTTGTTTTTTGTTGATACATTGGACACTAAAAACAGAATTGCAAAAAAATGTATATGTTGCTACTAATCTGGGTGTTATGATAATACATACCTACAAAAAAATACAATTTTATAATACAATACAGATACCAGAACAAAAAAAAGAGGAAATTAATTGATACATAAAGCTTCCTCAAACCCACAAAATATACCCAAGGACAATTGAATATAATGACTTACATACTAGAGGACTAATCCCTTACTACCCTCCCCCTATAAAAGATATAACATATGGAAGAATCACTAATACCAAGCAGAAATTTAGCTGCTTACAAGAAACCCAGCTCCATCACAACACACTCACTCTTTCAACATAAAAAAATACTCTAAATATAACGCATTCTACACATGAAGAAAAAGAGAGGTACCTGCATCGATAATGAAAAACTCATAGCTTTCCAGAAAATCAAGTATTAACAGATAAAGCAGGACGATATATAAATACTAGATTGCAACATAATAACAAACATATATATAGCAATATTTTGCCCCATACAGGACCAAACCAATTCATTAAAAAATAAATAACCAATAAAAAAACAACTACATCCAAATTTTAATAATATGTGGTGACTTCACCTACCCTTTGACTCACGTGGACTCAACATGCAACAAAAAGATCCAGACAATACAAACTGAGAAAAACCTTCCTTAAAACTGAAGATCTATATGACTCCTTGGAGATCACTTCATCCTTTAGACCAACACTCATACCATTTACCTCTAACTCCAAAAAAACACACACCACGTGTTCAAGATCGACATGATACTAGAAGACAAATGGCTATTACCAAAGAAAACATTAAGTGCAAAGATAGATATAAGAACTGTATCAATCATCACACCCCGAATAATAATCAATAAAAAGAATACAATGCTAATAAACATACCTATGTAAACTAACCCCCTATTTACTGAGCATGCCAGAATATAAAGAACAATAAATTCTGAACTTAAAAAATACTTTGAATTAAACGACACAGAAGAATATTCGCCATTCTCGAAGGGAATGCCCACAAGCATACATGAGAGAATTATTATTAAAATGGCATCATAACACTCGAAAAAACCAATAAAAATATCAAACAGAAATTTGTGATCAATAGATCCCTAGAAGAAGCTCCAAAAACACACCACAAAGAAATATACCACCAACTACAAAACAAAACTACAATTACGTCAATAACACTTTACAATACCAATTTACCCGCATATAAAATTAAACTACTATTCACCAGGCCCAAAGCAATAAGCTTCTAACAAATCAATTTAAAAATCATATAGCTAAACAAAAATATCCTATATACAAGAAGAAAAGGCTCATATATAATCCCCAAGATATAGCGAACTCATTTTGCATACATTATTCTCAAACTTTCCACCTTTAATACCGACCCTAATACAATACAACCCATAAGAAAATCAAACAAACGTTTCTAAACAACATAAAAATTGAAATCCTTAACCAATTCACAATTACAAAATATTATCAAACCCTATCCAAAATCTGAAATTAAGAAGGCCATATTTGACCTTCCAAACATAAAGCACCAGGACAAAGTGGAATTTATTAACGAATATTTTTTTTTATAGCATACCTAGAGACAATTAACCCCTATCATTAAAGTAAGATAATTATGCAGAGGAGAAAGGAGAATTCCCACCGAAATACACAAGCCATAATCATCCAATACCAAAACAGATAAGAACCCACAAACTTCAAAATTTTAGCCTATCTCACTATTAAATACAGACTTAAAATTATTCCTAAAATCGTAGCACAAGTTACAACATACTTACAGAATTGATACCAGCATATCAGTAGGATTCATCATCCAGGGAGACAACCTGGAGACAAACAGAAAAATAATAAATATATTGACTGGGCAAATATAGAAAATATTTTCAACAATTCTACTTGTACCATTGGATGCTGAAAAAGCTTTGGCCGGATCAACTGGAGTATTTAAGATATCATATTAGATAAATCTCATCGTACAGGATGCTAAAAAGAGCGATTATGATATTATACGCAAACCCGACAGCAAAAGTACAAATATGTTATCTAATTCATTTAAGGCTACTAATGGTACAAGAACAGGGATCCCTCTCTCCCCGTTAATATCTTCAATCTAGCATGAGCCATTAGCATAAAAAATCCGAACCAAAACAAATGTATCTAAGGGAATCAGAATAAAAGATAGAACACCAAATTGGGTATATGCAACGACATCATCCTCACAATCACCGACCATAACTTCCCTTCCACACTTACAAAATACACTTACAACACTTGATCAGATAATCTTCTATAAAAATTAATGAAACAGAAATCCTCAGTACTCCCATAAAAATTTCATACACATTACAAATATTTCCTTAGGGCCAAATGCTATAATGGGAACCAGACAAAACTAACTATCTGGGAATAAACCTACCAACACTCTTCAACATATACAATATAACTTCGAACCTAGATTAGCAGAAACTCAAAAAACATTATCGCACTGGTCAACAATATCTTTTCCTGTTAAATAACCAATATGTTTTAAAAATATTTTACTACCCAACTTGTGCTCTATAAATTTAGAACATTACCAATCCAAATACCAATACTTTTTTCCAAACACTAAACAAAATAATAAATAACTTTTATGTCGGGCAAAAAAACGGCACGCATAAATCATTTATCCATAACTAAATCGAAAAAAAATGGAGGTAATCGCCTTCTCCCACACTTTAGTGACTCTTACTTAGCAGCAATAGTAGAACAGTCCATATTCTATTGGGGCACAAAAAAAGAACAAAAAAAATGGGTAGACATGGAAGAAACATATTGAAAATAAAACTTAACCACATTATGGGATTTCTAGTGTTTTTAAACCAAGACGACCAAGGTTTCCTCTGAACATCATGGGAGACCACCCTGAGAGATGGAAAAGAAGCATAATTCACATAAACTCCAAACCCCCCTAACACAACTTATAACAATTGATATTTCAATATACAACCATTCCGAATCTAATCTAAAGACTGGACAACATTAATCCAATACTTATTTCAGAATCTAATCAAATAATACATTTTTCTCACCATTCAAGGAAGTGCAAAAAAAATTCCACATAACGAATTCAGAACTGTTACAATATAACCAAATAATCAGTTTTTTAAAAGAAACAATTAATAGAAAAAACTCTATAAACGTTTTGATAGTATATTCCCCGAACCCCGGAAAATATGAGAAAGCAATATCCATAAATATAGAAACTACTTATAAACCTACTACATCAAAAAAAACGAAACCATACTATTACCATATCTGTCAAATATCCTTAGCGCTTATGGTGTGGTGAGGGAGTTGGGTGGTCTTGGTTGCTGCAAGCTACCTCTTCCACTGTATAACTGAAAATTTTTTGTTCAGATCTTGTAGCTGCGCTGTCCCTCCTCTCACCCGGATACAAACAGACCAAAAAATATAGTATTAAGACCTATCAGTCCAATACATACATACACACGACCACATACTAAATGTATAGCAGAAAGACTTCACGGTTCCAGAAGATGTGGTCAAAAACACAGCTTTGTATCCCCGATAAAATACAGGGTGAAGATTTTTAAAACAAACAACTTTTTTCACAATAAATAAAATGCACACTGCAGTGCAATAGGGATTAGGGATCGTTATTGGACTCCTTCTCCTATTATGCTACAATTATTCACCTTCTAGGGTGGAAAGATCTATATCCAGGGGTTTACCCTACTGATTCTTGCAATCCCGGCGTTTCGCTATGTAATATAGCTTTCCTCAAGGATGGTATTCCTCTCCTGTTCTCGTTTAAATATACTATTCGCCGGGTTTTCCCCTGACTTCCGGTTTCTCCCTTACGTGACGTCAGTCCGCGCATTCGGCGGGATGCTCGCCTGCTTGGTGTTCTGCTTCTACCTTCCCATCTGGAATCCCCCTGACATGAAGACGTGATGACGTCTACCCATCCTCGTCTCCTAGCGCTTTTGGTACAGAGAAAATGCATGAAGAAATAAAAAGATCACAGATACAGGAAAGGGATAGACACCAACAGGATAGATGGAGAAAGAGAGAGGATAAATGAGTAGAGAAAGAAGGCAAGAACCATATAGAGAACGGAGGGACAAGGATAGAACATGAGACAACCCACACCTCAAAGAGATCGATACACAATACTGGATAAACAGACCCCCATAATACAACCCAGCACAGGGTGAATACCAATACTTCTCAGAATTAGATACACCTTTTTGAATCCCCCAAACCAAATACCGATGAAAACTCCAGAGAAGCCAAAAACATCACCAAAACGAAAAAGAGATCGTATAAAAACATAGTACATAGTATTAAGGTTGATACAGACATCCGTCCATCCAAGTCCAACCATTCCCTTTTTTTTTTTTTTTTTTTTTAACCCTACCTAACAGTTGATCCAGAGGAAGGCAAAAAAACCCCAGCTAAAAAGGGGGGAAAAAATTCCTTCCTGACTCCAAACGGCAATCGGAAAGTATCCCTGTATCAACAAGATCTATATTCATTAATACCAGTAGTTCTCATATTTTTTAGGTTTTAGAAACTTACCATGAGCCTTTTTTAAGTTTTATTCAAGAACTTGCCATTTACCAACCTCTGCTGCAGACGTTCCACGTTTCAGTCACCGTTCTCACTGTAAAGAAACCTCTCCTACTTGAAGATGAAACTTCTTTTCTTCCAACCCTGTTTTTAAAATGATGTCCACTAGTCCTCTGATATGACCTATTAGTGGAACAATGCACCAGAGAGTTCACTGTAGGGCCATTACTATATTTGTATAAAGGTTATCATGTCCCCACGCAAACCGCCGCTTCTCCATTAAACAGACCCTAACTTTGTCTAATCTGCCTGCCTATTCATCCCCTCCATTCCCTTATAATTTATTTGCCCTTCTCTGGACTGCTTCCATTTCCAAGATGTCCCTTTTGTATATGGGATTCCAAAACTGCAGGCACGCATATTCCCATGAGGCCTTACCAGTGCCTTGTAACGAGGAAATAATATTTTTTCTCTTGAATCTATTCCCTCTTTATACAAGACAATTCTTCTAGCTCTAGCTGTGCTACCTGGCATTGTGCTACAGCTAGTCTTGTTATCTACCAGAACCCCAAATCTTTTTCCATTTCAGATCACCTAAACACAAGAGGTATTTATGGTTAGGTGTGGCACAGGGATTATTAAAATCCCAAATGCATCACTTACATTTATCAACATTTGAATCTCATCTGTCCAAGAAGGGGAAAGAGGAGGAAAAGAAAGGAAGGGAAAAAGATGGAGGGCATCGAACAACACTGTCATTAATCTAAGCAATAAAATATTAACTGCACATCACATTCAAGTTTTCTCACAAAAGGTTTAAAATTTGCACCCAGACTCACCGGCAGACAACTTTTCAACTGTTCATTGATCTTCATAAATTCTGTAAGAAATTTGACCGCTAAAAATATTCTTCTTATCCAGAACAGAAAAGGAGAATAGTAAGGTGGAATTAAAAACCCCCAATGATTTAGATGTGTATGAGCCACATTCACATTTAAAAGGAAAATCAAATTTTACCCAACATATGCAAAGGAACCCCCACATAACAGCCTTTGAAAATATAAATACAGAATTCAGAAAACCCAAATTCAAAACCAAACAGGAAACCTTAGTTACCAAGAACATTATCGTTAAAGAATTAGGGAGATAGAGATAGGTATCAACCGCTACATATAAAGGGGGGGGGCTCCAGTTATCCTAAATAGATATACTACGAAAATGAAGCTTACACAGCTACTGGAAGATAAGGAAAACTACCAACCCTAGAAGGACCCCACAAATTTTGTTTGTAACCGAACTAAATAAACTACTAAATGAAGGGAACCATAAGGCATTTTGAATAAACAGGAACTAATGTTCCTGACAAATCAACATCCTACAGTTCAAATTCTATTTCTTACCCTAAATTCACAAAAACAGGAAAACCCCCCTGTAGACCAATATTAATCTGATAGAGTCCCTGACTTGTAATTTGTCACACTATGAGATAAATTCCTGCAGCCATACGTATTGAAATCCAAATCGTATACAAGAGACCGATGGATATCCGAACACCCTTCTAAAACTGAATTGAAGAAGGAATACTTCTATGCACCATAGAATGTACTTCTTTATATACATGTATTCAACAAACCAAAAAGGCTAGCAGCAAACGGTAATACCTTACCGGAAGAAAACAATCTAAAAAAGCACAAATCGAATTCATAGAGAAAAGCATATATTCGCACTTTGAAGCATAATTAATTTTCTGTTTCAAAGGAGACTATTTTTTTACAAATACAGGGACGCAATGGGGACCAAATTGCCACCCACTATGCCAATCTTTTTCATGGCAGAATGGGAAACAGAATGTATATACAATGGAAACCTCACCATAACATATTCCCTATGAAAAGTTAATAGACGACATTTTAATATAATGGAATGGGACTGAGGAAAACTCACGAATTTTCTCCAATGATTACATGATAACGATAGAAACCTTAACCATTTTACATATACATTAGGTAGAGTGAATTAATCTTTCTTGATCTCGAATTTATGTAAAGATAATACATAAAGACTGATACCCACTCAAAGACTATAATGCATACATATATTCTACACATAGCTGTCCTCAAAAACCTTAGCTGGAAAATATCCACCTAACCAATTTCAAAGAATCAGAACGCAACTGTACGGATATCAATACTTATGAAACACAGTCGAAAACCATAAAGAAATTTGAAACAAATGGATCATACAGAAAAAATTAAAAAATATCCCTCAAACTAAAAGAAATTAATAGGGAAACTCTACTTGTCCCCAATCTCAAAACAATTCAAACAAGATCAATACCCTCATTACTAACCTTCAACCGAAATAATAAGGAGATTAAGGAAGATTTACAAACAAACACTGCAATCTCCTACTTGCCCTGAATTCCTCCTTGCCCCTACACCAGATTTTTTTCTGCAAAAAGCACAATATAAAAGAAATTACTATCCCAAGCCATCTAAAAAGGAAGAGAAAGACCAACAGGATTCCAATATGAGGGATTCTTGGGTGTGGAACTTGTGCGGCATGCAGAACGACTCCGACACAAAGACTGACACATGTAAAAGTAATAATACATTGGAAATAATTTGGGATTAAACACTTTATTACCTGTAATACCACAAACGTTATTTTCGGCTGGAAGCCCCTTGCGGAAACAATATGTGTGAGACACAGGAACGTAAACTAAAAACCCCGTCTAAGGAGCACCTATAACAATATTGACAAAGAGAGATCTGAGTCTCACACATCAGCAACATGTATACCTTTTTAAAATGCAGGACCTAAAGTCTATGAAAGAATATACAAACCACCAGAATTATGAAGTGGTAACACTACCAGCAGGCCTATTCAAGACTGGAAACCAAATGGATATACAAATTGTCAGACAATGGTTCCTGAAGGATTGAACCAGATATTGACTTTGGAGCTTTTCTATAAAAATTACTTGCTGGAAAGTCTTCCTCATGGTTTTCTCTCCCTCCCCCCTTTTAATTTGATCTATGTATTTTTTCAAGTATGAATATAGTTGGAAAGAAGAATTTTATAAAACTTTAAGACAACTACATTTAATCCTTAAAATCATCACTATTACATCTTTTGTATATTTTATTTAAATATTTATGTATTTATATATTTATATTTTTAATATATTTCCATAGATATCTAGTAGGTCCCCCCACCTTCATTGATAAGGGAATAAGACAATCCTTATAAGAAATAATAACTATTTTGCCTGACTGGGAAACAGAAGCCTTCTACTGAACACCCAATCCAGAGATACTGTGCCAATCATGCCAGGCCTGTAACTTCACCGCGCAACAATCACGCTTTTTTCGGCAATACTCGCTAGGAGACTAGGATGGGAGACGTCATCACGCTTCACGTCAGGGGGAATCCAGATGGGAAGGTGAAGCAGAACCCACTCATGCGTGCATCCCGCGCATGTGCGGACTGACGTCACGTAAGGGAGAACCCCGGAAGTCAGGGAACACCCGGCGAAATAGTACTATTTTAAACGAGTAACAGGAGAGGAATCCATACCTTGAGAAAGGTAATTACAATAGCGAAACACGTTGGGACTTTGCAGAATCAGTGGGTAACACCCGGATATAGATCAATTCACCCTAAAGGTTTCCATAATTGGTAAGAGCATAATAGGAGAAGGAGTCCAATAAATATTTCCCTACATCCCTATTGAACTTGCATTGTGCATTTTTTCATTTTATTGAAAAATTTTTGTTTAACAACTCTTCAAAACCCTGTATTACGGGGATTATAAACTTTGTTTTACCCACATCTCTGGAACACGTAAGTCCTTTCTGCTTATACTTTAGTATTTGGTCTGTATGTATTTATGTATTGTACTGTAAGGTATTAATACTAATATTTTTGGTCTTGTTTGTTATCCGGGTGAGAAGGAGGACAGCGCAGCTCATACTATTACCATGTATGAAACAGATGGGAACAAGAACTACACAAGAATATAGACCTAAGCCAATGGAAAGAATCATTATAAACTCCTTTAAATGACGTCTATGCCTCTCATTATGGGAAACGATAAAAAAATTTTTTATATTTCATCTAACCCCTTTGAAATATCCAAATGGTTTATCCGTCATATTCTCCTAATGCGGGAGAAAAATGTACTGGCTTTTAGGATCCTACGAACATGTGATGGTGGACATGCCCAAAATCAGGAAATATTGGTACAAAGTGTGTAATTTTTGACTATCTCCTTGGGGTTTCAATCCCAGCCCAACCCACTCTTCCCTCTAAAAATATAGGCCTTAATAAATTCCCAGAAAACATGGGCACTAATCATTTCACCACACATTTAATGCCTCTCAATGTCTGATTTTAATATTGGAGACACAGATAAAATCACCACACAAAAAATGGAAGAAATATCTCTTACTAACCTACTACCATGACTATGAAAAAGCATTTTCAATAAACAGACAGAAATTTCCAGTATTCTATCGGAATGGAAGCATGGTATATAGCACAATAATCATTAAATATAAGAAAATGTAAACCATACTGTTAATAACCAGATAACACAACTAACTTTGGCAATGGTGTTGATGGAACGGTCTGCCCTCTTATTGTAGGATGTCCCAGACCAACCATCTTATAGGACACTTCAATGTGAGTCTATTTGTGTCGTTGAAATTTAATTCCAGATTGTATGTAACTATGTACATTAAAACATTTTAAAAATGAATATATTAATGATTACCATGTGAAAAGACCAAAATATAAATGTTTACAATGTTTTATGTACTGACTGTTACAAAACAAAAACAAATAAAAACAAATGATAGAAAAAAAGTTTGTTTAATGTGATTCTCTGTAATGATAGTGTATCTCTATACTGTAAGTGATTAATCTGTACCATGTTGCATCACGAACAACGAGCCTACTGAAAAAACGACTACACCACATATGGCGGCAGTCAGAATGAACCTACAATCACGCGCGGGAAGACGTTCAGTCGGTGGTTCTGCCTCTGACCAGGGTGGGTCAACGAATGCCGACGCAATCGGACACGACCCATTGGCAGGCGCCCAGTCGACTGGACTACAAACAGACAGCCGGTCTGTTATGTTAGTGTGATGTAAATGTGATGTCGGTTTAATTTGTGAGTAAGTCTGTAACTGGGAGTGTCCTAAAACTAAGTCCTCTGTCATGTTTGAGTATCTGTGGGGGGGTAACTTTAAGTGCGTGTCTGTACATCAGGACACCGACCCGACTTCAAAAGACCGACTACAACCACACACGGGCAGCAGGGACACCCGGACTACAAGCGCACACCTGGGCGGCCGGTTTTGTTTAATGTGTTGCGATAATAAATGTTCCTGGATTTTTATATTATTATTGTGGATTTATATACCATTACAATCTTCCGTACCGCTTTACAATTACATGATACCTTTTATTTGACACATATCATAATACAATCAGTATGTCTTTTGATTGGTGGGGGAAACCGGACTGCCCCAAGAAAAAACCCATGCAAGCACAGGGAGAACATACAATTCACTGCAGATGTACCAGGGTGGAATTGAACTCAGACTTCAGCGCTGCAAGGCATCAGTTTACAGCTTCCTTCTGTTTCTCCGATCAGGTTCCCGCATGGTCCGTCTTTCCATTTCAATAATGCTGCACAATCCCTACTTCAGATGGATCCGTATGAGTTTCGGAACCAGAAGGTAATACCGTTCAAGTCCGTTTTGCTGTAACAGATACAATATCGTTGGTGGCGTTCGGCATCTTATTTATTTTCATGTAACAGCACCAGCTTTTGTTCTATCTGTGGACCGTAATACAACCACTGCAGGGGCCCGGTCAGACCGGACTACACCCACACACAGGCAGCCCGGTCTGTTAATCTGATGTGATAGGAAATGTGAGTGTCTGTTAATGTGAGTAAGTCTTTAATTGGTGTTTAGAAATGTGAGTCTCTGTAGTTTTAGAGTATCACTGTAAACTGTAGGTGAGTATCTGTTACCTGTTGCATCATGAACACCACCCTACTACAAAAGACCAGACTACAAACCACATACGGGCGGCCGGTCAACCGGACACTACAAGCACACACGATTGGCCAGTCAGTCGGTGTTCTGTTTCCAACCTGGTGGATCAACGAATCCGACCGGGCGCCCTCCAACCAAGCGCAGGCCGCCGGTCCAGACTGGATTACAACCCACACAAGGCAGCCGGTAAGACTGGACCTACAAACCAACTCGGGCATCCTGTAAGACCGGACTATAACCAAGCACAGTGGCCGTCAGACCTACACAAGCACACATGGGTGCTGGTCAGTCGGGGTTCTGTTCGGACCTGGTTGATACGGATTCCGACCGGACCAGACTTCCACATGCATGGTGCCCGGCCGACCGGATAACACCCACCAACACCCAAGGCCTGCGGTCTTTAATCTGTGTTATAGTAAATGTGAAGTGGTCTGATTTGAGTCTTTGGTATATGTTAGTGTATCGCTGTGAACTGTAAGTGATATCTGTACATTTTCCTCAGCGAACAAGACCTATGCAAAACCGGACCTCCAACCAATAGGGCGGTCGGTCAGAATGGACTACAACCCAAATAGGCAGCCGTCTGTTAATGTAGCGTGATAGTAAATGCAGAGGATGACTGGTACCCTTTTGCCTGGGGGGTATAGCAACCAACTGGCCCTTTTATGGTAGCTTTGCAAAATGTTTTGACCACGCCCCTTTGCTACAATCACATACACTTTGGTTTAACTGAAGCTACCATTTTAAAGATTACTAGTCGCATTTTACATTTCAAGTGTAATGATGTAACTATGATTGGTAGATGAGTTGTTAGTTTATGATTAGTTTAGTTATATAACATCCTAAAGCTCTCTACAAATGGACCTTTTCAACCGATAATCACATGTGTGTATCGATCGGGGTCTGGCGGGACAACGAATGCAATACACACATACATGCGATTATTGCCTGACATGGCGTTGTCATCTGTGTACCTTGTGCTTGGTGTTGCTCGTTGGTTGTGACAACTGTATGTTGTGTATAAATAAACTGAGGGCTGACGTAACACTGGCTTATTATCTGTAGAGCTGATAAAACTAGTTAATGATCCTGGAGGGCTGAATAACACTGCTAATGATCTGGAGGGCTTTATAACACTTGCTAATTGCTCTGGATGCTTACAATGATGAATTATGATCTAGAGGGTTGATGTAATCCCTGGCTAACGATCGGGAGTTGCTAACTTACACTGGTTTACATGTGTAACGAGGCTAATAAACTGGAAGGCTGGCCTCAACACGGCTTATGATCCTGGAGAGCTGTAAAAAAACTTAGTTAATGATCTGGATGCTGAGCATGCTGGGCTAATGATCTGAGAGATGATAACACTGTCAATGATCTGGAGGGCTGATAACACTGCTAATGATCTGGAGGGCTTAACAACGAGGTATGTCTGAGGTCTGGCGTAACACGTGCTAAGGATCAGGAGTGCTAGCTTCCCCTGGCTAATGAACTGAAGGGCTGACTAATAAGTAATGTGACTATATACCGGAGACCCCCAATATTTATTCTGCTCTCAGCTTCCTTCAATGTGCTGCCCAGACTGTCAGTAAGTAATCTGCTAAACCCCCCACAATCCATACCCAATCATTAGTCATGTCAGTCAAGGCAGGCCAGCACATGTTAAGGTCTAAAGTGGAGGCAGTGCCTCCAAACCTCATTACTGACCTCACCATTCTTCTCATAAATCATTTTCGTTTAGGGTTGGTGTCATGTCAGCTCCGCCAGTGTCAGTAAAGGAAATAAGTTTAACACAGAGGAGGATCTTCGTTTTCTTGCCCATAGTTAGGTCTCGAGACACGTACTCTGTTGTTTTAGCATTAACTTACTAATAGCTTCTATGCAGCCCAATTTTTTATTGGAAACCAGCCCGGGGGCATTTGGCCCCTCACCTACTGGGCCCCATTCCTCCCCTGCTTCAGCTGGGTTTCTTCCTCCTTCTTCTGACAAACCCTCTACTGGGGACTGTTCTTTTATAGTGGGACCCGCTTTACTCGTTTGTAAGAAGGACACACTGTACCCAGGTGAGGCTGGAATGTAATACATACTTTTTGTCATGACGCATCGAAACTGAACCAATGAAATACTGGTTAGAAGGACAGGGTAGGTTTCAGTGGATGCACGGTATGTTGGCCCAGGTTCGCCCCGAGAAATTATTTCCAGCCGGGTAGGGCAGAACAGGAAATTGGTGAGAGCTAAGATTGTTTTACTTTTTCATGCTTTTCCAAAATATTGGCATTATAATTTCCAGTGGCCAGCAGCAAATTACCATTACCCTTTAGTGCATCCGCCTTTAGGGCACGGCAACACTGCAACGCAATGCAATTGCAATCGCATGCTATTTCATTGCATTTTGCGACATGTTTTCTTCAATAGGTATAGGCAAACGCTGCGATTGCGATAAAAAAGCGGAACCACCTCACAAGCGCACTCGCAACGCACCCAAAACGTGCATTTTTTTTGCGCCGTTGCCGCGTTTTCAGAATTTTTTAAAAACGCAAGCGGAAACGCAGAAAAAACGCAGCGTGTGCCTAGCCCTGTCTTATTAATACTTTTCATGGCACCTTTCCAGAGATTAAAAAAAAACCCCTTCTTCCAGAGAATTAACCCTAGTACCCCTTCAGTGCTAGCACTTCCCCGTAGAATTGCCAAGTAACACTTTTAGTGCCAGAAGGTATTACCATTCAATGCCAATAGCTTTCCTATTAACACTTTCACTGCCAGCACAATATTATCTTTAACCCGCAGCTGCGATCTAAAGGGCTGCCAGCACTGACTAATGAACTGGAGGGCTGACAACACTGGCTAATTATTCAAAGGAATTACAGCACTAGCTAATAAGGTGGAGGACTGATAAAATTGACTAATAAACTGGAGGGCTGACAACACAGGCTAATGAAATGGTGGACCAACAATTCTTGCTAATGATCTAAAGGGCTGCCAGCACTGACTAATGAACTGAGGTCTGACAAACTGGCTAATATTCAAAGGAATTACAGCACTGGCTAATAACTGGAGGGCTGGCAACGTGGTAATGATCCTAAGGCTGACACACTGATATATAACTGGAGGAAGAAACACTGGGTAATGATCTAACGTGCTGACTAACATTGACTAATAAACTGGAGGGCTGACAACACAGGCTAATGAAAGGGGAGGCCAACAAACTTGCTAATTATTAAAGGGCCTCCTGCACTGACTCATGAACTGGAGAACTGACAACACTGGATTATCTGAAGGAATGACAGCACGTGGCTAATGAACTGGAGGGCTAACACACTGAGTAATGATCTAAAGGGCTGACACCACTAGCTAATGTATGGAGGGCTGACACACTGGGTTAATGATCTAAAGGGCTGAACAAATGGCTAATGAACTGGAGGGATACAATGGCTTATAATTGGAGGGCTGGTCAACAACTGGCTAATGAAACCTGGAGGGCTGAAACACTACCTAATGAGCTTAGGGTTACAACACTGGCTAATAACGGGAGGCTGACAACACTGGCTATTAACTGAGGACACGGGCAAATTAACTGAGGGCTGACTAATGAACAGAGAGAGCGGACAATATTAGGAAATTAACTGGAGGCTGCTAACACTGGATAATGAACTGGAGGGTGCCAGCAAAAGAACTGGAGGGATGGATAATGAATTAGAGGGCTGACAATACTGGCTAATGAACTGGAGGGCACCAGGTAATAAACTGGAACACTGACATTACACTGGGTAATGAACTGGATTGCTGACTAATAATAAATATGATTATATCCCTAAGATCTCCATAGATTGCTCTGCTCTCAGCTTCCTTAAAAGTGCTGCCCAGACTGTCAGGAAGTAGTCTGCTAAACTTTAGACACTGCTAAACTTTAGACTAGCTAAAATCTGAATGTCTGGGCAGGAGTTTGAAGCTTGCCAAGAGCAGAACAAATGTATGTAGTTTCATAGATTAGCACAGCCCCCCCCCCCCAATTATCTTATAGCATATCTGCAAAGGCAGGTAGCACATAGTTTAAACTGAGACAGTGTCCAAATTACTTACTAATAGCTTAACTCACTAATAGCTTCTGCAGCAGCCCAAACTTTATATTGGAGACCAGCCTGGGGGGCATTTGCCCCTCAGCCTCCTGGGCCAGTCCTCCCCTGGCAGAGAAACACACCTCTAAAACCTCAAAAAGTTGTGTTAAAGTAGAGGCAATATGGGTGGAATAAGGCAACAGGAAAAAAGGTGGTTGAGGTTACTACTAGAAAAGGAGCTCTGTTGGATCTGGTAATATCTAACATTGTGGAGCGCATTATAGATATAAAGGTAACTGGAGGCTTAGGGAATAGTGACCATGAAATAGTGTCGTTTGGACTATGTTATCGAAAGGAAAAGTGCGCTGGGTTAACAAAGACTTTTAATTTCGTACACTCCAAACAGATAGGAGGATTTGTTTAAAAGCATAGGAAAATCCTACAAGCAAGGGAGGACTGGTGCCTTTTGCCTAAGGCAGTCAAATACAACAAGTGGCCTTTCCCATTAAAGCTAACCCTATCTTTGACACACTGACTTTGCTTAGGTCACAAACACCCACTGTTGTTTTAAGTTTACACCTATTTTATAAGACCAACTATTTCCATTTTACTTTTAAAGTGTAATGATGTGATGAAGAAACAGTAAAGCTTAAACCTAGCTAATGAACTGGAAGATACATCAACACTGGCTTACTGAACTAGAGGCAGACCTAAACTTGGGCTAATGAACTGGGAGGGCTGACTAACACCGGCTTATAACCTGGAGGGCTGATTACACTGGCTAATAAACTGGAGGACCACCCTCTTGCTAATGATCTAAAAGGGCTGCCAGCACTGACTAATGAACTGGAGGCTGACAACACTGGCTAATTATTCAATAGGAAACAGCACTAGCTAATAGGTGGAGGACTGTAAAATTGACTAATAACTGGAGGCTGACAACAAAGGCTAATAAATGGTGAGGAACCAACAATACTGCTTAGCTGATCTAAAGGGCTGCCATGCACTGACTAATGAACTGGAGGGCTGACACACTGGCTAATTATTCAAAAATTACAGCACTGGCTAATGAACTGGAGGGCTGGCACACTGGGTAGAATGACCTAAAGGCTCGACCAACACTGAATAATAAACTGGAGGGCAGACAACACTGGGTAATGATCTAAAGTGCTGACTAACATTGAACTAAACTGGAGGGCTGACAACACAGGCTAATGAAATGGAGGAACCAACAATACTTGCTATGATTTACAGGGCCTACCTGCACTGACTCATGAACTGGAGAACTGACAACACTGGCTAATTATCTGAAGGATGACAGCACTGTGAATGAACTGGCAGGGCTAACAACATGAGTAATGATCTAAAGGCGGACCCCACAGCTAATGTACTGGAGGGCTGACAAAGACTGGTATGATCTAAAGGCTGACAACAATGGCTAATGAACTGGAGGATACAATGGCTTATAATTGGAGGGCTTTCAAACACTGGCTAATGACCTGGAGGCTGACAACACTAGCTAATGACTTAAGGTGACAACACTGGCTAATAACGGAGGGCTGACAACACTGGCTAATTAACTGGAGGACACTGGCAAATTAACTGAGGGCTGACTAATGAAACAGAGAGCGGACATATTAGGAATTAACTGGAGGGCTGGCTAACACTGGATAATGAACTGGAGTGGTGCCGAGCAAAAGAACTGGAGGGATGGATATGAATTAGAGGCTGACAATACTGGCTAATGAACTGGAGGGGCACCAGGTAATGAACTGGAACACTGACATTACACTGGTAATGAACTGGATGTATCATCATACCATAATGAACTATAATAATGTATTATATCCCTAAACCTCCATAGATTGCCTCTGCTCTCAGCTTCCTTAAAAGTGCTGCCCAGACTGTCAGGAAGTAGTCTGCTAAACTTAAGACACTGACTAAACTTTAGACACTGCTAAAATCTGAATGTCGGCAGGAGTTTGAAGCTTGCCAAGAGCAGAACAAATTTATGTAGTTTTCATAGATTAGCACAGCCCCCCCCCCCATTATCTTATAGCATACTGCAAAGCAGATGAGCACATAGTTACAAGGCAGTGTCCTTATTCACTTACTAATAGCTTAATCTCACTAATCGCCTTCTGCAGCAGCCCAAACTGTATATTGGAGACCAACCTGGGGGCATTTGCCCCTCAGCCTCCTGGGCCAGTCCTCCCCTGGCAGAGAAACACACCTCTAAAAACCTCAAAAGTTGTGTTAAAGTAAGAGGCAATATGGGTGGAATAAGGCAACAGGAAAAAAGGTGGTTGAGTTTCCTACTAGAAAAGGAGCTCTGTTGGATCTGGTATATCTAACATTGTGGACGCATGATAGATATATAAGGTAACTGAGAGCTCATGGAAAGTGACCATGAAATAGTGTCGATTTGGACTGTGTTATCGAAAGGAAAGTGCGCTGGGTTAACAAAGACTTTTAATTTCGGGAAGGCAAATTTTCCCAGAGTTAAAGCAGCCTCTTCAATGTCAACTGGGATAATGTATATCAGGTAAAAGGTACTGAAAGTGACTGTTTCAAGTATTTAAGCCAGTTCACATCTAAATTTATACCCTTGGGAAATAAGTGTAAAAAAATAATCCTGCGCCCATGTTGGCTGATTCTGATGTAAAAATCAAATGGAAGAGGAGAAAAGGCATTAAATCCTTTAGTGCCGAGGGAAGGAAAGAGCCTTTAGGGATATAAAAACTGTAACAAGGAGTGTAAAGAAGCAATCAAACTAGCTAAATTAATAATGAAGTAGGATGCTAAACAGCATCACTAAGCCTAAATTTTTTTTAAGTATTTAATAGTAAGAAGATGAGGACTGAGAATGTGGCACCATTATTTTGGGGATAAGTTAGTTCGCGAGGATGGCGATAAAGCAAATGTCTTAAATACTTTTTTTTTCCCTCTGTATACACTTTAGAGGTCCAAGTACGATATCATAGAGTATAGTAGCATTAATGTATAAAAGATTTTTAGTGCACTTTGGTTAACCAGGGGTTTTTTACATAAAGAAAATAAATCTCTAACCCTGGAACCGGATAAAATACCTCCTCGGGTGCTTAGGAGCTACGTTTCAATTTTTTATGCAGGCCATTGTTTCTTTTTATTTTTGCACGATTCCCATCAGTCCGGTGGTTGCCTCTGGAATGGAAAAAGGCTAATGTTATTCCAATTTCCAAAGGTAGGTCGTTTCACAGTCTTAACGGGTATAATTAGGCCTTTTAAGTTTAACTTCAGGGTAGGGAAGAACCTGGAAAAGTTTAATAAGGGAAAATGTTCTAGATAATTTTCAGAACTGACATTATAAGTATATAACCACTTGAAGTTAGGAGATAGATCTTGTCACACAACTTGCTTAGCTTTTATGAGGAAGTACTAGGTAAAATTTTAGAACTCTGGCATAGGCAGTAGATGTAGCTTTACTTGATTTTGCAAAAGGCTTTTGATCGGTCCCCCTAAGGCCTAAGGTTAACTAAAGGTTCCTGTTGATCATGGGAGCCACTTGATTTTAATATGAAGTATGAGAGAGTAGTTTGTAAATGGACTTCATGATTAGGGTAAAGTGTCTAAGTGAGGTGGCAACAGGTTCTTGTTGTGGCCGCGCTTCTATTTTAGATCTATTTATTAATCATTCGGAAGTGGTGTTGTCAGCAAGGTTTCTTGTGTTTGACACGACAACAACTGATCGACCAAAACAGAATGGTGCAATCTTTGCAGGGGGGGTCTAGATAGATTGTCACATTGGGCCTGCTAATGGCAGAATGAGATTATCATGTGGAGAAATGTTAGTGGATCATTTTTGGACTTAAAATCCTTGTGCAACGTATACTATAAATGGCTTTGTTCTAATGAATCCCTGTTGGAAGTGATCTTGGAGTTCTGGTGGATACACAAAACTTAAAGGTAGCAAGCAGTGCCAGATGGCACCAGCCAGAGCCAGCATGGTATTGTCTTGTAATAAAAGAGTATGGATCAAGGGAGAAAATGTAATTCTTCCTCTTTACACAGCTTGTGTAAGGGCTCATTGGAATATTCAGTGCAATTTTGGAATCCTGTGTACAATAGGACATGGAAAGGTTTCAGAAGGGGCAACTAATTAATAAGGGTATTGGGCGGACTTGAATATGAAAGAGACTGGAAAAGTTGAAAAGTTTATGTCTGGGAGAAAAGCGATTGGCGTGGGGAATGATACTTACTGTGATAAATACATTAACCGTGCACAAATAAACGTATCTGAGGCAAATTGTCATCCCAATAGACCAGTCAGAGGACACACAGGACACCCCTTAAGACTTGAAAGAACAAGATTTAGGCTTCAAGTTCGGAAGAGTTTTTTCACTGTGAGAACTGTAAAGCTAGGGAATCTGTCTCCAGTGACGTTGTTATCAGGTCTTGGTCAGTGGACGGCAAATTTTCCCAGGTTAAAGCAGCTCTTCAAATGTCAACTGGGATAATGTATATCAGGGTAAAAGGTACTGAAAGAATGTTACTGTTTTAAGCCAGTTCACATCTAAATTTATACCCTTGGGAAATAATGTAATAAAAATAATCTGCGCGCCCATGTGGCTGATTCTGATGTAAAGAATCAAATGGAAAGGAGAAAAAGGCATTTAAATCCTTTAAAAGGCAGAGGAAGAAAAAGCCTTTAGGGATTATAAAAACTGTAACCAAGGAGTGTAGAAGCAATCAAACTAGCTAAAATTAATAATGAAGTCGGATATACTAAACAAGCATCACTAAGCTAACATTTTTTTTAAGTATTTAATAGTAAGAAGATGAGGACTGAGATGTGGCACCATTTATTTTGGGGATAAGTTAGTTACGGAGGATGGCGGATAAAGCAATGTCTTAAATACTTTTTTTCCCTCTGTATACACTTTAGAAGGTCCAAGTTACATAATCATAGAGTATAGTAGCATTAATGTTATAAAGATTTTTAGTGCACTTGGTTAACCAAGGATAGTTACATAAGACTAAATAATGTTATATATAACTGTATATACTCGAGTATAAGCGCCCCAGTATAAGCCGAGGTACCATTTTACTAAAAATTATAAAAACTGATGACTCTGAGTATCAGTAGAATTATCACCACTACTGCAAACCTGTAATACCATAAAATGATTAGACAATGAACATGAATAAAGAGGAGGCCCATGTTTTATTTTTAGGGTATTTCTTTTTCAAATAAAAACAACCTGTTTTGTAGTCACTATAATGCATTAAGACATTGGTACCAACACACCCCGGTAACCCATAACTAATGCACAACAAAGTATGGAAAATCTTTTAACTTGAACTGGAAACCTTTTTGCTGACTCAAATTTCCACATTGCTTGAGCAGCAATTTGAACACAGCATACGTTGACCTAATTAAAATCCTTCAAAGTCAATTCCTCTCCTCAGTTTCTCTCCAACATAGTGCCCTCACATTCAGTGGTGTAATGTCTCTTCATACACATATCCATCACCATCAATATTACATGTACATCTACATCAAACATAACACTCCGCTGGCTGTCTGTGCTGAAACAAGCATCGGCTTGCTGTACCATCCATGGGCGTACTTATACCACACCACAAACAGGTTTTGATGATGTCGTCTGGAATGTCTCCCCTGCCTCGGACCCACTTTGTTACTAATTCTATGTCAGGCTTCAAAGATTTCCCCCTTTTGTCAATTTGCTTGACCAATGACATCCCATTTGTGCCACATTTTTTCGCACAGCGTCTTTAAATAGGTTTTTTTCCTATAATCAGAAATTCGTCGTCGATCATGCATACATCTCCCTACAATTCCATTGATATCCTAAAAGCAAGACCGTACCCCCTCAATGGAGACTTAACGAAGCAACTCTATCAAGGGACAAACATACTCTAAGGAGAAGTAACAACATCAATAGAAAAATTACTTCAACAGAAAACTTCAACTCCTGAAATAACCCAATCGACACTAGTGGACAGCCCACAAGCATTAATCAAGTGACAACTATCCAATAGCAGCCATAGAAAAACCACAGGAAATAAAAAGCATAAAAAACGCTCCTGTAAAGGACATAAAAACACAACAAACAAAGCGAGTACCTCAAGCTCTGGAAGAACATATCACACGACTAGAAACACTCAAACAAGAACTAGCCTCCACTATTAAATACTAAAGCTGAAATGTCCCTCAGACCAAACAAAGCTTTCTATACAAAAGCAACACACCAGACACTTTCTTAGCCCACAACTAACAACACACTACCAAAAGTAATATCTCCCCCACTGGAGACTCTCTCAGCATTACATTACGACCCAAAATATATAGCCAACAGCATTTGCGGCTTACTACCCAAAACTATATAGATGCCCAAACTGTAAACGAAACCAATACACTGACACACATATAAACAACTTCCTACAAGATTTACAACTTACCAGAACTCTCTACGAACACAGCAACCCTTACAACTCCAACACACACCAACGAATTAAACAAGTAATTGCAAGTTTCAAGCCCGGGAGCCCGCAAAGCCCCAGGCCCAAATGGCTTTACAAATTTATATTACAAAACATTAAACAACAACTCATCCCTCATATCAGAAGTTTATCAATGACCTGGCACAAACAAGATCATCTTCCCCGGAATGTTGGAGGCAATTGGTGGTGATTCCCAAACCGGGACAAAGACCATACACAGCCACCAACTACAGGGCCAATCTCATTAACATAACAGCGGACCTTAAATCATAGCAAAACTCTAGCGACCCACCCCCAAAATATACTACCTACAATTATCCACGTACCACTACGACCAAACCGGATTTATCCCATGAACCGCCACACAGCAGATAAAATAAGAGAAAAATCTCCAATTACAATACGCAAAACAAAACAAACATCCACATGATAGCACTACATTGACATCGAGAAGGCGTTTGAACAGGGTTAACTGCACTATATGCACAAATCTTAAGAAAAACTCAAATTTTCCTCCCTCCTATCTCTCTACGCTATCAAGCCTTTATACGCCCAACCGCAATGGAGGATCTGGGATACCCTTGAAATCTATACAGATTAAGACTGGTAGCGAAGCAAGGATGCCTACTTTCCCCCCCTACTTTTCGCATTGGTTGCATGGAACCACTGGCAGCAAAATTAGAACGCACCAAACAAATAAGGCATACAAATAGGAGATCAACAAACAAAATTGCAATGTTGCGGATGATACCTAGCTGTAATTGTAGGAGCCAGAAAAATCACTACCAGAACTTTACTCACTCATACACCCAGTTTGGTAGAATAATCAGGATTCAAAGTTAACCACTCTAAATCTAACGGCCTCTCGATAATTATTCACAGGAACTGAAAAGCAATATTAGCAGGGATGATTTCCAGTTAGATGGTCCAACACATCATTCAAATATTTAGGAGTTCATTATGCCATGACACACCAAGCTCCTTTAAAAACCAATTAACCCTATGTTCCACACCTGATTAGCTCTAACAACCAAAATAACACAATGGACCCCCATTTAATCTACTCTTATCGGAGAATAACTCTGTAAAATGCTGCACTGCTACCCAAACTCTTATATCTATCGTTTATCGAACTTTGCCAATAATTATAATAAAAAGAGACCTAACCCCCTACAACTAAATAAGACAATTTATCTGCAAAACAAAACCCCATATACGCTAATTGAATATATGGCCCGTCCTAAAACAAGGGAGGCCTTGGCTTGCCAAATATCTTTAAAGTATTACAAAGCAGCTAGAATTGGCCCAACTGACAACGAGTGGGTATCAGGACAAGGTTGACATGGAGGGTGAGATTCGAACAGATCCTAACTGTCCCCCCTTCCACTCCCCCAACAATCCTATGGATTGAAAAGAAACACAGGGAAATTAATGATAATCCTACCCCCCAAATATACAACCTCACTGAAATCTGGGACGGACTGCAATCTCGCTATAACTTACTAACTTACTACACCACATACTAGATCAACCGCCCTTTTTTTCCACAATCCCCATTCTCACAACCCAATTCTCGACATATACCAATCCAGTGACTGACATCTATTGTACAAAATAGAGTTCAAGATCGATTAATCTAGGACGGTTTCCTTAAAAACTGGCAGAAGCAAAACTGAATGGAAAATTAACCAGACAGCTACTGGTTTAACTTATACCTACCCGGTTCATATACGCTGAAACAAAATAATACGCTCAAACCAAAACAAAAAATTTGACTCAGTTCGAAAATATCTTAATCAATTCTAATTCGCTACGAAACCAAGAAACTCTCTCTAAAATATACCAATACATATGGCATGAACTACCAACAAACACACACAAACTCTCACATGGAAAATAACTGCCAGAGTGAAAACAGACGAAGAGCATGTGGCAAAACATTTATGTAAACTCCACAAAATGCTTTCACTATAATATCAGAGAAATCCTTTAAGATTCTATATGACTGGTACAGCACAACACCATCTCTCCTCACAAAATCAACCCCGAACTATCGCCAACGTGTTTCAGAAACTGTGGAGCAACGGCAGACCAACTTCACTGCTGTGACATGGTAACGAAGTTAAAAAGTTCTGGAACAATATGTGATAGCCTAATGCAGAGGTGGTTAGCCCACCCCATTCCCACGTTCACCTTATACAGCTTTATTATTAATATACCCGATAGGAGTCACACAACCACATTGCCAAGCTTATATAACATCCGGTAGCAGCAGCGCAGATGCTTACAGCGGAACACATGGGAAATCACTACCTCAACTAAATAAATTAATCCAAAGATCTGGTGGATCTACTCTATTAAATGAATTATTTAGCAGCCACACTGATGGAATAACCTCAAAAACTGAACAAAACATGGTCTAGCTGGAACTCAAAATGACTAACAAGGGAAGAACACAACCACATGTAAGCGGAGAAGGAACGGGGGGCGCCCGGCTGGGGAAGCAACCGAGGTACAGGATTGAAATAAACTTTTAAATAATGCATCAGACAACCGCAAGGAATAAACTAAGAGATATAGAGAGAAATATTAAGAAAAACACTTTATAGTTGATCATACCCACACCTATGAACGAGACTTAGTTTAATCGTTAATTTTGTATTTTTCGATAGTTAAGTAATTATAAAGAATCAAGCTAATGGTTATTAGTTAATAGTAATCAGAACAAATGTTTGTTTGGCAATGTATTCAAATTATAACCGAGAGAACGTAACAATGACATTCCTGTATACTTTTGAAAAAACAAATTTATTGAACAAAAAAAAAGGTTTGTTTATAGACAATCCACGGCTGTAAAACAGAAGTGTAAGCCCACCAGGATATAACACGCCACAGTGGTTGAAATGACGTAGCCAATTTTTTTTGGACATCTTCACATATAATGGGCTCTAAACATATCCCAAACTAGCATGAGGGTTTTTTTTTTATAACGCTACTCTGGTCGTCCATTCCAAATCTCCTCTAGCCATTTTTTTGTTCCTTGTTCATCCATCCAGGCCTTTAACATGTGGGCGTACAGTAATTCGTGGGGGGATTTGGCTTTTTTAAGGCCAGTCTTCCTTTTAAATATCATAACGTACACAGCCGCAGCTTGATACTCCATTGGCCAACATGCCAGAACCCACTGGTAAATTATTTTTTTTCATTTCCCGTTTGTTCTAATGAAAATAGTTTTCTCCAGGATGCCACTGTTCCTGTTGCTCTGGAAGATTCAAAATCAGTGCTGTCTCATCCATATTCCCGATACTTCCAAGGTCAAATTATAAAGCTTTCTTTTTGTTTTATAAATGAATTGATGTGAATGACAATCAACCTTTTCTTCAAGTTTTTGTGGTAGTTTTGTGAAATCTCTTGTTCGTCTTCAACCTATTCATGAATCGGGTAACACCATCAGCTGATGCAACAAATTTCTCATACCCACCGCTTTTTATATGTCTCATCTTTAGCCATTTGAAGGCATGTCACGCAATTGCCATGGCGTTTATAACAGTAATCCATGTTTGAACGACATTCCTGCATCAGTTCTCTAGAGCCCCATATGATGTTGTTAAAACCACACAGAACCTTTTTTTTGACTTCGGCATTCTTCTCAATTGCCTGACTTAAATTTTTCGCCAAACTCGAACCTGTTTTTCGTCAACACCGAATTCCTGCCTGCAATGGAATTATTGCTTTCTTCTGCTCTTTGAACACTCTGAAGTTTAAATCCAGCGTCGTAATATCTGCGTTTTTGTTTTCTTCCACGCCAACCGTTCTCAACAGATTAAAATACACAAAGATCCAGTAAGAAGACTGTGAACCCCAGTACCCTATAGACAGCGAGTTTACCGGCTTTAATGAGGCACAGATTACCGTACTGCTTTTAATACAAGGTATTCAGCCTTCTAAATCAGATTCTTTTGAGTTTTGAGTTGCCCTTTAAATAGATAGCAGAATTGCCCTATAAGTACTGTACGGTATCCCATACATCAATCCCACCATGCCGGTGTATTACGCAAAATCCAGCACTGGAACTCATTTCCTGCACTCCAATGTTTGGAAATAATCAATTGGGCAAGTTCAACAACAAAAAATCCCCTTGCCAACTTTTGTACCACATCATTGTATCTTTTGAGGCATTCCAGATGTTTGGAAACTACACTAACTCCCAGCATACTTTGGTTGCTGGGAGTTGTAGTTCCTAACACTCTAGTGCCACATCTCTCCTCACCTCTGTACCATCTTTCTGTGTTTAGAGGCACTCCAGATGTTTGGAAACTACAACTCCCCAAGTCATCAAGCATGCTGGAGTTGTATTTTCCTAACATTTGTATTGGCACTCTGTACCCCACAATTCCGGTAACAATAAGCATAGGCAATAAAATTGCAATATATGGTAACTTAACGGTCTCACAGACCGACAGAGAATTGGAGATCTCGCTCCTTCCCTGCTCCTCCATTCCGGATTAGTACAGTCCGTACGTAATGATGCACCCGCGCCTACGTGCCCCGCGCGCACATACCGGTACCCGCTCGGTCCCTCTCTGCCTCAGTCTCTCTGCATTGCCGTAAGCATCAGTTGTCCCTCCCTCCCAGCATATTGGCGGCTGTGCTTGCATTTCAGCGACCAATGGACTGGTAAGTGAAAAAGCTTACTAGTCAGAAACTTTTTTCAGCTCTCTTTTGATGTGACTCGAGTAAAGCCGAGACAAGGTTTCTCTAGGTTTATTTTTAAACCTAAAAACCTCGGCTTTATACTCGAGTATATATGGTAAATCTCCTGGACCGGTAAAATACTCCTCGGGTACTTGGAGCTAAGTTTTCAGTTTATCTAGCCATTGTTTTCTATTTTTTGTGCAGTTCCCTCATGTCCCGTGGTGGTGCCTCTGGAATGGAAAAAGGCTAATGTTATTCCAATTTCCAAAAAGGGTAGTCGTTCACGTCCTTCACGGGGTAATTACAGGCCTGTAAGTTTAACTTCAGTGGTAGGGAAGAACCTGGAAAGTTTAATAAGGGAAAATGTTCTAGAGTATGTTTTTTTTCAAGGAACTGACCTTATAAGTATTAACCACTTGAATTTAGGAGGAATAGATCTTGTCAAACTAACTTGCTTAGCTTTTATGAGGAAGTAAGTAGAAATTTGAGACTCTGGCATAGCAGTAGATGTATTTACTTGGATTTTGCAAAAGCTTTTATACAGTCCCCCATAGCGACAAGGTATAAGCTAAGGGTCCTGTTGATCAGGGGAGGCACATTGTTATTATAGGATGAGAGAGTAGTTGTAAATGGGACTTCATCATTAGGGTTTAAAGTGCTAAGTGAGGTGTCAACAGGGTTCTGTGTTGGGGCCGCTTCTATTTATCTATTTATTAATCATTGGAAGTGGTATTGTCGCAAGGTTTCTTCTGTGTTTGCTGACAACACATCAAGGATGTGCAATCGTTGCAGGGGGGGTCCTAGATAGATTGTCACATTGGGCTGCTAAATGGCAGATGAGATTCAATGTTGAGAAATGTAAGGTGATCATTTTGGACTTAAAAATCTTTTGGGTTTGTGGTGTGTGGGTTGGTGTGTGGTGTGTGGTGGGGGTTTGGTTGGGGTGGGGTGGGTTGTGTGGGGGGTGTCAACATCTTGTGGGGTGTGGGGGTCAGTTTAAAAAGAAATCTGGATAAGTTTCGGCAAACAAGAATGTTACAAGTTACTGGTATTGATACATAAAGTAGAGTTGATCCAGGGAAATTTCCGATTGCCACTTGGAGTCAGGAAGGATTTTTTACCCCCTTCATAAACTTGGTGGTTTTTTTTGCCTTCCTCTGGATCAACAGTTAGGCAGGAAATTAGGATATTGCTAGATGGGTTGGACTGGATGGACGTATGTCTTTATTCAACCCCAAATACTATAAACTATTCATATCAGGCCCTGTGCCTAAGAGCTTGCAATCTAATCACTTTATATACACATACAAGTATGTCTTTATGTTTTACAATGTCCAACACATCTTTTTGTTTGGTAGAGATATCTCATGAAATCTATAGTTTACATTATATCTGTTATTAAGATAAATTGTGGAGAGCCATAAATCTATTTCTTGCACTGACGAGATCTCACAAGATCGAAGCATGTCATGTCTGCAGGTCAGATGATTGGCTCCATACAATAGGCTATATTGCATGTTATTAATTTCTGGACACATGCATTAGCCCAGGGACATAAAGGAGAACTTTGCATATCTCCGCCCCTTACTTTAGGGAACTTAGGAGTAAGAAATTACTTATTTTTTCTTAGATTTTGTGGGTAATGCTATTTATATAGAATGAGACTGCAAGATACCTTCTGTTGCAAAAAGGTTCTGCTCCATTTTTATGCTCTGTGGAGGACTTTTTGCTATTTTTGGCCCCTAATCTATATAGCTGTCTTTTCTAAGATAAATTCAATAAGAGTCATTTAGTTAAATCTTTTGGTCTAAACCTTTCAATACTATGAAACAAAACTAAAGTAAAAACAGATTGATCTCATTTGATTCTAAAAATAGTTTCATTACTTTCTCAATGCAACTGTAAATTAGAGCCACTACCATTCCCACTTATTTTGTATTATACAGACCGTATTCTCAGCTGTGTTGATTGGAGATTGCAGCTTTTCTTTTCGGTTTAAAGACACGGCAGTTGTTAACACGTAGGCGACCTGGTGATTCAACGAACACCGACCTGCCTGGACTACAACCATTCGTAGGCAGCCAGTAAGAAAGGACTACAACCACACGCAGACAGCCAGTTAGACCGCACTACAAACCACACGCAGACGGCTGGTAAGACTAGACTACGACCACATGCAGGTGCCCAGTCAGACTGGACCACGCACTAACTTGCACTGTGACACGCACTAACTTGCACTGTGACACACGCACTAACTTACAGACACACGCACTAACTTACACTGACACACGCACTAACTTACACTGACACACGCACTAACTTACACTGTGACACACGCACTAACTTACACTGTGACACACGCACTAACTTACACTGTGACACACGCACTAACTTACACTGTGACACACGCACTAACTTACACTGACACACGCACTAACTTACACTGTGACACACGCACTAACTTACACTGACACACGCACTAACTTACACGGACACACGCACTAACTTACACTGTGACACACGCACTAACTTACACTGTGGCACACGCACTAACTCACACTGTGGCACACGCACTAATTTACACTGAGACACACGCACTGTGACACACGCACTGACTTGCACTGTGACACACGCACTGACTTACACTGTGACACACGCACTAACTTACACTGTGACACACGCACTAACTTACACTGTGACACAAGCACTAATTTACACTGAGACACGCACTGACTTACAATGTGGCACACGCACTTACTTACACTGTGGCACACGCACTAACTTACACTGTGACACACGCACTAACTTACACTGTGACACAAGCACTAATTTACACTGTGACACACGCACTGACCTGCACTGTGACACACGCACTGACTTGCTCTGTGACACACGCACTGACCTGCACTGTGACACACGCACTGACTTGCACTGTGACACACGCACTGACTTACACTGTGACACACGCACTGACTTACACTGTGTCACAGTGCGTGTCTGTGCGTGTGTCACAGTGTAAGTCTGTGCGTGTGTCACAGTGTAAGTCTGTTCGTGTGTCACAGTGTAAGTCTGTGCGTGTGTCACAGTGTAAGTCTGTGCGTGTGTCTCAGTGTAAGTTAGTGCGTGTGTCACAGTGTAAGTTAGTGCGTGTAACATAGTAACATAGTAACATAGTAATTAAGGTTGAATAAAGACATTCGTCCATCAAGTCCAACCTATTCCCTTTTTTTTTTTTTTTTTTTTTTTTTTTTTGATCTAAAGGGCTGCCAGCACTGACTAATGAACTGGAGGGCTGACAACACTGGCTAATTATTCAAAGGAATTACAGCACTAGCTAATAAGGTGGAGGACTGATAAAATTGACTAATAAACTGGAGGGCTGACAACACAGGCTAATGAAATGGTGGACCAACAATTCTTGCTAATGATCTAAAGGGCTGCCAGCACTGACTAATGAACTGGAGGGATCTAAAGGGCTGCCAGCACTGACTAATGAACTGGAGGGCTGACAATACTGGCTAATTATTCAAAGGAATTACAGCACTGGCTAATGAACTGGAGGGCTGGCAACACAGGGTAATGATCCTAAAGGCTGACAACACTGAATAATAAACTGGAGGACAGACAACACTGGGTAATGATCTAAAGTGCTGACTAACATTGACTAATAAACTGGAGGGCTGACATCACAGGCTAATGAAATGGAGGACCAACAATACTTGCTAATGATTTAAAGGGCTGCCTGCACTGACTCATGAACTGGAGAACTGACAACACTGGCTAATTATCTGAAGGAATGACAGCACTGGCTAATGAACTGGAGGGCTAACAACACTGAGTAATGATCTAAAGGGCTGACACCACTAGCTAATGTACTGGAGGGCTGACAACACTGGGTAATGATCTAAAGGGCTGACAACAATGGCTAATGAACTGGAGGGATACAATGGCTTATAAATTGGAGGGCTGTCAAACACTGGCTAATGACCTGGAGGGCTGACAACACTAGCTAATGAGCTTAAGGGTTGACAACACTGGCTAATAAACTGGAGGGCTGACAACACTGGCTAATTAACTGGAGGACACTGGCAAATTAACTGGAGGGCTGACTAATGAACAGGAGAGCGGACAATATTAGGAAATTAACTGGAGGGCTGGCTAACACTGGATAATGAACTGGAGGGTGCCGGTGCATCAACAAACGCCGACCTGACCGTGCTACAATCACATGCAGGCGCCTGGTTAGACCAGACTACAACCACACACAGGCAGCCAGTCTGTTAATATAAGTGTGATAGTAAATCTGAGTGTCTAGAAAATTCAGTCTTTGTATATGTTAGAGTATCTCTGTGTACTTTGAGTGTCTGTACATGTTGCATCAACAATCACCGACCGACTGCAAAAGTCGGTGGTTCTTTTCCGACCTGGTGGATTAATGAAGGCCGATCTGACCAGGCTACAATCACACACAGGCGACCGGTAAGACAGGACTACAAACACACGCGGGCAGCCAGTCAGATCGGACTACAACCAATTGCAGTTTGCCTGTCAGACCGGACTACAAACCACACGCAGACGGCCGGTAAGACTAGACTACGACCACATGCAGGTGCCCAGTCAGACTGGACGTAGTAGGTCTTTGCAGTCAGGCCGTGTTCTTAATGCAACATGTACAGATACTTACAGTACACAGAGCAAGAGATCTCTAATTATACAGAGACTCACATTCTAGACACTCACATTTACAGACTTCCTCCCACATAACAACATCATATTTACTATCACACCCAGATTAACAGACTGCCTGTGTGTGGTGTAGGTAAGACTAGACTACGACCACATGCAGGTGCCCAGTCAGACTGGACTACAACCACACACAGGCAGTCTGTTAATCTGGGTGTGATAGTAAATATGAATGTCTGTTAATGTGAGGAAGTCTGTAAATGTGAGTGTCTAGAAATGTGAGTCTCTGTATATATTAGAGTATCTCTGTGCTCTGTGTACTGTAAGTATCTGTACATGTTGCATTAAGGAACACCGGCCTGACTGCAAAAGACCCGACTACAACCACACACAGGCGTCCGGTAAGCCCGGACAACAAACGCACACAGGCGGCCAGTCAGTCAGTGGTTCTGTTCCCACCTGGTGGATCATCGAAAGCAGACCTGACCGGACTACAACCAAGCGCAGGTGGCCAGTCAAACCGGACTACAAACAGACGCAGATGGACGGGAATACTGGACTACAACCACATGCAGGCAGCCAGTCAGACCAGACTACAACCACATGCAGATGGCCGGTCAGTCAGTGGTTCTAAACCGACCTGGTGGATCAACGAACTCTGTCCAGACTGGACTACGACCACATGCAGGTGCTCGGTTAGACAGGACTACAACCACACACAGGTAGCCGGTCTGTTAATCTGGGTGTGATAGTAAATGTAAGTGTCTGTTATGTGAGTGTCTAGAAATGTGAGTCTCTGTATATGTTACAGTATCTCTGTGAACTGTAAGTGAGAATCTGTATATATTGCATCAATGAACACTGACCCGACTGGCCGGTCAGACCGGACTACAACCAAACACGGGTGGCAGGTCAGTTGGTGGTTCTGTTCCAACCTGGTGGATCAACGAACGCTGATCGGACTGGACTACGACCACTTGCAGGCGCCCGGGCTGTTAATGTGAGTGTGATAGTAAATGTGAGTAAGTCTGTAAATATAAGTGTTTAGAAATGTGAGTCTCTGTATATGTTAGTGTATCTCTGTGAATTGTGAGTATCTGTACATGTTGCATCAACGAACACTGATCAACTGCAAAAAAACGGAATACAACCACATACGGGCGGCCGGTCAGACCGGATTTCAAGCGCACATGTGCTCATGTGCTTTACAATCAGTATGTCTTTATGATTGTGGGGGAAACCAGACTGCATGGAGAAAACCCACGCAAGCAAAGGGAGAACATACAAACTCCTTGCAGATGTATCCAAGGGTGGAATTGAACTCAGGACTTCAGCGCTGCAAGGCATCAGTTTACAGCTTCCTTCTGTTGCTCCGATCGGGGTTCCCATGTGGTCCGTCTTTCCATTTGCAATAATGCTGCACAATCCACTTCAAGATGGATCCGGTATGAGTGTTCCAAACCAGAGGTGTATACTTTTGAGTTGTTTGCTGTACCAGATACAATATCGTTGATTGGGCTGTTCAGATCTTTATTTTCATATATGGCGCCATCTTGTTTGACTGTCCGCGAGTTTCCTTAGTAATCTCTTTGTTTTGGGCGGCCGGTCAGTGGGTGGTTCAGTTCTAACCTGGTGGATCAGCGAACGCCGACCAGACCAGACTACGACTATGCAGGTACCCGGTCAGACCTGACTACAATCACACACAAGCAGCCGGTCTGTTAATCTGGGTGTAATAGTAAATGTGAGTGTCTGTTAATGTGAGTAAGTATGTAAATGTGAATGTCTAGAAATGTGAGTCTCTGTATGCATTAGAGTATCACTGTGAACTGTAAGTATCTGTACATGTTGCATCAATGAACACCGACCTGACTGCAAAAGACCAAACTACAACCACTTATGGGTGGCCGACCAGACTGGACTACAACTACACGCGGACGGCCAGTAAGACCGGACTACAACCACACATGGGCGGGCCAGTAAGACCGGACTACAACCACACCCATACGGCCAGTAAGACCAGACTACAACCACACGCAGGCAGCCGGTCAGACCGGACTACAAGCACACACGGGTGGCCGGTCAGTCGGTGGTTCTGTTCCGACCTGGTGGATCAACAAACGCCGACTGGACTACAACCACACGCAGGCATCCGGTAAGACAGGACTGCAACCACACGCGGGCGGCCAGTAAGACCGGACTACAACCAAGCGCAGGCGGCCAGTAAGACTGGACTACAACCATATGCAGGCGGCCAGCAAGACTGGACTATAACCAATCATAGGCGGCCGGTCAGACCAGACTACAACCACATGCGGGTGGCCAAACAGTCGTTGGTTCTGTTCCGACCTGGTGGATCAACGAATGTCGACCGGACCAGACTACAACCACATGCAGGTGCCCGGTCAGACTGGATTACAACCACACACAGGCAGCCGGACTCTTAATCTGGGTGTGATAGTAAATGTGACAGTGAGTGTCTGTTAATGTGAGTAAGTCTGTAAATGTGAGTGTCTGTTAATGTGAGTAAGTCTGTAAATGTGAGTGTCTGTTAATGTGAGTAAGTCTGTTAATGTGGGGGGGCGTGGCTTACAAGGGAACCAAGCGGATGCTGGCTGTGTGAGCTCTGTTAATTCCCTGCTTACCAATCGTGACAATCTTTGATTTTAAAAATCTAACTACATCTCCGAGGTAAAATAACAACCAGGGAACAAGATGACCCGAGGTGGGAACGTAAAAAACAAAAACAAACCAAAAAAACTTACCTGTTACTTTCCAGCGGGAGGACAGCAAACCACGCATGGTAAAGATGGCGCCAACACAGAGGAAACTCCGTTGGAATCGGAGGGAGAAACACAGAGTCAAGGCTGCCCAACACCTGGAAAAAAAGACAAAACAGAGGTTAGTGCGGCACCTAGCAAAACGCAAAGCCCAAAAAGTGTAAAAATAGGAGAGGATTCCTACACCAAAGTTATGGATACAATAAACAAAAGTCCCTTACTAGTTAACTCTGACTCAGAAGGGCCTACACAGAGAGATCCCACAGCAGGCTCTCAACATGAGGATTTAACCCATTACACAAATGAATGTTTCAATACCTTTCCAGGATTTGATCAGCCAATAACCCTTACCATACTGAAAGAACTGTTTGTTTCACAGCACAAAGCACTGATAACAGACTTTTCATCATTGATAAAGAACATAAAAGCTGATATAATATCCATTGGTGAAAGGACCAATCATATAGAAAATAAATTTGGAGAATACGTTAACTCATATAATGATCTAGTAGACTCTCACAGCAATCTTCTGGATACGGTCTCTAATCTCCAAAATAAAATCACAGATCTCGAAAATAGATCTCGTAGAAATAACTTAAAAATAAGGGGAATCCCTGAATCGGTCCGACAGGAACAACGAATATGTACAAGATTTGTTTAAATTACTTCTACCTGATGCCACAGAAATTGACTTGGTAGTCGACCGCATACATAGACTCCCTAAGTCCAAAGCAGCCCCCTACAGTGCACCCTGGGACACTATACTAAGAATGCACTTTTTCCAAGTGTAAGATAGACTAGTGAGAGAGATGAGAAACGCAAAATCTCTCCCACAGGAATATCAAAATATACAGTTTCTGGCTGATCTAGCTCCAGCAACCATATTACAGAGGAAACAATTCTCTGAAATAACAAGCATCTTAAGGGCAAGAAAGATAAGATATACGTGGGGATTTCCCATTCGTCTTAACATTTTCTATGGAGACTCACAACATTCAGTAACATCCTTAGAAGAAGCATCAATCCTATTAAAAAAATGGGGAATCTGGACATCAGAATCCGAATCACCAAATACCTCACGTAATCTAAATACCCCACCAAAAAAACTAAATAAAGAATGGAAATATGGAAACACATCCTCTGAAAGATACAGTGACTAAAAATTATAACCAAGAACTGAAACAATAAAAAAGAGACAAGCCTCGTCTAGAAAAATGCTTACAAGGATATTTATATATTGAAACTTAAAATCCTCAACTTTACTATTTGAAGAGGAAGGAAAGAGTAACTCATTATAAAGGAAACATCATTAAAAGAAATAACCAATAAATAAACAAACCAAAGAAACATTTAAAGCACAAAAATCATAAATAAATAACGTCTTGCAACGATTTGAGAAATCTTTGCTCGTTTCTTTTCCTTTCTTTAATCTATGGGTAAAAGGGTTTTAAAATAGATCCTGTTTGACCAAATGTTGAATAGGAGATTATTACATTGAAAAGTTATTCTACTGCACATCAAAGGAGATTAGGGAAATAATTAAACCAAAGTTAATATAATGTTGGTTAATATAACCAGGGTGGAAAAACCAATGGTAAAATGTATGATGAGTGTATATTAAAAGAAATTAAATGTATATAGGGATGGAAACATAAGGAAATAAAGATACAACACCCAAAACTTGTAATGAGTACCCTGGGTAGCGGCCTAGGAATAACAATGGTTAGGTGTACACTGGTCATGCATTAAGAGACGAGATATTGTATCTCTTGATCTAAACCAAGATATCATAGAATTACCTTAAACAACAAATGATATGTGTAAGAATATAATGTTATAATATAAGATGTATTTTGATGTTAGTCCAAAATAGGTAACTAACTAGAGAATTATGGGGAAGAAGGAGAAAAACCACTCATATATTTCTTACCTCAGTACCTGGGTATATGTATGCTTAGAGGGAAGGAGAGAAACGTATATAAAAATTATTTTTTTTTATAACAAGAGTTAAACGTATATTGAATGTATATTGAGAGAGATTAACATGTATTTATCTGAAATAAGGTTTGGAAATATAAGAAAGTAAATGTTTGATACCCAAAACTTGTAATGTGTGTCATGAGAAGTGGCCTAGGAATAATAACGGTGAAGGGTGTGGTGGTCTTGTGTTAAGAGATGTCAATATAAAAACCAACATAAGGATCAAATTGAAAATTACCAATGTATTACTTATTCAAGTATCTATCGATACATACGCCTAGGTAGGGAAAGATTTCGAATTATAAGACAGTAAATGCAGGGTATATAACACACATTAAATAAACAGATGATTTCCAATAACCAACTCAAACAATTATCAAAACCGGTAATGCTAAAACGCCATTACTAAACAAACTATTGAAATCATCTCTTGACGTAGACCGCGATACCATAAGATTACCTTAAACAACAAATGATATGTGTAAGAATATAATGTTATAATATAGGATACCTCCAAATGATAACCCAAATTAGGTAACTAACTAAAAGAGATATTGGGAAGAAGTGTTTAAACCACTTATATATTCCTTACTTAAGTACTTGAGGATGCTGAGAGGTAAAAGGGTGAATACATATATATATATATACATTATTTTATTTTATTTTTGTTACATATAGAAAATGGTAAGCAAAGTATTAATGTTTAATGTTAAATGTTATGTAATTTTAATGTTAATAGCTACAATTCTTGATCTTAAGAATCAGAAAACAAAATACAAGCTAATGTTTTCAATTGGTTGGAACCATGTTTATGTTTTGTTTTTGTTGATACATCTGGACACGAAAACAGGAATTGCAAAAAAATGTATATTTGCTACTAATCTGGGTAGTATGATTAATACATACCTACAAAAAAAACAAATATTTATAATACAATATATATACCAGAACAAAAAAAGAGAGAAATATAAATTTATACATAAGAAGCTTCACTCAAACCCCACAAATATACCCAAATGACAATTGAAATAATGACTTACAATACTAGAGGACTAAACTCCCCCTATAAAAGATATAACATATGGAAAGAAATCACTAATACCAAAGCAGAAATTATCTGCTTACAAGAAACCCATCTCCAATCACAACACACTCATCTCTTTCAACATAAAAAATACTCTAAAATATACCATTCTACACATGAAAGAAAAAAGAGAGGTACCTGCATCATAATTAAAAACTCCATAGCTTTCCAGGAAAATCAAGTATTAACAGATAAAGCAGGACGATATGTAATACTAGATTGCAACATAAATAACAAACAATATATAATAGCAAATATTTATGCACCCAATACAGGACAAAACAAATTCATTAAAAAAATAATTAACAAAATAAAAAAAAAAACCACATCCAAACTTAATAATATGTGGTGACTTCAACCTTTGACAATCACGTAGACTCAACATGCAAACAAAAAAGAAACCCAGACAATACACTGAGAAACATTCTTAAAACTGAAGATCTATATGACTCTTGGAGATCACTTCATCCTTTAGACCAAGACTATACCATTTACTCCAAAACACACAACACGTTTTCAAGAATCGATATGATATTAGTAGACAAATGGTTATTACAAAGAACAGTAAGTGCAAATATAGGTATAAGAACTGTTTCAGACCACACACCCGTAATAATATCAATAAAAGAGAATAATAATGCCAATAATACATACCTATGGAAACTAAACCCCTATTTACTGAGTATGCCAGAATATAAAGAACAAATAAATTCCGAACTTAAAAAATACTTTGAATTAAACGACACAGAAGAACCCGGAAAATATGAGGAAAGCAATATCCATAATATATAAACTACTATATAAACTACTACATCAAAAAAACGAAACCATACTATTACCATATTCTGTCAAATATCCTTAGCGCTTATGGTGTGGTGAAGGGATTTGGGTGGTCGTTGGTCTGCTGTCAAGCTACCCACTTCCACTGTATACCGAAAATTTTTGTTCAGATCTGGTAGCTGCGCTGTCCTCCTCTCACCCGGATACAAACAAGACCAAAAAATATAGTATTAATACCTTATCAGTCCAATACATAAATACACACAGACCACATACTAAATGTATAAGCAGAAAGACTTACGTGTTCCAGAGATGTGGGTAAAAACACAGCTTTATTAATCCCCGATAAATACAGGGTGAAGATTGTTAAAACAAAAACTTTTTCAAAATAAAATGAAAAATGCACACTGCAAGTGCAATAGGGATGTAGGGAAATCTTATTGGACTCCTTCTCCTATTATGCTACAATTATGTAACCTTCTAGGGTGAAAGATCTATATCCAGGGTGTTACCCTACTGATTCTTGCAAGTCCCAGCGCGTTTCGCTATGTAATATAGCTTTCTCAAGGGTATGGTATTCCTCTAGCAACAGCTAAGTCTGTTATCTACCAGAACCCCCAAATCTTTTTCCATTTCAGATGCACCTAACACAGAGTTATTTATGGTGTAGGTTGCACAGGGATTATTACATCCCAAATGCATCACCTTACATTTATCAACATTGAATCTCATCTGCCAAGAAGGGGAAAGAGAGGAAAAAGAAAGAAGGGAAAAAAGATGGAGGTAACGAACAACAATGTCATTAATCTAAGCAATAAAATATTAACTACACATCAACATTCAGTTCTACAAAAAGGTTTAAAATTTGCACCAGACTCAACGGCAGACAACTTTTCACTGTTCATTGATCTTAATAAATTCTGTAGAAATTTGACCCTAAAAAGATTCTTCTTATCCAGAACAGAAAAGGAGAATAGTAAGGTGGAAGTAAAAACCCCCAATGATTTAGATGTGTATGAACATTCAAATTTAAAAGGAAAATCAAAATTTTACCCAACATATGCAAAAGGAACCCACATAACAGCCTTTGAAAAAATAGTAAATACAGAATTCAGAAAACACAAATTCAAGATAAATTGATAGCTGGGTGCAAATTTGGTCCCCATTGCAGTTCCTGTATTTGTAAAAAATAGTCCCTTTGAACAGAAAATAATTATGCTTCAAAGTGAATTCTATGCTTTTTCTCTATGAATTCGATTTGTGCTTCTTTAGATTGTTTTCCTTACGTAAGGTATTTACCGTTGCTGCTATGCCTTTTGGTGTTGAATACATGTATATAAAGAAGTTACATCTATGGTGCATAGAATGTATTCCTTCTTCAATTCAGTTTTAGACAGGGTGTTCAGGATATCCATCGTGTCTCTTGTATACGATTTGGATTTCAAATACGTATGGCTGCAGAATTTATCTACATATTGTGACAAATTACAAGTCAGGGACTCTATTCCAGATACTTTGGTCTACCGGGGGGTTTTCCCTGTTTGTGAATTTTAGGTAAGAAATAGAATGTTTGCAACTGTAGGATGTTGATTTGTCAGGAACATTAGGTTCCTGTTTATTCAAAATGCCTTCTGGTCCCTTCATTTAGTAGTTTATTTAGTTCGTTACAAACAAATTTGTGGGGTCCTTCTTTAGGAGTTGGTGTTTCCTTATCTTCCAGTAGCGTGTAAGCTTCATTTTCGTAGTCTAATCTATTTAGGAGTAACTGTGGCCCCCCCTTTATCTGCTGGTTTGATACCTATTTCTCTATCTCCCCTTAATTCTTTTAACGCTAATTGTTCTTGGTAACTAAGGTTTCCTGTATTAGGTTTTTTGAATTTGTGTTTTCTGATTTGTAGTTACTATTTTTTTCAAAGGCTGTTATGTGGTTCCTTTTGCATTGTTGGTAAAATTTTGATTTTCCTTTTAAATTTGAATGTTCATACACATCTAAATCATTAATGATTTAGATGTGTATGAACATTCAAATTAAAAGGAAAATCAAAATTTTACCAACAATGCAAAAGGAACCACATAACAGCCTTTGAAAAAAATAGTAAATACACAATCAGAAAACACAAATTCAAAAAACCTAATACAGGAAACCTTAGTTACCAAGAACAATTAGCGTTAAAAGAATTAAGGGGAGATAGAGAAATAGGTATCAACCAGCAGATAAAGGGGGGGCCACAGTTATCCTAAATAGATTAGACTACGAAAATGAAGCTTACAGCTACTGGAAGATAAGGAAACATCCAACTCCTAAAGAAGGACCCCACAAATTTGTTTGTAACGAACTAAATAAACTACTAAATGAAGGGAACCAGAAGGCATTTTGAATAAACAGGAACTAATGTTCCTGACAAATCAACATCCTACAGTTGCAAACATTCTATTTCTTACCTAAAATTCACAAACAGGGAAAACCCCCCGGTAGACCAAGAGTATCTGGAATAGAGTCCCTGACTGTAATTTGTCACAATATGTAGATAAATTCTGCAGCCATACGTATTGAAATCCAAATCGTATACAAGAGACACGATGGATATCCTGAACACCCTGTCTAAAACTGAATTGAAGAAGGAATACATTCTATGCCCATAGATGTAACTTCTTTATATACATGTATTCAACACCAAAAAGGCATAGCAGCAACGGTAAATACCTTACGTAAGGAAAACAATCTAAAGAAGCACAAATCGAATTCATAGAGAAAAAGCATAGAATTCACTTTGAAGCATAATTATTTTCTGTTCAAAGGGACTATTTTTTACAAATACAGGAACTGCAATGGGGACCAAATTGCACCCAGCTATGCCAATCTTTTTATGGCAGAATGGGAAACAGAATGTATATACAATGGAGAACATCACCATAACATATCCCTATGGAAAAGATTTATAGACGACATTTATAATATGGAATGGGACTGAGGAGAACTCAACGAATTTCTCCAATGATTAATGATAACGATAGAAAACCTTAAATTTACATAACATTGAGTAGGAGTGAAGTAATCTTTCTTGATCTACGAATTTATGTAGAAGATAATAAAATAAAGACTGAGACCCACTCAAAGACGATAAATGCAATACATAATTCTACACAATAGCTGTCATCAAAAACATTAGCTGGAAAATATTCCACCTAACCAATTTCAAAGAATCAGACGCAACTGTACGGATATAAATACTTATGAAACACAGTCAGAAAACCTACTAAAGAAATTGAAAACAAATGGATACAATACAGAAAAATTAAAAAATATCCAATCAAACATAAAAGAAATTAATAGGGAAAACCTACTTGTACCCAAGCTCAAAACAATTCAAACAAGAATCAAATACCCTTCATTACTAACTTCAACCGAAATAATAAGGAGATTAGGAAGATATTACAAAACACTGGCATCTCCTACTTGCCTGAATTCCATCCTTGCCCTACACCAGATATTATTTCTGCAAAGCAAAATATAAAAGAAATACTAGCCCCAAGCCATCTAAAAAGGGAAGAAAAAGACAAACAGGATACAAATATGAAGGGATTCTTTGGGTGTGGAACTTGTGCGGCATGCAGAACGACTAAGAAACAAAGACTGACACAATTTAAAAGTAATAATACATTGGAAGAATTTGGATTAAACACTTTATTACCTGTAATACCACAAACGTTATTTATCTGATGGAATGCCCCTGCGGGAAACAATATGTGGGGAGAACAGGACTAAACTAAAAACCCGTCTAAGGGAGCACTATACAATATTGAAAAAAAGAATTGAGTCTACAATCATTGCAACAAATGTATACATTTTAAAATGCAGGAACTAAAAGTCTATGGAATAGACATATACAAACCACCAGATAGAAGTGGTAACATACAAGCAGGCCTATCAAGACTGGAAACCAAATGGATATACAAATTGCAGACAATGGTTCCTGAAGGATTGAACAAAGATATTGACTTATGGAGCTTTCTATAAAAATTACTTCTGGAAATTCTTCCTCATGGTTTCTCCTCCCCCCTTTTAATGTGATACTATGTATTTTTCAAGATATGAAATAGTTGGAAAGAAGATATTATTATAACTTTTAAGATCAACTACATTTAATCCTTAGATCAGTCACTATTACATATTTTGTATATATTTATTTAATATTTATGTATTTATATATTTATATTTTTAATATTTCCATAGATATATAGTAGGTCCCCCACTTCATTGATAAGGGAATAAGACATCCTTATAAGAAATAATAACTATTTGCACTGACTGGGAACAGAGCCGTCTACTGACACCCAAATCCAGAGATACTGTCAAATCATGCCAGGCTGTAACTCACCGCGCACACGCGTTTTCGGCATAAGCGCTAGGAGACTAGGATGGGTAGACGTCATCACGTCTTCACGTCAGGGGGATCCAGATGGGAATGTAGAAGCAGAACACCACGCATGCGTGCATCCCGCGCATGTGCGGACTGACGTCACGTAAGGGAGAACCCGGAAGTCAGGGAAAACCCGGCGAAAATAGTAACTATTTTAAACGAGTACCAGAGATCTCTGGTGGTTTGTATATGTCTATTCCATAGACTTTTAGTTCCTGCATTTTAAAATGTATACATTTGTTGCAATGATTGTAGAGACTCAGATCTCTCTTTTTTTCAATATTGTATAGGTGCTCCCTTAGACGGGTTTTTAGTTTACGGACTGAACTCCCCACATATTGTTTCCCGCAGGGGCATTCCATCAGATAAATAACGTTTGTGGTATTACAGGTAATAAAGTGTTTAATCCCAAATTCTTCCAATGTATTATTACTTTTAAATTGTGTCAGTCTTTGTTTCTTAGTCGTTCTGCATGCCGCACAAGTTCCACACCCAAAGAATCCCTTCATATTTGTAATCCTGTTTGTCTTTTTCTCTTCACTTTTTAGATGGCTTGGGGCTAGTATTTCTTTTATATTTTTGCTTTTGCAGAAAATAATATCTGGTGTAGGGGCAAGGATGGAATTCAGGCAAGTAGGAGATGCCACTTCCAATTCAGGGTGGACCAATATAACATCAAATCTAGGAGTTCAGCAATGTCAACGATTCATCTTTATTTACAAAGCAACTAATCCCTATGTATTACTCAGCTAACTAAATTATTAACGCAATGTCACCTTAATTTATCACTAATTGAAGAGTTAATGCTGTAAAAATGACCATCTTACCAAAATTGCTAATACTTATTCAGAACTCTCCCAATAATTAAACCCCTACAAGCCAAAATAAACAATTCATATGAAACAATAAAAGGCCCGATTCGATTTGAATTATGGTCCGTCATAAAGATAAAGGAGAGTTGGCCTTCAAATCTCTTCAGTACTATAAAGCTGCTAACTGACTCAATGGACACAATGGGTATCGGGTCCAGGCAAAACAGCATGGTGTGATATAGAATATAAATATATGTCCCCACTCACCCATCTCATACTCTGGATCAACAAAAAAACAGGAAAACCACGATCCAACCACCCACACAGATTATTCAGAAAACCCTGAATTTCTGGGACGATCGACACAAACTGCTACATCCTGCTCAATAGCACCCCCATCTTCCACACGCCTTACTTTTCAACACAGTTTTCAAATATACCAATAATTCTGGGTTTGTAATGCAGATGGTTCCCTAATAAGTTGTCAAGTAGCAAAGCCAAAATGGAAATTGCCAGAGAACCACTGATATACATAAACATGAATTTAGAAATATGCAGAATCAACAATACGTGCAACCTAAACAATACAAAATTTAAATTCTTTTAATAAATTCCGATCACTACAAAATCTCATCTCAAAGATATATGCAATAATTTGGCATGAAACTAAATCAATAAAACATGCACAAACAAATAAATGGGAGGAAAGACTCCAAATTGAGATGGGACGAGGACCAGTGGCAAAAATGTTTTAAAGTCACACAAGTATACCTCAATATAATAACTAAGGAAGAATCTTTAAGATATTATATGATTGGTACACAACCCCACATTTTTTAATAAAATCAACCCCGCTTTTCCACCCATGTGCTTTAGAAAACTGTGGAGCAGTGGCTGACCAACTGCTTTGATGGTGGTTATGTAAGTAATAAAGAGTTTCTGGTTGATGTGTGAGAATCTTATTGCAGAGGTGTGGACCAATCTTCACATTATCACCTTACACCGCCTCTATTTAATATACACCTCAGGGTACCAAGAACAACACTTCCAAACTTATAAAAAAATATCTGTGCTGCTGCCAGATGCCTACATAGCCAATACCTGGAAAGCCCCCTCTCCAACCAGAGCAAATTTAATCCCAAAAAAATGATGGATTAATTCTAAGAAAATTTAGCAGCTACCTTAAAAACAGGCTCAAAAATTGACCAAACATGGTCACCTTGGGAACTCAAAATGAATCCTGCACAAAAATAGTTAAGATACAACTAAATGAGGACGGAGAGAGGAGGGGTGCCCAGATTGGGGGACGTGCCGAAGGTAAGAAAATAATTTATATGGTTTTTTTCGTCTTTTTTTTTTGGATCTGGATGGTATAGATAAGATACCCTGACAAGTGAGAAAGCCTTCCTACCTGATACACTATTAAAAGGTCTATATTAATAATGTAAAATAAAATCACCCAATTTCTGTGAATTCCTGCAGACAATAGGCGATGAGACAAAACCGAAAAGACGAACAAACGGGTGTTGAGATTATTCTCTTCATCTAACTCGAGAGAAGATATTCAACTGATTGTTATATGTAAACTTTAAGGGCATGTCCACCCCCAAAACTAAATCCCCAACTACTGGCCCCATCAGTAGTGTAGTTAATCCTTACCTCACATCCCAGCTCCATAAGGTTCTCCTGTAGTCCCCCCCCAAAGTCCTAAAAACTGCCCACCAGGAGCTTAGCAAGTCCATATAGGACTCTGCCTCCTACCTGGCTCCGGGAGAAGTTTGGCATGCGTACTGAAGCCCTTCTCCCTCTCCCTCCCTCTCAGGATCCCTCCCCCTAGCGTATAACCCTTAATATATAGGATCCCCTGTCCCCCCAGCCCTCACCGCTCTATTAAATTCTTAGAAAGCTCCCCAAACTTTACTTACCTTCCCCTCTTCCCTGCCGAAATGAACTCCCAGCAGCCGCGTCCGTGATTGGCTGCCGCTCAGCCAATCACAGATGCGACTGCCGGTCCCCGCCCTTGCTTGCATTTTCTCGCAAGCAGAGGGCCGGCAGTGCGGCGGAGGAAGAGGGAGGTAAGTAAGTTTGGGGCACTTTCTAAAAGTATAAATATAGTGGTTGGGCTGGGGGGACAGGGCAATCATATATTAAAATTTGGATTTTAGGGTGGACATACCCTTTAATGTTGTTTTTATTTATTTTTATTTAATGTTAAAATGTGTATGAAAAATGACACAGTTTTATATATCAAATAAAAAAATTATTTGAACAAAAAAAGATGCGACTCCCACTTACATTTGGATACAAACAAAGAAGAAAACGGCACTGCATCAACCAGGAAAGAACAGAGAACTCCGGATACAACATGAATGAATGAATCACAGCTTTATTAATTGTTAATAAAGCTGTGGATTTATTCATTCATTCATGTTGTATCCGGAGTTCTCTTGTTCTTTTCCTGGTTGATGCAGTGCCGTTTCTCTTTTGTTGTATCCGTGGGATTAGGTCTTAAGCGACGGACCTGGGGCACTCTGCACCTGGGTCACCAAAAGCACGGTAAGTCCTGAAATATAATTGTGAATTCCTACTGGAGTGTTCTATCTTGCTATCTGGAGGAACGAGGGTCTGGGGTTTCTTACACCCGGACCATCCTTATAAATAAGAAGCATTATAAGAGTCACTTCAGAAATTGGATCCTTATTTTTGATCCCACTTTACATTTGCTAGCTTTTGTTACATAATTTGAGTGTAGAGGTGAGAAATAAATCTGAATGCCTCTTCTGTAAGATGAGTTTCTTGTAACATCATGATGTCTGCTTGCCATCGTTTGGCATCTTTGAGTCGTAATCTCCTTTGAACATTAGAGGTTAGTCCTTTCACAATTAGTGAATAATTTTAGTGGCTTGGCCATCTATATTTTTGGTTGGGAGGAGCCATCTTTAGGGACATTATTCTTAACATACTGTATCTTATGATTATGGACTCTGCATATAAAAATAGTTTTAACATAATAGAATAGTAAACGCTACTTTATTAATTAAGTGCTTCTGGGTGGTTGCTCTCACCATTCAGAAGGAAATTTGTCACATTTCAGGTACTTTCCGAATAAAGTAAGTAAAAAAAAACTAGAAAGGGAAAGTTTAAAGGGAACTGTGGTCTCACTCTTCCAAACTAGTAGAATTATATAAAAATCCTTCCATCACACCTTCAAAATAAATCAAAATCACATCTTAGATAAAATTAGTGAGCCGTTATTGCTGGAAAGGTTCAGCAACTACTCCTGCTTGAATCTTCCTGTTTTCAGCCTTGTGACCAGCTTGAAGTCATGTGACCAGCCTATCTGCATTAATAGGCTCCCTTCTCAACTGTCAATTTTCCCCCAGGTACTTCCTGTTTTCCCAGCATTAAGTCTTTACTTGCATGCTTCTCCCCTGGGCAGAGGGGCTCGCAGAGGTAAGGTGATGTCACTCAACCTACTGAAGCAGGAGTTTTGAACATTCACCTTGATATCATTTCTCACAGGGTGAAGCCAGAGATGTGATTGTCAGCTCATTATAAAGAAAATACATCGGCTCTCATTTAACCTAACTTGTTTGGAGACCACAGTTGCCCTTTAAGTATAAAGTTTGAATTGGCTTGAAAGGCCACATTTGGAAGGGAGTGTGGTTTGTGCTGTAGATTTTAAAAACTCAATAATGGCAATGATGAGGACATTGTTCTTTTTTACTTGCCCTTTAAATATGGCTGTCACATGAATAAAAGGGCAGGTCAATTGGTGTGTGTACTGGTGTCAGGTTGGGGGATAAAAGACTAACTTTTTTGATAAATGGTCAAAATGTGTTTTTTGACTATACTTACCCTTTAAATGGGGTTGCCACATGAATGAATGGGTAGCTCAGTTGGTGTGTGTACCTATGTCAGCTTGGAAGTTAGAAAAAACAAACTTTTTTGATTATTGATCAAAATAGTTTTTTTTGACTAATTAAGTATGGCTGCCACAATAATGGAGTGGTAGGTCAGTAGGTGTGTGTACCTGTGGCAGGTTGGGGGTTAAAAAAAAAGCTAACTTTTTGTATTATTGGTCACTTCATTGCACTGTACAGCATATATAATGTCACTTTTCTTGTATTTCGGTTTTGGGTCTTTCGGATGTACCAATTGCTGGCTCAGTGTGTTGTTTGGTTTAAGCAGACAGGGATATGATGTTTTTTGAAAATTCTTCTTAATTTCCCATAGAGACTCCTGCTACATATGGGATGACCATGTTCTTTCTCCTGTCTTGCTTTTCCCCTTCATTGTTGGTATTCGTGTTCTTTTCTTCCTTCTACTTCTTTGACAAAGGCCTAGTCTGGATATCCACAAGTTTTAAGGGCTCCTCTGAGATGTTTCATTTCTTTAGCCTTCGCCTCTGTGCTAGTGGGGATGTTCTCCTCTGTTGAGGGTTCTGATGACCCCCAGCTTGTGATCTAAGGGTGGTGGGAGTCAAACACATCAATACTTATCTGTGTGGGTTTTCTGTAAACCTCTACTTCCAGTTTTACCATTCTCCTCTTCTACCAAGCATCCAAGAAGCCAGTGTGTGTTTTGTACCTCTTCTTGTAATTGATGTTCGCATTGATGTGTTCTGTGAAGGCTTGTACTTCCTTCTGGTGGATTTTAACCCAGGTGTCATCCACATATGGATCTCCAGTTTCCACCCATTGTGGCCAACCTTTACATGGAGGGAGTGGAAAAACAGGCGCTTAATATCTTAAGGGCATAGCACCCAGCCACTGGTTCAGATACGTGGATTACAACTGGGTTAAAGTCCCACCAGAAGGAAGATGACTTCGAAACGTCTTCAAGAAATAAACTTTAAGTCCAGTTGACTACTGAATACCACAGATGTACCATGACCTGATGAATGAGAACTTCACAAGCATTTTTTTGACTATAGTTACCTTTAAATATGCGACATGGAAATGGAAGGGTAGGTCAGTAGGTGGTATAACCAGGGTCAGGTTGGGGGTGAAAATTAACAAACTTTGTTGATAATTAGTAAAAATAGGTTTTTTTTACTATAGTTCCCTTAATATGTTGCCATGGAAATAGAAGGGTAGGTCAGTATGTGGTGTGGCCCTGGGTCAGGTTGGAAGTTAAAAAATAACTTATTTGATTATTGATCAAAATTAGTTTTTTAACTTCACTTTAAGGATGGCTGCCACAGTAATGGAGTGGTAGGTCAGTAGGTGTGTACCAGGGTCAAGTTGGGGTAAAAAAACAAAACTTTTTTGATGATTGGTCAAAATTTTTTTTTTTTTTACTTAGTATCTATTAAGTATGGCTGTAACAGTAATTTAGGGGTAGTCAGTCAGTGTGTGTACAAGCAAAATTCATGTGAGGGGCAAACTTGAGTTTCAATCAAAACTTTTTTTTAAATCACATACACAACGTTTCAGGGATCGCTATGTCCCCTTCATTAGGTGAACTCAAACACAATCCAAACTCCCTATATAGACCAATAGTGAGAAGCCCGTCCTTCCCTACCCAGGGGGTGGTATAGTTACAAATAGTGCATTAAACTGCATTTAACTGTTCATCCCAATCTTCAATGAATATCAATTGAACAAGTATACTGTAAGTCATTGCATAGTTCAACAATACCATATGACGTTATTTGTGGTTCCCATATGTCTAATATTGGAGATGTCCCTGTAAAGTGAAGAAAAAGAAGAAGAAAGTCCTCCTGTGTGTAAAGGTTTGATGCTTCTGGTGAAAAAAATCCATAAAAACCGAATAAAATCTATTACACAAAATTTCTAAATTCACATCCTTGTGTCTTCACTTTTTTAACACTGATGGCAGTATGATTCCAACATTGTATCTGTGAGGTTGATACTACTCAGTGGGCCTCATTTACCCAGAGCTGCAAATTTCTCTGGCAAATAAGGCTTCTAGTATTTAATATTGATTTGCACCTGGTGGTAAATCCCAAAGGGGATTCTACCCCAGCGCCCCTTTAAGACCAGCCGTTAGCTGGTCTTAAATTGGGAGTTAAAAGCGTGCAAATCCTTTATTAAATAGACTGCGCCGCTTGCACGGGTGTCCTTTGTGAAAGTGGTGCAGCCAGTGCAATTATGAAGTTAAACTTGCACTAACCTATTCAATATTGGATAGCACAAGTTTAATCCCTATTTTTTAGCACAGCACACATGGGTAAATCAGGCTCAGTAAATTGGTTACAAATGTTCTTCAACTCAGATTATATTGTAAATGTAGCAACCATAAATTACATAACCTAGAAAGAGTTCAACTTACCCTATAAGAGCTTTCAGTCCTGACTCTTCGTCCAAGCCCATGGGTAAAGTATTAAGCTTATCGATCCACATGCCCCGTTTTAATAACATTTTTTTGTATCAACCCTCTCTACTATGTCCTTCATACTTCCAGTGTCTACCATTTCATCTTACCTGATGTTTGTATTGAAAAAAGTGTCTGCTGATGGGTGTTTCATACCTAGAGCTAGTACCATTATAGTTCTTAACACTCCTTTTTGTGTTCACTTACCCTGGTTTTTATCTTCCTTTTTGTTTTGCCCACATATCCCTTTCCACACGGGCATTTTAGAAGGTAGATCACACCTTTGGTATAAAATGTGGCAAAATCTTTTAACTGTATTTTAGTCTCTTTACTGGGAAATGTACACAATCACCTTTTATTATGGAGTTGCAGTTGCCACAATTCAATCATGGGAATGTCCCCTTCTGAGGTGTTCCCAGGAAAGTCTGTTTGCTCTTAAATTGGGGTGCTTGATCGCTCTTACTAGATGATTCCCTAGATTAGCAGCTTTCTTATATAAAAGAGGCAGGTTCAGGGCCGTTTTTAGGCATAGGCCACTTAGGCAAAGAACTAGGGCGCCTATGTTGATCCAGGGTGCCTGTTTCCTCCCTAGCATCTCCCTGTCAGCTGTTACTTGCTGTGTTAGATCTGCTCTCCTTGTTCGCTGATAACCTGCATCAGTATCTAGTACAGAGCCTGAACTCCACACACTCTACATAGCAACAAATGTTGCAATTTGCAAATAAACTGAGGTGAAGGGAGGAGGGGGGAGGATGGCTCAGCTAATAGTACTTGAGAAGAGCAGTTCTAAAATGCCAGGTAAAAAGCTGCTGCAGACTTTATAACAGTGGCTCCTGTGACTAGCAGCCATGAGATCCCATCCCTGCCTTTTCTTCTTCTCATCCAACGCTCCAATTGGAACTTGAGGAGGTGAGGAGTGAACAATTCAAAGGAGAGACATGGAAGCGGGTACATACTGTATATCATGTCAATGCGGCAGCTGAAGGGTTAAAGATAATATTGTGCTGGCAGTGAAAGTGTTAATGGAAAGTCTATTGGCATTGAATGGTAATACTCTTCTGGCACTAAAAGTGTTAATGGCAATTCTACGGGGAAGTCTGCTAGCACTGAAGGGTTAATAGGGTTAATTCTCTGGAAAGAAGGGTTAATTCTCTGGAAAGGTGCACTGAAAAGTATTAATAGAAAGGGCTAGGCCACCACTGCTGCGTTTTTCTGCGTTTCCGCTTGCGTTTAAAAAATCCTTGAAAACGCGGCAACGGCGCAAAATGCACGTTTTGGGTGCGTTGCGATTGCGCTTGTGATTTGCGTTCCGCATTTTTTATCGCAATCGCATGCGTTTGCCTATACCTATTGAAGAAAACATGCGCAAATGCAATGAAATCGCATGCGATTGCAATTGCATTTGCGTTGCAGTGTTGCCGTGCCCTAAAGTCTGCTGGCACTAAAGGGTTAATGGTAATCTTCTGCTGGCACTGAAATTATTAATGCCAATATTCTTGGAAAAGCACTGAAAAAGTAAAACATCTTAGCTCTCACCAAATTTCCTTGTTCTGCCCTACCCGGCTGGAATAATTTCTCGGGAGAACACTGGTGCCACATACCGTGCATCCACTGAAACCTACCCTGTCCTTCTAACCAGTATTTCATTGGTCAGTTTCGCTGCATTCATACCAAAAGTATGTATACATTCCCGCCTCACCTGGTACAGTGTGTCCTCTTACCACTAGTAAAGCGGTCCCACTATAAAGAACAGTCCCAGTAGAGGGTGTCAGAAGCAGGAGGAAGAAACCCAGCTGCAGCAGGGAGGACTGGCCCAGTAGGCTGAGGGGCAAATGCCCCCCGGCTGGTTTCCAATAAAAAAATGGGCTGCATTAGAAGCTATTAGTAAGTTAATGCTAAAACAAACAGAGTACGTGTCTCGAGACCTAACAGGCAAGGAACAGAAGACTCCTCCTCTGCTGTTTAAACTTATTTCCTTTACTGACACTGGGAGCGACATGCACCACAACCTAAACTAAAATGATTTATGAGAAGGGAGGTCGTAATGAGGTTTTGGAGGCACTGCCTCACTTTAGACTAACTATGTGCTGCCTGCCTTGACTGACATGGCTAATGATTTGGGTATGGGTGTGGGGGTTTAGAGATTACTTACTGACAGTGGGCAGCACATTGAAGGAAGCTGAGAGCAGAATAAATTATGGGGGTCCGGTATATAGTCACATTAATTATTAGTCAGCCCTTCAGTTCATTAGCCAGTGTAGCTAGCACTCCTGATCCTTAGCCAGTGTTACGAGACCTCTAGATCATTACCCATCGTTGTAAGCCCTCCAGATCATTAGCCAGTGTTATCAGCCCTCCAGATCATTAGCCAGTGTTATCATCTCTTCAGATCATTAGCCAGCATTGTCAGCCCTCAGATCATTAACTAGTTTTATCAGCTCTCCAGATCATAAGCCAGTGTTTAGCCAGCCTTCCAGTTTATTAGCCCGTACACATGTACACCAGTGTAAGTTAGCACTCCCGATCGTTAGCCAGTGTTACATCAACCCTTAGATATTACTCATCATTGTAAGCCTCCAGATCATGCAAGTGTTATAAGCCCTCCAGATCATTAGCCAGTGTTATCAGCCCTCCAGATCATTAACTAGTTTTATCAGCTCTCCAGATATAAGCCAGTGTTAAGTCAGCCCTCCAGTTTATTTATACAACATACAGTTTTACCACCAACGAGCAACACCAAGCCAAGGTACACAGATGACAAACGCCCATGTCAGGCAATAATCGCATGTGTGTATGCATTCGTTGTCCCGCAGACCGATCGCATCACACATGTGATTATCGGTTGAAAAGTCCATGTAGAGAGCTTTAGGCTGTTATCTAACTAACTAATCATAACTAACTATCAACTAATCATAGTTATCATACACTTGAAAATGTAAAATGAGAATAGTAATCTTTAAAATGGGCTTCAGTTAAACAAAGGTGATGTGATTGTGAGCAAAGTGGGCGTGGTCAAACATTTTGCAATCTACCATAAAAGGGCCAGTTGGTTGTATATACCCCCCAGGCAAAAGTACCAGTCTCCTCTGCATTTACTATCACGCTCACATTAACAGACCGGCTGCCTATTTTGGTTGTAGTCCATTCTGACCGACCGCCCATATGTGGTTGTAGTCCGTTTTTTTGCAGTCGGGTCTTTGTTCGCTGATGCAACATGTACAGATACTCACTTACAGTTCACAGAGATACACTACATATACAAAGACACATCAGCACTCACATTTACATAACACAGATTAAAAGACCGCAGCCTGTGTGTGGTTGTTATCCGGTCTGACCGGGCACCTGCATGTGGTAGTAGTCTGGTCCGGTCGGCATTCGTGATCCACCAGGTCAGAACAGAACCACCGACTGACCAGCCACCCATGTGTGCTTGTAGTCCGGTCTGACCGCCACCTGTGCTTGGTTATAAGTCCGGTCTTACAGGCTGCCCGCGTGTGGTTGTAGTCCAGTCTTACCGGCTGCTGGTGTGGTTGTAATCCAGTCTGACCGGCGCCTGCGTCTGGTTGGAGGGCGGCCCGGTCGGCATTCGTTGATCCACCAGGTTGGAACAGAACCACCGACTGACTGCCACTCGTGTGTGCTTGTAGTCCGGTTTGACGGCCGCCCGTATGTGGTTGTAGTCTGGTCTTTTGTAGTCGGGTCGGTGTTCATTGATGCAACATGTAACAGATACTCACCTACAGTTTACAGTGATACTTTAAACATACAGAGACTCACATTTCTAAACACTCACATTTAAAGACTTACTCACATTAACAGACACTCACATTTACTCTACATCCAGATTAACAGACCGGGCTGCCTGTGTGTGGTTGTAGTTCAGGTCTGACCGGGCACCTGCATGTGGTTGTATTACGGTCCACAGATAGACAAACAAGATGGTGGTGTACATGAAATAAGATCCGAACAGCCCAACCAACGATATTGTATCTGGTACAGCAAACGACTGACGGTATATACCTCTGGTTCCGAACACTCATACCGGATCCATCTTGAAGGGATTGTGCAGATTATTGCAATGGAAAGACGGACCATGCGGGAACCCTGACGGAGAAACAGAAGGAAGCTGTAAACTGATGCCTTGCAGCGCTGAAGTCCTGAGTTCAATTCCACCCTTGGATACATCTGCAATGAATTTGATGTTCTCCCTGTGCTTGCATGTGTTTCTTGGGCAGTCCGGTTTCCCCCCACACTCATAAAGACATACTGATTGTATTGTATTGTATGTGTAAATAAATGTATACATGTAATTGTAAAGCGGTAAGGAAGATGTAATTGGTATATAAATCCACAATAATAATAATAAAAATCCAGTGAACATTATTATCGCACACACATTAACAAACCGGCCGCCGTGTGCGCTTGTAGTCCGGGCTGCCCTGCTGCCCGTGTGTGTTGTAGTCGGGTCTTTGAAGTGGGTCGGTGTTCCTTGATGTACAGACACTCACTTACAGTACACACAGATACTACTAACATGTACAGGAACTTAACGTTTCTAGACACACAGTTACAGACTTACCTCATTAAACAGACACTCACATTTAACTATCACACTCACATTAACAGACCGGCTGTCTGTTGTAGTCCAGTCTGACTGGGCGCCTGCAAGTGGTCGTGGTCCGATCGGTCGGCATTCGTTGATCACCTGGTCAGAGCAGAACCACCGACTGACCGTCTTCCCGCGCGTGCTTGTAGTTCATTCTGACCTGCCCATATGTGGTGTAGTCGTTTTTTGCAGTCGGCTCGTTGTTCGTTGATGCACACATGTACAGTACTCAACTTACAGTTCATAGAGATACAATATCATATACAGAGACTCACATTAACAGAACTTTTTTTTATATCATTTGTTTTTATTTGTTTGTTTTGAACAGTTCAGTACATATAACATTGTAAACATTATATTTTGGTCTTTTCACATGGATAATCATTATATATTCATTTAAAAGTTTTATACTTTTAAATAGTTACATACAATCTGGAATAAATTTACAAGACAATCAAATAGACTCACATTAGAGTGTCCTGTATAAGATGTTTGGTCTGGACATCCTACCATAAGATGCAGACCGTCCATCAACACCATTGCAAAGTTAGTTGTGTTATCTGGTATTAACATTTATGGTTTACCTTTTCTTAATTTAATGATTACTTGTCTATATACCATGCTTCCATTTCCTATAGAATACTGGAAATTTCTGTTGTTTATTGCAAATGCTTTTTCATATGTCATGTAGTAGTTTAGTAATGAGTATATTTCTTCCATTTTGTGATTTTATCTGTTCTCCAATATTTAAATATAGACATTTGAGAGGCATAAATGTGTGGTAAATGATAGTTGCCATGTTTCTGGGAATTTATTAAGGCCTATATTTTAGAGGGTAAGGTGGGTGGGTGGGATTGAAACCCCAAGGAGATTAGTCAAAAATTACACACTTTGTACCAACATTTCCTGATTTTTGGCATGTCCACCATACATGTTCGTAGGATCCTAAAGCCGTACATTTTCTCCAGCATTTAGGAGAATATGACGTAAACCATTGGATATTTCATAAGGGGTTAGAGAAATATATAAAAATTTTTTATTGTTTCCCATAATGAGAGGCATCGAGTCATTTTAAAGGAGTATATAATGATTCTTTCCATTGGCTTAGGTCTATATTCTTGTGTAGTTCTTGTTCCCATCTGTTCATACATGGTAATAGTATGAGCTGCGCTGTCCTCCTCTCACCCGGATACAAAAAGACCAAAAAATATAGTATTAATACCTTATCAGTCCAATACATAAAACATACAGACCACATACTAAATGTATAAGCAGAAAGACTTACGTGTTCCAGAGATGTGGGTAAAAACACAGCTTATTAATCCCCGATAAATACAGGGGGAAGATTGTTAAAACAAAAACTTTTTCAAATAAAATGAAAATGCACACTGCAAGTGCAATAGGATGTAGGGAAATCTTATTGGACTCCTTCTCCTATTATGCTACAATTATGTAACCTCTAGGGTGAATGATCTATATCCAGGGTGTTACCCTACTGATTCTTGCAAGTCCCAACGGTTCGCTATGTAATATACCTTTCTCAAGGGTATGGTATTCCTCTCCTGTACTCGTTTAAATAGTTACTATTTTCGCCGGGTTTTCCCTGACTTCCGGGTCTCCCTTACGTGACGTCAGTCCGCACATGCGCGGGATGCACGCATGCGTGGTGTTCTGCTTCTTATCTATTCCCATCTGGATCCCCCTGACGTGAAGACGTGATGACGTCTACCCATCCTAGTCTCCTAGCGCTTATGCCGAAACAGCGTGTGCGCGGTGAGTTACAGCCTGGCAGATTTGACAGTATCCTCTGGATTGGGTGTCAGTAGACGGCTTGGTTCCCAGTCAGTGCAAATAGTTATTATTTCTTATAAGGATGTCTTATTCCCTTATCAATGAAGTGGGGGACCTACTATATATCTATGGAAATATTAAAATATAAATATATAAATACATAAATATTACAATAAATATATTACAAAATATGTATAGTGACTGATCTAAGGATTAAAGTAGTTGATCTTAAAAGTTTATAATAATATCTTCTTTCCAACTTATTTCATATCTTGAAAAATACATAGTATCACATTAAAAGGGGGGAGGAGAAACCATGAGGAAGAATTTCCAGAAGTAATTTTTATAGAAAGCTCCATAAGTCATATCTTTGTTCAATCCTTCAGGAACCATTGTCTGCAATTTGTATATCCATTGGTTTCCAGTCTTGATAGGCCTGCTTGTATGTTACCACTTCTATCTGGTGGTTTGTATATGTCTATTCCATAGACTTTTAGTTCCTGCATTTTAAAATGTATACATTTGTTGCATGATTGTGAAGACTCCAATTCTTTTTTTCATATTGTATATGTGCTCCTTAGACGGGTTTTTAGTTTACGTCCTGTTCTCCCCACATATTGTTTCCCGCAGGGGCATTCCATCAGATAAAATAACGTTTGTGGTATTACAGGTAATAAAGTGTTTAATCCAAATTCTTCCAATGTATTATTACTTTTAAATTGTGTCAGTCTTTGTTTCTTAGTCGTTCTGCATGCCGCCACAAGTTCCACACCCAAGAATCCCTTCATATTTGTAATCCTGTTTGTCTTTTTCTTCCACTTTAGATGGCTTGGGGCTAGTAATTTCTTTTATATTTTGCTTTGCAGAAATAATATCTGGTGTAGGGGCAAGGATGGAATTCAGGCAAGTAGGAGATGCCAGTGTTTTGTAATATCTTCCTAATCTCCTTATATTTCGGTTGAAGTTAGTAATGAAGGGTATTTGATTCTTGTTTGAATTTGTTTTGAGCTTGGGTACAAGTAGGTTCGCCAACGAGGAATACCATACCCTTGAGAAAGCTATATTACATAGCGAAACGCGCTGGGACTTGCAAGAATCAGTAGGGTAACACCCTGGATATAGATCTTTCACCCTAGAAGGTTACATAATTGTAGCATAATAGGAGAAGGAGTCCAATAAGATTTCCCTACATCCCTATTGCACTTGCAGTGTGCATTTTTCATTTTATTTTGAAAAAGTTTTTGTTTTAACAATCTTCACCCTGTATTTATCGGGGATTAATAAAGCTGTGTTTTTACCCACATCTCTGGAACACGTAAGTCTTTCTGCTTATACATTTAGTATGTGGTCTGTATGTATTTATGTATTGGACTGATAAGGTATTAATACTATATTTTTTGGTCTTGTTTGTATCCGGGTGAGAGGAGGACAGCGCAGCTAACACAACTGAAAAAAAAAAACAGATGGGAACAAGAACTACACAAGAATATAGACCTAAGCCAATGGAAAGAATCATTATATACTCCTTTTAAAATGACTCGATGCCTCTCATTATGGGAAACAGATAAAAAATGTTTTTATATATTTCATCTAACCCCTTATGAAATATCCAAATGGTTTACGTCATATTCTCCTAAATGCTGGAGAAAATGTACGGCTTTAGGATCCTACGAACATATATGGTGGACATGCCCAAAAATCAGGAAATGTTGGTACAAAGTGTGTAATTTTTTGACTAATCTTCTTGGGGTTTCAATCCCAGCCCAACCCACTCTTACCCTCTAAAATATAGGCCTTAATAAATTCCCAGAAAACATGGCAACTATCATTTACCACACATTTATGCCTCTCAAATGTCTGATAGTTAAATATTGGAGAACAGATAAAATCCCAAAAATGGAAGAAATATACTCATTACTAAACTACTACATGACATATGAAAAAGCATTTGCAATAACACAACAGAAATTTCCAGTATTCTATAGGAAATGGGAAGCATGGTATATAGACAATAGATCATTAAAATATAAGAAAATGTAAACCATAAATGTTAATACCAGATAACACAACTAACTTTGCAATGGTGTTGATGGACGGTCTGCCATCTTATTGTAGGATGTCCAGACCAAACATCTTATACAGGACACTTCTAAATGTGAGTCTATTTGATTGTCGTTGTAAATTTATTCCAGATTGTATGTAACTATGTAAAACTATAAAACTTTTAAATGAATGTATAATGATTATCCATGTGAAAAGACCAAAATATAATGTTTACAATGTTTATATGTACTTACTTAACTGTTACAAAACAAATAAAAACAAATGATATAAAAAAAAGTCTGTTAATGTGAGTCTCTGTATATGATAGTGTATCTCTATGAACTGTAAGTGAGTATCTGTACATGTTGCATCAACGAACAACGAGCCGACTGCAAAAATCGGACTACAACCACATATGGCGGCAGGTCAGAATGAACTACAAGCACGCGCGGGAAGACGGTCAGTCGGTGGTTCTGCTCTGACCAGGTGGATCAACGAATGCCGACCAGATCGGACCACGACCACTTGCAGGCGCCCAGTCAGACCGGACTACAACAGACAGCCGGTCTGTTAATGTGAGTGTGATAGTAAATGTGAGTGTCTGTTAATGTGAGTAAGTCTGTAACTGTGAGTGTCTAGAAACGTAAGTCTCTGTACATGTTAGAGTATCTGTGTGTACTGTAAGTGAGTGTCTGTACATCAAGGAACACCGACCCGACTGCAAAAGACCCGACTACAACCACACACGGGCAGCAGGGCAGCCCGGACTACAAGCGCACACGGGGGGCCGGTTTGTTAATGTGTGTGCGATAATAAATGTTCACTGGATTTTTATTATTATTATTGTGGATTTATATACCAATTACATCTTCCGTACCGCTTTACAATTACATGTATACATTTATTTGACACATACAATACAATACAATCAGTATGTCTTTATGATTGTGGGGGAAACCGGACTGCCCCAAGAAAACCATGCAAGCACAGGGAGAACATACAAATTCATTGCAGATGTATCCAAGGGTGGAATTGAACTCAGGACTTCAGCGCTGCAAGGCATCAGTTTACAGCTTCCTTCTGTTTCTCCGATCAGGGTTCCCGCATGGTCCGTCTTTCCATTTGCAATAATGCTGCACAATCCACTTCAAGATGGATCCGGTATGAGTGTTCGGAACCAGAGGTATATACCGGTCAGTCGTTTGCTGTACCAGATACAATATCGTTGGTTGGGCTGTTCGGATCTTTATTTTCATGTACAGCACCATCTTGTTTGTCTATCTGTGGACCGTAATACGACCACATGCAGGTGCCCGGTCAGACCTGACTACAACCACACACAGGCAGCCCGGTCTGTTAATCTGGATGTGATAGTAAATGTGAGTGTCTGTTAATGTGAGTAAGTCTTTAAATGTGAGTGTTTAGAAATGTGAGTCTCTGTATGTGTTAGAGTATCACTGTAAACTGTAGGTGAGTATCTGTACATGTTGCATCAATGAACACCGACCCGACTACAAAAGACCAGACTACAACCACATACGGGCGGCCGGTCAAACCGGACTACAAGCACACACGAGTGGCCAGTCAGTCGGTGGTTCTGTTCCAACCTGGTGGATCAACGAATGCCGACCGGGCCGCCCTCCAACCAAGCGCAGGCGGCCGGTCAGACTGGATTACAACCACACACAGGCAGCCGGTAAGACTGGACTACAACCACACGCGGGCAGCCTGTAAGACCGGACTATAACCAAGCACAGGTGGCCGGTCAGACCGGACTACAAGCACACATGGGTGGCTGGTCAGTCGGTGGTTCTGTTCTGACCTGGTGGATCAACGAATGCCGACCGGACCAGACTACTACCACATGCAGGTGCCCGGTCAGACCGGATAACAACCACACACAGGCTGCCGGTCTTTTAATCTGTTGTTATAGTAAATGTGAGTGTCTGATGTGAGTCTTTGTATATGTTAGTGTATCTCTGTGAACTGTAAGTGAGTATCTGTACATGTTGCATCAGCGAACAAAGACCCGACTGCAAAAAAACGGACTACAACCACATATGGGCGGTCGGTCAGAATGGACTACAACCACAAATAGGCAGCCGGTCTGTTAATGTGAGCGTGATAGTAAATGCAGAGGAGGACTGGTACCTTTTGGCCTGGGGGGTATATACAACCAACTGGCCCTTTTATGGTAGATTGCAAAATGTTTGACCACGCCCACTTTGCTACAATCACATACACTTTGTTTAACTGAAGCCCATTTTAAAGATTACTATTCTCATTTTACATTTTCAAGTGTATGATTAACTATGATTAGTTAGATAGTTAGTTATGATTAGTTAGTTAGATAACAGCCTAAAGCTCTCTACATGGACTTTTCAACCGATAATCACATGTGTGTATGCGATCGGTCTGGCGGGACAACGAATGCATACACACATGCGATTATTGCCTGACATGGGCGTTTGTCATCTGTGTACCTTGTGCTTGGTGGTTGCTCGTTGGTGGTAAAACTGTATGTGTGTATAAATAAACTGGAGGGCTGACTTAACACTGGCTTATTATCTGGAGAGCTGATAAAACTAGTTAATGATCTGGAGGGCTGATAACACTGGCTAATGATCTGGAGGGCTTATAACACTTGCTAATGATCTGGAGGGCTTACAATGATGAGTAATGATCTAGAGGGTTGATGTAACACTGGCTAACGATCGGGAGTGCTAACTTACACTGGTTGTACATGTGTACGAGGCTTAATAAACTGGAAGGCTGGCTTAACACTGGCTTATGATCTGAAGAGCTGATAAAACTAGTTAATGATCTGGAGGGCTGACAATGCTGGCTAATGATCTGAAGAGATGATAACACTGGCTAATGATCTGGAGGGCTGATAACACTGGCTAATGATCTGGAGGGCTTACAACGATGGGTAATGATCTAGAGGTCTGGCGTAACACTGGCTAAGGATCAGGAGTGCTAGCTTACACTGGCTAATGAACTGAAGGGCTGACTAATAATTAATGTGACTATATACCGGAGACCCCCAATAATTTATTCTGCTCTCAGCTTCCTTCAATGTGCTGCCCAGACTGTCAGTAAGTAATCTGCTAAACCCCCCACACCCATACCCAAATCATTAGCATGTCAGTCAAGGCAGGCAGCACATAGTTAAGGTCTAAAGTGAGGCAGTGCCTCCAAAACCTCATTACTGACCTCCCATTCTCATAAATCATTTTAGTTTAGGTTGTGGTGCATGTCAGCTCCCAGTGTCAGTAAAGGAAATAAGTTTAACAGCAGAGGAGGAGTCTTCTGTTCCTTGCCCATGTTAGGTCTCGAGACACGTACTCTGTTGTTTTAGCATGTAACTTACTAATAGCTTCTAATGCAGCCCAATTTTTTTATTGGAAACCAGCCCGGGGGGCATTTGCCCCTCAGCCTACTGGGCCAGTCCTCCCCTGCTGCAGCTGGGTTTCTTCCTCCTGCTTCTGACACCCTCTACTGGGACTGTTCTTTATAGTGGGACCGCTTTACTAGTTGGTAAGAGGGACACACTGTACCAGGTGAGGCGGGAATGTATACATACTTTTGTATGAATGCAGCGAAACTGACCAATGAAATACTGGTTAGAAGGACAGGGTAGGTTTCAGTGGATGCACGGTATGTGGCACCAGTGTTCTCCCGAGAAATTATTTCCAGCCGGGTAGGGCAGAACAAGGAAATTTGGTGAGAGCTAAGATGTTTTACTTTTTCAGTGCTTTTCCAAGAATATTGGCATTAATAATTTCAGTGCCAGCAGAAGATTACCATTAACCCTTTAGTGCCAGCAGACTTTAGGGCACGGCAACACTGCAACGCAAATGCAATTGCAATCGCATGCGATTTCATTGCATTTGCGCATGTTTTCTTCAATAGGTATAGGCAAACGCATGCGATTGCGATAAAAAATGCGGAACGCAAATCACAAGCGCAATCGCAACGCACCCAAAAACGTGCATTTTTGCTTCGTTGCCGCGTTTTCAAGGATTTTTAAAAAACGCAAGCGTAAACGCAGAAAAAACGCAGCAGTGTGGCCTAGCCCTTTCTATTAATACTTTTCAGTGCACCTTTCCAGAGAATTAACCCTTCTTTCCAGAGAATTAACCCTATTAACCCTTCAGTGCTAGCAGACTTCCCCGTAGAATTGCCATTAACACTTTTAGTGCCAGAAGAGTATTACCATTCAATGCCAATAGACTTTCCTATTAACACTTTCACTGCCAGCACAATATTATCTTTAACCCCTTCAGCTGCCAGCATTGACATGATATACAGTATGTACCCGCTTTCCATGTCTCCTCCTTTGAATTGTTCACTCCTCACCTACTCTAAGTTCCAATTGGAGCGTTGGATGGAAGGAAGAAAAAGGCAGGGATAGGGATCTTATGGCTGCTAGTCACAGGGCCACTGTTATAAAGTCTGCAGCAGCTTTTACCTGGCATTTTAGAACTGCTCTTCTCAGTACTATTAGCTGAGCTCATCCTCCCCCCTCCTCCCTTCACCTTCAGTTTATTTGCAAATTGCAACATTTGTTGCTATGTAGAGTGTGTGGAGTTCAGGCTCTGTACTAGATACAATGATGCAGGTTACAGCAGAACAAGGAGAGCAGATCTAACACAGCAAGTAACAGCTGACAGGGAGATGCTAGGGAGAAGAACAGGCACCCTGGATCAACATAGGCGCCCTAGTTCTTTGCCTAAGTGGCCTATGCCTAAAAACGGCCCTGAACCTGCCTCTTTTATATAAGAAAGCTGCTAATCTAGGGAATCATCTAGTAAGAGCGGATCAAGCACCCCAATTTAAGAGCAAACAGACTTTCCTGGGAACACCTCAGAAGGGGACATTCCCCTGATTGAATTGTGGCAACTGCAACTCCATAATAAAAGGTGATTGTGTACATCTTCCCAGTAAAGAGACTAAAATACAGTTAAAAGATTTTGCCACATGTTATACCAAAGGTGTGATCTACCTTCTAAAATGCCCGTGTGGAAAGGGATATGTGGGCAAAACAAAAAGGAAGATAAAAACCAGGGTAAGTGAACACAAAAAGGATGTTAAGAACTATTATGGTACTAGCTCTAGGTATGAAACACCCATCAGCAGACACTTTTTTCAATACAAACATCAGGTAAGATGAAATGGTAGACACTGGAAGTAGTGAAGGAACATAGTAGAGGGGGTGATACAAAAAAATGTTATTAAAAACGGGGGCCATGTGGATCGATAAGCTTAATACTTTGAACCCATGGGGCTTGGACGAAGAGTCAGGACTGAATAGCTTCTTATAGGGTAAGTTGAACTCTTTCTAGGTTATGTAATTTATGGTTGCTACATTTACAATATAATCTGAGTTGAATGAACATTTGTAACCAATTTACTGAGCCTGATTTACCCATGTGTGCTGTGCTAAAAATAGGGATTAAACTTGTGCTATCCAATATTGAATAGGTTAGTGCAAGTTTAACTTCATAATTGCACTGGCTGCACCACTTTCACAAAAGACACCCGTGCAAGCGGCGCAGTCTATTTAATAAAGGATTTGCACCGCTTTTAACTCCACAATTTAAGACCAGCTAACGGCTGGTCTTAAAGGGGCGCTGGGGTAGAATCCCCTTTGGGATTTACCACCAGGTGCAAATCAAGTATTAAATACTAGAAGCCTTATTTGCCCAGAGAAATTTGCAGCTCTGGGTAAATGAGGCCCACTGAGTAGTATCAACCTAACAGATACAATGTTGGAATCATACTGCCATCATGTGTTAAAAAAGTAGAATGACACAAGGATGTGAATTTAGAAATTTTGTGTAAATAGATTTTATTCGGTTTTATGGATTTTTTTCACCAGAAGCATCAAACCTTTACACACAAGGAGGACTTTCTTCTTCTTTTTCTTCACTTTACAGGGACATCTCCAATATTAGACAATATGGGAACCACAAATAACTCATATGGACTATTGTTGAACTATGCAATGGACTTACAGTATACTTGTTCAATTGATATTCATTGAAGATTGGGATGAACAGTTAAATGCATGTTATATGCACTATTTGGTAACTATACCACTCCCCCTGGGTAGGGGAAGGACGGGCTTCTCACTATTTGGTCTATATAAGGGAGTTTGGATTGTGTTTGAGTTACACCTAATGAAGGGGACATAGCGATCCCTGAAACGTTGTGTATGTGATTTTAAAAAAAAGTTTTGATTGAAACTCAAGTTTGCCCCTCACATGAATTTTGCTTGTACACACACTGACTGACCTACCCCTAAATTACTGTTACAGCCATACTTAATGGATTACTAAAGTAAAAAAAAAAAAAATTTTGACCAATCATCAAAAAAGTTTGTTTTTTTTACCCCCAACTTGACCCTGGTACACACCTACTGACCTACCACTCCATTACTGTGGCAGCCATCCTTAAAGTGAAGTTAAAAAACTAATTTTGATCAATAATCAAATAAGTTTATTTTTTAACTTCCAACCTGACCCAGGGCCACACACATACTGACCTACCCTTCTATTTCCATGGCAGACATATTTAAAGGGTAACTATAGTAAAAAAAACCTATTTTTACTAATTATCAACAAAGTTTGTTAATTTTCACCCCCAACCTGACCCTGGTATACACACCTACTGACCTACCCTTCCATTTCCATGTCAGCATATTTAAAGGGTAACTATAGTCAAAAAAATGCTTGTGAAGGTTCTCATTCATCCAGGTCATGGTACATCTGTTGTATTCAGTTAGATCAACTGGACTTAAAGTTTATTTCTTGAAGACGTTTCGCAAGTCATCTTCCTTCTGGTGGACTTTAACCCAGTTGTAATCCACGTATCTGAACCAGTGGCTGGGTGCTATGCCCTTAAAGATATTAAGCGCCTGTTTTTCCACTCCCTCCATGTAAAGGTTGGCCACAATGGGTGAAACTGGAGATCCCATATGTGGATGACACCTGGGTTAAAATCCACCAGAAGGAAGTACAAGCCTTCACAGAACACATCAATGCAGAACATCAAATTTACAAGGGAAGAGGTACAAAACAACACACTGGCTTTCTTGGATTGCTTGGTAGAAGTCAGGGAGAATGGTAAACTGGAAGTAGAGGTTTATAGAAAACCCACACAGATAAGTATTTGATGTTTGACTCCCACCACCCTTTAGATCACAAGCTGGGTGTCATCAGAACCCTGCAACACAGAGCTGAGAACATCCCCACTAGCACAGAGGCAAAGGCTAAAGAAATGAAACATCTCAGAGGAGCCCTTAAAACTTGTGGATATCCAGACTGGGCCTTTGTCAAAAGAAGTAGAAGGAAAGAAAAGAACACAAATACCAACAGTGAAGGGGAAAAGCAAGACAGGAGAAAGAACATGGTCATCCCATATGTAGCAGGAGTCTCTATGGGAAATTAAGAAGAATTTTCAAAAAACATCGTATCCCTGTCTGCTTTAAACCGAACAACACACTGAGGCAGCAATTGGTACATCCAAAAGACCCAATACCAAAACACAAGAAAAGCGACATCATATATGCGGTGCAGTGCAGTGAAGAATGCTCTGATTTGTATGTGGGGGAGACCAAACAGCAACTGCATCAACGTATGGCCCAGCACAGAAGAGCCAATTCCTCGGGTCAGGACTCAGCCGTGTATCTGCATCTTTAGGATAAAGGACATACCTTTGAAGATTGTAATGTTAACATACTGGCGAAGGAACGTGACTGGTTCAAGAGAGGTGTTAAGGAGGCCATTTATGTGAAAATAAAGAAACCAAGCCTAAATAGAGGTGGGGGGGTTCGACACCAACTGTCTGCCATGTACAATGCTGTTTTAACACCTTACTCTGGGCGTTCCTATAACACCTCTTAGCCACTATCTAATCACACCCTTAACACCTGGCTGTGATATGCTAATTGGGATTTTCCAGGGTACATAATTGCCACAGATTCTTGTACAAGTCATTCTGAATTGAGAAAGCCAGTCGGATGACTAGCGAAACGTCTTCAAGAACTACATTTCAAGTCCAGTTGATCTAATTGAATACAACAGATATATCTATAACATATAACGGTAATGCCCAGCCCTAATCCCCCATTAGGATAGGGTCACCAAAATACTACAAGATGTATTGATAAGAAACATCAGATTAGAACCTATACATGGCCTTCTTTCCCTCCCCATATTAGATCTTCCAACTGGACAAAAGAATTTGTCAAAACATATTATATTAGCAGGTAGATCTCTAATAATGAACCATTGGAAATCCATTATAATTCCAAACTTACTAGACCTCCATCAACAAATACAGGAGACTAGACAAATGGAATATTTGACAGCCTCTATCCAAGATAAATTAGACAACTTTTATAAGATATGGAATCCATGGGACTAATACAACGATAAAATTACTATGACAGAGTAATGGAGGAGAAGAGGGGAGGTAAAGGGGAATGGAAAAACTGGTAGACCCAGAAGACCACAGCAGATGAGAGACATGATAAAATAGCAAAAGACTCGTTCCTGAAAATAGGAAAAGGTGATAACATGCTCTACTTTCTTCCTTTTCCTTCCTTTTTTTTTTTTATAACATTTGTTTTTATTTGTTTTGTTTTATAACAATTCAGTACATGTAAACATTGTAAACATATTATAGTCTTCACATGGATAATCATTATATATTCACTTAAAATTTTTATACTTTTACATAATTACATACAATCTGGAATAGATTTACATTGATAACCACATAGATTCGCATTTACAAATGCCCTTTGTAAGATTTTTGGTCTGGGGGTCTTAAACTAAGATGACTTGCCATCCATCAACGCCACTGCAAAATTAGTTGTGTTATCTGGTATTAACATTTATGGTTTACATTTTCTTATATTTTAATGATTTGTTGTCTATATACCATGCTTCCCATTTCCTGTAAAATATTGGAAATTTCTGTTGAGTTATTGCATATGTGCATATTGCATATGTCATGTAATAGTTTAGTAATGAGTAGATTTCGTCCATTCTTGGGATTTTATCCATTCTCCAATATTTAACTATCAGACATTTGAGCGACATAAATGTATGGTATATGATAGTTGCCATATTTTCTGGGAATTTATTAAGGCCTATATTTAACAGAGCTAGAGTGGGTTGGGCTGGGATTGAAACCCCAAGAAGATTAGTCAAAAAATTACACACTTTATACCAACATTTCTTGATTTTTGGGCATGTCCACCATATATGTTCGTAGGATCCTAAAGTCGTACATTTTCTCCAGCATTTAGGAGAATATGACGTAAACCATTTGGAAATCTCATATGGAGTTAAATGAAATCTTTAAAAAAATTTTTATCTGTTTCCCATAGTGAGAGGCATCGAGTCATTTTAAAAGGAGTATATAATGATTCTTTCCATTGGTCTATGTCTATATTCTTGTGTAGTTCTTGTTCCCATCTGTTCATGCATGGTAGAAGTGTGGTTTAATTTTTTTGATGTAGTATTTTATATATTAGGGATATTGCTTTCCTCATATTTTCCGGGTTTGTGGAGTATTCTACCAGAGCATTAATAGAGTCTTTTTCTATTACTGCTTTCTTTTTAATAAAGCTTATTATTTGGTTATACTGTAACCATTCTGAGTTCTTTATATGGAATTTTTTTTGCACTTCCTTGAATGGGAGAAATGTATTATTTTTGATTAGATCTGAAATAAGTATTGGATTAATGTTGTTCCATTCTTTAATATTAAGATTGGGTATGTTGTATATTAGACTATCAATTGTTATGAGTTGTGTAAGGGGAGTTTTGAGTTTATGTGAATTTATGATTTCTTTCCATATTTTCAGGGTGGTCTCCACTGATGTCAGAGGAAAACTTGGTAGTTTTGGTTTAAACACTAGAGCTCCTAATAATGCTGGTAAGTTTTTATTTTCAATACTGTTTTCTTCCATGTCTACCCATTTTTTTTGTTCGTTTTTTTGTGCCCAATAGAATCTGGATTGTTCTAATATTGCTGCTTAGTAATAGTCTCTAAAGTGTGGGAAGGCGATACCTCCACTTTTTTTTTCGATTTAGTTATGGATAAATTATTTATTCATGCCTTCTTTTTTGTCCACATAAAATTATTTATTATTTTGTTTAGTGTTTGGAAAAAAGTATTTGGTATTTGGATTGTTAATATTCTGAATTTATAAAGCAGTTTGGGTAGTAAGATCATTTTTAACATATTGGTTTTATTTAACCAGGAAAGATATTTGGTTGACCAGTGCGATAATGTTTTTTGAGTTTCTGCTAATATAGGTTCGAAATTATATTGGTATATTTTCGAGGAGTGGTTTGTTAGATTTATTCCCAGATATGTTATTTGGTCTGGTTCCCATTTATATGCATATTTGGCCTTAAGGAATATTTGTAATGTGTCTGAAATTTTTATAGGGAGTACTGAGGATTTCGTTTCGTTAATTTTATAGTAAGATATATAACTGAATTGTTGTAGTGTATTTTGTAAGTGTGGTAGGGAAGTTATTGGGTTGGTGATTGTGAGGATAATGTCGTCTGCATATAACCCAATTTTGTGTTCTATCTTTCCTATTCTTATTCCCTTAATACATTGGTTTGTTCGGATTTTTTCTGCTAATGGCTCAATTGCTAGATTGAAAATTAAAGGGGAAATAGGGCATCCCTGTCTTGTACCATTGGTAGCCTTAAATGAATTAGATACAAACACACACATTCCCTTCCAAAATGTGGCCTTTCAAGCCAAATTCAAACTTTATACTTAAAGGGCAACTGTGGTCTCCAAACAAGTTAGGGTTAAATGAGAGCCTGATGTATTTTCTTTATAATGAGCTGACAATCACATCTCTGGCTTCACCCTGTGAGAAATGATATCAAGGTGAATGTTCAAACTTCCTGCTTCCAGTAGGTTGAGTGACATCACCTTACCTCTGCGAGCCCCTCTGCCCCAGGGGAGAAGCATGCAAGTAAAGACTTAATGCTGGGGAAAACAGGAAGTACCTGGGGGAAAAATTGACAGTTGAGAAGGGGAGCCTATTAATGCAGATAGGCTGGTCACATGACTTCAAGCTGGTCACAAGGCTGAAAACAGGAAGATTTCAAGCAGGAAGTAGTAGTGCTGAACCTTTCCAGCAATAACGGCTCACTAATTTTATCTAGAGATGTGATTTTGATTTTATTTTGAAGGTGTGATGGAAGGATTTTTATATAATTCTTACTAGTTTGGAAGAAGTTGAGACCACAGTTACCCTTTAAACTTTCCCTTTCTAGTTTTTTTTTACTTACTTTTATTACGGAAAAGTACCTGAAATGTGACAAATTTCCTTCTGAAGTGGTGAGAGCAACCACCCAGAAGCACTTAATTAATAAAGTAGCGTTTACTATTCCTATTATGTTTAAACTATTTTTATATGCAGAGTCCATAATCATAAGATACAGTATGTTAAGAATAATGTCCCTAAAGATGGCTCCTCCCAACCAAAATATATAGATGGCCAAGCCACTTAAAATTATTTCACTAATTGTGAAAGGACTAACCTCTAATGTTCAAAGGAGGTTACGACTCAAAGATGCCAAACGATGGCAAGCAGACATCATGATGTTACAAGAAACTCATCTTACAGAAGAGGCATTTAGATTCATTTCTCACCTCTACCCTCAAATTTATGTAACAAAAGCTAGCAAATGTAAAGTGGGATCAAAAATAAGGATCCAATTTCATGAAAGTAAACTCTTATAATGCTTACTTATTTATAAGGATGGTCCGGGTGTAAGAAACCCCAGACCCTCGTTCCTCCAGATAGCAAGATAGAACACTTCCAGTAGGAATTCAAACATATATATTCAGGACTTACCCGTGCTTCTTGGGGACCCAGGTGCAGAGGGCCCCAGGTCCGTCGCTTAAGACCAATCCCACGGATACAACAAAAGAAAAACGGCACTGCATCAACAGAGAAAAGAAAAAGAGAACTCCGGATACAACATGAATGAATGAATGAAATCACAGCTTTATTAACAATTAATAAAGCGTGTGATTTCTTCATTATTCATTCATGTTGTATCCGGAGTTCCTTGTTCTTTTCCTGGTTGAGCAGTGCCGTTTCTCTTTTTGTTGATCCAAATGTAAAGTGGGAGTCGCATACTTTTTTTGTTCAAATAATTTTTTTATTTGATATATAAAACTGGTCATTTTCATACACATTTTAACATTATAAAAATAAATAAAAACAACATTAAAGGGTATGTCCACCCTAAAATCCAAATTTTAATATATGATTGCCTGTCCCCCCAGCCCCAACCACTATATTTATACTTTTAGAAAGTGCCCCAAACTTTACTTACCTCCCCTCTTTCCTCCGCCGCACTGCCGGCCCTCTGCTTGCGAGAAAATGCAAGCAGAGGGCGGGACCGGCAGTCGCATCTGTGATTGGCTGAGCGGCAGCCAATCACGGACGCGGGCTGCTGGGAGTTCATTCGGCGGGGGAAAGAGGGAAGGTAAGTAAGTTTGGGGAGCTTTCTAAGAATATTAATAGAGCGGGAGCGGTAGGGTGGGGGGGAGGCACGGGGGAATCATATATTAAGGTTATACGCTAGGGGGAGGGAATCCTGAGAGGGAGAGGGAGAGGAGGAGGGGAGAAGGGCTTTAGTACGCATGCCAAACTTCTCCGGAGCCAGTAGGAGGCAGAGTCCTATATGGACTCTGCTATCCTCTGGGGGGCAGTTTTGGGACTTTGGGGGGGGACTACAGGAGAACCTTATGGAGCTGGGATGTGAGGTAAGGATTTAAACTACACTACATGATGGGGCCAGTAGTTGGGGGGATTATAGTTTGGGGGTGGACATGCCCTTTAAAGTTTACATAATAACAATCAGTTGAATATCTTCTCTCGAGTTGTCTCATCGCACCTATTGTTCTGCAGGAATTCACAGAAATTGGGTGATTTATATTTTACATTATTAATATAAGCCTTTTAATAGTGTATCAGGGTAGGAAGGCTTTCTCACTTTGCAGGGTATCTTATCTATACCATCCAGATCCAAAAAAAAAAGACGAAAAAAACCATATAAATTATTTTCTTACCTTCGGCACGTCCCCCAGATCTGGGCACCCCTCCTCCTCTCCGTCCTCATTTAGTTGTATCTTAACTATTTTTGTGCAGGATTCATTTTGAGTTCCCAAGGTGACCATGTTTTGGTCCAATTTTTGAGCCTGTTTTTTAAGGTAGCTGCTAAATTTTCATTAGAATTAATCCATCATTTTTTTGGGATTAAATTTGCTCTGGTTGGAGAGGGGGCTTTCCAGGTATTGGCTATTAGGCATCTGGCAGCAGCACAGATATTTTTTATAAGTTTGGAAGTGTTGTTCTTGGTACCCTGAGGTGTCATATTAAATAGAGCGGTGTAAGGTGATAATGTGAAAGATTGGTCCAGCACCTCTGCAATAAGATTCTCACACATCAACCAGAAACTCTTTATTTACTTACATAACCACCATCAAAGCAGTTGGTCAGCCACTGCTCCACAGTTTCTAAAGCACATGGGTGGAAAAGCGGGGTTGATTTTATGTAAAAAATGTGGGGTTGTGTACCAATCATATAATATCTTAAAGGATTCTTCCTTAGTTATTATATTTGAGGTATACTTGTGTGACTTTAAAAACATTTTTGCCACTGGTCCTCGTCCATCTCAATTTGGAGTCTTTCCTCCCATTTATTTGTTTGTGCATGTTTTATTGATTTAGTTTCATGCCAAATTATTGCATATATCTTTGAGATGAGATTTTGTAGTGATTCGGAATTTATTAAAAGAATTTAAAATTTTGTATTGTATTTAGGTTTGCACGTATTGTTGATTCTGCATATTTCTAAATTCATGTTTATGTATATCAGTGGTTCTCTGGCAATTTCCATTTTTGCTTTGCTACTTGACAACTTATTAGGGAACCATCTGCATTACAAACCAGAAATGTATTGGTATATTTGAAAACTGTGTTGAAAAGTAAGGCGTGTGGAAGATGGGGGTTGCTATTGAGCAGGGATGTAGCAGTTTGTGTCGATCGTCCCAGAAATTCAGGGTTTTCTGAATAATCTGTGGGGTGGGTTGGATCGTGGTTTTCCTGTTTTTTTTGTTGATCCAGAGTATTGAAGATGGGTGGAGTGGGGACATAAGTTTATATTCTATATCAACCCATGCTGTTTTGCCCTGACCCGATACCCATTGTGTCAATTGAGTCAGTCTAGCAGCTTTATAGTACTTGAAGAGATTTTGAAGGCCAAACTCTCCTTTATCTTTATGACGGACCATAAATTCAAATCGAATGCGTGGCCTTTTATTGTTCCATATGAATTGTTTTATTTTGGCTTGTAGGGGGTTTAATTATTGGGAGAGTTCTGAATAAGTATAGCAATTTTGGTAAGATGGTCATTTTTACAGCATTAACTCTTCCAATTAGTGATAAATTATAGGGTGACCATTGCGTTAATAATTTAGTTAGCTGAGTATACATAGGGATGTAGTTGGCTTTGTAAAGTAAAGATGAATCGTGACATAGCTGAACTCCTAGATATTTGAATGTTATATTGGTCCACCTGAATTGGAAGTTTTTTTGGAGTTGTGCTTTAAAGGGCATGTCCACCCCCAAAACTATAATCCCCCCCCAGTAATGGCCCCATCATGTAGTGTAATAAAATCCTTACCTCACATCCCAGCTCCATATGGTTCTCCTGTAGCCCCCCCCCCCCAAAGTCCCAAAAACTGCCCACCAGGAGGATAGCAGAGTCCATATAGGACTCTGCCTCCTACCTGGCCTCTGGGAGAAGTTTGGCATGCGTACTGCAATAATGTTTAAACCTGTATTGATTAATGAGATCGGCCTATAATTAGCTGGTTGTGTGGTATCTTTATCTGGCTTTGGAATGACCACTATGTGTGCTTCTAGCATTTCTGCTTTTTTTTTGTGCTAAATCGTTGATTAAGGTGCAGATATGAGGGATGGGCTGCTTACTGAATTTTTTATAATATAGATTTGTAAAACCGTCCGGGCCAGGGGATTTGCGGGCTTGGAAGCTTGTAATTACTTCTTTAATTTCTTGATGTGTGATTAGTGTTTGCAATGTTTGTTGTTGTTCTGCAGAGTTCCAGTAGTTGTAGATTTTCTATGAATTTAGTTATATGTTTGTCTTCTATGATGCTTTTGTTCACTATCTGTCCACTATAGAGATTCTGATAATATTTAGCAAACCTGTCCGCAATATAATTTGGGTCATAGTGTAATTTTCCTGATGTATCCCTTGGGGGGGGGGGGATCTATTTTGTGTTAATTTATTGTTTAGTTTGTGGGCTAGGAAGGTATCCAGTTTATTAGCTTTTGTATAAAAGTATTGATTGTTTAGTCTAAGCGCCATCTCCGCTTTTGTATTTAATATTGAAGCTAATTCTTGTTTCAGTGTTTCTAGTTTTATGAGTTGTTCTTCCGAAGGGGACCTACTTGTTTTTTGTTGTTGGGATTTTATTGAATTAATGAGTGCATTTGTTTTTTGTTTCTGATACGTTTTTCTCTTGCTGCTAGTTGGATGAGTTTCCCTCTAATCACTGCCTTATGAGCTGCCCACAGGATAGATTGTGATATCTCAGAGGAAGTATTTTCTATGAAGTAGTTTTCAAGTGATTGTTGTAATTCCTTGGAATTTTTTTCCTTTGCTAAGATGGCTTCATTAAGTCTCCAGTGTGGTGTAGGTCTTGCTTTTAATATATCGTTAAATTGGAGTGAAATACATGCGTGATCAGACCACAAGATTTCTGAGATGTAGGGTTTCTGTAGCTGGGGCAGGAGAATTGAGGAGACAAGCGAGTAATCTTTTCTAGAGAATGATTTATGGACTGGAGAGAAGGTGTATTCACGGCGTTGTGGAAATGTTATCCTCCATGCGTCGAGTAGATAACATACTGTTTGCATGAGGTGACACCCATAGTCTGCATTGTTGCTTTTGATTTATCTAGTTTAGAGTTTAATGTAGCATTAATGTCTCCCATCATGATGATAGGACTGGAGGCAGTAGCAATAATTTTGTTTAATAATTCCTGGTAAAACATTTTTTGATTGGTATTCGGTGCATACACTGAGATTATTGTTAATTTAAAATTGTGAATAAGGGCTAGGCCACACTGAAACGCAAACGCAAACGCAATAGCATGCGATTTCATGTGCGATTTTCGTTGCGTTTGCGATTGCGATTTCTTCAATAAGTATAGGAAAACGCATGCGATAGCGATTAAAAATGCAGAACGCAAAACGCAATCGCACCGAAAAACGCGCGTTTTTTTTGCGTTGCCGCGTTTTCAATAATTTTGGAAAATCGCAATCGCAAGCGCAAACGCAAAAAAACGCAGCAGTGTGGCCTAGCCCTAAGGCCGTTTAATATCAAATAATGGCCTTTTGGGTCGCTGAAATGAGATTCTTCCACCCGTGGAAGATTTTTGTGAATCACAACGGCAATTCCTGTTTTTCCTGATGCTGAGGAAGAGTAGTAGTGTGTTTTATAGGTGTTGTTCCAGTATTTAATTTCTCGTCCTTTTTTAAAATGGATTTCCTGGAACATTAAAATGTCTGGATTGACATTTTTTTTATCAATTGTGGTATTGTAGAGCTAGTTTTCGTTACTGTGATGTATTCAGACCTTTCACATTGTGTGAGACTAGTTGCAGAGGTGTAGCTGTTTGTGGAAACATTTTTGGGAGTACCTGTGTCTTTGTGCCTGGATGTTTTTGGAGTGGAGGACGATGGAGAGATGGTGCTTCTCGTGCCCAGGGGTCCCAGAACCAGGAGACGACCGGAGGCTCACACTCTTTTGTGATTTTGTTGGAGGTTGATCTCCACCTATTACTCGAGACAAATAATAATAAAAATTAGAAATAAAAATAAAGGATAGAAAGAGAAAAAGAATAATACAGTAACAGAAGACTATTCCTCTATAGATCTCCAGGGTGAGGATAACAGCTCTTCACAAGAAAACTTAAATTTAGCAGGTTGTTTACCTGATTCAATGGGTGTGTGTGTGTGTGTGTGTGTATGTCTATCACTATTTCAGGTGCGAGGTAGGAGCAATGAATTGTGGTGTTTGCTCCTGGTGGGGTCCATCTATTCTATAAGTCTTTATTGGTAGATTGTGGACTTGTTCTTATGAGCCTTGGATGGATTTGATTGTGCATACTGTGTATATATTGGGATTAACATATTGTTGTTATGCGTTGGGTATTGTCATAATTCTAGCTTTATTGTTATTGGGTGAACATATACCAGGGTTGTTATCAGAATTGTCAAGATCCTATTCTTTGCAGTTTTGGCAATGAAATTAGGAGATTTCCTCACTTAACTTCCCCTAGGATTCGCACCCGTTGCTTATGTCGTGAATGTTGGGGCTTTTCCAGTTTCCCTGAGATGGGACCGAAGAGGCAGGGATGATTTTCATTTTAGAAACTGTAATGGTGGATATGGCTGCCCATTACCTTCCTTTGCACTGAACTTGTGGCTTATGTTTTAGCTTCTATATAATTGTATGGGTTAACCATCATTTAATACTACAAATATAACACCTTTTACTACTTATTGCATTACAGAATTGTACCCCTTTTCACTTTGTAAAAGAGGCAGAGGTTAAAATCTTTAATGGGGTAGAAATGGGAAGAAGAGGATAGAATAATATCTAGGTCATTGTTTTGTTGTCATTATTTATCTTTGGAAATGGAAGAAAAAGGAGATAGAATATAGGGTTGTTTTGGAAGCATTTTCATTTCCCTTTCCACATATTTTTTAAAATTGGAATGTCCCCATATCGTATATTTGTGAATCCATAGGGCTATGTGCTTTTGGGGTAGGGATAACATCAGATAAAAACATAGACATTATTAGGGTACTCGGTTATTACCTTGGTGTGTGGAAATAACAGTTTTACCATCATCTTATTCATTCCAGATAGATAGGTCCTATTTAGTACATGGAGTTCTCTTTTGCGGCTCCCTGAGGTCCGTTTCGGTGCCATCATGGAAACCACGCGAAGTATCAGTTTTAGCAAAAAAGTCTGTCATATCACCTTTTGTGGAGCTACCTTTGTTTTTCGGGCCCATGTTAGGTGGTTGCTATGATTTGGGATCCCTTTCAGATTTTGCATGGATAAAAGTCCTTTTATAGCTTAATATGGAGATTCCACACAAGAGCTGAACTTTGGTGCGACCACTCACATCTCCGGTCAGACTCTGCCCTCGGGAGTTGCCATCTTAATACATGGACAGATCACACAAACAAAAACTCACTAAGAAAGTAGGAGTCTGATCTTATAGGGTAACTATTTTAACCAAAACATTGTTCTAGCAAATGTATATGCTCCTACCACAGGCCAGATACCATTTCTAAAAAGTTTTTTATTAGACTCAAATGACCTTGACTGCGCATTACAACTTATCACAGGAGTTTTCAATGTACCTTTCTCATACAACTAAGACAGAAAGACTACTATACCCAGGGACAGATTTCTGGGTAGACCACGGCCTTGGGTGGCATTAAGTGAGTCCATTGTTGGTTCCTGTTTTTACTTTGTAGTGAGGAGAGAAGAATCCCAAGGTAAAGTACTTGCAGTAATGGCTTTCAGGACTGGTTGGGACAACCTTCAAATCACACAGCTGTGTCTCTGTGATGCTCTGACAGCTCTGCCCTGCATCTAAGCCACGTCTCCTTCTCTATCTATTGGGTTGGTCTGCTTACACAGATGTGTGTTTGTAAGTTCGCATACAGTCTATACTACGTAGACCGGATCCTAGAAGTGAAGAATTGTCTAGGAAAAGTACCTCCATATATGACACTGAACACATGTGAGTATACACAAAGTACAAAATGTTTATTGCTGGTTCCTAAAACACAATGAAACATTGAAATACATTAAGGCTAAAAAGACCAAACTACCATTGCAACAATAAAGTGCATACCACATAACCCCACCACATCAAAAAGAGGAAAAGAGTTTAAAAAAGAAAATGATTTTGAGGTTTTTAATAGCAACTTACGAAAAGAGGTAGATCGATTGCAGAATGAAATTAAAAAAGAAAACTGCATATTTTTGAGGGATAGTGAAGATTTTATAAAAGGATAGCATATAATTGGGCTAAACAAAAGGAAAGTGGATCAGACAGACAGTTAGATGAGAGAATCCCTTTAGAAAAAACAAGAGGATTAGAAGGTGGGGGGGGGGAAGGAAACAGAAACAAGCTCAAAATCAGAGGGAGGAACCAGAGAGAAACACCATTACAAACTCAGATCCCTCAAGATGAGCAAATATAACAGTGCCTAAACAGTCAAGTCTACAGGTGGTGAATCTGACAGGAGAAGAAGTTCCTGTCGTTACTTTCTAAAGGATTATTATCCTTTGCTCCCACCTGTAGAATTGACAAATTTGAGTTAATTAAAAATCTACACCTCTTTGCCTGCAAGCTTCTGCTTAAAGAGATATTTGCAAAACAGGAAAATGGGAACTTTATGAAACATCAGAGAGATCAACAGGCTTTACATGATCTTTGTGAATTATGGGGGGGTGATGGTGAGAGAGATTTTTGGATGGCTCTGACACACATATAAAAGGTCCTTTTACGAAACTAAAAGAGACATCCACCTGGTACCCTGCATTGGATTCCCCAATGTAGAACTTTTTTTAAATTAGTAACTAGGGAAATTGAACGCCTCCCTGAAAATAACATGATCTGTTCAAATGTGTCTAGAGCATAAAGAAAGGGATTGGTTGAATTACAGAAGAGGGATGACCTCATAATTAGAGTTGCCAATAAGGGGGGTAATATAGTTGTAATGACTAAGATTCAGTATAAAATAGAAGCTCTACGCTAGCTAACTGTCGTAAAGTCAGTACGAAATACTGGATCGTAATCCTTTGTTGGCAATTCAAAGAAAACTAAGTGGTATATTAGATGAAGCATTAAAAATCAGGTTATTAATAAAACAGAATGGAAATATCTGTACGTTTCTTCTCTGAAAATGCCTATGTGATGCCCGAGGTCCCCGAGTATACTTTCAGCGCATATCCCCCAATCTACAGCCACTGTCTTCACCTATAGACAGGCCCCCGATCGTCAGGAGACTTGCGCATTGCTGTACACGGTTACCCCCAGGTCTTAGAGCGCAAGGTATAGACGCTGAGGCTGGGTATACTCTGTAAATCCGGGGACACCAATAAAGCTGAACAGGAACTGGAAGACAAGAAAAGGACAAATGCAAGGAACACAATAAACAATGAGAAGAACAATGATAATATGACAAGACAAGAACAAGACTTAGCTACTAAGACTAGATATGGCTACTAGAACTAATAACAGGGACCACTAGCTTGGCTATAACACAACTATAACAGGCAATGTGGAAATGGCAGGAAATGGAATATATAGAGCAGAGGAGCCAATGGGGAATTTGGAAGGACTGAGCCAGATGCTGATTAGACTATTTGAACTAATTGCACGCGAGGACACCGACGCCAGATGATGACGTTACCCGCCGAAGTCTGCGCTGCCGCCTCCAGAGATTCCCGAGGACAGCGTGGGGGGCCGGGGAGTGCGAGGCAGGTAAGTGTCTTGGCCTGACATTACCCCTCTCTGACGAGGGGCCACTGGACCCTATAAGGGTATAGTAAGAGAGACAACAAAATAGGTTTTCGGTTGTCAGAAAAGGTTGGAAGGAAAAAATTACTAAAATAAAAAGAGTATGTGCCTCAGAAAGGTGGTAAAACTAAGCACTCCGATATCTCCGGAAAAAATAACAACCGAGTAAGGTTTATATCTAAATTTAACCAAGATTGGAAACAACTGCTTTTGCAACACTGGTTTCTTCTCTATGATGACAAGGATCTAAAAGATCTGGTGGGCCATTTCCCTGCTATGACAGCAAGGAGAGTGCCTAATCTGAGAGATAAACTTTCCCCCAGCCATTATGTGAATCCCAAGACTGAAGGATGTGAATGGCTTAATAAAAACAAATGGGTAGGCAATAGGAAGTATGGCAGATGCAAGATGTTCTCCAAGATGGATGAGACGAGCTCTATTATGGTACATGAGAAAAAATAAAAAATTCAGGGAACAATTACCTGTCAAACAAAAGGTGAGGTCTATATGAAATATATTGATAAAACTGTACGTACAAGAACACAATAGAGCGATTGTTGCAAGTAATATAGAACGTTATATTACTAGCTAAGCATATCCATGAAGTACATAAAAATAGCAAGGGAACAAAATGGTCTTTTTGTGGATTAGAAAAAGTATCCTTAGGGATCAGGGGAGGTGACCTGGACAAAAAGATGTGACAGCAAGAATTAAGATGGATACTTAATACTCAGGAACCCAATGGTCTTAATGAAGCCATGCAGTTTGCTTGTTTTTTGTAATAAGGTGGAGCAAAGGCTCTTTCTCTAGTGTTGGTATATTTTAAAAGTAGCAACACAGTAACCCACTAATGTTACCAAATTCACTTGTATATTCTCTTTAGATCTTATAAAGGAGATTGCCATATTTTTAAATTGAAATAGGAATTTGTACAATGACATTTTGTATGGTATATTTGGGATATATTAAGCCGTATTCCTTTAATTACAACAGACACTTTCAGGGTTATTCAATAAAAGTTCTTATCGTTTAAAATGGTGCTAATTTTGCCCCAACCAATCAGATCCTATTTAACATTTGAAAACTAAGATCTGATTGGTTGGGGCAAAATTAGCACCATTTTAAATGATAAGAACTTTTATTGAATCTCCCTGTTTGTCTTTAATTGTTACCTTTAAAATTGCCAGATGTATCCACATGAGTGTGAGACCCTGAGGAAGCCCTGTAGCTTGGACAGGAAGCAGGGGGCAACACACGTGTCCTGTGTTTGGTTTGCCGGCATCCATGGAGACATTCCCGGTATACTTACCTGGGCATTGGAGGCACAAGTGATGGTCGCCCACAGATATCTCACAGAGGACTTGGACATACCTGGGTGAAAAGGACAGCACCCATGGCAAGTGCTGGCTATGTAGTGTGGAACTGTGTTTACGATCCGTGGTCCATAACGTGGTCCATAAGTCCCGGCAAGCATAAACTCTTTGCCTGTTTAAAGTGGAAATTAAATCAGCCTCCACCTTTACTACTATAGAGCAGTCTGCTTTGAGTTCTGAGAGACTTAGCATTCCCCCTATGAATGCTTGAGTTCAGGGATATGAACTTATGGGTCATTATGGGTCATGGTCTCCAATAGTAGATGGATGGGGCTTTTAGTATATCGCTTAGGGACACCTGAGCTTCTTTTTGATGTGGTGGGGTTATGTGGTATGCACTTTATTGTTGCAATGGTAGTTTGGTCTTTTTAGCCTTAATGTATTTCAATGTTTCATTGTGTTGTAGAAATCAGCAATAAACTTTTTGTACTTTGTGTATACTCACAAGTGTTCAGTGCCATATATGGAGGTACTTAGGTATATCAGATGATATACTGTTTGTATTGTGTGTATATAGCATTTTGCCCCCCAGTTGTATATCTAGGTGGTGCACCTACCCGTTACTATATTAGTATCCCCTTCTTAAACTAGTTTAAACCTCTAAAATTTTCCCCATAACATGTCCAGACCATGGACCAATCGATACTAACATTTCCTTGTTCTCTATGGCCACATGCTCATGTCAGTGGCACTTAAGCAAGACCCTACTTAAACTACCTGGAATACACGCAGAATCAGAAAATCACATAAAAAATATTTTAATGAAAATTTGGGATCATTCTCCTCTACAGGCATCCTGTGGGAGGCGCACAAAACGGTAATCAGAGGTCATCTCATACAAACAGCTTCAACTCTTAAACGTTCCAGAGAAAAACAGCAATGCCTCTTGGAGCAACAATTAAAGAAAGAAGAGAGATCCTTGTTTGAGACACCCTCAATTAAAAAACTCTGTAAAGTCTTATACACAAGAGACAAACTGAAACAATTAGAGATAGAGAAAGTGGAAAAGGCACTAATCTGGACCAGACAAAAATATTATGGACATAGTAACAAAGCACATACATTGTTAGCTAATAGGTTAAACAATCACATGGCTCGACCACCTTTACATCCAGTATACACTGAACAAGGAGATAAAGCCAGATCCCCCGAACATGTAGCGAATACATTTGGTGCTTACTACAGATACTTTTATTCTACAGAAGACAAACCTAAGAGACAGGTCCCTTTGAACATTCATGATAAATATTTAGACACATGTAAACTACCCAAATACCCCCCGAAATAACGCAAGAGATAAACAAATAAATTACCATGGAAGAACTAATAACTACCTTAAAAAATATGCCATCTAAGAAAACCCCAGGCCCCGATAGCCTATCTTATAAATATTATTGTATATGCCAGGAACACCTAGCTCCTTATATGCTAGAATTTTTTTAAGTGAGTAAGCCCCCCCCAAAGACATTCTTAGATCTTACATCATAACAATCCCTAAAGATGGAAAGGACCAGTCCAGATGTCTGAACTTTACTGAAATATTAGCTAATAGGCATCTATTCTAACCAAACTCATACATACTGATCAAATTGACTTTATTCAGGGAAGACAAGTATTTGACAATACCAGACGAATAATCAATCTCATAGACATTATCAAACCCAATAAAACAGTCAATAATACTTAGATGCCGAAAAGGCCTTTGACTGTCTAGACTGGTCCTTCCTATTTGCTGTAGTGAAGCACCTGGGATTTGTAAAAAAAACTTTCTACAAATTATCCAAGCCCTATATTTGATGCCCACAGGGCAAGTAAAAATTTTGGGATCTCTATCAAAGTGGCTTTATACACTAATCTAATGCTTACGACCACCAAGATCTGGGACAAGGTGCACAGAAAATACACCTTGCTTCGATCATTCTCCCAACTAACACCAGTTATACAAACTAAGAAAAATCCCTACCAATATTATGCCAGCACGCTTTAAGCCTTGGCTGTCAGCCCTTATATTAAGGACTTATGATGTGATAGATCCGATCACCAGGACTCCATATCAGTTTCATGAACTAGTACAAAAAAGGAAACTCCCGCAATATGTCACTAAATCTACCTCCAGATTAAACATTATCTCCAAAGTAAAGTACCTTTAGAAAATTTCCCTTCCCAAACCCCATTTAAGAGTGTTATTATAGTGGATCCTAGGCAAAAAGGGATCATCTCCAGCCTATATTCAATACTAGCAACATAACCCCCTTAATCACTTGTGAGACATTCTTACATGACACAATGGGAACAAATGCTAGGAAAAGACATTCACATCGAACAATGGAGTCTAATATCGGACTCCATTGCTAAGAACTCCATAAATGCACAAATATAAAGAAAATGCCTATAAAGTTTTAATGCACAGGTATTACACCCCAGATCTGCTTAATAAAATTAATCAAACTATCTCCGATAGATGTTGGAGGTGCAACCAAGCCCTGAGATACCTCTATAACATATATGCTTGTGAAGGTTCTCATTCATCCAGGTCATGGTATATCTGTTGTATTCAATTAGATCAACTGGACTTGAAATGTAGTTCTTGAAGACGTTTCGCTAGTCATCCGACTGGCTTTCTCAATTCAGAATGACTTGTACAAGATCTGTGGCAATTATGTACCCTGAAAATCCCAATTAGCATATCACAGCCAGGTGTTAAGGGTGTGATTAGATAGTGGCTAAGAGGTGTTATAGGAACGCCCAGAGTAAGGTGTTAAAACAGCATTGTACATGGCAGACAGTTGGTGTCGAACCCCCCCACCTCTATTTAGGCTTGGTTTTTATTTTCACATATGGCCTCCTTAACACTCTCTTGAACCAGTCCGTTCCTTCGCCAGTATGTTAACATTACAATCTTCAAAGGTATGTCCTTTATCCAAAGATGCAGATACACGGCTGAGTCCTGACCCGAGGAATTGGCTCTTCTGTGCTGGGCCTACGTTGATGCAGTTGCTGTTTGGTCTCCCCCACATACAAATCAGAGCATTCTTCACTGCACTGCACCGATGTCGTTTTCTTGTGTTTTGGTATTGGGTCTTTTGGATGTACCAATTGCTGCCTCAGTGTGTTGTTCGGTTTAAAGCAGACAGGGATACGATGTTTTTTGAAAATTCTTCTTAATTTCTCAGAGACCCCTGCTACATATGGGATGACCATGTTCTCCTCCTGTCTTGCTTTTCCTTCACTACTGTTGGTATTTGTGTTCTTTTCTTTCCTTCTACTTTTTTGACAAAGGCCCAGTCTGGATATCCACAAGTTTTAAGGGCTCCTCTGAGATGTTTCATTTCTTACTTCGCCTCTGTGCTAGTGGGGATGTCTCGGCTCTGTGTTGCAGGGTTCTGATGACACCCAGCTTGTGATCTAAAGGGTGGTGGGAGTCAAACATCAAATACTGATCTGTGTGTGTTGGTTTTCTGTAAACCTCTACTTCCAGTTTACCATTTTCCTTAATGGTAAACTGGAAGTAGAGGCTTTCTTGGACTGCTTGGTAGAAGTTAAGGAAAATGGTAAACTGGAAGTAGAGGTTTACAGAAAACCAACACACACAGATCAGTATTTGATGTTTGACTCCCACCACCTTAGTCACAAGCTGGTGTCATCAGAACCCTGCAACACAGAGCCGAGAACATCCCCACTAGCACAGAGGCGAAGGCTAAAGAAATGAACCTCAGAGGAGCCCTTAAAACTTGTGGATATCCAGACTGGGCCTTTGTCAAAAGAAGTAGAAGGAAAGAAAAGAACACAAATACCAACAGTGAAGGGAAAAGCAAGACAGGAGGAAGAACATGGTCTCCCATATGTAGCAGGGGTCTCTGAGAAATTAAGAAGAATTTTCAAAAAACATCGTATCCCTGTCTGCTTTAAACCGAACAACACACTGAGGCAGCAATTGGTACATCCAAAAGACCCAATACCAAACACAAGAAAAGCGACATCATATATGCGGTGCAGTGCAGTGAAGAATGCTCTGATTTGTATGGGGGGAGACCAAACAGCAACTGCCAACGTATGGCCCAGCACAGAAGAGCCAATTCCTCGGGTCAGGACTCAGCCGTGTATCTGCATCTTAAGGATAAGGACATACCTTTGAAGATGTATTGTTAACATACTGGCGAAGGAACGTGACTGGTTCAAGAGAGGTGTTAAGGAGCCATTTATGTGAAAATAAAGAAACCAAGCCTAAATAGAGGTGGGGGGGTTCGACACCAACTGTCTGCCATGTACAATGCTGTTTTAACACCTTACTCTGGGCGTTCCTATAACACCTCTTCCCACTATCTAATCACACCCTTAACACCTGGCTGTGATATGCTAATTGGGATTTTCCAGGGTACATTGCCACAGATTCTTGTACAAGTCATTCTGAATTGAGAAAGCCAGTCGGATGACTAGCGAAACGTCTTCAAGAACTACATTTCAAGTCCAGTTGATCAATTGAATACAACAGATATATCTATAACATATAAGGTAATGCCCAGCCCTATCCCCCATTAGGATAGGGTCACCAAAATACTACAAGATGTGTATGAAAAGAAACATCAGATTAGAACCTATACATGGCCTTCTTTCCCTCCCCATATTAGATCTTCCAACTGGACAAAAATTTGTCAAAACATATTATATTAGCAGGTAGATCTCTAATAATGAACCATTGGAAATCCATTATAATCCAAACTTACTAGACCTCCATCAACAAATACAGGAGACTAGACAAATGGAATATTTGACAGCCTCTATCCAAGATAAATTAGACAACTTTTAAAGATATGGAATCCATGGGACTAATACAACGATAAAATTACTATGACAGAGTAATGGAGGAGAGAGGGGAGGTAAAGGGGAATGGAAAAACTGGTAGACCCAGAAGACCACAGCAGATGAGAGACATGATAAAATAGCAAAAACTCGTTCCTGAAAATGGAAAAGGTGATAACATGCTCTACTTTCTTCCTTTTCCTTCCTTTTTTTTTTATAACATTTGTTTTTATTTGTTTTGTTTTATAACAATTCAGTACATGTAAACATTGTAAACATATTTAGTCTTCACATGGATAATCATTATATATTCACTTAAAATTTTTATACTTTTACTAATTACATACAATCTGAATAGATTTACATTGATAACCACATAGATTCGCATTTACAATGCCCTTTGTAAGATTTTTGGTCTGGGGATCTTAAACTAAGATGACTGCCATCCATCAACGCACTGCAAATTAGTTGTGTTTCTGGTATTAACATTTATGGTTTACATTTTCTTATATTTTAATGATTGTTGTCTATATACCATGCTTCCATTTCCTGTAAAATATTGGAAATTTCTGTTGAGTTATTGCATATGTGCATATTGCATTATGTCAGTAATAGTTTAGTAATGAGTAGATTTCGTCCATTCTTGGGATTTTATCCTTCTCCAATATTTAACTATCAGACATTTGAGCGACATAAATGTATGGTATATGATAGTTGCCATATTTTCTGGGAATTTATTAAGGCCTATATTTAACAGAGCTAGAGTGGTTGGGCTGGGATTGAAACCCCAGAAGATTAGTCAAAAAATTACACACTTTATCCAACATTTCTTGATTTTGGGCATGTCCACCATATATGTTCGTAGGATCCTAAAGTCGTACATTTCTCCAGCATTAGGAGAATAGACGTAAACCATTTGGAAATCTCATATGGAGTTAAATGAAATCTTTAAAAAATTTTTATCTGTTTCCCATAGTGAGAGGCATCGAGTCATTTTAAAAGGAGTATAATATGATTCTTTCCATTGGTCTATGTCTATATTCTTGTGTAGTTCTTGTTCCATCTGTTCATGCATGGTAGAAGTGTGGTTTAATTTTTTTGATGTAGTATTTTATATATTAGGGAATTGCTTTCCTCATATTTTCCGGGTTTGTGGAGTATTCTACCAGAGCATTAAATGAGTCTTTTTCTATTACTGCTTTCTTTTAATAAAGCTATTATTTGGTTATACTGTAACCATTCTGAGTTTCTTTATATGGAATTTTTTTTGCACTTCCTTGAATGGGAGAAATGTATTATTTTTGATTAGATCTGAAAAGTATTGGATTAATGTTGTTCCATTCTTTAATATTAAGATTGGGTATGTTGTATATTAACTATCAATTGTTATGAGTTGTGTAAGGGGAGTTTTGAGTTTATGTGAATTTATGATTTCTTTCCATATTTTCAGGGTGGTCTCCACTGATGTCAGAGGAAAACTTGTAGTTTTGGTTTAAACACTAGAGCTCCTAATAATGCTGGTAGTTTTTATTTTCAATACTGTTTTCTTCCATGTCTACCCATTTTTTTGTTCGTTTTTTTGTGCCCAATAGAATCTGGATTGTTCTAATATTGCTGCTTAGTATAGTCTCTAAAGTGTGGGAAGGCGATACCTCCACTTTTTTTTTCGATTTAGTTATGGATAATTATTATTCATGCCTTCTTTTTTGTCCACATAAAATTATTTATTATTTTGTTTAGTGTTTGGAAAAAAGTATTTGGTATTTGGATTGGTAATATTCTGAATTTATAAAGCAGTTTGGGTAGTAGATCATTTTTAACATATTGGTTTATTTAACCGAAAGATATTTGGTTGACCAGTGCGATAATGTTTTTTGAGTTTCTGCTAATATAGGTTCGAAATTAATTGGTATATTTTCGAGGAGTGGTTTGTTAGATTTATTCCCAGATATGTTATTTGGTCTGGTTCCCATTTATATGCATATTTGGCCTTAAGGAATATTTGTAATTGTCTGAAATTTTTATAGGGAGTACTGAGGATTTGGTTTCGTTAATTTTTATAGTAAGATATATAACTGAATTGTTGTAGTGTATTTTGTAAGTGTGGTAGGGAAGTTATGGGGTTGGTGATTGTGAGGATAATGTCGTCTGCATATAACCCAATTTTGTGTTCTATCTTTCCTATTCTTATTCCCTTAATACATTGGTTTGTTCGGATTTTTTCTGCTAATGGTTCAATTGCTAGATTGAAAATTAAAGGGGAAATAGGGCATCCCTGTCTTGTACCATTGGTAGCCTTAAATGAATTAGATAGCATTTTGCAATATGTACTTTCGCTGTCGGATTTGCGTATAATTCATAATCGCTCTTTTTGCCATCCTGTAATATATATTTATCTAGTATGATATCTAAATACATCCAGTTGATCCGGTCGAAAGCTTTTCCAGCATCTAATGTAAGTATAATGGTTGAGATATTTTTATTATTTGCCCAGTCAATTATATTTTTATTTTTCTTGTGTTGTCTCCGGTTGTCTTCCCTGGATATCCTACCTGATCTGTGGTATCAATCTGGTAAGTATGTTGTATTCTTGTTGCTAAGATTTTAGAAAATTTTTAGGTCTGTATTTAATAGTGAGATGTCTAAAATTTTTAGTGGGTTCTTTATCTTGTTTTGGTATTGGATAATTATGGCTTGTGTCATTTCGGTTGGGAATTCTCCTTTCTCAATTGCATTATTATATATCTTAATAAATATGGGGGTGTGTCTCTAGGTATGCTTTATAATATCATTAATTAATCCATTGTGTCCTGTTGCTTTATTGTTTGGGAGGGCAAATATACCTTATTAATTTCAGATTTTTGGATAGGGTTGCTAATATTTTGTAATTGTGGATTGGTTAAGGATTTCAATTTTATGGTGTTTAGAAACGTTTGTATGTTTTCTTTATTGGGTTGTATTGTATTAGGGTCTCTATTAAGGTTATAAAGTTTAGAGTAATATTCTTCAAATGAGTTCGCTATATCTTGGGGATTATATATCGAGCCTGTTTTTTCTTCTGTATATAGGATATTTTGTTTTAGCTATATTTTTTAAATTTATTTGCTAGAGTTTATTTGCTTTCGGGCCTTGTGAATAGTAGTTTAATTTTAGTCTGCGTGTAAATTTATCAAATTCTTGCTGTCAATGTTGTATTGATGTAATTGTAGTTTTTGTAGTTGGTGGTATATTTCTTTTGTTGGTGTGTTTTTGTGGGCTTCTTCTAGGGATCTTATTTGATCACAAATTCATTTCTATATTTTATTGTTTTTTTCTTGAGTGTTGATGCCATTTTAATAAAATTCCTCTCATATATGCCTTGTGGGCATTCCATATCGAGAATGGAGATATGTCTTCTGTGTCGTTTAATTCAAAGTATTTTTTAAGTTCGGAATTTATTTGTTCTTTAATATTCTGGCATACTCAGTAAATAGGGGTTTAGTTTCCATAGGTATGTATTATTAGCGTTATTATTCTCTTTTATTGATATTATTACGGGTGCGTGGTCTGAAACACTTACTGTTCTTTGTAATAGCCATTTGTCTACTAATATCATATCGATTCTTGAAAACGTGTTGTGTGTTTTGGAGTAAATGGTATAGTCTTGGTCTAAAGGATGAAGTGATCTCCAAGAGTCATATAGATCTTCAGTTTTAAGAATGTTTCTTAGTGTATTGTCTGAATTTCTTTTTTGTTTGCATGTTGAGTCTACGTGATTGTCAAGGGTTAGGTTGAAGTCGCCACATATTATTAAGTTTGGATGTGGTTGTTTTTTGATTTTGTTAATTATTTTTTTAATGAATTTGTTTTGTCCTGTATTGGGTGCATAAATATTTGCTATTATATATTGTTTGTTGTTTATGTTGCAATCTAGTATAACATATCTTCCTGCTTTATCTGTTAATACTTGATTTTCCTGGAAAGCTATGGAGTTTTTAACTATGATGCAGGTACCTCTCTTTTTTCTTTCATGTGTGGAATGGTATATTTTAGAGTATTTTTTATGGTGAAAGAGATGTGTGTGTTGTGATTGGAGATGGGTTTCTTGTAAGCAGATAATTTCTGCTTTAGTATTAGTGATTTCTTTCCATATATTATATCTTTTATAGGGAGAGTTTAGTCCTCTAATATTGTAAGTCATTATTTTAATTGTCATATTAGGTATATTTGTGGGGTTTGAGTGAAGCTTCTTATATATAATTTTATAATTCCCTCTTTTTTGTTCTGGTATATATATTGTATTTTAAAGATTGGTTTTTTTTGTAGGTATGCATTTATGAAATTACCCAGATTTGTAGCACATACACATTTTTTTGCAATTCCTGTTTTCGTGTCCAGATGTATAAACAGTAGTAAAACATAAACATGGTTGCAACCAATTGAAAAACTTAGCTTGTATTTTGTTTTCTGTTTCTTAAGTTCAAAAGTTGTAGCTATCAACATTGAAATTACATAACATTTAACATTAAACATAAAGTAAAGTTTAACCACTTTTCGCGTGGTAACTCTGGAGCATAATACTTTGCTTACCATTATCTATAAAAAAAAAAAAACACCATATCTACAAGTTATAATATTATAACATTATATTTTTACACATATCATTTGTTGTTTATGGTATCACGGTCCATGCCAAGAGATGATTTCAATAGTTGTTTAGTAATAGCGTTTTATCATTACCGGTTTTGATGATTGTTTGAGTTGGTTTTTGGGTATCATCTGGTTATTTAATGTGTGTTATATACTCTGCATTTACAGTCATATAATTCGAAATCTTTCCCTATCTAGGCGTGCATATCGATATATACTTGAATAAGCAATACATCGATAATTTTTAGTTTGATTCTTATTTTGGCTTTTATATTGACATCTCTTAACATATGACCACCACACCCTTCACCATTATTATACCTAGTCCACTTCTCAGGGCGCTCGTTACAAGTTTTGGGTGTCAAACGTTTACTTTCTCATATTTCCAAACCTTATTTCAGATAAATACATGTTAACCTCTCTCAATATACATTCAATATACTTTTAACCATTGTTATTCCTAGGAGGGGAAAAAAAATTGTTTATATATATATCTCTCCTTCCCTTTAAGGATACTTATACACAAGTACTGAGGTAAGAATTATGTGAGTGGATTTACTCCTTTTTCCCCATAGTTCTCTAATTAGTTACCTATTTTGGACTAACATCAAAAAAAAATATGTTATAATAATTCTTACACATATCATTTGTTGTTTAAGGTATTTCTATGATATCTTGGTTTAGATCAAGAGATACAATATCTCGACTCTTAATGTATGATCAGTGTACATTTAGCCATTATAATTCCTAGGCCGCTACCCAGGGTACTCATAACAAGTTTTGGGTATCGTACTTTTATTTTCTTATGTTTCCAACTCTATATGCATTTAACTTCTCTTAATATACAATCGTTATGCATTTTACCATTGGTTTCTTCACCCTGGGTATATTAACCCACATTATATTAACTTTGGTTTAATTATTTCCCTAATCTCCTTTGATGGGCAGTAGGGTAACTTTTTGGTGTAATAATCTCCTCTTACACACTTGGTCAAACAGGATCTATTTTAAAGCCATTTTACCCATAAATTACAGAAAGGAAAAGAAACAAGCAAGGATTTTTCAAATCGTTGCAAAGTGTTATTTATTTATGATTTTTGTGCTTTAAATGTTCCTTTAGGTTGTTCCTTTATTAGTTATTTCTTTCCTTCGCCTTCAAATAGTAAGGTTGAGGATTTTAAGTTCCAATATATAAATATCCTTGTAAGCATTTTTCTAGACGAGGCTTGTCTCTCTTTTTCTCCTCATTGTTTCAGTTCTTGGTTATAGTTGTTAGACTTTGTATCTTTCAGAGGGTGTGTTTCCATATTTCCATTCTTTATTTAGTTTTTTTGGTGGGGTATTTAGATTAAGTGAAGTATTAGGTGATTCAGATTCTGATCTCCAGATTCCCCATTTTTTTAGTAGGATTACTGCTTCTTCTAGGGATATTATTGAATGTTGTGAGTCTCCATAGAAAATGTTGAGACGAATGGGAAATCCCCACGTATATCTTATCTTTCTTGCCCTTAAAATGCTTGTTATTTCAGAGAACTGTTTCCTCTGTAATATGGTTGCTGGGGCTAGGTCAGCTAAAAATTGTATATTTTGGTATTCCTGTGGGAGAGATTTTGCGTTTCTCATCTCTCTCACTAGTCTATCTTTCACTTGGAAAAAGTGCATTCTAAGTATAGTGTCCCGGGGGGCACTGTAGGGGGCTGCTTTGGACTTAGGTAGTCTATGTATGCGGTCGACTACCAAGTCAATTTTTGTGGCATCAGGTAGTAGTAATTTAAACAAGTCTTGTACATATTCCATTAATTGTTCTTGTCGAACAGATTCAGGAATTCCCCTTATTTTTAAGTTATTTCTACGAGATCTATTTTCGAGATCTGTGATATTATTTTGGAGATTAGAGACAGTGTCCAGAAGATTGCTGTGAGAGTCTACTAGATCGTTTTATGAGTTAACGTATTCTCCAAATTTATTTTCTATATGATTGGTCCTTTCACCAATGGATATTATATCAGCTTTTATGTCCTTTATCAATGATGAAAAGTCTGTTATCAGCACTTTGTGCTGTGAAACAAACAGTTCTTTCAGTATGGTAAGGGTTATTGGCTGATCAAATCCTGGGAAAGTATTGAAACAATCATTTGTGTAATGGGTTAACTCCTCATGTTGAGAACCTGCTGTGGGATCTCTCTGTGTAGGCCCTTCTGAGTCAGAGTTAACTAGTAAGGGACTTTTGTTTATTGTGGCCATAACTTTGGTATAGGAATCTTCTCCTATTTTTACACATTTGGGGCTTTGCGTTTTGCTAGATGCCAGACTAACCTCTGTTTTGTCTTTTTTTCTAGGTGTCGGGCAGCCTTGGCTCTGTGTTTCTCCCTCCGATTCCAACGGAGTTTCCTCTGTGACGGCGCCATCTTTACCAGGCGTGGTTTGCTGTCCTCCCGCCGGAAAGTAGCAGGTAAGTTTTTTCGGTTTGTTTTTGTTTTTTGCGCTTCCCCCTCGGGTCATCTTGTTCCCTGGTTGTTATTCTACCTGGGAGATGTAGTTAGGTTTTTAAAAGTAAAGATTGTCACGATTGGTAAGCAGGGAATTGACGGAGCTCACTCAGCCAGCATCCGCTCGGTTCCCTTGCAAGCCACGCCCCCCCGGTCTTTTCCTTACTATTTTTTCATTAGTTTCTTTTTTTCTTCTCTTATTTTTCCCCCTGTTGTTTTGAATTGTTTAAATACTGACTAAGATATTTAATGCTTAAAATACAAAAATGAAAATAGAATGCTTAGCAAGTATATTTGGATATATTACTACCAAAGCGGACTGTATTGATATTTCCTAATGCTCTGTGGATGTATTCCTCAACATGTCAATAAAAATACAATTAAAAAAAAAAAAAACTGAACTTAGACCAGAGGATGTATTTTATCCGGTCCAGGGGATTTATTAATATAAACCCTTAGTTAGTTGATTCTGCAACATATCCTTGGTTAACCAAAGTGCACTTGCATCTTTTTACACCATTATTGTTAGTATCATACAATATCGTTACTCGAGTATAAACCGAGGTTTTCAGGCTTTAAAAATTGCCCGAAAACCGACCCTCGGTTCATACTCGAGTCAATCACTTACCTTTCAGTAATATGATGGCCGCTCGATCTGCATCCTCTGTTCTGCCGGCTGACGTCATCCAGCTGCCAGATTAATTAAAGGTAAGTGATTGACCCCAAAAGTTTACAGTAACTCACCAGGGCCCCAGCGGCTGCTACATAAAAAACTCCTCCATGCACGCAAAACTGCACCCCCACCCTGTGTGCGTGTGGTTATCAGGAGCTGGCTTCCCCAGATTTCTCTCCCCATCCCCCTTGGAAATTAATACCACCTTTCAAGTAGACCTCAGGGGTGTGCTGTGAGCTGTGCACCTTGCTCTATGCATGGTAATACTAGAGAGTACCAGAGAGTCTGGAGCATGCATTCTGATGTGCTCTTCAGATTTGTTCTAATGTAGCTGCCTTTTTACATTTTTTTTTTTTGGTGGTGGTGTACCTATCCTGCTCTTTTCTGTCTTGCTCAGCTTTCCCTTCTGGCTAGCCCTGCTTTCTTCTGCAGACTAGCCTCCTTTATCCCTAGCTCTCAAGCTAAGGGGCAGGATAGTCTTAATCAGCTCTTAGCTAAAGGATACTGCCTCAGCATATATCCTAGCTCTCCCTTTGTCTATATGCTTGCCTCATGTGGGCTAAAACGGCTCTATTTTTTTCCCACTTTCCCTTTGAAGTGAAAATGTGCAACCTTCAGCCAACCGTCAGGCTTGTTGAACAGTAGAGATGTTCGAAACTGTTGAGTTTCGTTTTCGAAGAAAGTTTGAGTTTTGAAAATCGGTTACTTTCGATAATTAGCTACTTTCGATTTTCGGTAATTATCTACTTTCGATAATTATCGAATTTTCGATAAAAATCGAACACTCTGAAAATTCAGGGTTTCGTAAATTCCGGGAGTTCCGAGACTTCGGAGTTTCGTTGGGACTTCGAAACCCTCGGATTAGATTCGAAACTGGGTTCTATTAGAACCCACAGTACATCTCTATTGAATAGTAGACCAATCAGCAAATAACTTACTTAACTCAAGTTAGAATCATAGCCAGGCAGGCGCCAGACTAATGACACAATTAATGGGGATAAGTTAGTTACGGAGGATGGCGATAAAGAAAATGTCTTTTTCCTCTGTATACACTGTAGAAGATCCAAGTACAGATATCATAGAGTATAGTAGCAATAATGGTATAAAAGATGCAAGTGCACTTTGGTTAACTGAGGATATGGTACAGAAACAGCTAAATAAATATTAATAAATATGCCTCTAAATTGGAAAAAAGCTGATGTTATTCCAATATTCAAAAAGGGTAGTTGTTCACAGCCAGGTAATTACAGGCCTGTAGGTTTAAAGGGGAACTGTGGTCCAAAAATGACTCTACTGAGAATTTTTGCAATTTATTTTCATTGTTTATTTTACATAGTTTTGAAGATATTTACATTTTTGTGCGTGATATGGCAGCAGCATCACCAGGCCCCCTGCACTCCCTGCTCTGAAACTGTCAGTAAATGACAGTCAATCTGCCCTGTGTCTCCTCCTGCCCTTGCAGCCCCCCTCCTCTTCCAAGCCCACCTGGTCCCTCCCACTCATGGACCCCATGGCCCCTCCATTCGCAGGCCCCCCCCATGGCCCCTTCCCTTACAGCCCCATTTGGCCCCGCCCACTCATGGGTGCCATAGCCCGCCTACTCGCGAGTGGAAAACGCTTTCACATAGCGGGAGAGTAAGGCTGTAGATTCCCTTACCTTCTCTGTGGGAATCTTCAGACAGCAGGAAAGGGGAGGGACTCTCTGTCTCCCTCACACACTGGCGTCTGAGGCTGTGCTCCCCGGCGGTGAGGTGGAGGAGCAGCCTTAGGAATGTCACATGTCAGCCTCCCACCCATTTACTTTCTGCTCAGTAATTTCTTTTTAATCTTGGGCTGTGGAGCACGTAGAGAGGTGGTTGATGGCTCGTTTTAAAGGTAGGAAACTGGCCTTTCATTTAACTCAACTTGTTTGAAGACCATAGTTCACCTTTAATAACAACTTCTAGAGTATGTTTCAAGGACTGACATTATAAGTAGTAACCAGCATGGGTTTAGGAGGGATAGATCTGGTCAAACTCACTTGCTTGGCTTTTATGAGGAAGTGAGTATAAATTTAGATTATGGCATAGCAGTAGATGTAGTATACTTGGATTTTGCAAAGGCTTTTGATACAGTCCCCCATAGGCGACTAATGTATAAGCTAAGGTTTGTTGGTCTGGGGAGGCACATTTGTACATGGATAGAAAATTGGTTAATGAGTAGGATGCAGAGAGTAGTTGTTAGTGGGGCTTCATAAATATGGACTTAAGCGCTAAGTGGAGTGCCACAGGAAATAGGTAGTTAGGTTTCTGTGTTTGCTGATGACACAAATCTTTGTCGACCATTAAAAACTTCAGAGGATTTGCAATTGTTGCAGGGGGATCTAGATAAATTGTCACATTAGGCTGCTAAGTGGCAGATGAGATTCAATATTGATAAATTAAGGTGATGCATTTTGAAATTAAAAAAATCCTTGTGCTGCTTATACTATAAATGGCTCTGTGTTAAGTGAATCCCTGATGGAAAGGGATCTTGGAGTTTTGGTGGATAACAAACTTAAAAGTAGCAAGCAGTGCTAGACAGCAACAGCCAGAGCCAGCATGGTATTGTCTTGTATAAAGAGAGGTTTGGATTCAAGTTAGTAAAATGTTATTCTCCTTCTTTACAAAGCATTGCTAAGGCCTCATCTGGAATATGCAGTGCAATTTTGGAATCCTGTGTACAAAAAAGACATCTTTGAAATGGAAAGGGTTCAGAGAAGGGCAACTAAATGAATAAGGGGATTGGGGGAGCTTGAATATAAAGAGAGACTGGATAAGTAACAATTATGAACGCTAGAGAAAAGGCGCTTGCATGGGGATATGATGACTGTGTATAAATACATTAACAGACCATACAATGAACTATCTGGGATATTGTTCACCAATAGAACATGTCAGAGAATTCTTGGACATCCCTTAAGACTGAAAGAGAAAAAAGGTTTAGGCTTCAAATTCGGTTTGAAGGGTTTTTCACTGTGAGAACAGTAAAGCTATGGAACTGTCTTCCAATGGATGTTGTTATGGCAGGTTCATTGGTCAGTTTAAAAAAAAAAAAAAGCTGGATGAGTTTCTGCAAACAAGGAATGTTGGAAGTTACTGGTATTGATACATAAAGTAGAGTTGATCCAGGGAAATTTCCGATTGCCACTTGGAGTCAGGAAGGAATTTTTTTCCACCTTCATAAATTTGGTGGTTTTTTTTTTTTGCCGTCCTCTGGATCAACAGTTAGGCAGGAAATGAGGATATTGCTAGATGGGTTGGACTGGATGGACATATGTCTTTATTCAACCTCAAATACTATACTATACTAACTTTACAAGCCTATAACTTAAGATCCAGAGACATCATCCTAGGCTTGTTTGAAGGGAAGAGAGCTCTTTTCAATGAAGGGCACTTTTCTATGGAGACCACATTTACCCTTTTAACAAAATTCTGATGCATACCACCTAACTTTCCAATTTTACAAAAAAATTGTCAAGGACCTGTTACCGTATCCAGACTGATGCTCTTTGTTCAGTGAAGGTGGGAATTGGGTGGGCGTTATTGGGTGCAGAGCTGGGTGGTTCAGAGTGGAGCATGAATAGGTTCAATTGTCACTGTAACAATATAACTCTGTCTTCATTGTCAGTTTAATTACACAATAGGACAAGCAAAAAAGTTAAAATAGTCAATTTATTACTGCAGTTGATTGTTGTGCATAATATTTGTGTGCACTTTTTTTTAAACAATAAATGGGATCCAGGGCATCATTAATTACATGTTTTTGGAGTTTCTGGCAAAGCATTTTTTGTGTGCTAGGCCACACTGGCGTGATTTCCGTGCATTTGCGCATGCATTTTTTCCTGAAATTGTAATGTCGACAACGCACCATGATTTCGGGTGCATTGCGAATCAGTTTGTGATACGCAATTGCATGCGATCACCATTTTTAAACCCAATAGCATGCAATTTCCTATCTCAAAAGGAGAAATTGCATGTAAATCGCACACACAATCCGCTGCGACTACATGAGCGCTTCCGGTGCGATACAATGTGGCCGTGCCCTTAGCTGCTGAAGAGTTAAGACTTATACACAAGTGTCAATAACCAACACAGAACAGCCAGCTTGTTAGATAAATCGTCACTGGATCAATAGTAAAATGATTGTTCCAAATTACATTTATCCAGAATGTGTATCTAGCTTTAGGTATAGTATTAACTGCCAGTCTGTACAGTGCTTGTTAGATAAATGTTTATGGAACCAATAATCTAGCCTGTTTACCTAGCTTTAAGTAAATTATTCTATAGCAAGAATATGTAAGAAAAAAGTAATCGCTTTTTGCAATATCCAGAATAGTTTAAACAATACATACAGAACAGGAAATAGATAACTGTGAATAAGAGGTAAATAAAAATATAATAAATAAAATTACCCGTTCAGATTTATAAACCTTTCTTTATACATAATCTGTAAAATATTCTCTTAAACAATGGATGTTAAGTTCTGCATTTTTATTGTTTATATGCAGTAGCTGAATAAATATACTCTTCTTTTAAAATGATGTTTAAGATAATTAATGTGTATTTTTTGGTTCACAGACAAAATGTATTTCGTCAAACAGTTTCAAACCAACTATATACCATATATACATATACAAATTTCACGTACATTAAACATAGTAATCCAAGAGGAAAAAAACCCACAAGACTGAATTTACAAACAGAAATTTAAAGAAAACATATTTAGCTATTTACACATAATTATGAAAAATCCCTTAAGACAAATAAAACAGAAATAAATACGCTGCAACAAATAATTATACTGGGCCAGCCAGTATACGGTAAGTAAAGACATACAGACTGCCTCTACTGGCTTTTAAGTCACATGGGATTAAAGACATGAGATTCACCTAATAAAAGTAAATTTAAAATTAAATCAATTGTTATTTTGCAACAGGAAGAAATATTTAGGTAATCAATGAGCTTAAAAAAGTAGCTCTTATGCTTGACCTGAGGAAGGAAGAAATACATTGGTCAAAAAGGTTTCGACAAAAAACTTTTTGAAGAGATACAGCAATCCCCAGAGAAAATAAATTTAACAGTAAAAAAAAAAAAAAAAATATTAACAGCATCTCACACTGCATGTGGATTTCATGGTTTTAGTATGTAACAGGTTGATTAAATAAAAGTGTATTGTGCCTAAAAGTCTAATATTATTATATTTAATATCATTATTATACTGTTATTTCTTCATTCTATATCTTGTGTATGACATAGACAATTGAACATACCCCACAATCATCCCCTTTTCCCCCAGGACCATCACGGATCATAAATTTATCACTACTTAGGGGCATATTTATTAAGTGGTGATATTGATTTTTCAATCTTTTTGGTAGCAATTAATTAATGCAGTTTTTAAAAAGGTGATATATCAACTTTCCACAACTTTTACCAATGGTTAATTACATTTTCACTCACAAATATGCTTTTTCTGGTGTTAAAATCTTGAAAAAACCATAGTGGTATTTATAAAAAGAGGAAAATTTGATTTTTTTGTGAAAATTTGGTCAGTAAATCTCTCCAAATCCAAAGTGGTGAGAAGGCCTTTCTGGGGGAGTCAATCTTTGTTTAAAAAATCCCCCATGGTATGTTTCCTATTTAAAAGGTGAAAACTTGTGTTTTACTCATTACACCCTTTGGTGAAAAATCCAGTTTAGGTGTTTAGTATTACTATTTTTGCAAGATTATTCAACACTAGATTTTTGGCATTGGCAAAAATTATTATGAAAATTCACCTTTTTATAAATACTGCAAAAAATTCTAAAATTTTTGTAGCGAAGTCAGGTATTAAAAAAACGGTAAAAAAAGCGCTACTTTATAAATATGGCCCTTAGTGGCTAGCTGTGGCTTTAAATATAAAGGTGTGGGGGTTTTTTTTTTGGCTTATTACCTTCACATACTCTACCATCAGTGCTTAATTGTTTCTGACTTACTCCTCCAGTCTAATAAAGTTTTTAGCACTGTCCCAACAAGATGTCCAAAGCTGCAACATACACTGTGGTCGCGCGCCAGATTTAAACAGGAAATTCTTGCACCTTCCTTGGAAACTCCTTGGAAAGAGGAGAGGCAGCGCCTCACGAGTACCATGCTCCTCTCCTGTTTGGCATCCCATGTTGTTAAACGGTACTGAACCGTAAGTGATTTTTATGGATTAACAATAAAGATTTTGATACTTTTTTACCAGTACGTTGTAGCTCACCTATCATTTTTGTATTTTTATATATCACTTGTATTTTGATATTCTACCTTTAAAATGTGGAGAAAATCATAAACCTGATATAGTGATGCATAGATTTAAGCCTAGCAATGCAAGATTTTTTTGGCATTGCTTGACACCCATGACCACACTAATATATATTTGTAGGAAGTCTCTTTGCCAACTGTTACCTCTTTAGCTAGTGTTGGAATATTTCTGCTATCTCCTCCTCTCCACTGCTGGCCATCCAATGAAAATGCATGCTGTGCTTTGTAATTGGATGGGCTGAAGGGAACATTCATACTAATAAAATACACAACCCCTAGGCAGTAGACAAGGCAGGGGAACTGGATTTATATCTAGCACTAGCTGCAGAGAAAAGTGTGAAATAGTGTGTGTGTGCACTGATCAATCACTTCACAATGTGGTCAAAATTACTTTTTTTAACTAGAGCTTTAATAATTAAGTGAACACATGGGAAATAAAGCAAAATAAATGAGCCTGAATGGATTTAAAAAAACACACATCTGAAATCAGCAGCATTGTGAAACCAAACGTGGCCATAGAGATGTGCGAGGGGCCCGAAAAAGTTGGTCAAATAAGCCAACGAACTACTGCAGTTGGCATCGATGTCGGACTTTTTTTTAGCAGTGGTTACCTGCTCCCTCTACTTTAGTAGTGAGAGCCAATACATTTGACCCCGTGCATAGGTGCATGGCCAACGGATCCCTTAACAGGTATAGGGATTGTTCAGGGCTGTGTTTGGGGTTACCACCACATGTATACCGACAAATTCCAAAGGAATCTGTCGGTTTACATGCAATCGCAATCAGATGTGTTATGGCCTCCTTTGTTCTATGTTTTTAATTTAGCATATATAATAGAACCTGCCACGGCAAGCAGTGCTTTATTTGCATGTTGTAAAAAAGCATTCCTTCAGATTTAGTCACCCACAAAAAAAGGTTAGGATACATGTAACAAATCTGCTTAGATGCATATAGTGTGCTTACAGTGCAATTGACACATTGAATACTACAAATAGGTTGGAAACATTCAAACAACAGAAGAGTTTAACTTGTGACACTATCTCTTTACATTTTTAACACAAAAGAGAAATTGCGACACTGAAGCTCACCTACAGCAGCAAAGCACACCAGGTGCTGTATCTGTATGACTTTTATTACTCTTTAAATAAAGGTTTTTACAGCAAGTCAAAGGGAAATATTTTTCTTTTACTGAAATACTGAGTTATGACATGATACCTGCCCAATCATGGGAGAAATAGGGAGCCTATTACAAAAAGATTAAGATTTTCCAGCACATCTGATTGTTTGCTAATGGCCAATAATGTGGAAAATTAGTCAGAAACAATCAGTTGTTAATTTTCCATCTGATCCCTGTGCAATCCAAGCAAGTTATACTAGCAATCAAGTGGGCGTAAAATACAGACCTATAAATCCTAAACCTAAATTTGGATTAGTAATACAGTGCATATATAGTAAAAACACTTATCCAATTAATTTTTTTAGCTGTTCTTTTATTTAAGCCTACTCACTGATAGGCTTATAGGTACCATAATTTGTCATCAGGTCATTCTTCACTTTATAATTTTAAACCTGTGTCTTTAAACTCTGAATTCAATTTGGATAAGCATCTGTGACTTGTGGTTACACCCACTTTTTGAATTTGCGCTTTACTGACATGGGGCGTAACTACAGGGGAGCAACCACAGGGAGCCACAGGAGCCAGGAGGGACACATCTTTTAAATTTTTCTATGACAGATTTAGCCTCCTCCCAGAAAAACACTGTGGATGAAGATAAAACAAAAAAACTGGTCAATTGTCAGTTACCTGCCACCAACTGGTATATTGTTCGCTTCATTACCTGTTTTCCTTACCAGATATTTTAGGATAATTATTGCCTTCTGGCAATAAGATGGCCCCTCCCTCCATGCACTCAATCAAGGCTGTGACAACTGACACCACGGCAAATGATTGACTGCTTTTTCACCTGTTGCCTCCTCTGCACTTTACTCAAGATTATATATATATTTAAAAATAGCTTAGGGTTGCGGGCAGATAACTGATAAGTCACCAGTGTTTTTTTAAGGATTATTTTTTACTGGTATAGAAAATGTTAGTGTGAAATTAACCCACTACTACTGGTGGTTGAGACACAAATCTGGTATTGAATACCAGAAGGGCAATCTAGCCAGAGTAATTGCAGCTCTGTTTCCAAATTGTGGTGCACATGTACCAAGTTGCTCTTGGAAAAAAAAAAAAACAACAACAACAAAAAAACCAGAAGGAAATTCAATAAAAGCAATCAGCAGTAAAAACAAAACTACAAATAGAAAGAAATACATCAACCTTTAACATACATCATACTCTACACTAAACCAAAATCAATAGTTAGACATTTATAAGATAAGTAAAATTTATAAAATATAGTTCAGTTCTCCTCAAATTCCATCCCTTCTAATAAAAAACCCCACCAGAACCGAAAACTTTTAGTTGTCTTTGGTCTGCCATGTCTCTTACTGGAATTTATTTGTAGTTCTTGAAGCCTTACAACAACTGCATGAGTTGGCCAATTCATACATTAACAGAAATCAACAATAACATTAAGAAATTTTTAGGAGGAGGAGTGGAAAGCGAAGCCTCAAGAAAAGTTTCTCTGGCATAATATATGCCTTCTGAATGAGGTTGAAACTTTAGAATTTTGTTTTCTTATTTTAATAGTCCTTTTGGTAACTTAACAAAGGAAACAGATAGATGGTAAATAGAACATAGTGACTACATATATTTATTGCATAAAAGGCAACACTTCATTTTTAAAAGCAGGTGTTACTGTTAAAATCAGTAGTTAGGTGTAAGGCTGCATTAAGATACTGTGCCAATTGAACACCTTTCCTACTTTTTTTCACCGATATGTAAAAACTTACTGATAAAAAACCTCACTAAAATGCATTCATTTAGGTGAGAAATAAACCATAAGTTATAGTAATAGAGGACTGGCATAATTCCAGACATTTGGTCTATGAAATAAATGTAGTCAACTATGCAACATACAACCAGTGTTTTAGCTCCTCTATTCCTTGTAGCAACTGTGTGTAGTAGAAGTCCATGTTTGCAGCAAAATCCTTACACACTGAAGATTCCACATCCCCAAAAGTGCAGTATAATGCAGTTCCTCCAATGCTTAGGAAAACAGTTGCAATGCAAAGAAGTATCAGCAAAATGCAGGAGCTGCCACCAATTTCTTCTGCAATAAAAAGGGTTTTGAAACAGTTATTTATAAATAACTTTCTCTTACAGCACAAATAAAAAAACAATCCCAGTGCCAGTAATTTACGTGCCCGATACAGGCAAAGACTTGCAAAAACACTTAATATAAAGTGGGGTGCCTCAGGGTTCTGTACTGGGGACGCTTCTATTTAATCTGTTAACAAATTACTTAAAAGTGGCTATTGGGTTTGGTGATGACACAATTGGATTATTCAAATGACGTGCAATTGCTGCAGGCAAACCTAAATAGATTGTCAAAACGGGCAGTAAAGTGGCAGATGAAATGCATTGTGAGGATTTGTTATTTAACAATCCCTGTGCTACCTTTACAGTAAATGGCTCTGTGCTAAGTGAATCTCTGTTGGAAAAAGTTTTGGGGGGTTCTAGTGGAAGGCACAGAACTAACTAGAAAACGTTAATCTTAATAAAGCCCCAGAACCTGATAAAATACATCCTCAGATCTTAAGAGAACTATGGTCCAGTTTTATCTATTCCACTGTTTTTTATTGTTTCAAATTTTGTCTGGCAATGTGCCTCTGCATTGGAGAAAAGCCGATGTAACACCAATGTTCAAAAGGGGTAGTTGTTCATAGCCTGGTAACTATAGACCCGTAAGTTTAACATCAGTGGTAGGAAAAATACTGGAAACTTGTTTGCCAAAGCATATCCTGGACTTTGCCTCTAGAACTGATCAGTGCTGTTTACCACTGATAAGTGGTAAACAGCATGAATTCATGAGAAATGGATCTTATCAAAGAAGATAAAATGATGGAACTGAGATAAAAACAAGAAAAAAACATATGTAGAATATCATGGATTTATGAGAAAGAGATCTTGTCAAACTAACTTGCTTGGTTTTAAAGGGTATGTCCACCCTTAAAAATTTTTTTTTTCATATATCATCCTCCCTGTCCCCCCAGCCCCAACCGCTCTATTTTTAATTTTAGAAAGTGCCCCTTAGAAAGTGTTACTTACCTTCCCTCTTTCCTCCGCCGTGCTGCCAGGCCCTCTGCTTGCGAGAAAATGCAAGCAGAGGGAGTGGGACCGGCAGTTGCGTCTGTGTTTGGCCGAGCGGCAGCCAATCACGGACGCGGCTGCCAGGAGTTCATTGCGGCGGGGAAAAGAGGGAAGGTAAGTAAAGTTTGGGGCACTTTCTAAAATTAAAAATATAGCGGTTGGGGCTGGGGGGACAGGGGGAATGTTACATATAAGGGGTTTTACACTAGGGGGAGGGAATTCTAATCGGGAGGGAGAGGGAGGGGGAGAAGGGCTGCAGTACGCATGCCAAACTTCTCCCGGAGGCCAAAAAGAAGGCAGAGTCCTATATGGACTCTGCTATCCTCTTGGTGGGCAGTTTTTGGGACTTTGGAGGGGGACTACAGGAGAACCTTATGGAGCTGGGATGTAAGGTAAGGATTAAACCACACTACACAATGGGGCCAGTTGTAGGGGGGATTATAGTTTTGGGGGTGGACATGCCCTTTAATGTAAGAGTAAGAATTTATATTCTGGCATAGCAATTGCTTGCTAAAATTTTTGATACTGCTCCACAAAGTCGACTTTTCTAAGTAGGTTATCTCCGGGTTCTCTACTGAGGCTCATTCTATTAATAAATGAATTAGAAATAGAAATTGAGAGCAAGTCTATTGCAAGCAGACCTAAATAGATGATCAAAATGGGAAGCAGGGTTAATAAATGTACAGTGATGCATTTGGGGTTAAAAGGAATATTCCCCCTTAAAACTCAAAACTGGTCAATTGTTGGTAAACTGTCCCCAACCCATATATTTTTAACTATTACCTGCATTACTAACCAAATACTTAGGGATTATTAGTGTCCCCATTCTGGCAGAGTAAGCTGGCTTCTCTTTCTATGCAGAGAATCAAGGCTGTGACTGTGGACATTGCAACCAATGACTTTTCAATGATTTTACATAGTCATTTTTACATTTTTAATTGAGGTTGAATAAAGATATACGTTCATCAAGTCCAACCTTTTCACCCTCCTTTTAAACCCTACCTAACAGTTGATCCAGGTGAAGGCAAAAAATAAAACATGGGGTATGTAAGGGGGATGGGAGGTTGGGTCCAATTCCTTCCTGACCCCAAACATTTTTCGCCTGCTGCCTCCTCTGGAATAAATATCTGGTTACAAAGGCATGAAATAAACTGGGGAAAATAGCAGTTGGGGTTGAGGGCAGATAACCAACAAGTCACCAGTTTTTGTTTAAAGCGTGGACTTGCCCTTTAACAATCTTTGTGTCACCTACACCACAAATGGTTCTGTGTTAAGTGAATCTTTGTTGGAAAAGGATTTGGGGTTTCTAGCAGATAACAGACTTAGCTGTAACAAACAGTGCAAGACAGCAATGGCTAGAGGTAGCAAGATATTGTTTGTATGAAGAGGGTTATAGATTTAAGGGTGAAAATTATTATTCTCGCTCTTGAAAGGGACATCTTGGAAATTAAAATGGTAAAGAAAAGGGCATCTAAACTAATAAGGGCTTTACTATGCAGACAGATTAGACAAAATAAGGCTGTTTACACTGGAGAAGTGGCATTTGCATTGGAATATTATCACTTTATACAGATATAATAATGGTCTAGAAAATAGGCGTGGGAATAGCTTGTATACAGCGCATGCCGTCATCGGGATGATTGTCATGTCGCGTGCACGATGACGGTGCATACTAGATACAAACTTGTGAGACAGGAAAGCACCAGCAGCTAACCCTAATCTCGTGGGGGCGGAGCCAAAGCCTGCACTCCAGTGGAGGAGGAAGCCAGCAAATTTGAAACTTATCCTTTAAAGGAATAGTACACTGCAAAAGTGAAGACCTGGAGGTTAAGGAGCTATGCCTTACCTTCCGTTCCTCAACCAATGCATGTAGAGCCAGGAACGAAGTTAGAACAAACTTACCTTTCACACTATCTACTGCAGCAGCACTGACAGGTCCTGACCACTTCCTGGTCCTGATTAACTATAGTGCACATGCATGAAAATGTGCGCTATAGTTAAACAGAACCAGGAATCTGCCAGGAATTTCAGTGCTGCTGCAGAGGATCGCACGAAAAGTAAGTTTCTTCTACCTTCGTTCCTGGCTTTACATGCATTGATTGAAGAACGGAAGGTAAGGCATAGCTCCTTAACATCCTGGTCTTCAATCAATGCATTAAAGGAATAGTTCATTTTTGCAGTGAACTATTCTTTTAAAGTTAGAAGAAAAGAAGTTTCATATTCACGTAAGAATGGGTGAAACTGTGTAACTGTCTTTCAGCAGATGTGGTAATGTTAAGTTCATTGATTAGCTTCAGGAATGGTCTGAATAAGTTTCTAAAATTCAAGAGGTATGTGTGTGGCTGCGTGCCTTTTAATGCAGTTTTCCCCCACTGCTTTATACATTGCATCTTAACAAATTACAAATATGAGTGACTTATAAATTGAGCTGTCATCCTAGTGAAATGTGTTTTTGTAGAGAATCAGCATTAAATGAAGAACAAAAATTAAACACAATCCTTGTTGTAGTTACTGAATTTACAGCTACTCCACAGACTGGTAACAATATTGGTGGGCCAAAAAATTATAATACACTGTTTTGATAATAAACCTTGCTCAAGACTATCCTCTGTTTCTTGAAAGTGCACTTTTCTCTTTGTTTGTTTCTTGAAGGATCGGCCAGGCTTTTCACTTTCACTGTGTTTCTTCAATATTGACACCAAACCAGCAACTGGGCTTTCCTGCAACAATTTAATGAAGAAAATGAAAAGTAAAAAAAATCATGAAAAAACTCAATAACAAAAGGTTTTTTACTATTAAGTAGTAACAAACACAGAAAACAATAACAATGCAGTATTAACTATAAAACTAAAGGAACATTCAAATACTAAACATGTACATTTTATATTTTTGTTTCATAATCGGTTTTCACATACAAACCCGTGTTTTTTGGCCCTTTCCCCCCCTAGAGAATGCGCTTTTGTTGATTGCAAAGTGCTCCAGATCACTTCTGGCAAAGTCTGGCTTGTAGTGACAGTGTGGCCTGCCATCTCCCATAGTGTTGCACTTATTGAATGTAGAAGGACTTTAAAAGCATGGAATGAGCGATCTAGAGCAAACCCAGAAGTGAGGACGTAGCAGTTTATTTCCTCATCCTGGGCAATATTGGGGGACATTTTTTTGTAACCATGACTAAAATACTGTTTACCTACCCCAAAATGAGCCACACTGATCATCAAGGAACACCCTTATGATAAAAAAAAAATATCCATAATAAAAAAAAACATATGGCATATACAATTGTGGCCAAAATTATTAGACCCCCTTATGAAGTTAGACAATACTCTTGATTTCTCCATGAAAATGACCAACAAGGGTTTGTTATTTTGTAAACAAATACACTATAAAACATAATGTTCACTAAGTTTAATTAGGAATTTTTATTGATACAATGAGTTGAAACAAGGGCAAAAATTAGACATCCAAAACTATTAGCCCCTGGTCAGTAATAGTAGTGTTACCCTTTCTGACCCACAACGGTTCTCCCCGTGCTTGTGTGGGTTTTCTCCGGGCAGTCCGGTTTCCCCCACAATCATAAAGACATACTGATAGGTTGTATGTGTCAAATAAATGTGCTTAGATTGTGAGAACTTCGGGGCAGGGCCTGGTGTGTATGTATACAGAGCCGTTTCTAGCCATTTTAGTGCCCTAGATGCCCTCCCACCTACGTGCGCCCAAACACCCCCACCCCCCAAAAAAAAACAAATAAAAAAACTTGTCCTGTCAAACTACAGCTGGGTTTCCTACTTCTGCTTCTGACAACGTCTACTGTGACTGCTCTTTATAGTGGAACCGCTTTACTAGTTGGTAAGAGGCACACACTGTACCTGGTGAGGCAAGTGTGTATACATACTTTTGTATGAATGCACCGAAACTGGGCACAAATGAAATACTGATTGGGTACTGTGTATATTGAAGGACAGGATAGGTTTCAGTGGATGCGCGGTATGTGCCACCAGTGTTCTTTTTCCAGCCGGGTAGGGCAGAACAGAGAAATTTGGTGAGATCTGAGATGTTTTACTCTTTCAGTGCCAGCAGAACATTACCATTAGCCCTTTAGTGCCAGCACCTTTCCAGAGAATTGCTATTAACCCTTCAGTGCCAGCAGACTTCCCCATAGTATTGCCATTAACACTTTCAGTGCCAGAAGAGTATTACCATTAACCATTCAATGCCAACAGACTTTCCTATTAACACTTTTCAGTGCCAGAGTATTATCTTTAACCCTTTCAGTTGCCAGCATTGACATGATATACAGTATGTACCTGCTTTCCATGTCTCCTCCATTGAATTATTCATTCCTCACCTACTCTAAGTTCTAATTGGAGAGTTGGGTGGAAGGAAGAAAGAGGCAGGGATAGTGATTTCATGGCTTCTAGTCACAGGAGCCACTGTTATAAAGTCTGCAGCAGCTTTTACCTGGCATTTTAGAACTGTCTCCCCAGCACTATTAGCTGAGCTCATCCTCCCCCCTCATGCCTTCACCTTCACTTCATTTGAAAATTGTAACATTTGTTGCTATGTAGAGTGTGTGGAGTTCAGACTCTGTACTAGATACAATGTTGCAGATACAGCTGAACTATGAGCGGAGATCTAACACAGCAAGTAAAAGCTGACAGGGAGATGGTAGTGAGAACACTGGGTGGCCTATGCCTAAAAATGGCCCTGTATGTATACATGTAATTGTAAAGCATCATGGAATATGCTGGCGCTATATAAATCCCCAATAATAATAATAATTATAATAACTGTTGGACTAATTTTTATGTATTGTATGTTTTGGGTCATTGTCTTGTTGGAAGACCCAGCAACATCCTAAGTCGAGACTACACATATATTTCTGCATATTCTCTTTCAAAACATCAACATAATTTTCTTTTTTATGATGCCAGGCTCCCTGTGCCCGAGACTGCAAAACAACCCCACAGCAGGATGCTCCCATCACCATGCAGATAAAAGTAGAAAAATGTTCCTCACAACAGAACTTAGTACAACCCAGAAAATGGTGTTGTTTATTTAGACATGCTAACCTTGCCTCCCTACATGTTTTGAACCCCACGGGTTCTTTGTCAAGGAACCCCTGTGGTTCAAAGCGTGTAATGTGGCAAGTTCAGAATGTCTAAATAAACACCATTACCTGTTGTGAGGATCACTTTTCTACTTTTATCTACATGATAATGCTGTGAACAGGGCAAGATCGCTCTAAGTCTTCTTATACTTGGCAATGATGCAACGAACAGCTGTTCTAGACACTGTGAATCTCTTGGAAATGGAAGAGTAGCCTTCCCCTTTATCATGAGCGTCTACTACCTTCTTTCTGAGCTCCAGACTGATTTCCTTTGTCTTTGGCATGGTGAGTAACAGAAGTCCCTTTCATGTGTTCAAGTGCCCTATTACTTGGTTGTCTTTTCGTGCTGATTGAATGTTGTTAGGAAGCCAACCGATTGCACAGGTGTTGTTTCAAAGCGGATTGATAGTGTTTTGAAACCAAATATTCATGTGGGGGTTATATTTTTGACCACCCCATTTTTTACTTTATTTAATATAAAGGAAGCCTAAACATGTATTTTAAATGTACAAAATGTACCAAAAGCTACTAAGCTACATAGCACTAGTGAATGTTTGATCATACCAAGTTTCATTAATGCTGCAAACATTGGGGAAATGTTTCATAATTTCTGGGGGGAGAATAATTTTGGCCGCAAATGTATGAAATAAACAATACAAACATTGTGTAATAACTGTGCTTCCCTTTTAGAGTTAATCTACTTTAATTAACGTTATTCTGCCTTCAATGACATTACATGTACTGCAACCTTTACATCTTCAACACCTTTCTAAAAGCATGCTTAGTATTCCTACATTTTTTAACCTTTTCTTTATTGACAAACTAGTTTCTAACATTGCTATCAACGTTTATGCAATAAAAGGGCCAGGCTTGATTTGATAACCTAATTTGGGATCAATCTGTATCATATCTGTTGTATTCAAATTAGATCAACTGGACTTGAAGTTTAGTTCTTGAAGACGTTTCACTAGTCATCCTACTGGCTTTCTCAATTCAGAATGATTTGACACCTTACTCTGGGAGTTCCTCTAACACCTCTTAGCCACTATCCAATCACACCCTTAACACTTGGCAGTGATATGCTAATTGGGATTTTCCAGGGTACAAACTTGCCACAGATTCTTGTACAAGTCATTCTGAATTGAGAAAGCCAGTCGGATGACTAGCGAAACGTCTTCAAGAACTAAACTTCAAGTCCAGTTGATCTAATTGAATACAACAGATATACCATGACCTGGATGAATGAGAACCTTTACAAGCAAATCTGTATCATACTCCAATGTACTAGCTCTGTTATATTATACAACTAAACCAACCAGAAAGTCTCATACCTTCAATTACTAATATTCTACAGTGTTTGCACATAGTGATAAGATGTCTTTGGGTTGCCTCGTAGCGCGTCGGCGTGACATAATTGCACGCGCATGCCTGCGGAATGGCACCGCGAAATGCGCGCAATGACGGCACCGTGCGCACACGGTGGAAACAGGGATTTAAGTTTCAGACCACCAGAAACTAGCCTTCCTTTCAGGATCTCATGGGAGCGGAGCAACAGCTGCAATGTACAAGAGCAGGAACACAGCAAGATTCAAGGAGGAAAGGTAAGCTATTTACTCACCTTTAGTTTTAAAGCTATGGCTATCCAGAAAACTAAACTTTGTTTTACTGAGTATCCTTTAAGCAATTTTATTAACTTGTCATTGCAACCTCTGTTGGAAGACAGTTTCACAGTTCTCAAGGTAAAGAAACTGTTCCTAAGCTAAAGTTGAAACTTCCTTACTTCTAATCTTAAGGTTGGGTACACATGGCAAGATATTTTCCGACCGATAGTGGCGTGTATTGGTCGGTCGGCCATGACTGAGCTTGGTCGCCCGTTCATCCGAATGGGCCTGTTGTTAAATCATGGCGATCATGCGGTTCTCTATGGGAAACACAATCAGTCGCGCCAACTGCCAGCCACGGCCACTGTTGCTGCGACCGACAGTCATTTGTCTCGACTGAGCCCTCGCTGGTAGTGAACGCAGCTGACTCCTTATACCTTAGTATATGGACATTTTTTGCCCAAAACGACCATTGCAGACGAACTGTTGGCGTCTAGAAATTATTGTTTCAGCCATATACAATTTGCCGATAAAAAGACAATCCTGTCGGTCCTTAATAGGAAATGTGTGCACACAGCTTAAGGTTAACATCTCTTGTCAAATCTGCCTGCATAGTCGATCCCCTTCATTGCTATTATTAATTTACTTGCCCTTCTCTGAACTCCTGGCATTTCCAAGATGTCCATTTGTGCTTTGTAAAGAGGAATAATAATATTTTTCTCCTTCAAATCTATAATCTTTTTTTTATATATATTCACACAAGGATTGTAAAACCCCAAATGAATCACCTTATCAAGGTCTGTTTGCATCAATTGCATATCAACTGAAGTTTCCAAAGTTCTGCATAGTTTTGTGACATTAGCAAACACAGAGACCTTGCTCTCAATGCCCCTTTCTAAATCATTTATAAACAGATTAAAAAGTGGCCCCAGTACAGAACCCTGAAACACCCACTTTAGCCCACATCAATGAATCTCCATTGACCATTACCCAATCCAAAAACCAATTCTCTACACATGTACAAATGTTTTTTTCTAGGCCAACAGATCTCAGTTTATACATAAGTCACCGGTGTGGCCCAGTATCAAATGCTTTAGCAAAATCCAAGTTTACTACATCCACTGCTATGTTAGAATCTAAATTCATACTCGCTTCTTCATAAAAAGCAAGCAAGTTAGTTTGATAAGATCTATTTCTCATTAATTTATGATATTTTACATATGTTTGTTCTTGTTTTTATCTCAGTTTCTCATGTGTTCCTTGGTTTCCAGCAGGCCCTTTTCATCCCCATTATTTTTATCTTATTTTCTTCAACCCAGGTGATATATATTGCCCCGAACTGTCTCTGGTGAGGTTTGTGTTATTTAAGCACCTTTTCCACTGCATTTGGGGTCTTAATTACTCTCATAAAAGGAGATTAGCATTATGAAAGATGAAATATCTGGACCAGCGCATGTTGTTTTCCTACAAAAGAACTATTTTGACTGCTTGGGCGCTTGTGCCTTCACTTTCCCCCCATACTTCTTAGCTTACATGGCTTCCAATGACAGAAAAACTAGTAGTAGCTATGCTCTTTCACAGGACCTGTGTTTTTAAAGGATAAGTATGCTGTAAAAAAAAGTTAAGGTTAGTGGGAAGCTGCAGCTTAAAAAAAAAATTGCCATTTTTTTTCTATCCCCCTCCAGAGCATACCTTTCCTGCTTCAAAGTTGTGCAGTGACGTTGTGCATGTGCAAACAAACAGAGTTTACCTTTTGAGACCAATGAAGCTGGAGGAAATCATGGAGGGGAGGAGCTACACATTCCATAATGCAGAATGAAGAAGCCAGCAACTTTGAAGCAGGAAAGCTAGGCTCTGGAGGGGGATAGGGAAAAAAAAAATGCCAACATTATTTTTAAAGCTGCAGCTTCCCACAAACTTTTTTTTGCAGCATACTTATCCTTTAAAGGAATTTCATAAGAAAGCAGATTCTCAGGGCAGGGTAGATATCTGTTTTTACATGGACCAAACCTCAGTGCTTCTGGACCATCAGCCTTACCACCCACAACACAATTTGCTACAGCACTTATGAAACTCCTACAGAGATTCAAAATTCATGATATATCTACAATATGCAAACATACATTTTATTCCCATCCACACCACTCTCAAACTAGAATCGATTATTTTTTGGGCACTAGCCTACCGGTAAAGTATCATTACATTGAAGAGATACACCTGATCTCATTGTCAGACCATGCTCCTAGCCCCACACCCCATAAACAAGCTTGCAACTGGTGCATCAATGAATGTTTCCTTAAAGATCCTCAACTGAGAGCACAGCTGAAGCATACTCCCATATTAACAAGATTCAGCATAATGAAGGGACAGTCGATTCACTGTTTACTATGGAAGGAACCTAAGGATATTTGGAGGCCAAATAATCTAAATCCTGTCGCATAAAAAAAAAAAAAACAGAAAACCTCACGATTACCCAAATCCTAAATTCTAGATTTATGTAACCAGCTGAAAAGTGTAGCTGTTCACAAAGAAGAATTCTTCCTAACTTATCTTTGTAAATATTGCTTGTGAAGATTCTCATTCTTCCAGGTCATGGTATATCTGTTGTATTCAGTTAGATCAACTGGACTTAAAGGGCATCTATAGAAAAATTAATACATTGCTCCAATCCAGACTTAAAAAAAGGGTTAGGGTATTCTGCCTTATTCCTACCTTCCTCTGTGGCTCCGTGTTTGCACACAGTATGATTTACTACAGAGCTCCCCCTTCCCTCTCTAGTCATTCCCCGTTCATTTAGTCCGGCTGTAAACAAAGACGCTCATGTGCATTAATCCTCCCACACATCACTCTAACCTTTGTTAAAAAAAAAAACCTCCGTATGTTAGTCCGTAGAGAGGAAGTCTCTCCATTGTTCTGGAGATACATGCTACAAAAGGAGGAGGTGAGTTAGGAAAGACCGAGTCCTGCTTTATCACTGCAGCCAAACTCCCTTTGACAGGCAATAAATTGGTGAAAGCTGCTTCATTCTCCTTCCCTTTACTTGTTTTACTGTTTTTAACCCAGTATTTGCCAAGCATTTTAATGAGCAGGAAGAAGTCCTTGGGAGACTTGCTGTAAAACTTGTGCAAGCCTACACACTACACCAGTATGCTGTTAGGGGATTTGATTGACAGCTCAAGCAGTGGTGTATTGAAATCCTGACTTATTTTAACTTGTATATCTTGCAGAGGAGGAAACTGAAGGAAAGGAAGGTACTCTGGGGGTTGGGGGGAATTATAGAACACAGAATTTTTAAAAAAGATTTTCTCACTATAGATGCCCTTTAATGTTTAGTTTTGAAGACACTTGTCATTTGAGTAGATTTTTTAATTCAGAATGACTTGTACAAGAATCTTTTGGCAATTACGTACCCTGGAAAGTCCCAATTAGTATATGACAGCCAGGTGTTAGGGACCTTCTGAATGCAAGGTGTGGATGCACTGAGGCTAAGAGGTGTTATCGAAACTGCCCAGAAAACATGGGTCTTCAGAGAACACATCAATGTCGTAGACCAGAACATCAAATTTACTAGAGAAGTCACTTTAAGCAAATGTAGAGCCATAGGTCCCACAGTTGGAAATTCTCACAAAAAAACCCAATCTACAAACAAATTGATATCCCTACTATACAAAACTAATCTGGCATGACAATCCAAAAATTAAATTCCCCCCAATACTAAAATGGGATTTAAGACTCAAACAAGAGTTCGACGATACCCAGTGGGTCTCTATATATAAGCACTCAGCAAATTGCTAAAAGCACTCAAATATATCAACAAAGGAGAAAACATATAAAATTTTATATGGTTGGTACATCACCCCGGCCTTTCTGCATAAAAATCCACCCCTCCTCAACAAATATATGTTTTAGGGGATGCTGTCAAATAGCTGATCGACTTCATTGCTGATGGATATGTCTAGAGATAGAGAAATTCTGAAATTTGTGTTCTAGCTCGCTACAAGACATTTTTAACACACCTATCCAACTATCACCTTTCACAGCATTATTTAACTACCCAGTTCAAAACATGAACAAACATGCTAATCTTCTGATTAGTCTCAAAGCAGGTTCATGGAAAGGGGGTAATAGCAAAATTAATAGCTAGGATATTGTGGATCCACGACAATACACCACGAGTATACAGCCCACATACTCGTAAATAATCTTAAAAAATGGACTAAGGTGTGGGACTGCGAATTCCACCTCGATGAAGAATCTAAAACACACAGGCTAGAGGTCCCCCTTGGCAGTGGCACCCAGACCATACACAGATGAAGAAAACTGCGGCACGATCCTTCTCTTACCAGGACATAAAATGGATTAAATAAATTTATCAGTTTTAAAATAATGTTAATATCTGTTAAAAATTCTCCCACAGATAAACCATATACAGTTTATCTGTTGGAGGACACTCATGTTATCCAGTATTTTTTCAATGATCTATTCCTGCAAATCAGTTAAAACACCAGTAAAAAACATCCCCATCAGACATCCAATCCTTGTGGAGTATTAAGTAAACTACAACTCCCAGCATTCCTCAACTACAGAGAGAAGCATAGGAATGCTAGGAGTTGTAGTTTTCAAACATCTGGAGAGCCGCAGTTTGCCCATCAGTGAGCTAGGGTAATAAATGTAAAATATTGCAGGTAGCTATAACAAGTTACACTATACAAACATAGTACTACTAATGACTTATGCTTTAATTACAAAACAAATCAAAAAATTATACTAACTTTACTTGACACCCCTAAGATTGAATGGAAAACTCCAAATGGTAGGTTTAGCCACACCTCTAAGAGTGCTAAAGGGTCTCCATATGGACACTAAAAGGGAGTAGATATTTTCCTATAATCCAATGAGGTTCTAATCTTACAACATGTGATTTTGTTAGTAAATCAAAAATGTCTCTTAGGCTTTGACAAGGCAGAAAATGTAAGGAAGTTCCTGTATTACACCCAATTATGTGCTGTTTGTAAAACATGTGACAGCCTTAGCCAATAAAAAATTCTTCAGACTCACACCTTTACTCTGCCCCTCCCTTCTCCATAGAAAGAAATAAAACTTCCTTTAGGAGAGGCAATCCTAATGTGGCATAACGTTTTATTCAGGAGGGGTTACGCTTTCATATTTGAGATATTTTTCATATTTTCCTCTCCAGTTTTTACTTGAAATTAACATTTGATTTTGTCTCTGATTTTACAGTTGAGGGGGAAAAAGGAAAATGTGAGAAAATAACTTATAACTGGATGAAGAACTGCGCCTAGGTATCTGCATTTTGATCAAAACTTACCTCACTCATAAAATCCTGCATGTATGTAGTTTCTAAAAATATCTCCCTTGTTATTTTAGTTAATTTGCTAGATATTCTATGTTAACCGTCAGAAGTGGTTATACATTTCAATTTGGTGTAATATTTGAAGTGCTGTTTTAGTTTAGGGGGGGGGGTTCTCCTCAACAGGAAATGTGGGGTACCAACATGTATCTGGTATCATAGAACCTTAAGATAATTACCAAAAGGTTTTGGACCTAACAAAAGGAAGTTTCCTGTGAGTGAAACAAACGTATAAGTCCCTTGCTCTTAAGGACCTTGATCTCAAGGAAATAGAAAAAAAAGGACATTTAATCATTTGATGGTTGTATGGTGTATGTGAAAGTTTGAAAATAAGGATTGTTTGTGCGGTGTTAAAGACTGTGTGCAGTAAGCAGATTTCTTTCTTCCAGTTAAAGGGGTGTGCTGGGCTTCTATATTCTAGTATTGCATCTGTTGTAATTACAAACAGGTTGTGAAAGGGTTAATAAGTGTTTTGTTTTTTCCCTCTCTTCCTGGCTCTTGCACTAATTGGTGTGGGGGCTGGGGCCTATTAGTTAAATAGGATTCACATTGGTTGGACCTGTGGTTTGGACCCAACAAAAGAAAGTTTCCTGTGAGTGAAAAACTAGAGTGGAACGTATACAAAGTCCCTTGCCCTAAAGGACCTTGATCACAAGGACATAGAAAAAGAAGGACATTGAAACAAGAAGGGCAATTAAAGGAGAACTAAACTTCAGTTTTTCAGATCCTAATGTGAAAGGTTTTCTCCCCAGAATACCTACACGTTGAAAGATTTTTCTCTAGTTATTTGCATTTAGTAGATATGAGTAATAGATTCTGTAACAAAGGAGGCTTCCATCTTGTTGCCAGTACAACTCATAGCCCATGTTGGCTTCAAAGAGCCACGCCCCCTGACTCCAGCATGTACCTGTGATCACAGCTGATTTGCTGGTGGCGCACCATGTAAATGCTGTGTGTTTAGAAACAATCAGACCAAGAAGTCACAAGTTCAAATCCCCTAGCCTACTTATGAAACAATATAACATGGTCTACTGTCTTTTTCTGTTTGTTTGTTTCCATGTTTCTAGAAAAATATGAAGTTTCTACATATGTACAATCTTTATATATAGCAGCTCTGTTATTTTTTTACCAACCAGTGTGAATTGCTGACAGTCTTCCAGTAGCAATACAAAATAGTGAACTGATTTTACTTGCATTTACTTCTATCAATGGAGAGTTCACCTGTGGCGTGTTCTGCTAAAGTGCTGGGTTAGGAAAGAATTCAGACTATTGGGACACAGGTTCGATTCCCTAGGTTCCCTTTTTTTGTTTCTATTAAGTGTCTACCAAAAGATAGACTCTTCATGTACAAGTTCATTATTTGTAATCCCTTGTGGCCTAGTGGTAAAAAGCTTTCTTTTTTAGAAAGACACAGTATAGAAGGTTGCTGGTTCGATTCCCCATACTGAATGCTGAAATGTTAAATGTTCTGTTTCTTTCATCCGTGCTAGCAAAGACTTTTCTTTTCTTTTTTGTATGTAAAGCATAGGAATTTATCATTGTTAGGGACAGGAGCATTTCTAGTGTGTTTACACAAAAACTGCACTGATATCTGTGTTCTGTGTCAGAGGGAGGGATCTCTGAGCTGTAACATGATTGGCTGTCAGCTTCCAGGAACCAAGAATGCAGTTTCCTGTGAAGTGTCTGGCGGACACTTAGCTGGGTGTTCCCAGATAAGGTGAATTATGGTAGCTGACCCTTAGTACACACTGGTTATTTTCATAAATCACCCAGCATCCACAGCAAAGGGAGACATGAGACACAGCTTGTTGTTCGTTTGTGAATGTGCTCTCTCTATTGGGACAATGTTTTCTTGGGACTTTAGTTCTCCTTTAAACAAGGTTTGTGCGTCACGGTCTTGGTGTTGTTGATTAAAAGGGACAGTTTTGTCGGTACCATGCAATGTGCATCCTGCCACATGTATACCTGGGGCAGAAGTTCCAGGGAACCAATGTCTGTGTGAGTGGGTTGCCCGTTTGGAAGCGGAGGTGGAGAGTCTAAGGGGGCAGCTCTATACTGGCCCCAGCAGGCACTGGCTGGGGCCAGTATAGAGGTGGGTGGAAGTGGGACAGGGAAGGTTGAGGGGGAAGGTAGTTTTGTTAGGGTTACTAGGGGAAGTGGGGGACAGAAGGGTAGGGTGGCTTCTTCCAGATTGCCCATCCCAACAGATTTTCCGCCTTAGGTAACAAAGTGGAGGACACCTCGAAATTAGCCTGTATGGAGGGGGCTAGTCCCTTGAGCACCCAGGGGACTGCCATCTCTAATACAAGGGAGGAGGAACTAAGGATCAGGATTGCTAGGCAGGTGGAAGTGGTAGGGGACTCCATTATAAGGAAGGTAGATAGGGTAATCTGCCGCCAAGACCCTACATGCTGAGCTGTGTGTTGCCTGCCTAGCCAAGTTAAAAGCAAGAACCTCCAGGGTAGTGTTTTCAGAAATACTACCGCAGCCACATGCTAAGCCAGGGAGACAGTGGGAGCTTAGGAGCATTAATGAATGGCTATGAGAGTGGTGTAAGGAAGAAGGGTTTGGGTTTATTGAGAACTGGGCAGACATTGCTGTCGGCTACAGGCTCTTTAGTAGGGATGGGTTGCACCTCACTGATAGCGGTGCAGCTGTTTTAGGGGAGAAGATGGCTAGAGGGTTGGAGATTTTAAACTAGGTTTGGGGGAGGAGGGTATTAGCAGTCTCACTGGGATAGATAACTCAGGAGGAAAATAGGGTGTAGATAGGCTAGTGGCGGGCGGGAAAGCAGGGTGGGGCTAGCATAGAGGATAGAGAGGCATGTGTATTAAAGTGTACGAATAAATTACAGAATCATAATCAAAAATGTATGTTTGCAAATGCGAGAAGCCTGGCTGTCAAAATGGGTGAACTGGGAATTATGGCATTGAAAAGTATGATGTAATAGGTATAGCAGAAACGTGGTTGAACAGTTCTCACGACTGGGCTGCAAATTTAGAAGGATATGCCTTGTTTAGGCAGGACAGAGAAAAAAGGAAAGGGGGAGGAGTATGTGTATATGTTAAATAAGAATTGTACCAAAATTTAAAAGAAGTGATAACTGGTGATATGGATGTTAAAATGGAGACAATATGGGTGGAATTAGGCAACAGGAAAGGGGGTAATGTCATTGTTGGTGTCTGCTATAAGCCCCTAAATGCTAGCAGAGAGGAGGTGAGTCAACTTCATATGCAGTTGGCAAGGGCTGCAAGTTTGGGGAGTGTGCTCATTATGGGGGACTTTAATTACCCTGACATTGATTGGTGTAGTGGAACTGCCATCACAGAAAAAGGCAATGAGCTCCTTAATTTGCTGCATGATAATTTTCTCTCACAGGTGGTTGAGGTTCCTACTAGAAAAGGAGCTCTGTTGGATCTGGTAATATCTAACATTGTGGAGCGCATTATAGATATAAAGGTAACTGGAGGCTTGGGGGAATAGTGACCATGAAATAGTGTCATTTGGACTTTGTTATCGAAAGGAAAAGTGCGCTGGGTTAACAAAGACATTTAATTTCGGGAAGGCAAATTTTCCCAGGTTAAAAGCAGCTCATCAGAATGTCAACTGGGATAATGTATTATCAGGTAAAGGTACTGAACAGAAGTGGACTGTGTTCAAGGGGATTTTAAGTAAGTTCACATCTTAATTTATATCCTTGGGAAATAAATGTAAAAAAAATAAATCTGGCTGAATTCTGATCTAGAGAGGCAAATGGGAAGAAAGAAAAGGGCATTTAAAACCTTTAAGGCAGAGGGAATGTAAAGGGCCTTTAGGGATTATAAAAAACTGTGTAAGTGTAAGAAAGCAATCAAACTAGTTACAATTAATATAGTTTTATCTAGGCCATTGTTTCTTATTTTTGCAGATTTCCTCATGTCCGGAGGTGTGCCTCTGGATTGGAAAAAGGCTGATGTTATTCCAATATTCAAAAAGGGTAGTCGCTCACAGCCGGGTAATTACAGGCCTGTAAGTTTAACTTCAGTGGTGGGGAAGATCCTGGAAAGTTTAATAAGGGAACATGTTCAAGAGTATGTTTCAAGGACTAACATTATAAGTAGTAACCAGAATGGATTTAGGAGGAATAGATCTCGTCAAACTAACTTGCTTGGCTTTTATGAGGAAGTAAGTAGAAATTTAGCCTCTGGCATAGAAGTAGATGTAGTTTACTTGAATTTTGCAAAGGCTTTTGATACAGTCCCCCATAGGTGACTAATGTATAAGCTAAGGTCTGTTGGTCTGGAGAGTCACATTTGTACATGGATAGAAAATTGGTTAATGAATAGGATGCAGAGAGTAGTTGTAAATGGGGCTTCATCATTATGGACTAAAGTCCTAAGTGGGGTGCCACAGGGTTCTGTGTTGGGGCCGCTTCTATTTAATCTATTTATTAATGATCTGGAAGTGGGTATTGTCAGCAAGGTTTTTGTGTTTGCTCACGACACAAAAGTTTGTTGACCATTAAAAACTTCAGAGGATTTCCAATCGTTGCAGGGGGATCTAGATAGATTGTCACATTGGGCTGCTAAGTGGCAGATGAGAATCAATGTTGAGAAATGTAAGGTGATGCATTTTAGACTTTGTGCTTTGTGCTTTTTGTCCTTGTGCTGCTTATACTATAAATGGCTCTGTGTTAAGTGAATCCCTGTTGGAAAGGGATCTTGGAGTTTTGGTGGATAACAAACTTAAAGGTAGCAAGCAGTGCCAGGTGGCAACAGCCAGAGCCAGCATGTTATTGTCTTGTATAAAGAGAGGTATGGATTCAAGGTAGGAAAATGCTATTCTTTCTCTTTATAAAGCATTGGTAAGGCCTCATTTGGAATATGCAGTGTAATTTTGGAATCCTGTGTACAAAAAGGACATCTTTGAAATGGAAAGGGTCCAGAGAAGGGCAACTAAATTAATAAGGGGATTGGGGGAGCGAACAGGCGAACAGCCACCGGACTGACTAATTCCAGGATACGAAAAGGACCAATAAATTTGGGTCCCAGTTTGGAGGAAGGAACCCGTAGATTAATATGAGCAGAGGAGAGGCACACTTTATCTCCAACCGAATAAGCTGGGGGTTCTCTACGTCTCCTATTTGCTGCAGTTTTTTATCTGGTCAAACAGTTCAGAGATGAGAGGAAGAGGATACAGATTTTTTCTTGTGATTTTATTTAAACCACGGTAGTCGATGCAGGGTCGTAAACCTCCGTCTTTTTTTTCAACAAAAAAGAACCCAGCTCCAGCAGGGGAAGTGGAAGGTTGTATGAAACCCCTAGACAAATGTTCAGTAATGTATTCTTTCATGGCTAGAGTTTCAGAGGGAGACAGTGGGTATGTGCGTCCCAGAGGAGGCATAGTACCTGAGAGAATATCGATGGGGCAATTGTAGGATCGGTGCGGTGGTAGCTTCTCAGCTTGCTTTTTACAAAACACATCAGAGAATCATGATAACATTCAGGGAGATCTTTCTCAGATTTATTTTCACAGGTAATGGTGGTGCAATGAGTAGAAAAGCAATTTTCAAAACAGAAAGGACTCCAAGACTTGAGTTCATTGTTAGACCAATCTATAACAGGGTTGTGTAATCTGAGCCATGGAAGTCCGAGAATCAGGGGAGCGGAAGGGCTTTGAATGACAAGAAAAGACAAACGTTCTTGGTGAAATATGCCAATGCGAAATAGGACTTCGTATGTAGATTTGGAGATGAATTCAGTAGCCAAAGGGTTATTGTCAATAGCCAGAACTCGAAGAGGTTGCTGCAAGTGAAGGAGAGGAAGCCCCAATTGTGCTGCATAGGTAGAATCAATGAAGTTTCCAGCTGCACCGGAATCGACAAAGGCCTGGTAGGAAAAAGTTTTACCATTAAAGGTGATAGTTGCTGGTAGAAAGAGTTTCAGTGGTTCAAATTTGGCAGGAGACTTAACATTACCTAGAAGGAGCTCCTCCTTAACTTCTAGGTCATGGAGTTTCCCTACTTCTGGGGACAATTTCTTACAAAGTGTCCTTGCCCAGCACAATAGAGACAAAGTCCATTAGCACGTCGGCGTGACTTTTCCTCAGGAGACAGATGAGTGCCGCCAATTTGCATCGGCTCTTCAACCGAAGATATTGGTTGCGGAAAGGTCTGAGCAGGCCTAGGAAAGGTCTTAGGGAAGCTGGAACGAGCTGCAGACCTTTCTGCCTGCCGTTCACGAAAGCGGGTATCAATCTGGATGCATAGCGTAATCAAGTCTTCCAATGGGACAGGTAATTCTCTAGATACTAATTCATCCTTGAGGCAATCAGAGAGTCCCTGCCAAAAGGCTGCTGTAGTGCCTCATTGTTCCAAGAATTCTCCGCTGCAAGGGTACGAAATTCAATAGCATATTGACCCACGGAACGAGACCCTTGGCGGAGCTGCATCAAACGGGAGAAGGCAGCAGAGGTTCTTCCTGGAGCATCGAAGACCTTGCGAAACATACTCAGGAAGTCGGTAACATTATTGACTAGAGGATCGTTTTTTTCCTATAGGGGGGAAGCCCAGGCCAGAATATTGCCCTCAAACAAGGCAATGATGTAACCAACCTTTGCACAATCCCATGCAAAATGAGATGGTTGAAGTTCAAATTGGATTCGGCACTGATTAATGAATCCACGGCAGGCTTGGGCATCACCATCAAACCGTGAGGGCGGAGGTATGCGGGGCTCTCTCCGAAGAGAAGGATCACCAGACGTTGAAGGAGGGGGCGTAGAACCCGGAGCATAGGCAGAAGCTGGGGGTAGCCGGACAGCGAGGGTATCCATGAACTGAGCCAACTGGTCCTGATGGTGTTCAAAAATGTCCATGCGTTTGGACAAAGTTTGGAGAGTTTTACTCAACTCTGCCATAGCCCCCTCAGGCGTTTCCATGGCCCGATAGTACTGTAATAAACAGCCGGGAGGCTGGGGTACTTACAAGTACGCTTTAGGAGGAGGCGGATAGTCCGGAAAATGCAGGACACAGAGGCTGCTGGGAACAGAAGGCTGGATTCTGGAACAAGGTGCTGCTGGGAACTGTAGGCAGGATTCTGAAACAAGGTGCTGCTGGGAACTATAGGCTGGATACTCGAACAAGGTGCTGCTGGGAACTGTAGACTGAATGCTGGAACAAGGTGCTGCTGGGAACTGCAGGCTGATACTGGAATAAGGTGCTGCTGGGAACTGCAGGCTGATACTGAAACTCAAGATGCTGGAGAACTGGAACAAGCAAGGTAAGGCACAGGAACAGGCTAGGTAAGTGGTCACAGGAGTAGATAAGGTAGGTATAGTCTCTGGAGCGGGAAAGGTAAGTAGTTGGAGCAGGAGAGGAACAGGATCCAAGGCAGGTGAGTACAAGGAACCAGGGAGGTAGCTAACGCTACTATCGGGCACCGGGTCCAGAAGGACGCCGGTTTTTGAATTCTCACGCCGCCCAGCGTGTCGGCGTCATGTCGTCATGACTTCTACGACGACGCCCACCTGGAAGTGCAGTGCGGCGCGGGACCGGAGCAGCAGGTAAGTTCGTGACACATACAGAGCGATGAGAGAGAGATCTAAGGTAAGGATTTTTTTTTAAAAAAACTAAATAGTGGGGCCAGTAAAGGTTTAAATTTTAGTTTTGGGGGTGGAAATGACCTTTAAAGCCAGGGTTTTGAATTTTTTTGGATAGATTTATTATAACATTGTATAGTGTTATAGTTCAGTCCAGACATCACAGAGAATTACAACTGCTGTGCTATCTTCCCCCTCAAACTTTCATCTAGTAATAGATCAATAGATCAAGGAGTCTGTTAGAGAGAGATCACTATTGAAGAACCTGAGTCCTATAAAGAAAACAGACTATCCTACCATGATTCAATAATAATAGATTTAATTACTGCAGGACACAGGTTCATGGCTTCTATGGGGTAGAACGTGAGAGCCCATGATAGCAGTTAATGTAATAAACGATTAACAAACTCACTCCCAGCATTCTCAGAGAAATTGGCATGCAAATGTTTTCTTTTCTGTCCCCCTATCATTAATAGATATGACTTTCTTTCTAACAAACAGCAGCTCTCCTTTTTTCTATTGAGAGGGGAAGATTGAGAGTGAGGTCTTAACACATCTGTGAAATTTAGAAATTTTTTTAATCTGTTAAGATTTACAAACAGCACATATTATGGTAAAATACAGTAATTTTGTTGCACTTCATTTTAGTTTTATAGTATTGACAGAGGTGTGGCTAAACCTACCATTGCCATAAATGTACACCCGCAATCGTACTTTTACAATAACTTAAATCATGGGTTATCATTAATTTACAATTGCGGCCATATATGTATGTTAGTTTGTGGAATACCAGGTGGTCGTAATATACCTCAATGGTATTCTCTATTGGCATTCATTAATCTATGATCGCGGTTGCAGATCTACAATCGTGATCGTTGATGTATGACCGACATCGTAGATTTACGACCACGGTTGTATATTTCCCATCGTAAAAGAGCAATAACGTGCCTTTATGAATATAGCCCTATTAATCCTACAAAATATTTAAACACAAAAGTGCTCAAGTATTAAAAGTGCTTTAGAAATAAATGGGTTAAATATACATAAATTACAACTCTAGATGAATATAAGATAAGGTAGACATTATTCACATTACATATTTACACACTCACTTTATTCTCTTTTGTTTATCTATTTGTTCTGATGAAGTTATAGATATTTAAATCCAGGATTTAGGGTTCTTTTAATATATTTATGATTATATTGTATAGTATATATGAGTGCTATTGTTCAGTGCAAACACCAGAGTGAAATACAACTGCTGTGCAGTTGAGTTAAGCTTGAAGGACCTAAAAACGACCTAGGAAATCCTGCCACAGTGACAAACACACAGCAAATTTTTTTTTAAATTAACTGCCAGTTAAATAAATAGGCTGCCTAGTGCATAATAAATTAATAAATATAAATAAACCGTGCACCAGGGTATAAAAATTGTTCTGCCATAGCCAAACCTATGGCAGGGAGTGAGGAGAGTGGTATAAACACGTGCTAGCCCATTCACAGGAGTGCATTAATGAAAGCCCTAGCTTTCGCACCCCCCTCTCTCAAGACTTCAATCAGGATCCATTTCAATTGTAACCAGACAGGAGCCAGGAAGGTGCACCCCCAAGCTCAAAGGATATATCCCTCTCTCAATCAGCAACTAGCAACTGGCCAGAGCAGATACTTCTCTCAGTCTTATTCCGAAAGTCAGGAAAGTGACGCTTCCTGCTTTAAGCTTTTATTAATAGTGTGTAGTGTGCAGACCCATTCAAACCAGGGTGCATGGGGGGGGGAGAAGGAATCACCCCCCCGTCTCCACTGATAAGAACAGATACTACACTTGATCCTAGCCAAAAGGCAGAGAAGCGATTTCATCAGTGCACCACACAGTTTCATGGCTTTTATGGGGTAGGGCTTGGGAGTACAAGATACCAGTCAGCTGTATAGCTTAAGGTGACGTGGATTTGGGGAAAAGCCCTCCACAGAGAATACAATGAAACAGCCTTATACTATTAATAGATCTATATTGGAAAAGAGGGAAAAACTGGCCACTTCTCTAAGAATGCTGGGAGTGACAGAGATATGCAAAGTCCTTTTATCAAAAACAGTCATCACTTCCTGTCTAGCAAACAGAAGGAATATAATATAGGAACTTCTTCACAATTCCTGTCTTTTTTGATTTGCTAACAGTCGCACATGTTGTAAGATCAGAACCTCATTGGAGGTTAGTAAAATTCCACTTCCTTTTAGTGTCCATATGGAGACCCTTTAGCATTCTTAGAGGTGTGGCTAAACCTTCCATTTTAAATTTTCCATTCAAACTTAGGGGTGTCAAGTGCTCGATAACCAACAATAGCAAGTCAAAGGAGCCCTTATAAGAAATAATCATAAGAGTCCTCGTGTCGAATTCTTGATGAAATTATTAAAGGGGAACTGTGGTCCAAAAATGACTTTAGGTAAATTGATAGGAATTGCTCTCCTGAGAATTTTTGCATTGTATTTTCATTGTTTATTTTGCATAGTTTTGAAGATATTTCCATGTTTGTGTGTGATATGGCAGCAGCGTCACCAGGTCCCCTGCACTTCCTGCCTCCTACTCTGAAACCATGTCAGTCAATCTGCACTGTCTCCTCCTCCCCTTTGCAGCCTCCCTGGTCCCTCCCACTCATGGACCCCATGGTCCCTTCAGTTGCAGGCCCCCTTGGTCCATTCTCTTACAGCCCATGTGGCCCCATCCACCAGCGGGTGCCGTGGGCCACTCAGACCCCCCCAACCCCCCTACAGAAAACTCTGTGAAAACAGCATTTTCAGGCAGAGTGAGTAAGAACTCTGCCTAAAAAGGCTGTTTTCACATAGTGGGAGAGAAGGGCTGTAGATTCCCTTACCTACTCTGTCAGGACTTCACACAGCAGAGAGGAGGAGGGACTTCCTGTCTCCCTCACACACTGAGGGGGTCTGAGGCTGTGCTCAGGCACGGCACGCACTGTGCAGGAGAAGCCTTAGGAATGTCACATGTCAGCCTCCTACCCATTAACTTTCTGGTCAGTCATTTCTTTATATCTTGGGCTGTGGAGCACGTACAGAGGTGGCTGATGGCTTGTTTTAAAAGGTAGGAAACTTTCCTTTCATTTAAACTCAACTTATTTGGAGACCACAGTTCCCCTCTAAAGATGATACTGTGCAAAAATTACTTCCACTTTGGCCAAAGAGTATACCTGCAAGTAACTGGCACCGCTATGGGCACCAATGTAGGACGTTTGCGAACCTCAACACAGGCTTCTTAGGAGAAATACATCTATCCCTAATTTCAGGAGAAACTTATCTTCTACAGGCGCTATATCAATGATTTGTTCATCGTATGGGCAGGTCCTAGGAACAATGCTGTGAATTTGTAGGCTACCTTAGTAACTTTGGAACCCCCATTCTGTTCACTATGGAATGTAACTAAGATTTTTTGGATCTTCAGATCAGCAAAGAAGCAAAGGGATTTGGTACAACTCTCTATATTAAGCCCACTGATCGAAATACTATTCTACACGCTACTAGCTTTCACTCTGGACCCCAGAAAGGGGATGGGGGCTGTTTGAACTCCCAATTAATTAGGGTGTTTCAAAACAGCAAAAACCCAAGCAGTGGCCAACAGATTTAGACAACTGGGCTATGCAGATACCTCCATCCTAAATGAGTTAGATAAGGCAAGACATTGCTTTAACTTCATACAGAATTGTCCCCAGGAAGAAAAAGCTAATTAAGTAATATATAGCCTGGACTTTGAAATTAAAACATAAGGACGAGTGTAAAACAAAACTGGGATATCTTAGTCAGAGATGAAAGTCTCCGGTTTAAAAATAAACCGGTTTTTGTCTACTGTAGGGGTAGAAACCTTAAAAACTTGTTGGTTAAAACAGATATACAGACAGGGCCAATAGAGATTAAACAGAGTTGGCTACCCAAAACCAAAGTTGGGTGTTAAAGCTGTATCGGGTGCCAGACCTAACACAGGGATAGATTTTCCCCACCCACACAAAGGTTATCGAATTAGGATTTGACATAACAATCTATTTTGTTTAAGTAAATTTGTAGTCTCCATTATCATGTGCCCATGTGGTCTATATTATGTGGGTAAGACCACCACCTGTGTGAGGGAGAGGATGGCAAATCTAAGAAAATCTATTCGTACAGACCTTGAGGCAGGTACACAAAGTGTTCAGGGGTCTTCTTCTAAATATGGGGAACAATTATTGGCCTGACATTTTAAAAGGACTAATCACTCCTTGGCTAGTTTGAGGTGGATGGCCATAGATTATGTTAAACCTGTGGAGGGAGTCGATAGGTATAGGGCCCTTTTACAATGCGAGACACAATGGATTTGACGATTGTACACAGTATCTTCAAGAGGCATTATTGAAATATGCTCTTTTTCCTGCTTTATATAACTAGCACACTTTATTCCCATTTTATTTTTAAAAGAATATACTATTTATAGCCTTAGCTTTTATCTATGATCAACCAGAATAAGTAAGTATATATCTTTTAATACATGTTTTTAACCCTTATTTAATGAGTATTCAGTAAAGGAGTGAACATATTTAGAACGTTACGGTTTTAATCATTGGGTACACAGGCTTTATAAAATTGTGTTTTATTTTTGTTTTATTCCACAGAACTGATTTTTAAAAGGTTACATTAAAGCCTCTATATTGCACTTTAATCATGTACATGATTACTATATGTATGTGTGTAATTATCACTATTTAATTAAAATCACCATAACAAATAACACTATTCAAAGTATAGTACTATTTACTACTGAATTACAAACAAATGATATACAATTAATAAAGTATACTCACTTTACTTGACACCCCTAACAGACATCCCACCCTGCCCTTTCAGGCTTCCAGGCAGGGTGGGAAAGGGGGCATGACAGCACGTGGGGGCAGGACGTGATGTCACACGGAGGCAGGGCCAGCATTCTAGGGGTGATGGGAGGCGGGGTTAGGGTGTTCCAGGGGCGTGGACACCAAAAGGGGCGTGACTGGGGAGGAGACTCAAGTCTCCTCTCAAGTCCGGGAATCTAGGGTGCTTTCTCACAAGCTTTCCTCTCCTTTGAGGTGGGGTGAGGGTACCTCACCTTAATTATTATTGTGGATTTATATAGCGCCAACATCTTCCATGGCACTCTAAAGTTGCATTAATATACGTAAGTAAAACATACATTACATACAGGGGTAGTGCAATTAATACAAAGTGCAAATAATTTAAGTGCTGGTCCAGCAGCTTTCAGTGTGGTAAGTTACAGCATTACAGTGGTACAATAGGAAGAAGGGCCCTGCCCAAAAGAGCTTACAGTCTAAAGGAGATGGAGATGAAACATAAGGTGAAGCAGGTCAGTAGCTGTAACTAAGTTGTCAGTGGATTATAACTAGCGGGTCTGCACTGGGTCAGTAAGCGGTGTAAAAGTTTCCAAGTCCAGGTTGTAACTTTGCTTGAAGAGGTGAGTTTTCAGGTTGCATTTGAAGATATGAAGTGATGGCCAGTGACATATAAAGCAAGGAAGAGAGTTTCAGAGCAGAGGAGCAGCATGGGCGTGGAAATAGGTGATTAGAATGGCTGTGTTGGAGAGAGCCTTGTAGGATAAAGTTAGCAGTTTAAATTGGATCCTTTGGGTAATTAGAAGCCAGTGGAGAGATTGACAGATAGGGGCAGCGTTTGAGAAGCGGGAAGAGGTGAATTAGTCTGGCAGCAGAGTTAAGGATTGACTGAAGGGGTGCAAGTTGGTTGCTTGGTAGACCGCACAGGAGGGTGTTACAGTAGTCCAGCACGAGAGATGATAAGGCCATGAAATGGAATTTTGGGAGTATTCTGTGAAAGCAAGGGACGAATGCGCAAGATGTTTTTGAGCTGTAACCGACAGGAGTTGAATAGGGTATTAATGTGGTGTTTAAAGAAAAGTTGTACAGACAGGAATGACGTAATTTTATGCCAAAATTTTTGAATGGTGGGGCAGGTCCATATTAAGTGCCAGAAATCCGCGTCTGATGGCTTTCATCTGGGACACAGTGCTTCCATTGTTTGTCGAATATGTGCAATACATTTTGGAGATAAATAGGCTTGATGAATGATGTAAAATTGTATTAGGCTATTGTTTGCAATGGGGAAGGCTAGCGTTGGAGATTCCACTATATCTTGAATAAGGGATGGGTCTAAGGTCCGTCAGTATAGACATTTCGGGTTGTGTTTTGGTCTGTATCAGCAATTTATAAACGAGGGACGTTGTTCCCCTAGATGTTATATTTGAAAGAATGGATATTACTGGGTGTGCGGAAATAAGAGGAATTTGTCCTTCGAATTCTGAGAGTAGGCAATGTCTTAGTTGCAGGTATCTGAACCTGTAGGATAAAATTAGATTTTATGTTGTAGACAGGGATTTATAAGATACCGTATATACTCGAGTATAAACCGAGGTTTTCAGGCTTTAAAAAAAGCCTGAAAATCTTACCTCGGTTTATACTCGAGGTCGCCTATCTCCTACCTTGTCTGCCGGCCACGCGCATCCGCATCCTCGCTCCACAGCCTCTGCGCACCGTGATGTCACTACCCGGCGCCGCAAAGTGAGAGGCGCCGGGTAGTGACATCATCCAGATGCGCAGAGGCTGTGGATCGAGGATGCGATCGCGCGGCCGCCGGACAAGGTAGGAGAAACTTTTACTTGCACAGGGACACAAGTGGCAAATACTTACAAATAAGAGTAAAACCTTTTATTTTGCTACTGTATGCACAATAAAGGAGGATTTATCCCTATTTGCAAGTATTTGCCACTTAAGATGTTTGAAAACTACAACTCCCAGCATGCTTTATTGCAAATAGGGGTAAATCCTCCTATATTTCTGCATACAGTATGCACAAATAAAGAAGGTTTTACTCTTATTTGTAGTATTTGCAACTTAAGATGTCTGAAAACTACAACTCCCAGCAATAAAGCATGCTGGGAGTTGTAGTTTTCCAAAACATCTTTAGTGGCAAATACTACCCCCTCGGTTTATACTCGAGTCAATTTGTTTTTCCTTCTTTTTTACCTAAAACTAGGTACCCCGGTTTTATACTCGGGACGGTTTATACTCAAGTATGTGCGGTAGTATTTGATTGCTTTGTATCACTTGTCCAAATGAGATTATTCCTTTGTTTGCCCAGTCAGTATAATTTCCATATGCTGCTAATCGTGGGTATGTGTAGTTTTTCCAAAGAGGGGTGTGTTTAGCTATTCCTTGAGGTTGTAGGATCGTATTTACTTCTCTCCATACTTTAGTTGTTTGAGCATGTATCTTGGTTGCCGGACCAATAATATGCGCTTCCGGACTGGTTATATAGGCCAGGAAATGTCCTTTAAGGTATAGGGTTAGCATATTATCTGAAGATGTTGGTTGTTCTAGCTGGTTGACCCAACACCTCAGTAGTTTAACTTGGCTCACTAGATAGTACAATTTAAAATTTAGAACAGATAGGCCGGCCAGGTCTTTAGGTGCCTGTAGTTGCGCCAGTCGCACTCGTCTTTTGCTACCCCAGAGGAATTCTGTTAACTGCTTGAAAATATTTGTTGGGTACATAACTGAGGGAGTGTTGAAGAACATATAAGAGTCTGGGGAGTAGAAAGATTTTTACTAAATTTGTTCGCCCTATTAAGTTAAGCGGTAGATGGCTCCATGATTTCTTTTTTCGTTTAATCCAATATATGAGGGGATGTAAATTTAGTTCATAGAAGGTTTTTGTGTGTTTGGTTATGATGATTCCCAGATATTTGAATGATTGTACTATTGGTACTGAGAATGAGTACTATATTAATCTCGGGGTTTGATTCCAATGCGTATAATGTAGACTTAGACCAAGTTATATAGAGACCTGACATAGGTCCAAATTCGGATATAGTGGTGTGCAGTAGTTTGTTGCATCTAAAAACAATATTATAGCATCTGCATACAATCCTATTAGCTCCGTATATTCCCCTATTCGTAGTCCGTGTATATCCGGGTGCGATCTGATTTTAGTGGCTATGATCTCTATTGCCATGGCAAAAAGGTAGGGCAACAGGGGACATCCCTGTCTCGTTCCTCTGCCCAGCTGGAAGGGTTGTGATGTTTCACCATTGAGGGATATTCTGGTTGTGGGTTCTTTATCTAAAAGTTGCACCAGGTTGATAAAATTTTGTCAGAATCCGAATTTTTGTAAAACGTCCCATATAAATGGCCATTCCAGTGAATCAAAGGCCTTTTGTGCGTTGAGTGATAGTATTATTCTGCGGCCTTTGTTATCATAGTCTATTTGGGTTTGAATAAGCGTACAATGTATATTTATAGTGGTAGATTTTCCAGGCATGAATCCTGTTTGGTCTGGGTTGATAAGAAGTCAGTAATGATATGGGTCGGTATGAGCCTTGTTCATCTGGGTTTTTGTCAGGTTTAAGTAATAATATAATATTTATAAATAATATAAAGGTGATGACAGTTTGAAAAACAGTTTAAAATGTCCCTGTATTAAGACACTGTATCTACACATTGCAAAACATACACACAATTTCCACAGTGCACCAAGGGGCACACTTTTGTTAGTATACATATACACACACACACACACAAGACCATGAAAAAGATTTATATTTATATATTGGTCTGGAGTCCTGAGTTTTTAGGTAGTATGTAGAAATCCTTGTTATACTTATGCATATAAAGTAAACACGGCACACCAGTCTTATTTATTTAATGCTTTTATTTCACCAACTTTTCCGGTGCAGCTTGTGCTCCTTTGTCAAGGATCCTATTCATGTCTGTATCTTAGCGTCAAATCGGGGGCTTAACCACTAGGGGAGTAACACGGGGGGGCCATCTTCTTATAGCCTCCTCCTCAGAAAACTACTGTGGATGAAGCACGAATAGGGGGCAGATCATAGTTTTGCAGGGGGTCCCAGTGATTCCTAGTTATGCCACTGCTTCAAATGTTTAATCCACTTTAAACACTGTCACACCCCTTAAACTTTCTAAAGTACTCTAGGTACAAGAACTGTTATGACAGCAGAAACAGGGGATTATGAGCACATATAATAACCCCTTAAAAATGCTTGTGTGATGCCACCGATTCCACCTAGCTCTGTCCCTATATCTATGGATGATTTGTTTTCAAAATTATTTAAATATGAATGCCCAGTGAATTCCATAAGAATGACAAAGCTGATAACAGCTTGCTAAGAGCTAGAATGGGCTGCAATTCCTCAAAAAAATAGCATTCCTCAAAAAAAATTTATGAAATTGTGCACTTTATTTAAACTATTATCTACTTAGCATTGAAGCTGAGCTTTCAGACAAGTTAAGCACTTAGCACTTTAGTTGTGGTTTTAACATTTTATATATAGTATCTTTTGTAGCCTATGCTGTAGCACAGTAATAATTCTATAAAGGGTATCTCCACTGCTTAAAATTTTTCTTTTGCTATTTAGTTTTATTGAAGAACGGGAGGTAAAGGAGCTGTGTCTTACTTCCCGTTCTTCAATAAAACCTGCAGGAGCCAGGAGAGCAGGTAAGGTACTTACCCGATCACTCGCTCCTCCACTGCGTAATCTGACAGGTCCCGACGGACTCTGTATTGTATGCGCATCGCACTAACACATTAGGAACGGCTACTGGGAATGCCTCTGGAACGAAGGCTTTAGAACAACACTTTAAATGCAGCGCGGTGGATCTGAAGGGAGGGAGGGGGGAATCAACTCCACAGAGCATAACAATACCTTATAGTATATGGGATATTATGATAGTATATGGGGCCCAGGAATGTGCATTGATCATCTTTTCTTGTTTATTATGTTTTGATCAGTACCACTTCTACTATATGTTATAATAATGTTGCCATAGGATTGCTTTCACAGCCCCCCTTTTTGTTTATGTAAGGTAGCAGAGTTTCTCTGCAGGAAGATAGACCAAGCTTCCATGTGGTAGTAGCACCCCCAACATGTCCCTTTAATTGGAGGTTTTACACCTTGAATACTAAGCATTGGATGGCAGGCCTCTTTCCCTCCTTGTTAAAAGCCAGTAGGCGGTTGGCTTGACGTGGTTGGAAGGCTTCTCACTTTTATGCATATAATTGTAACTAAAAACCCCCATGTTTTTACTGTTTGCACCAGCACAGATATTATGATAGTATATGGGGCCCAGGAATGTGCATTGATCATCTTTTCTTGTTTGTTCTAATGTTTTGGTCAGATCAGTAGCACTTCTTTGTTATACATGTTAGAATAATGTTGCCATAGGAGTGCTCCCACAGCCCCCCTTTTTGTTTAAATACCTCCCAGAGGTGACAGAAGATGCAGAAACCTTTTGCCAGGAAGACAGCTCTTGCTCTTCACTTTCCTGGACTTTGGAAAAGCACTGCATAGGAACCATTTGGATCAGAGAGGTAAGGTAAGGATCTATTAACACTACACAGTGGGGCCAGCATTGGGTTAAATTTTAGTTTTGGGGGTGGACATGCCATTTAATAATATAGGGTGTAGGGTGGGGTTAATGGGTTAACTGATTTGAAATTAAGCTAATTACCTTCTCAGTAAATGAGGTCACTGTAATCCTGATGACGGTCATGAGAGGACTGAAACACATCAATCTGAGTGTATGATCTCATTGTATTCTTTGTCTAATAAAACTGGTTGAAATTCAGAATAGTGCTCTGCTATTTACCTAATGCATTTACCCACTCGGAATAGCACCCTAGTAGTAATTTGGAAAGCAAGTGTGCAGCCAACCCACTTATATAGCTATACATAACAGATTTAAACATCTAAGCACTCATGTATTGTACTTTATCACTTGCTCATGTGGACTTCACTACGAAGGAAAAACCACTTTACTTTGAGATCTTATGTGTAATCACCAACAAACATCTAAGCAGCACAGGACGGAAAAGAACCTGATTCAACCCAGATGAACAGAGGACTCGGAAACAAGAAGGGACCTACAAAATTTGGGGGACACTTGCCCGCCATTTCAAAGAGGTCTGACATACACTGGTAAATTTTTTCTGGATGGCAATTGACCAAATAAAACAAGAGGAAGGGTTTGACAGACTTAGAGTGTTAGAGGACTTAAATGCACTCCAGTGAAGCTGCACGTTTCTGAATTTACATGGAAGAGATGTTTAATTTTTTAAACCAAACCAACACAAGCAATCCCTGATGCGTTTCGGGCCCACTGCCCTTAGTCATATATGGTTTGTGTTGGTTTGGTCATTGTGCAGCTTCACCAGAGCGCATTTAGGTCCTCTCTCTTGCTGGATTCTTTATAGCTTGACCTGGATTTGTTCGGTGAGCATAACAGTTTTCTTTCCATCCTCATGCTTTTAACAAAGCTTATATAAAATTAATTATATGATTGATTTTGACAATTACAGTTTAACACTAGGAGTAGGGCCCAGGGCAAAGCACCTGGACCACACCTGGATCTAAGAAGTGTACTTAGGACCAACTTTACTCCACTAATGATGTACTTTCGGTTGTTTTAGCTTATTTGTGTATAATTATGACTCCAGTTAGTCGGAACAGCAACCTGGGAGTTGATTGAAAAGCGAGAGTGTAGCAAGCCCACTCAGCCGCACACCAGCTTTCTCTTACTCAATATCAACGTGTTTTGGCCATCCACAGAATAATATAGGATAATAGACAAAAACAGAAACTCAATCCACCTACCCTTTAAGAGCCTGGGTGCTACTGAAGTATCTTGAAATACAGAAACAGGGAAATGATCCAGCACCGGACTTGTGAATTCAAATATTTATTAATGCATCAGGTGCCTGGTGCTGTCCAATTGATTATTAAAAAAAAAGCAGAAATATGTGGAGCACTCCTTGGTCTTTCAAACATTAAACATTTATATAACTGTGCAAAGGCTAGCTTGATAAATGTCTCAGGTAAAATCCCGAAACGTTGGTCAGATTTTGCACAGTTTAATAAGTGTTTGAAAGACCCAGGAGCATTGGCAACAAATCATGAAGTGGCAGTAGCGAAACTTGTGCATGCCAGTAAAAGTGCTGAACTAAGTGCATGTTAATTTGCTTAAGTTATCAAAAGCTGCATTAAAATTAGCAATATACAAATCAAAATTAATAAATCACATGTTTAAAAAAAAAAAAAAAACGATTAAAATTTAAAAAGGTACAAACCTCTTCAACCTCTATTCGTTTTGCAAGTTCATCCAGTTCATCCAAGACAGTGTTCCCTAGACTTGGTGTTATCTCCTCCTCAGAAAGTGTTTCCTCCTGGAAACTAAGGAATGCTGCTATAAAATCAACAGTTGCCTGTCTTTGATCATCCCTATCAGAGTCTGATAAGCAATTCTGGCACCCAGTGTTTTCTGAAAACTCCAAAATTTCCCTTGATGTGCAGTCGACAATCTGAGTGCTAATGAGAGGTATATCTTCATTTCCAACATCTGGATATTGTGCATCTGCTCTGTCTTTAATTTGCAAAGATTTAACAGCTTTGGTGCAATCTGAAGAATTTCTCATACCAGAAAAATCATCCTGTGTTACCAAACCACAATCTACATGAGCTGAGCTGGCTGAAATCAATTTCTCTATTACTGTTTTCCCTTTGTGCTCCTCTTTTTCCCTGGAGGATTCTTCTAATTCTAACACATCATTGAAGACAGGTATTGCTTCTGCTTGCAAAAGCTTGTTATTCTTTCCAGAATCCCCAGAAGAAAATGTGCTAGATTTAGACCTGCCCACTGTCCCAATGGACTGGGTGTGATCCTCTGTTGTTAGACTACTGATGTAAATCTGCTGCTCCTGCACATGGCCCAGATTGGGTAAATCTTTACTATCAATTGCCGTGGAAAGATCTTCAACAGTTCTCGCCTCTGAAGGTGTGTATTCTGTCATTACTGTCAATGCAGGGGCCCTGCCTTTTCTTGGTTTTCTGCCAGCATGAGTATCTCCATCTAAACATTAAACAGGAAGAGAGTTAAATATATTTTACACTCTGACATACCACAACTGCTTTAAAAAAAAACTCAAAAGACTACAATCTGTAACATGATAATGCATTTTGGCCACATTATATAGCAGTAAAGTATGATTTAAAAATTATGCTTTAACAGTTTCTCCCTTTCTCCAAACCATTTTTTTGTTCACATTACTTAGTTTGAAGCAGCTTGTATTTAAATAAAACATGTTAAGACAGACAACACTAACAGTATATTTTCTGCACGCTTTACAGTTAATGGTTTACAGCAGTTCCTTGTTTTGTGCTGAGTATAAAGTTCATTACAAATCAATACGAAAGGCAAATGATGCACAGTCTACAGCAAAGGTCAAATTAAATTGAAGAAGTGCAATAATTCTGGTTTACGATCAACCTAATCAATACAGTTTTTACAAAGTAGGAATCTCAGACTTTTAAAGTAACTTATTACTAGGAGAAATGCATACACTGGGAGAAAACCCTGTTGTATTTTACATTCAGTGACTTGACTAAAAATAAAAGCAATCAACAGAATAACAACTGATAATCAAAGTTGGTGGCCAGATTCTTCAGACTATGAAATATGACAGAACATGGCATTGTTTTCTCCTAAAAGGATGGTATTTATAGGGCATGTCCACACCCCAAAATAAAATTTTGTACTGACACATCTACCTCTAGCAAATAAAATTTCTTTTTAGACAATATATTTACCTGTGGTGATTGCAGAAATTGACAAGCACACAAGGTCCTCTTTTTTTTTTTTATTTTTTACCAATGATTGCGTTAACCAAGTGAAGGGTTTAGGGCACTATTTTATTACGGTAGGTGCTTTTTATTTGCATTGTTCATTTCCAATCACCTGCCCAGTATATGGGCTTTTTTGTCTTTTTAGACAGAATCCACCAAAGAAATAATTATTTGTATACAATATATATGAACCCACAGATCCTAAAGGTATAACATGTGAGTGATAAAGCAACAGAAACATTTAAACCAAATACAAGTGTGTCCGAATGGAATCATTACTCAGTGCAGTGGCCAAAACGTAGCCATTCACATGTTTCCATTGCAATGTGCCGACAGATCACATGGGTGTCTGTTGGTACATTGCAAAGGGAACTGCACACATGGAACTGACCGATTGCCCATATGTGGTATGGGGATCGGCCGGCCATGCGCCATACACAGGCCGGGGGTCTCAGCTCTCTTTACTTTAAAGTAAAGGGGCCGATGCCAACAGACAGAAATTCTGGCTTCCCCAACCAACCATAATGCTGACCATAGAAGTTTGTCGGCCTCTACACATTAGCGATATTAGGTAAATCTAGTTGTGGGCTGATAGGATTTACCCAATATCGCCAATGTGTATGGCCACCTATATAAATGCAATTCTGTCAGAGGCTATCCATCCTACTTTCAAACAATAATAATAAATGCAGAAACATTATAGGTAAGGGTCCTGGTGAAAACTGCTATTAAAATGTTTTCCACAATTTACAAGGCATATTATACAGTACAAAAGTAATAAAGGGGTGGGTGAGAAATATTATGGCAATACCTTTTAGTATATATTGTTTCAGAAATCCACATGGCTGTCTTTCTTTTTGATTCTGACAATGCCTTAAAAGGTCACACCGCCAACCTAAAATCTATTGGTTGGCTATGCTTAAACTATCAATATATTTCTCCAGATGTTTGCCTCCCCTTCTTTGCACTTCAGTTCTTCCAGGTAGAGCAGTCTGTCATGGCCATGGCATATGTCACATCCAATGATTGCATGCTCTATTGCACAAGCTCGATTCAAAGCAGGCCAGAACCCCTAGTAAGAGCAGCGAACATTGGAAGCATCTGTGAACAAGGTAATTATTGTGGTCTTGAGGTGATTAGCCCTATTTAAATTATCCTAAGGGAAATGCATATGGCCCTAACCAAGTTAAAAGTATACCATGTGTTTTTAAGCCTTCCAAAAAGAGGGGAAATTACTTAAAACTAAAGGTGAAATATAAGGACTAGGTCCCATAATGCATTTTTCTATCCTCTTTTCTATCCACATGAATTTTCCAATCTGTAATATTTCACTTTTAATGGAAATCACAGGACCCAGTTCCCACTATATGCATTCATATCCTCTTTTCCTTTGCATGCTTGTACAGCATGTGCAAGTACAAGCAGACACAAATGCTCTACCAATGCGTTTTTGGTGCATATTACTCACAATCCTTTTGGAAAAGAGCAAACGCAGACAAATGCGGACAAGTAGACAAATGCAAAAGCAAATGCAATACAAACAGACAAAATACACAAACTAAAGTAAATTTATTTTTTTTCATGAGGTGCAGTGGGACATATCCTTAAATAAAAGGGACATTGTAACCCAAAAAAGTTTCCCGAAACATCCAAAACATGATACTTTAAAATTCATTATTGTAAAATGACCACCTTATTAGATTTCTAATTTACTAATTAGAAATATTGAAATTAGGTTTATAATTATATGTTGGAAATACTTCACAAACTTTTCCATTACAACTGTTGTAAAATGTAACAATGTCCTTTTGCTTTTACATTAGGGCATGTAAATAAAAGTAAAAACATTTATTATGGGGTTTCTAGCAAAACTATACTGAGGCTAGAAAGCTGGGCTACACAGGGAGGATGAGTGTGGCTCAAAAAAGATAAAAGCAGCATAAGCTGAGCCATCTGTAGTTATTTTAAGTGTCATAACCTTTTTTGTGCCACATGTCATATTTATTCATTCTCAACACAAAAGGTACCAAAGTGAGTCTGACAGTAAATGTTATGTTCTGGATACATAAATGTGATCAGTGCTCCCTGGGATGGATTGAAGACGCTGCAAGTGACTTTGCTTTTTGCTTAAAATTAGTGCAGAGATGTGTCAGAAATAAACAGTAAAGTGCCAGTAAAAATACAATGGAGCAAGTAACGGAGGTCATAGGTGCTGCCAGTCACTGTACATATATATTTTATATATTAATAGTTTCTAAAGGCCTGTTCCATTTCCTTTGAATGAAAATATTCTAAATGCCATTGTCTTGCATTGAATTTACCTCTTTAGATCAGAATTAAGTCACATGGGTGTGGCTTTATTTATTTTTACATTTATTTCCAAAAGGTGTAAATTTAGTGAAATGGTTGAAAACCCCTTTATTACCAGTCTATTTTACCTGAGAATATTTCATATCAGTTTATATGCTGAAGAGCTATTTTCATCCAGGTAAACTTTAAATTTCTGAAATGGGGAACTGGTCCAAAATGACTTTAGGTAAATTGATAGCAATTGCTCTCCTGAGAATTTTTGCAATTTATTTTCATTGTTTATTTTACATCGTTTTTAAGATATTTACATTTTTGTTTGTGATATGGCAGCAGCATCAACAGGTCCCCTGCACTTCCTGCTCTGAAACCTGTCAGTCAATCTGCCCTGTGTCTCCTCCCCTTTGCAGCCTCCCTGGTCCCTCCCACTCATGGACCCCATGGTCCCTCCAGTTGCAGGCCCCCCTTGGCCCATTCCCTTACAGCCCCATGTGGCCATGCCCACTCATGGGTGCTGTGGCCCCGCCCACTTGCGAGTGAGAACTCTGCCTGAAAAGGCTGTTTTCACATAGTGAGAGAGAAGGGCTGTAGATTCCCCAACCTTATCTGCAGCTGCAGGTCCTTCACATAGCAGAGAGGAGGAGGGACTTCCTGTCTCCCTCACACACTGAGGGAGTCTGAGGCTGTGCTTGCCGGTGGCACTGTGCAGGAGAAGCCTTAGGAATGTCACATGTCTGCCCCCCACCCATTAACTTTCTGGTCAGTCATTTCTTTATATCTTGGGCTGTGGAGCACGAAGAGAGGTGGTTGGTGGCTCATTTTAAAGGTAGGAAACTGGCCTTTCATTTAAACTCAACTTGTTTGGAGACCACAGTTCCCCTTTAAGTCTTTGCTATTCAGTGCACTTTACCTGCTTTTAACATACATTTAATGGTCAATATTCCCTAAGCTTCTAGTTACCTTCATATCCATAATATGCTCTGTCTTTAGATATTACCAGATCCAACAGCAGATGCCTTCTCTAGTAGGAACTTCAACCACCTGTGAGAGAAAATTTTCAAGTAGCATATTTAAGAGCCCATCACTCTTTACTGTGTTGGCAGTTCCACTACTCCAATCAATCTAAGGGTAATTAAGGGGAACTGTGGTCTCCATTAAAATTGGCCTTTATTAAAAAAAAAAGAGCACCTACCTCCAGGATCATGATTCTAGCTGCAGTTTATCCAAAGTTACTGAAGTATAAAGACACAGTATACACAGAAACTAATCTGCAATTCAACCTTCCCCTCTCCCACTCCATCACTTCCTTGCAACCAACAAAAGAGTAAGAACTGATATGGTTCAGCCTCTAATCACTAAATACCAAACAACTGCTGGACTGTGACCAGTCAGAGGGGCATATGGGGCCCTCCCCACTGCCCAGTTTGAGCTGTTGAAGCTGTTCAACTGACTATGTATAACCTCCCAATTCCTCCAACACTCTATATCCCTTGTGTAGCCTACTACTTTTACCATTAAAGACTCAACCAGGAGGCTCCTCCCTAGTCGGTATTCAACGTCTATATATAATTTGTTCAGAACCCCCAGCCATTTGGGCAAAGGGTTCACAGTGCCTAGTTCTAATTAGGAACTAATAAGCCCACTTTTTGTACTTATTGGGCTGTTATTTTCAGTTCATACTAGTTACTAAATATGTTTCTATTTATTTTCAGTTAAGAAAGCATATCCCAACAGCATACACCAACCACTCAGACATCTTGGTTACTCAGCTTAAAAAAGCTCATCATAAAAAAAGCAAGCCAAAAAATTTCTTTACGCATCAGAAAAAATTGAGGCTACTCGGCCAAACTAATCACTTTCTTAATCAAAGATCACATCCAATCAAACACCAATCTTACTATTTGGACATTACTGGGTACACCCCAGATACTGTCTAACTTTTGACAATTTCTACAGAGACCTATACACATCTCGACAATCGCACCTCAATAGAAATCTCAGAATATCTAATGGAGATACCCAACCCTGAAACCAGAACAAAGTGTGTCTCTAGACATGCCACTGTTAAAGGGCATGTCCACCCCCAAAATAAAAATTTAACCCACGGCTGGCCCCACTGTGTAGTGTTGAAAAAGCCTTACCTTTCTCCTCTTCTCCATATGGTTGTCCTGCAGTGTATATTCAAAGTCTAGGAAACTGAAGAGTAGGAGCCTTCCTGGTATTTGCACCTTCCCTGTCCTCCTGGGGGACTCTGGCATGTGCAGGGGAGCCCTCCCTCCGGATCCTTCATCTCTGCCTTAATCCTGTAAAAAATCTGTGGTGTAGGGGACAGGGGACTTCCTCCCAACCCTATCTGCAAGGTTTAAATCTTAAAAAAAGTGTAGTGAAACAGACTTACCAACCTTCGTTCCCTCTGTTCTCTCCATAGCCGGAAGCCAGTTCGGCCCCTAATGCTACTCTGTTCCCAGAAGTAGAATTAGAGGAAGAGGCAACAATGGTTGGCAAGTATGTTTCTGTGCACTTTTTGAAGATTTAAACCTGGCCGTTAGGGTTGGGAGGGGGTCCCCTACACTACAGAAAAAATGCTTCCGGTTTGCTTCCCCAATCACTTTGCACAGCTACAATTGTAGTGCTTTCCTAAGTCAGGCAAAAACCCTCTGGAATGTTGATCATATAGGCCAATCTCTCTTTTAATTTCAGATTACAAATTCTGAATAAGAACCAAGCACTGCGCTTAAAAACTAATATTATCCATCATACATCCAGATCAAAGAGTCAACCTCCATCAACCTTAGCTGGACATTAATGCAAACTCAGACAGACCATGGTAATAACCCAGGGGAGCAAACCATTATATTACTAGATGCTGGTAAAGCATTTGATTTGGAGGAGTGGCCCTATCTGGTGAAGGAAATAAAGCTTTGGAACAGGGTTTATTATATAGGTCCAACTTCTATATGCTAAACCCTTGGCCCTGGTATCAGTAAATTATGGCCTCTCTTCAACATTCCTTCTATATAGGGGCAACTACCTGTCTCTTTTCCCCCTAACTGTTTGCAACTGCAATGTTGCCCCTAGCCATTCTTCTGTGCTCAAATAACAGAATCCATGTTTTCCAACTTGGCCATGATGAAGAGCAATTATGACTATGCTGGCAATATTATTATGTACTTGGAGAACCACCATTCCAATCCTCTCTTATGGCAGCATTTTGTGTGATTAACACATTAGGCTCATACTCAAGGTTAACCATATACCCACTTGATGTCCTCCCCCCAGCAATTTCTAATGCCCTGCACCTTATCCCTATAGTTCCACTTTTACCTGGGAACAATGTCCCTCTAATTTTCCAAAATTTTATGTGTGCAAAATTTGTCAAGTGAAATTAAATTTTGTGCGCTACATAATGGAGGAGCTAAGTTATGACCCATGCCCCTTTTTATGCCACACCCATTCCCCCATCCTAATTAAGCCACACCCATTAGGTGAGATGGCTAGACTGAAAGACACAGAGATGCAGACAGGCTCTCTGTGACTCAATGCATTTATATGTCAGAATGTATTTATATGTTAGAATGTGAGAATGTCTCTGTATATATGAGTGTCTGTATATACGAGTGTCTGTAAATGTAAGTTTTTCTATACAGTATATGTGAGTGTCTCTGAATATGTGAGTGTCTTTATGTAACTGTAAATGTGTGTATATGTGGCTGTAAATGTGCGTGTATGTGAGTGTCTCTATATGTGATTAAGTGTGTGTCTATATGTGACTGTAAATGTGTGTATGTGAATCTCTCTGTATATGTGACTGTAAATATGTGTGACTGTAAATATGTATGTGTGTGTATGTGAATGTCTGTATATGCGACTATAAATGTGTGTGTATGTGACTGTAAATGTGTGTATGTGAATGTCTCCGTATTTGTACTATATACACTTCAACACTCCCTCACACACATACCATATTCCTTTTTTAAACAAATAAATAGCTTTACACTCTTCTTTATATGAAATATTAAATACACCAGAATGAGCCTCACTAAACTACAAGCTCTCAAAATTTTTGGTGGCTTACATATGCCATCAGCAGCACCAGACCATATGATGTCTAAGCAAAGTACAATGCCGCGCTTAACACTAAAATGTTCATGTGCTGTAGCCTAGCGCAATCACCTGTGATGGCACTCGGATATATATAGACTGATCAACTATATATAAAAAGAATATATTTAAGGTGTAAGTGTACCAAAAAAGACCCTGCACAAATATATGTGTAAACAATAAATGATAATTTATTAAACAATCATGATATCATAAATAATGCTAAAAACACCTATAAATCTATAGATATCTATATCTACTCTGTATCTCATCCTGCCGGCATGGTACTAATAAGATCAATAAGTAAATTAATAGACGGCAATTGATGGGCCTCAAATGGTAATGTTGCTGAGGATTATTATATGGACTACTAGTGCCAGTAACACTCTAAACTGTATATATATAGATCTAATGTGCAGAGACCACTTCAGAAGTTCTTCGCTAAGCCAGGGAAGCACAGAATTTCAAGGAGGGGATTCCTGAATGGGTTACCACTGAACTAGCCCAGATACATACATATGTATTGTTAGGTTTTTATATATTCTCTATTATCACTTAGCCTAATAGCAGCCATTTTGTTCTCTGACTCCATTTTGTCTTATATTATTGTCGTGTTATTGCAGATGTTTTGTTTTCAAATGTTCTTTCTCATTTGATAACACTTGAGCTTCCCAGTGAGCTCAAGGTCTTTTGCCTCCTACATTCCAAGGTTTTAGTACGTCATCTGCAGACACTGTGTCTGGCCAGGCCCCCTTTTTCTCTTTGTGAAAACCCAATGTAATAACTAAATAAAGTGAGTTAGATTTTTGCTACAAAAATGTGTAGTTCAACTTTATCTCCCGGCGCTGTAAAAAGGTCTCTTAGTGGCTCTAAGACAGGCACTAAAGTCCGGCGAGGCTAGTGAGGATATTTATTCTAACACGTATATTCCATTACATATGGATAATAGAATATAATATATATTCTCTACACAAAACACCAAAAATTATCTGGACAAAAATGATTGGCACCCTTTCAAAATTTCACTTAGACTTTGCATTGTGTGTCTGTGTGTGCCAAACTAAGCATGGAAAACAGAAAGAGGAGAAGAGAACTTTTTGAGGACTTGAGAACCAAAATTGTGGAAAAATATCAACAATCTCATGGTTACAAGTCCATCTCCAGCGATCTAGATTTGCCTTTGTCCACAGTACGCAATATTATCAAGAAGTTTGCAACCCATGGCACTGTATCTAATCCTTTTCTTTTCTAAAATGTGGTCAAAGAAAAGAAGAAAATACCATAATATAGTATTTTGTATCTAAAAATGACTTTGCCTTAACAATGGCCTCTGGGTACTCTAAAATTATATATATGTAGGTAGTGCTATTGATCCTTTTCCTATAAACAGTTCAAAAAATAGTTAAATAAAGGGTGAAACCATTGGTTTACTATATTTAAATAGATGTTTGTTTTTAATTATTAGTCTCACTTTAGGTATTTTAAGGTAATTCCTCCTTTTAAGAGAAATATGATCCAGTCACATGGGGTTATACAGACGAATGGTATAAGAAGGTTTACCAGAGAGCCACTAGTCATGCAAGTCACGAGTCACGTGACGAAAAGGGACCAAAAAGAAGAAAAGGCTGAGGTTTTCAAAGGGCACACCCTCATGTGGATTGGAAAAAAATCACTGAGGAATAAAGGTAATTTATTTCTTTATTACAGTCTGGATAGCCACTTAAGAAAAGGGGCAATAAATCAGTGCACAAAAAACATGATTAAAGGGCATGTCCACCGCTTTAAAAAATTTTTTGTTATATTGTAGGGCTTCCTCCCCCAGCCCCAACCGTTATAATAGAATTTTCAGAAACTCCCTCGATCATTACTTACCTTCCCTCTTTCCTCCGCCGCACTGCCAAGCCCTCTGCATGAAACTGCAAGCAGGGGGCCGGACTGGCAGCCATGTCTCTGATTATTATAGCGGTTGGAGCTGGGGGAAGGTAAGCTACTATATAACCAAGGGAATTTACACTTGGGGGAGGGAGAGCAAACGGGAGGGAGAGGGAGGGCTGCAGTGTGCATGACAAAATTCTCCCAGAGGAGAGACAGAGTCCTATATGGACTCTGCTAGGCTCTTGGTGGCCAGTTTTCTGGACTTTGGAGGGGCGTAGCAGGGCAGCCATTTGGAGCAGGATGTAAGATAAGGATTTTATTACACTACAGAGAGAGTCCAGTAGTGGGTTAAATTATAGTTTTGGGGGTGTACACGCCCTATAAAAACACATTATATGTTGTCTCTGACCAATAATACAGTTAATACAGTTAAATAAACATACTGACATACATTTACTCATGCACTCACATACACAGTATCCATAAGGTATAAGGGACAAATAGCAGCACATTACACAGATATATATAGCTTATAAAAGCAAATACACAATAAGTTTCTGCTACATATCACATTCCTAAATACCTATACTCTATCCTAAACTATTGAGGCATGAAGAGAACATAAAAAGGCATGAACAGAGAAAAACCATAGACGGATGGCAGATCATTCAGGTATTGTTAAGCACAAAGGCATAATATAATACGTAGCCCATCCAAAGATGAGAGACACAGGATCGGTAAAAAAAATGTACAAGCTGAACGCGTTTCGTCCGTCACAAGGACTTTCTCAACAGCGTGACATCATGACACATCCATGCAGCTTATATTGCCCACAGGATTGCTCATACGTTACGTGTCAAAACATATGTCAGCGTTTGAGTTCGGCAAGACATGATGGCACGGACCCTGACACAGCAAAGCATGATTACCCGCAAGCAGAATACTACAGGTATTTAGGATCTATATGCCGGTAAGGTGTGCCCACTCACAGTAGATAGTAGGAGCGCTCCAGAGGTAAGACAAAGGGCGGTTACTCTTACAGAACTATCTGCTTTATATTGGGTATGAGGAATCAGTATCTACTATATTATGCAGTCATATTAATCTTTAAGATGTTCCAGATGTTTTTGTCCTGTTTGGTGGTTATGGTATGTGGGTGTTTTGAGGTGCACATGGGGTAATACCAGGGTATTTTCTGGTTTAATTCATATAAAGTGTGCTGTTCTGTGTTGGGCGTGAACTTAGGCACGAACCTAAAGAAACCGAAAGTGCATCAGAGGGTAATCTCAACTGACCTCCTTAAATTCAGGCAGTGTGGACCAGTGTTATATTCAATGAAACCTAGGTTTTAAAATGTATTGCTTTATCACTGGATAGTCCGGATGGTGGATAAGCAGCCCCAAACAAGCTCAGGGAGCAGCAGTGTCAGCACAAAATATCCATCAACATTTAAATTAAATAAAAAGCTATGGCAAGAGACCCAGCAGGACCCCACTGCCGACACAAAAGCTAAAATCCTTCTGGGAAAATGTCTTTTGGACAGATGAGACCAAGATAGTTTTTTTTAATAACATCATTCTACTGTTTACTGAAAACGGAACGAGGCCTACAGTAAAATATGGTGGAGGTTCAATGATGTTTTGCTGCCTCTGGCACTGGATGCCTTGAATGTGTGCAAGGCATCATGAAATCTGAGGATGAACAAAGGATTTTGGGTCACACTATAGTGCCCAGGGTCAGAAAGCTGGATTTTCGTCCGAGATCTTGGGTCTTCAAGCAGGACAATGACCCAAACATACTTCAAAAAGCACCCAGAAATGGATGGCAACAAAGCACTGGAGAGTTATGAATTGGCCAGCAAGGAGTCCCGATCTAAATCCCATTGAACTCCTGTGGGGAAATCTTAAAATTGCTGTTGGGAAAAGGCGCCCTTCCAATAAGAGAGACCTGGAGCAGTTTGCTTAGGAACAGTGGTCCAATAATTTTGTCCAGCCCATTTTGGAGTTTTGTGTAACATTATGTCCAATTTGCTTTTTTCCTCCCTTTTAATGATTTGTTCCAATACAAAAAGGGAATAAACATGTGTAAAGCAAAACATGTGTTTATATATATATATATATATATATATATATATATATAACACCTCCAGGATTTCTTAATGTGTCTCTTCAGTGGAGTAGGTACAGTAAGTACTGAATATAAACCCAGTCTCAGCCATCACCTCAGGCAGCTGCAGGGTAATGTTGATACAGTTGTCTATGCTGCTGTCAATGACAGGACAGACTGGATACATTTTTGAAAGGGAAAAAAAAAAAGATGCAGTTTCTCACTCACATTTTTAATTGTTACAATTAACAATGTAACAATCTATGGGCACCAGGAGAAGTAGAACAGCAGACAGCACTAAGCAGGCAGAGGGATTCCAGGCACCAGTAATCCCCCCTAAACACGCCCCTGCTGTGCATTACTATGTCTGTGTATAAAATCCGTACTGAATGCAGGGTGTGGGTAAACAGAGAATATAAGATAACATTGATATAGTAAAGTATTTGAGGTTGAATAAAGACATACATCCATCCAGTCCAACCCATCTAGCAATATCCTCATTTCCTGCCTAATTGTTGATCCAGAGGAAAGCAAAAAAAACCCACCAATTTATGAAGGGGAAAAAAAATACTTCCTGACTCCAAGTGGCAATCGGAAATTTCCCTGGATCAACTCTACTTTATGTATCAATACCAGTAACTTGCAACATTCCTGGAAGACAGTTCCATAGCTTTACCGTTCTCACCCTTTCCGAACTTGAAGCCTTAACCTTTTTTCTTCAAGTGTTAAGGGGATCTCTACATGTCCTCTGACATGCTCTATTGGTGAACAATGTCAAAGTTTATTGTATGGCCTGTTAATGTATTTATATACATTAATCATATCCCCATGCAAGCACCATTTCTCAGCGTGCATAATTGTAACTTTTCCAGTCTCTCTTCATATCCAAGCTCCCCTTATTCATTTAGTTGCCCCTCCCTGAACCCTTTCCATTTAAAAGATGTCCTTTTTGTACACAGGATTCCAAAATTGCACTGCATATTCCAAATGAGGCCTTACCAATGCTTCGTATGGAGATAGAATAACATTTTCCTCCCTTGAATCCATACCTCTCTTTATACAAGACAATGCTGGCTCTGGCTGTTGCCACCTGGCACTACTTGCTACCTTTAAGTTTGTTATCCACCAAAACTCCAAGATCCCTTTCCAACAGGGATTCACTTAACACAGAGCCATTTATAGTATAAGCAGCACAAGGATTTCTAAGTCCATCACCTTACATTTCTCAACATTGAATCTCATCTGCCTCTTAGCTGCCAAATGTGACAATCTATCTAGATCCCCCTGCAACGATTGCACATCCTCTGAAGTTTTTAATGGTCGACAAACTTTTGCGTCATCAGCAAACACAGAAACATTGCTGACAATACCCACTTCTAAATCATTAATTAATAGATTAAATAGAAGCGGCCCCAATGCAGAACCCTGTGGCACTTTAACAACTACTCTCTGCATCCTATTCATTAACCAATTTTCTGTCCATGTACAAATGTGCCTCCCCAGACCAACAGACCTTAGCTTATAAATTAGTCGCCCATGGGGGATTGTATCAAAAGCCTTTGCCAAATCCAAGTATACTACATCTACTGCTACGCCAGAGTCTAAATTTCTACTAAAAGCCAAGCAAGATAATTTGAGATCTATTTCTCCTAAATCAATGCTGGTTACTACTTATAATGTCAGGCCTTGAAATATAGTCTAGAATATGTTCCATTATTAAACTTTCCAGTATGAAAAAGAATTGGAGATAAATGGCGTTGAATGAAAAGTATAATGTAATAGGTATAGCAGAAACGTGGTTGAACAGTTCTCACGACTGGGCTGTAAATTTAGGAGGATACGCCTTGTTTAGGCAGGACAGAGAAAAAAGGAAAGGGGGAGGGGTATTCATTTGTTAAAAAAGAATTGAAGCTGGGGGGCAGAGCCAATGGAGCATGTAAACGGTCGAGCATGAGAACAGCTCCGGCTCATCAAGCATATATTTAGCAATCTGGGGCCAGAAAAAGAGCTCAAAACCACATCAAAAGATTCCTAAACCTTCACTTCACACAACGGACCGGTAATGCCTCCAAGAAAACCCACAGGGGTTAAACCAGATCTCACGGAATACTTCCCTACCTCTACACCACGCGGCTCTCAAGATGGCGGCTCCCAGGCCTAAGACTCTGCCGAGTCCAACCCATGCACAAAAAAAAGACTTAGACAACCTCTACCAAAGCATAGAAAAAATCATCCAGACCTCACAGTCACAAATTATAAAGGAGGTCAAAGCAGAGATCGTTTCTTTAGGAGACCGAGTCGCCACGCTGGAAAATACGACCGACCAGCTATCAACGTTCTCCCAGGTGGAGACGAATCTCACAGAGATCAGAAGGGATATCTATCTGATCCGGGACCAACAGGAGGACATTGAAAACCGGTCCAGACGATGTAATATCCGTGTTAAAGGAGTCCTGGAGGAAATAACGGACGCGGAAACATACCTAACCCGCCTATTCCGCCATATACTTCCAAGAGACACTCCAGTAGACCTCATGATGGACCGGGCTCACCGATCACTCAGACCCAAGCCGGCAGCGAGAGAACCCCCGCACGACTTAATCTGTAAGCTGCACTACTATAGATCCAAGGAACTCATAATGGCCACAGCTCGAAATATGGAACACATTGTGTTCGAGGAAGTAACAGTAAAGCTTTACCAAAATTTATCGCCTTCCACCCTGTCACGAAGGAGCCCCATCATCGATATACTGAATAAGCACCACATCAAATATAGATGGGGATTTCCCTTCAGGCAGTCCGCAATGAAAAATGGGCGCCAAGCTCTATAACGTCGCCAGAAGAGGGAGAGAGATTTCTGAGACGACTTGACATATCTACAGATCAGCCTTCTCCTAAACGCCAACAAGATAGCCCTAGAAGATCACCACCTCCACCTACATGGACCCAAGTAAATCCGAAGCAACAAAGATCTACAACACCTTACACCCAATTATAACCTAACCTGAAAATACCCTCAACTAAACATGAAACATTGTATCTTTCTCCAAACTTCACCGACCAAGACACAGGCGGTAAAACCTACACGTAAGCAAAACCTCTCTTATTTTTATCTACCTTACAGACCTTTTCCTAGACTCCCCCCCTAAACTCTGTATCACTCATCCCAGCACCCATAACATATATACTAAACTGCCCATACAGAGGCCCGCAGCCCTCTCACTTGGCCACAGGAGGGCCAAAAGGCCTTGGGCACTTGAAGATCGGCCCAGAATCCAAACACTACAGTCAATGTTTTCTCCCTCTATACCAATGAGAACTGGGAAACTGGCTCCCCCCAGGATCACTGAGGCCCAGCTGCCCGGAGACTACCCCTAACTTTGAGCGCCCACTGTACAGCCTGTAAACCGGGGCCCTAACGGCTTCCACCCCAGCACCAGTGGACAAAGCTATAAACTTTACGCCTTCTATGGGACAGATGCACGAGACAGCTTGTCCGTTCACCAACCCCGGGGCTCCCCACTGCTGCCCCCACCAAATCTCCGCCCATCCACCCCATCCTTCTCTACAAACTGTCTCCTTTGCTGAACGTATAATCACTCAACTCAGTATACCCCAGCATAAGACAGTTAGATCACTACCGACTGGTGGCACTCCAACCTCGGTCCCCAGAGTGACAACCAGGGGTAATACACCCTACGGTGGGGACAGGATGAAGCTAGCACACAATTAGAGCTTAATTTCTGTATGTATATATACGTTGTAAAACAGAATAACTTTCATAATTGTAACTTTTATAAAGGTTTTGCTTCTTATAATAATTGCATATAGACAAAAATGTCATAACGTCCCACTCCATATGGTGTCCCGCTTATGTACACCCCCCTAAAGCAATAACCCTACGTAAACAAATCCGAGGGTACGCTTCCTAAACGGTCTCTTGCGCTACGGTTTACCCATCCTCACCTACCTGTAATAACGCGATGGGAAACTTAACCAGAAAAACTGAGCTGGAGCCCTGTGAAATATAACCTTGACCCACCCCGCTCTTAACTGAAGTCAACAGGGAAAAGCCAATATATTGACTGTTCCCAACCTAGTTTAATTGGTAATTGAAAAGGAATTATTGTCTAAAACTCAGAGCTCCCCACTTATAAATATATCATGTCTTTACCCCAAATGGTAATCAACGAGGGTTCCATGGCAAAATACGCCTCTCTATATGTCTGAAGATACCTACCCCTACACTTCTTCAGCATTCCAATCACCCCCTTTACCCTCTGCTAAACATCACCCCCCAGAAGTACCTCATAGAACCTAAGTAGATCCCCTCCCCCGAGTTAACAGGTATCGAGGGTAAATAAGACCCTGGAACACACAGGTCTAACCCCAACCACGAAAACCAACAACATGGGACCAATACCCCTGCAAACTATTTAACAAAATATTCAATGGACAACCTATTAGTTACCTACCTTTACAACATCTCTAAGAGATGCAGATCAGGAAGCTGAAAACATATCCCGGAAAAGATCCCCCAGCACAAATAGAGTGAAGTACCCACAGACGAATTATACCAAAACTGGTCCCCATTAGAGTTGAAGGCCCTAAAACCCACTCGCTAACAAATCTGCGAGTACCCTCACCCCCAGATAAATAAGATTCACCCATCTACAGAGCCGAGCTACCCCAACCCAAACAACTACCCCCGAGACTCCCAGAGCTTCGACCCCCCCCCCACTTGGAATACCGCCAACTCAGGTATACCCACAACGCAAGGCAACCCTTAGTGATGGGACCACACTTACCCATCAACCGGACTCTGTCGAAATATGACAGATCCCAAGAGTTCTATCTTTATCTTTTGTTTTATTTAACTGTAAATAGTTCCTGCTTTTTTTTTTATTGGTCTTGAAGGTTTTACAAGAACTGTTAATATACAGCATTGACTCTCACTCCTTATGTTTTTTGAATGTTATATCTGTTAAGTTTTGTTTTACAGGTACCCATTTCTGTCCTATTTACTTAACATGATATCCTGAGAAAAACTGTTGCTTTGTAACAACTACTGGATAACACAGAAAGAAGAAATAATTACACTAGGTAAGGGGGGAAAAAATAATCTTTATCTTTATTTTTATGTCAAATGAGTACAATGCTAACAATAATATACGTTGACCAAAGTTTTGTTATTTTGTTTAAAAAAAAAATTACAATAAAAACTTATTAAACAAAAAAAAAAAAAAAAAAAAAAAAGAATTGAAGCCAAATTAAAAAGAAGAGATAATCGGCGATATGGATGTTAAAGCAGAGTCAATATGGGTGGAATTAGGGAACAGCAAAAGTGGTAATGTCATTGTTGGTGTCTGCTATAAGCCGCCAAATGCTAGCAGGGAGGAAGTGAGTCAGCTTTATATGCAGTTGGCAAGGGTTGCAAGTTTGGGGAGTGTGCTCATTATGGGGGACTTCCATTCCACCAATCAATGTCAGGGTAATTAAACTGCCAACACAGAAAACGGCGATGAGTTACTGAATTTGCTGCAGGATAATTTTCTGTCACAGGTGGTTGAAGTTCCTACTAGAAAAGGAGCTCTGTTGGATCTGGTAATATCTAATATCGTGGAGCATATTATAGATATAAAGGTAACTGGAGGCTTAGGGAATAGTGACCATGAAATAGTGTTGTTTGAAGTATGTTATCGAAGGGAAAAGTGCGCTGGATTAATAAAGACTTTTAATTTCGGGAAAGCAAATTTTCCCAGGTTAAAAGTAGCTCTTCAGAATGTCAACTGGTATAAGGTATTATCAGGTAAAGGTATTGAACATAAGTGGACTGTGTTTAAGGCAATTTTAATCCATTTCACATCTAGATTTATACCCTTGGGAAAGAAATGTAAAAAAAATAAAACCATGCCCATATGGCTGAATTCTGATGTAAAGAGGCAAATGAAAAGGCATTTAAAACCTTTAAGTCAGAGGGAACTGAAAGGGCCTTTAGGGATTATAAAAACTGTAACAAGGAGAGTAAGAAAGCAATCAAACTAGCTAAAATTAATAATGAAGTTAGGATAGCTGAACAAAGCATCACCAAGCCTAAACATTTTTTTTAAGTATATTAATAGTAAGAAGAGGAGGACTGAAAATGTGGCACCATTAAATAATGGGGATAAGTTAGTTAAAGGATAAGTGCACTGTAAAATCAAGTTAAGTTCATTTCGAAGCTGTAGCTTTAAAAATACTGTTGCCATATTTTTTTTTTACCTATGCCCCTCCAGAGCCTACCTTTGTGCCTTGAAAGTTGCCGACATCTTGTTACTGCCCCTCTGAGATTTCCTCCTGCTTGCGCCTCAAACAGTAATGCCTGTGAGTTCCGTGCACTCTCCTGCTTGAGCCTCAAATGGTAATGCCTGTGAGTTCTGTGCACGTGCATGGAACTCACAGGCATTATCGTTTGAGGCTCAAGAAAGAGAAAGCAGAGGAAATCTCAGAGGGCGGAGTTTAACATTCAGCAAACCAGTAACAAGATGTTAGCAACTTTCAAGCTACAAAGGTAGGCTCTGGAGAGGCATAGGTAAAAAAAAAAAATATGGCAACAGTATTTTTAAAGCTACAGCTTCCAAATGAACATAACTTGATTTTACAGTGTACTTATCCTTTAAGGAGGAAATCTCATTTAACACAGTCCACTTCTGTTCAGTACCTTTACCTGATAATACCATATCCCAGTTGATATTCTGAAGAGCTACATACATTTTAGATTATGATCCTGTAATTTATTCATACACTTTAATACACATGCCACTATACCTCCTATGCTAGCCCCACCCCCTTTCCACCCACCACTGACCTATCTAGACCCTGCTTTCCTCTTGGGCTATCTATCCCAGTGAGACTGTTAATACCCCCCCCCCAACCTAGTTTAAAATCTCTTCCAGCCCTTCTGCTATCTTCTTCCCCAAAGCAGCTGCACCGCCATCAGTGAGGTGCAACCCATCCCTACTAAAGAGCCTGTAGCCGAGAGCAAAGTCTGCCCAGTTCGCTATAAACCCAAATCCTTCTTCCTTACACCACCCTCTTAGCCACACATTAATGCTCCTAAACTCCTACTGTCTCCCTAGCATAGCTATCTCAGGAAACCCTTAAATAAACACATTATTACTTATTTTTACTTATCTCTTAGACATCAAAACACATACAGGGTTATTCAAAGTTATTATCATTTAAAATGGTGCTAATTTTGCCCCAGCCAATCAGATCTTATTTTAACATTTGACAGCTAACACCTGATTGGTTGGGGCAAAATTAGCACCATTTTTAACGATAAGAGCTTTTATTAAATAACCCTTATAATTCATACAGAACAATTGATAAATATATAGAAAAATAAACATCTGTATTCATATTCATTCAAAGTGGTGGATCCATGCAGTTTCTGTCAATCTCTTGAGGATCCCCATTCAACCTCTCAGGGACCCCTATGGTTCCCTGGACCCCTGGTTGAGAAACTATGATTTGGAGGAATAACTCTCATCTAAAAGTTAATACATTATCGTCCAGCGATATAATGGACATATATAAATGCACTTCCTCAGCCAATAATTGATTGATTCAACTAAATATTTTCCATTAATTGTCCCCACAGAAATGACACCTCTCCAAAGTGCCAACCTGCTGTGGTTAAGGCCCAGTGCATACTCCATTCTGGCAATAAGCCACAACATTCTTATTCCCTCTACTTCCCTCTACAATCCCTATGGATGCAAAAAAGTACATAAATGTAAAATTGGATGATGAATGCTGGACCAGAAACAAGACCCCCTTCTTTATAGGAACACTCTTCTTTGCTCACAGGGTAATTGTTTTTCCCTGGATGACCCTCAGTTGCCTACTTTGTTCAGGCCACCTTTAGCAATTTAGTGAGCTGGAATTGAGCTTGAGCATGCTCAAGAGGAGGCAGCTAGATGAATAGACTGTGATGTCAACTGTCATATCCATGACTGACAGTTGCTAATAGGAAGCAGAAACGGGCAGCAAAATATTGTTCAGCATTTTAGGTCAGTCTTATATCTTTCAGCTTCCTAACAATTGCAGTTTTGGGGTGATTTACCTATATCCATTTTATTTATTTGAGGGATGAAGTTGCCCTTTTAGTCTGAAAACTCTAGCGTGATAACCCCTACATGACATACAACCGAAGAATTGGTGGAGTTATCCATAGAATCCTAACACTTAAGGGCTGCCCCAAATAAGTATCCTTATCCTTTCTCTCTTGGTCTTCCCTTTTCCACGCTCCCATCTTAAGTAAGTGAAACTATCTATTCTGTTTAAATAAGCTGTACTTATTGGTCATAGACAGATTGAATGCTGTACTTAGCGCAAAATATATCCAGGTTATTAGTTCTTAGTTAACAAGAACTAAAAGCCAACTTGGTTATTAACAACCAATGAAAATTCAAAACTATACGATGGAACGTATTGTTTGTTGTTCATTTCATCTTTCTTAATAAAGCCAAATGCAAAAAAAAATTAGCAAGGGAATGTGTTATTTCAGAGCTTTCCTTTCCTATATATACTGAATCAGATTGTGCAGATTGTAGAGTGTGTGCTGTTTTCACATTTTGTGCTCTCTGTTTGGGATTGTGTTTTTTATGGTGAAAATTTTCTTTTAAAGCAGACGTAAAGCAGGTGTACCTGGATTGCCAGCTTCTCTGTCTACCTCATGCCTCTCTTCTGCTTGCATTAAACGAGTGAGACCCTGGATTCTCAGAACCTTTTCAGCAGAAGTCAACTAAAATCAGGAGAAAAAGAAAAGAAAAAATTACAAAAAAACTATTTGGGTTAAATATATGGTCAATACAATAACAAGTATTTGAATACCTTTAAAATCCTACACTCATACCTTACCGAATGTATTGCTTTGGAGTCTATAACCAGTCTTTCAACACTAATACCAAGAAAGGATGACTGTTCTGGACAAAGTCAATTCGTATGTATGTTGTATTTTTGTACATGTAAAAATGATGAAATTCTAACAAATCCTTCTGTGTTTTCTGCTGGGAGTCAGTAATTATTTGGCTACAGTAATTTACAATTACATCTCATCCAAAGCCTATTTATAGCAACCCCCCCCCCCCCCCAAAAAAATGGGGGGAAAAAAAAAATGTTCTTCCTAATTCAACACACTGAATATTATGTCGTATGTAGCAAAAAAACAAACAGTTTTCATAAATCATAAAAACTAATAAACCTAAATGCCTCACAAACATTCAGATATACAAAAATGGCTGAAGGAGCAAAAAAAATGAAAATGAAACATACAATGCTCGATAAACCTGCAGCTAACAAAAAGAAAAACAACATTGTGTTAAGGGGAAGTTCAGTGCAAATGTAATTAAATTTTAAGAAAAAAAGAGCAATATTTTTTCCATACTAGTGACCTTAACCTGCCCATTCAACATTGTCTGTGTATAAATAAATGCTTCCGAAATACTGACTTCCTGTTTGTAGGACCCCTAATAGAGACCATTATAGTCTTGCCCTTGACCCAGTGCCTGTGTTGATTCAACTTGCTCAGTAGAGATCTGAGCATGTTTGACTCACCCACTAGCCAATCATTAGAAACTACTGTAACGCTCACTACTAACGAGCGCGTGGCTGGGACAAATGTCCATCAGTCGCGGCAAATTCGTCCGCAGACGAATTTGCGAATGATCGACTGTGTGGCCCCATAGGGAACCGCGCGATTGATCGGGATTATCAAACACGTCCGATCCGGGTCGGTCGTCCCACACCAGGAGATATTTTCGTCCGGCCGACCGAAAGTGCTGTGAGTCGGTCGGCCAAAAATATCTTCTGGTGTATACCCAGCCTAAGAAACATTTCAAGGTAGTGTGCATTTTAGGAAGAAGACGGACTGTTTCAGATTTATCAAAATGGAAGAGAATATGTAGCACAACTAGGTATGCATAATATAAACTAACAGGGATATTCAATAAAAGTTCTTATCGTTTAAAATGGTGCAAATTTTGCCCCAACCAATCAGATCTTATTTAACATTTGAAAGGGGGCAAAATTAGCACCATTTTTAACGATAAGAACAATTTTGTGTTTGCTTTACCAAAATGTTATAAGTGCAAAATAAAAGCTAAAAAGGTGACAACCAATAAAAGGGAAACTTATAAATTGATTTAATTTTTAGGTTTAGAGTCAGAATAGAAACTAAAATAACTGCAAAATCTCCCCACTCTTACAAGAAAGTCAATAAAGTATTACCTTATAAGCAGATGTTATATAAGCACAGAGGTTGCCCTCTTAAATACATAAAAATCTGGTCAAGATAGGAAAACACCTGAAACATGTTTTAAATGTTTTTTCTAATCAAAGCGATTACCAAGTACAATAAACAATGTTGGCAGTTGTAAAATAACCTGTCATTGACATTGTCCATGTTCTAGGTGCTACCTGAGGAGTAGGGATGGACTAGAACTCGAACCCGAGCCGAACTTTATGAGTTTGAACGGACTCCGACTTCTCGAACTATCCCGGATCCGGATTTCTCGGACGTTCGATGTTTCCTGACTTTTGATCGTAAATTCGATAATTATCGAATGTACTGGATGGTGTACTGGTTAAAGGCACTGCCTAGCCAGGGTTCGAATCCTGGCTAGGGACAGCTGTACAAATGTTTGGGTTATTATAATACCCTAGTAAGATAATAACCATATAATAACCTAGTAATATAATAACAATATAACAACCTAGTAATATAACAGCCATATAATATCCTAGTCATATTATAACCATATGATAACCTAATAATATAATAACCATATATATGTACTGGTTAAAGGCACCACCTTTGACATGTGAAACCAGGGTCCGAATCCTGGCTAGGGGCAGCTATACAAATGTTTGGATTATTAGAATATCCTAGTTATATAATAACCTTGTAATATAATAATAACCATATAATAACCTAGTAATATAATAACCCTATGATAACCTAAATCCAAACATTTGTATAGCTGCCCCTAGCCAGGATTTGAACCCTGGTCTCCCATGTCAAAGGCGGTGCCTTTAACCAGTACACTTCTGTACACGAATCTTCGAATGTACCATTCGCTAAGCCTAGGAAGAACCGTTTGCAAACCGGAAGGATCGTTCGTTCGATAATCCTCGAATGTATCGTTGAATGTAGCTTGCGCAAAACCCGACAGTTGCCAGCCTGACTTCAGGAAGTGTTTTAACAAGTTTTGGTGACAGTGACATGTTCCTCAGACCATTTCCCAGGTGCCACAGCCATTTACAGTAAGTTACCATTGTTAGTTTAGCTGTAAATCACTCGGACTTTTCGAACTATCACTCCCCCATAGACTTGTTTGAAAGTTCGAATGGGCCAAACTTTATATAACTTTTATTCAAACCCTGGTCTCCCATGTCAAAGGCAGTGCCTATAACCAGTACACTATCCAACCCTCGAATGTACCATTCGCTAATAACCTAATAATATAATAACCATACAATACCCTAGTAATATAATAACCATATGATAACCTAGTAATATATTAACCATATAATGTAGTGTCTGGATAGTGTACTGGTTAAAGGCATCACCTTTGACATGGGAAACCAGGGTTTGAATCCTGGCTAGGGGCAGCTATACAAATGTTTGGATTATTATAATACCCTAGTTATATAATAACCATATAATAACCTAGTAATATAATAACCATATGATAACCTAAATCCAAACATTTGTATAGATGCCCCTAGCCTGGATTCGAACCCTGGTCCTCTACTGAGGAGTAGAGTGGCGTAGTTATTGTCCAGGGTAATGTTAATGTTTATTTACAATATGAACATGTTAAAAAAAGAATCACAACAATAGTTATTGTATAATCTGTTTAATAATACTGTATAAGTTATGAATATATGTAAAAATGTTGAATATACATGCTTTATCTCCAAAATAATGTTCCTCCATTTGGAGGGGATTTAAAAAAAAGAATCTCAAAAATGTATAAATCAACAAATTACACAATGCAAACATGTAAACTTAAAGAAAACAAAAAAACATTTTAAATCATTGGGTAGTCCTGTTTAGACAAATACATGCTTATTAACCAGGCAAGTAATGTATGTACCTAAACTACATAATATTCGGTGCAGTGTTTATAACTATTCAACAGTTGTACAATTCAGTATGTGTAAGAAATAAAACAAACCTACCCTGTTTTTAGATATTTTCGGCCTTCCATGTGAGAAAAATTAAGCAGAAGAGAGAAAATAGACATAATTAAAACACATTATCTATCGGCCACCCAACAGAAGCATAACGGTGACAAGTCCATTCTAATTTTAGCATGGAACATGTCCAGTTCTGTAATGCTATCACCAGTTTACAAAAGTTTAAAAAGAACAGCTGTGATACTACTTTTTCTTTGCAATAGCATAACATTGAGAATTAAAGCTTCAAAATAAAATAGTTTGATAGGCATTTGTAGTTCCTAAGAGATCGGTTTCTCGCTTATTTATCACTAATTCTGAATTTTCAGATTTTCCTCACAAACAATATACCTAATATCACATCATGTGAATTTTCTAATGTCTCCAACAGAGACAGAGCTTTCTTGTAAGTACTGGGATACCTGCCTGTGATCCTTCTGTAAAAAACACATTTTAATTTACTGTAAAGAAGGGCATATAAGATCTATAAATCGTCAGTATCACATATGGTTTTTCCACAATGATTCAAAAATCAAACTTGCAGCATCTAGTTACAAATTTTAATACTTACACACATTTATTTACATTTTAGCATTAGTTTTCCAAGAAAGACAAACATTGGGGGGAATCTCTACTCTATTATATACTAGTGCTTAGGTTTCCATGGAACAAAATGTAAACCAAAGAAACAATGTACCTTCAAGATCTTTAAATGTTATTTAAAAGTAAACCTTAAAGAGAATGTTGTTGGTTGGGGGCCTCAGGCTAAAGGAACAAATCTACAAACATACTTAGGTATGTAGCACTGTACATTTTCACAATACAGAGGATGTAAACAAAGGAGTAAATAAAAAACAAATAAAATAAAATTGTTCAGCACAGTGGTTCAGAGGTTAGCACTGATGCCTTGCAGCACTGGAGTCCTGAGTTCAAAGCCACCCTTGGACACATCTGCAAGGAGTTTGTATGTTCTCCCTGTGCTTGCGTGGGTTTCCTCCGGGCACTCCGGTGTCTCCCACAATCATAAAGACATACTGATAGGTTGTATGTGTCAAATAAATGTGCTTAGATTGTTAGATCTTCGGGCAGGGCCTGATGTGAATGTTTACATGTAATTGTAAGTGATACGGAAGATGTTGCCGCTATATAAATCCACAATAATAATAATAGCGACTATTAGGAATGGGGCACAGAACGGAAGAGCTCAAAGTCCAGACAGATTAAAAAAAAAAAAAAAATAGCCCCACTTACCTTGTACAAAGAGCAAGGGAATAATTGGGCCGATTTCATTAAATCTCATCTACCCTTAGATGAAGTGTTTATTATGGCTAAATTGCTTTAAAATTCAACATATTTTTTTGCTTGGTGCTTGCTCATTCTGCAAAAGTTCTTTTTACCAAATACAAACACTGACACAAACAGCAAACACACAGACACGAAGTAATGAAGAGTAAACAGAACATGTGAATGTACCATTAAAAGTGGGATACAGGTCAATAAAGAGGTATAATTATACATTTCTGACCGTTGGTTATATTACACTTACTCTTCATGAGATCCACACAATTTCGACAGTTTTTCTAGATCTAAAGAGCTTAGACTTTTTTCTGAGTTGTCAGGCAATTTAGAACATTCCACCATTCTCCATTTAGTTTCTGAAAAAAAGGAAGATTTTTAAGCTGAACCACATTACCCTAATTTATAGCTCAGATACAACCAATTATAGGACCAGTTGTCTTTCTTTGGGATTTCAAAGCAATGATATATCTGCTGGGACATTTTTCAGTCAGCAGTAGAAAAAAAGCCTCTGCACTTGAATACAATCTATATTCACGTACATCTCTAATCTCTAAACAACCCAATCTGCAGAAATATTAGTCACGTACAATTGTCAGTTTTGGAAATCAAATCGAAACAATATCGGACCTGGTGATCAATTAAGCAAAAATATTGGATTTTATGTGCATTATATATTTTGAGGCAACTTAATTGGCCCACAAACAATTTAAGGTTAAACAAAATTCTTCAATCTTACCTTTAAAATGAGCCCTGCAACCTGTGAGAAGTTATATTGTTGAAAAGGTTTATCAATATTACTTACTAAAGACACAGCATTCAGCAGCTTGTAAACATTTTACCAATACACCACACTGCATGCATTGATCGCCAAACCCACTCAACTGTCAATCTTTCTTTTCATTTTAAAGGAGAACTTAACTTAAAAATTTTAAAACCTAATGTGAAAGTTTTTCTCCCCCAGAACACCTATACATTACTAATCTAGTAAGTTGTACTTAGTACATGTGAGAAATAGATTCTGTATTTAAGAAGGCTTCCATGTTCTTGCTAGGACAACCCACAGCCCATGAAGTCATCAAAGAATCATGTCCCCTGACATATTCACTATGCAAAGAGTAATTTCTATACAGATGTCTCCAAACCAATATAGAAGTACCTGAAAAGACTTTGAAAGATGCTTGTTACCCTGCAATTTATTTACCAGTCAGTGTAAGAGTAAGCTGACTAGGTTGCCACCCAAGGGTCTGGGGTAAGGTTGAGATATAGTATTTTATTGATAAAATGGAAACATTCTTTCCAGATTTTCTGTACCTCTCAGCAGGTATTTTTCTGTACCTCTCCGCAGGTATTTGATAAAACTGCCAGAGGCAGATCCCCTCATCAAGCTAAACTAATCTCCAGTATATGTGCAGTAACCGGATCCAACGGTATTGCCGTTTTCTCGTTCATGTACGTGTACCCACCTTTAGCCTGTGTTTACCCCAACCATAGAGTTTTAAGATCTTCCAAATAAAAAGAGATAAAGCTAATGTGTAAATAATGAGATAATGTGTAAAGGCCACACCTCTGTTTAGTCAAGCCCACCTGTACAATGACTCCAAGGTAGCCTTTGTACAGCTCTCATGAAGACATGAGGTTGAAATACACCTATTATGAAAAAAGCAAGCCAATACCCTATGGGCGAATATGCTTTGCAACTGACTTGGTCCAAATTCATAGTGAAATATGAATACCTCCTATTATAATCACGGTATACAGTATCTACTTGTGAAGGTTCACATTCATCCAGGTCATGGTATATCTGTTGTATTCAATTAGATCAACTGGACTTGAAGTTTAGTTCTTGAAGACGTTTCGCTAGTCATCCGACTGGCTTTCTCAATTCAGAATGACATGTACAAGAATCTGTGGCAATTATGTACCCTGGAAAATCCCAATTAGCATATCACAGCCAAGTGTTAAGGGCGTGATAGGATAGTGGCTAAGAGGTGTTATAGGAACGCCCAGAGTAAGGTGTCAAAACAGCATTGTACATGGCAGATAGAGGGTGTTGAACCCCCCACCTCTATTTAGGCTTGGTTTCTTTATTTTCACATAAATGGCCTCCTTAACACCTCTCTTGAACCAGTCATGTTCCTTTGCCAATATGTTAACATTACAATCTTCAAAGGTATGTCCTTTATCCTTAAGATGCAGGTACATGGCTGGATAAAGGACATACCTTTGAAGATTGTCATTCTGTATTGAGAAAGCCAGTCGGATGACTAGCGAAACGTCTTCAAGAACTAAACTTCAAGTCCAGTTGATCTAATTGAATACAACAGATATACAGTATCTACTTTTTTTTAATCACATATTACAAAAATACCTATGACTGTATTAAGGGTATTCTGGGTATATTACAAACAAAATTTCCAATTTCCCAAATGGTAACTGCAGTCACTTATGAAGGGCCCGATAGGTAAAGTGCCTCCCTCTTTTACAAGCTTTTTAAAACCTGTTCTTTGCACAATAGAATAATACAATATTGTGAATTCAATTCAATGGTTTTTTTTTTTTTTGCAAAAACCAAAACATATGCTCTTTCTCAAGGTTTGCCATTTTTGCAGAAAAGCAGCTCTAGTTTGGATTACTTAAATTTTTTTCTGTTTATATTTTTTTCTGTTTAATAAATGCTATTAAAAAAGTCAAGAAATTACATACTCTATCTACCAGTTGTACCGCTAGGATGAGAAACTTTTTGGGTCTTTCCCATTGGTACAGCTTAAAGGAGAACTATAGTACGTATAAACGTTTTTCAAAAACAGTTAAAATGAAAAGTACCTGGGGAATGATTGGTACTTTCAAGCTCCCAATATTATTTCTATGAGGAGCAGCAGCACAAAGAAAAATGGCTTCTGCCAGGCTTCCCGAGTGCTTCGGCACTATCTGTTAAACAAGAAGGCCCAGGGCCATAACCTGGCAGATGAATAATTAAACCTACCTCCCTGTCCCAGGTTCTTTTAATTTCTAAAAAGTTAAATTTAACTGTATAGTTGTCCTTTAAAGGGAGGAGTTTATCACTTTAGTTCTCAGGAATTTGTCTAACCCTGTGATGTAGAGAAATTTGAAGAATTTTTTGCACACATACACAATACAACCTTTTACAGCAAATAATTTACATAAACTGAAGATTTTAAAATTGGCATAATATAAGGTAATGTAAGACTATTAACATCATGTATTTTGGGTTCTGTTAAGATATGTATAAAGTCTAAAAAATATAATCTTACTAAGAATGGCGATGACCATAACTGTAGCACATTGGTTACTGCATTGCGGAAGTCAGGAAGGAGTACTGGGTTGCAGTGTGATGATGCATACACCACAATTCAAACAACTAAAAACTAGCACAGGACCTGACGGACTTTGTATTCTATGCACATCACACTTGTACATAGAGTACTACTGAGTCCGTCGGGACATGTCAGAGTACACGGCAGAGGAGCGAGCAATCAGGTACCTCACCTTCGTTCCAGACTTCTGAACGTTTTATTGAAGAACGGGAAGTAGGACACAGCGCCTTTACCTCCTGTTCTTCAATAAAACTGAATACCCCAAAAAAATTTTACCAGTGGAGATACCCTTTCAAGAAAGTGATATTGAATTGAGAGTACCACGCAGTTTCCAAAAAATCCATGCTAACAAAATATTAAGTTGGGTAGAGTGGTTTTGCATTGGTTTGGAGGATAGTGCCATTTTCTGCAACTCCCTGTTGTCTGTAAGAACACAAGACATATTTTACTTCATAATATGTTTTTTTCTATCAATAATTTTGTGAAATTATTAGTCTTACAAATTTTCTGCAGAAAAATTCCAGATAAAACTAGTTTTCCTTTATATTTATAGATCGGATATTTAAACATGTAGTATAGATCGTGTATGTAGCACCACAAAAATAATAATGTGTTTTTGTAAAATATGTTTAACGACCCCACAAAAACATACTATACTATACTTACCCCACTCTTCCTGAATAACAGAAAGATTTGCAAGTAATTGTTCATGATATATCCTCTCTAACTGAATGAACTGCATTGCCTTCTCATCTGTTTGTAATTATAAGTATAATGACAATCAAAACAGATCAAATTCAGATTTAAAAACTAAAGATCTATATGGCTTTTCAGGCTGTGTAAAAACATTTGCATATTGAGGGAAGTAAGAAAACATATATAGTATGGACACATGGCTCTTCCAAGAAAATTAATCTCCAGTTATTTAATCCTCTGTGGACAAACCTATACAGCAAAATTTGTGTAAATCACAAACTAACCCAATAATACACACAGTCTGGTCAACGACCATTATGTTCTGCCCATGCTCAGTCTTTAGCTATGGCAGAAACTTGTTACAGTTAGTCACACCCATTAATAATCTCTAGCCAATTCTTTTACAGGACAGATAAAGCAAGGAAGCATGTGATTGAGGCAGGAGGTGTGGTCTGACACTGCACAAACACACAGAATTCACCTAGTTCTTAATAGGCTTACATTTATTTTAATGCAATTTACTGAAGTCATATTATATAGCTTATTGGTGTTTTTAGGTGGGTTGTTTTCAGATTCTGGAGTATAAAAAAATGGATTTAGTTCTCCTTTAAGAACGGTCAAGGATGCAGCAGAGACTTAAAAAAATGTTAATTATAGTGTTTTCATGAAGACATGAATTATAGTGTTTTCATGAAGACATGAAACACTATATATTCAAGGACCCAGGAGTCATATAAGGGTACTTGTATGGAGAGCACAGGGTTAAAATTATAGTAAAAATATTTTTAGTGAACTATTTTAAAAATACTTTCCTCCAAAATTTCCAATGAAGCTGGGTGTTAAATGCTGCTCAGCTTTGTTGAAAATCCTACTCTCCCGAAGCAGATAGCTAAAAACAAAAAAATAATAATAATAGGGAAGCTGCCGCAATCCAACAAACAGGGATGTTGGCCCAGCCAAAGGGAATTAGAAGTTGAAGTCAGTTCCACAGCTTTGTGGGCACTTCAGCAAACTTTGGAGGTGGCTCTTCTAAAATTATTGATCTTTAAAAAATAATTGCTGCCTTGTTACCCTGTAGTAACTCAGAGGCAGGTCTGTCAGGAAAAGAGGCAGGAGGTACAGAGAATTCACAATGTATGTGTAATTAAGTATATGGGTCTAGGGAACACTCATGGGCTACAGACCTCAGGAAAAGCAAGAAACCTGTGGAATTATAGGGCATATACACCGTACAAACTTACACAGCCATGACTGACTGTTCAACCTGGAAGAGCCAGAAAATAGGCAGGGAAGGCCAGAATAGATAACCTTATTTAGTTGCATCTTTGAGAGGTGTAATCATAACAATCTTGTTGTGGTGACTTGTGGGCATGTGACTTGCATGATTTCTTACACATTTATGATCACGTATGTGATCCATAAGTGAGAAAGAATTGCAGTGCAGTTTGGTCTCAGCCTTACAGCTATCTACTAGTTAGGAGGTATAGAAATCTAAATATTTTAGCTTTAATTTAAGTTTCCAAAAATTGCCTATTTTGTAAAAAGGATACAGTCTTCCTCCTGAAAATAGCTCTCTGCAATCTAAAAAAAACAAACAAAACAGATTTATTCCTTTTGTAGCAGTACTTTTTGAAATATTTTTAATAACACCACATTCTGGTCTTTCACTTTTTTGCATACATTTAAATTCTTGAATTTACTGCACTTCACTGGATAAAGTTTCTCTCAATAATTTAGAAATATGTTAACATTGATTACCCGGATTTTGACAAATGCAAACCAACATAGTAATTGAGGTTAAAGACATGCATCCATCAAGTCCAAACTTTTCATCTTCCTTTTTAACACTACCTAACAGTTGAATCCAGACAAAGGCAAAAAAAAAACAGCTAAAAAAAAGGGGGGGGGGGGGGGAATTCCTTCCTGACTACAAATGGCAATTGGAAAGTATCCCTGGATTAACCAGAATTGCAGTATATGTATTAATACCAGTAATTCTCAATATTTTTTATTTTTAGAAACATATCTAGCCCACTTTTAAAGAGATACAATGAACTTGCCATTACCACATCTGCTGGAAGACAGTTCCATAGTTTTACCGTTTTCACTGTAAAGAAACATTTCCCGAACCTTAAGATGAAACTTAATTTCTTCCAATCTTAAAGGATGTCCACGTGTCCTCTGATATGAGCGATTAGTAAACAATGCACCAGAGAGTTTATTGTATGGCCCATTAATATATTTGTATAAGGGTATCATATCCCCACGCAAACGTCGCTTCTCTAATGTAAACAGCCCTAACTTGTCTAATCTGCCTGCATAGTCAAGCCTCTCCATTCCCTTTATTATTTTAGTTGCCCCTTCTCTGAACTGCTTCCATTTCCAAGATGTCCTTTTGTATATGGGTTTTTTCCTCTTGAATCTATTCCCCTCTTTATACAAGACAATATCTTGCTATCTCTAGCCGTTGCTGTCTGGCATTGTCTGTTATCTACCAGAACCCCAAATCTTTCCCAGTGGAGATTCACTTAACAGAGTTATTTATGGTGTAGGTGGCACAAGGTTGTTAAACCTAAATGCATCACCTTACATTTCAACATTAAATCTCATCTGCCATACTGCTGGCCCATTTTGATAAAATATCTAGGTCTGCTTGCAGCAATTGCACATTATTTGAAGTTTCCAAAGCTCGCATAGTTTAGTATCATCAGCAAACACAGAGACCTGTCTCTCAATGCCCCACTTTTAAGTAATTAAAAAAGATTACCGTATATAATCGAGTATAAACCGAGTTTTTCAGGCTGAAAAATCAGCCTGAAAACTCAGACTCGGTTTATACTCGGTCACAGCTAACCTTACCATTCCGGCAGCCGCACGATCTTTCTCTGCACTGGCGCGCCGGCCTGACGTCACAGCCGGCGCCGGCGAGTGACGTCAGCCGGCGCGCCCGTGCAGAGAAGATCGTGCGGCTGCCGGAAAGCAGAGAGGAGACCTTAATGCTTCTTCAATGCTGGCCCAAGGATGCTTCTTCAATGCGTGGCCCAAGGTATCTCAATGCTGGTCCTTTGCTGGATGGAGAAGAGCCCACAGGGAGAAGAGCCCACAGGTACTAACTGGGTGGGGAGGGGAGGGTGGCATTCAAGATGTTTGGGAACTACAACTCCCAGCATGCTTATTAGCTGGGAGTTGTAGTTTCCAAACTCTTGAATGCCAAGTGAGGGTGCATTCAAGATGTTTGGAAACTACAACTCCCAGCTAATAAAGCATGCTGGGAGTTGTAGTTCCCAAACATCTTGAATGCCACCCTACTTGGCATTCAAGATGTTTGGAAACTACAACTCCCAGCATGTTTATTAGCTGGGAGTTGTAGTTTCCAAACATCTTGAATGCCAAGTTTCTACCCTTGGTTTATACTGAGTCAACAACTTTATTAGGATTTTTAGCTGAAATTGGGTACCTCGGTTTATACTGGGTCGGTTTTTTACTCGAGTATATACGGTAAAAAGAGTGACCCCGGTATGGAACCCTGAGGCACTCACTTAGAAATTTAGCCCACATAGATGTAACCCCATTGACCACCATTCTCTGTTTGCGATCCATAAACCAATTCTTATCCATGTACAAATGTTTTTTTCTAGGCCAAAGTCCTAGTTTTTACAGTAGTGGCGCAGTATCAAAAGTTTAGCAAAATCCAAGTATACCACATCTACTGCTATGCCAGAATCTTAATTTTTTTTCAATTTAAAATTTTTATTGAATTTTCAACAGTGCATATGGTAACAATTTAGTGTTGGCATTATAAATTGCCATTTTTTTTAAGAAATAAACAAACAAACAAAAAACATTAAAGATTTAACTTTTTAAGTGAGGGTAAGAGGGGGAGTGTGAAGGGTGGAATTTGGGGGATGCTCTGTTTCTGTAATCGAAATTTATACATTGGTATCATACATTATGCATTATATATACTTTTAATTCCAATTGTTAATTCAGGAGAGGTTTTTAATTTGTCTGAGTCCATAAATATATGCAACTGGTCCACTGTTGAATTTGGATGATTTGTTAGCTATGGAAGTTCCTCCATTCTCATTATTGGTTGATTTCGTCACACCAAGCTTTGATTGTTGAGGGGGTTTGTTGTTTCCAGTATCGTGGCAGAACTGCTCTACCAGCTATTAGGAAAAAGCGGGATGCCTGTTTTGTAATTGGTTGTCTGGAAACATGTTTAGTAATATCACTGGAGGGGTGCATGGAATTTGATCTGAAGATCTCATTATATATGTCTATTATATTGTTCCAGAATTATATATTGAGGGACAGTCAAACAGATGGAACCTACTGATTGGTGGCATCTCCAGCAGGTATCTGGGATTGTGGGAAAGCTTTTGTTATAGTGGTTGGCATCTGTACCATCTATTAGGAGTTGTAGTTCTTTTTTGAGCCTTGCATGCTATTGTTAATTTGTGAGCTGAGGTGAAGCATTTTCCCATTGTTCCTTTGTGAATGAGCAGTTTAGGTCTCTTCCCATCTGGTTGTATATGCCAGTGGTTTTCCGAGTTGGAAGTTTGTAATATTCTGTACATTTTTGAAATTAGGTGTTGGGGTTTTGAATTCTAGGCAAATCAAGTCAAATGGGGAGGGAGAGATCTGAATTCTTTTTGTTCCTTGTGTTTGTATATAAAGCTGGAGTTGAGCATATTGAAAGTGTGACATTGCAGTTGGAGTTTGAGGGGTAATGTTTAAATTATTTGTGTAAGTTGGCCAATTCTTGGCGTTTTTCTTTTGTCCCATATTAGGAAGAAGTCTGTTTTATATCCAGGAGGGAATTTCGTTGTTTGAAGAATGGGTGTCATATATCCACACAAGTTGGATTATCATATCTTTTTTTACTTTCCCAATTTCAAAGGATATGGTGAAGCAGATATGAGGTATCTATGTCTTGTTTGCGGTCAATTGAGAGTGACCAAGGAAGTATAGTTAATGGCAATATGGATAATTGCGAGGTGAACTCTACACACATATTGTCGTTTGGGTGGTGGAACCAGTCGGATATGGGGTTAGTAGATCGGCGTGTTGGTATTTTCTCATGTCCGGGAGATTTAGCCCCTCTTTTCTTTTGGACATGGTCGTGAATTTTAGTTGTTTTTTTTTTACCCCATATATACCGTGTCATTAGTTGTTGTACAGTAGGATAGGGATGGCCTGAAAAGATAAAGCAGTCTAGTTAATATATTAATTCGTATTACATTTATTTATACCGAACCATGAGTGTAATTATAACCCAAGTGCACAGGTCTGAGGATATAATGCCCGGGGGGGGGAATTTTTTTCTATAGGTTTATTAAGGTAAGCTGTGAATACCCAGATAGGTGATTGTGTCTTCTTGTATCTTGAAGGGAAAATTGCTTTTTATAGATGTTATATTTCATCGGGGAGAGTATATTTAGATAGTTGGATTTTTGGTAGTTTACTTTGAAATTGCTTAGTGATCCGTATTATTGGATTTCCGTGAGCCTTTAGGGATGGATATGTGTGGGTTTGAGATGAATAAAAGGAGATCATCTGCATATAATGCTAATTTGTGTACTGTTTGATGGATTTTAATGCCTGAAATATCTGGATGTTTCTATTGCGTTCGCAGGTGTTCCATGGTTAGTATGTAAAGAATGGGGATGGGGGCAGCCCTGACGTGTGCCATGAATAACTGAAGGGTTTGGATAGTATGCCATTTACTCTGATTCTGGCGGAGTTGGAGTTATATAATGCCAGATCTGTTTAAACAGGTTGGGCCAACTCCGGCTGTGACAGTGTTTGTTCAAGGAATCTTCAGTTGACCCCTATCAAAGGCCTTCTCTGTGTCTAAGGAGAGAAGGCACATTGGGATTTTATTTTTCTGGGCTTGGGCTATCAGCATGAAGTTTTGATCTATCTCTACCTTCTCTCCGCGGGACAAAACCAACTTGATCCTGTTATCATGAGGGAATGTGTTTTTGCATTCTTGTGGCTATCATTTTGGCATATAATTTTATCTATATTGATTAGTGAATAGGGCGGTAGATGCCACAAGTAGTGGTATCTTTATTTGGTTTTGGTAGTACAAAATGTGTGTTTCTAGTGACTGTGGGGGGAAGGGGCTTCAGGGGAAACTTTGTTAAAAGGCTCCGAAGTAGTGGGGATAGTTCTTTCTGAAATTTTTTGTAGACGGGGGAGGTATATCCATCTGGACCTGGGCTTTTGTTTCCTTTAAGGTCTTGATTGTTTGTGTAAATTCAAATATAGTGAAAGGTGATTCTAGTTGCTGTGTTTGTCAGTGTGAGTAGGGGTAAGGCTGTTTTCATGATGTATTGCTGAATAGCTTCTTCATTGTTTGGGGTGGTGATGAAGGGTACTGAAGGTTTTATGGAATATAATTTAGCATAGAATTTCTGAAATTTTCAGCGATGTCCTCAGACCTGTGCACTATTGCATCACCGGATGTTTTAATCTTAGGAATATATGTCTATGTTCCTATCTCTTAGAGATTGGCCATGGGTCTGCCGCATTTATTGCTATATTCATACATAATTCTGTTTTTATGTCTTGTTTGAGAGTATTTTGTTGAGTGTGTGGAGTAAGTTGTTTCTAGCTTTGTTTAATTCTTGTCCGATTTGTGGTCTCTGTGGAGTTTGTGGTTGCTTCTAATTTGAGTACTTTGTTGGTTATGTCTTGTATACATATTTGGTCTTTTAGGAGATGGTCTTAAGTCGCCAGGCTGTTTTGTGTAATTGGCATTGTAATGGTCAAATAGAAGGCGCATTGTCGACCATAGGTTGGGCCTATTGTGCATCTGGGTTTCAGGGAGTAGTTTGTGTGAGGAGAGCAGTAGATCGATTTTGCTATAAGTGTGTGGGGGGCTGAGTAATATGTGAAGTCTTTTGTGGTTGGGTGAAGAGTTCTCCACGTGTCTATGAGTTGCAGGTCGTGTAGCTTTCGTTTGAATTTATCAGCATGTATACGGGATATGGGGTGTCCTGATGTGGGTCTATATTTGGGTCTATAACGAAACGAAATCTCCTCCTATTATATATCGCCTTCAGCAAATTTGCTCAATTTCTCAAGTATTGTATGCCTGTGGATATTGAGGTGGTTGGGTAATAAAAATAGCCACTGTTAGTGTATGTTCATTGAAAGTGATATTAAGTATGAGGTAACATCCATTTTTATCAATTAAGAGTATTTGATTGTTATGGGAGTCTTTTGAGAATACAAGGGAACTCCTTTGTTTTTGCTTCTGTATTAGAGCTATGGACCCATTGGGTGTAGTGTTATCCAATATTGATAGGATTGAGTTTGTTTTAAAATGTGTCACTTGCAACATGATTATGTCAATTTTTTCTTGTTGCATATGGTGTAGGATTTGTGACCTTTTTTGCAGAATATTTAGTCCTCTTAGTGTTTAGTGCAGACCCTTAGTTCCGTCTCCATATTTTTGTTTTGGGGGTTGAACCTGAGCATCCACTCTAATAGAGGTTAGGGGAATGATTGGGGGGGAGAGGGGTAGGGGGAAGGTGTTTGAACAGTTGATGAGTATCTCTTACATTGTGTCAACCTGTGGAAAAAATAGCATATATGCATTTGATAGGAGTATAGGAATATAATGAAAACAAAACACATTTTTAAAAAATAACAACATCAATAACAAAAAAAAAATAGTAAGTGTTGCAGGTTGTAATCGGACTAAAAACTTTTAACCAGAACCTCTCCTTTCCCTGGGTGGTAATATACCTTTAGGGGTTGTAGCGGTGGGTGTCTCATCCAAGGACTGTGTGCCGCCTAGGCTTTCCCATAGTGCCGCTGAGGGTGGTTTTTATACCGCTTTTGGGGTGTGAGCGGGTGTTAGACGGGATCAGGACCGGGAGTTCTCAATGCATGTGTCTGCACAGGACCCGCGCCAAGCCACGCCCCCAGAATCTTAATTCTTAGTTCTTTATAACCAAGTAAATTTGTCACGCCCCCAGAATCTTAATTCTAGTTCTTCTAAAAAAAAAAATTGTCTGGCACAATCTATTTTCTCGTAAATCCATGCTGACTACTACTAATAAGATCAGTTGAAGTCAAAGTCAAGGATATGATCCAGTAACAAAGTTTACATCACCTTCCCTACCACTGATGTTAGGCTTACAGCTCTATAGTTACAGGTTGGAACGACTACCTTTTTTATATTGGTATTACATTATCTTTTTTCCAATCCAGTGGCAACTCACCAGACAAAATTGAATCTGAAAAGATAAAAGAGTGGTCTAGATAAAACTGAACTAAGCTCTCTTAAGAACAAGGGAGGATATATTCCATGGGTCCTGGGGCTTTATTGATGTTAAATTTTGTCACACAAATGATGGCAGGGTAATTTTACTGACAAAGTACCAACATGAAAAAAAAATTCCATTCAGTCCAATTTACTCATCAATTTTTTTCGTTTCCTCCTCTGTCCCGAAAATAACAAGTTAAAAGATGTCAATGTTCAATACACCACTCCCGCTTGAGCAACCCCTAACAGCATGCCAGTGTAGTGTATAGGCTTAACAAGTTTTCCAGCAAATCTCCCAATGACTCCTTCCTGCTCATAAAATGCTTGGCAAATATTAGGTTAAAGTAAAGGGAAGGAGAATGAAGCAGCTACACAAATTTATTGCCTGTCAAAGGGAGATCGGGCTGCAGTGATAAGGGAGGGCTCGAGAAACTCACTCCCTCCCACTCCGTATGTGAAAGTATCTTTAGAACAACAGATAAACTCCCTCTCTACAGGCTTACATACAGCTGGGTTTTTTTGTTTACAAAGGTTAGAGTGATGTGTAGGAGCATGAGCGGCTTGTTTCACAGCCGGACTATGTGAATGGGGGAATGACCAGAGGGGGAGGGGGAGTGGGGAGTGGGAGACTCTGCAGTAAATCAGACTGTGCAAACATAGAGCTGCAGAGGAAGGTGGGAATAAGGCAGTATACACTAACATTTTTGTGTCTGGATTGGAGCAATGTAGAAATTTCATTATAGATGCCCTTTAATGTAGCCAATACCAGTACCATTAACTCTTTATTTTTTAGAAACTCATCCAGCTTTTTTAATGACAGTTCCATAGTTTTACCGTTCTCACAGTAAAAAAACTTCGAGACACTTTTTCCTTCAAGTCTTAGGGATGTCTGTGACATTCTATTGGTGAACAATGCACCCGATCGTTTTTGTATGGCCCATTAATGTATTTATACACAGTGACCATATTCCCCTGCAAAGCCTTTTTCTAGTTGTGCATTTCCCACAAAAGTCCAGGGACACCAGTCCACCTCTTCCACCAGATTTTCGTGACTAGCACATTACAGGATATTAGGAACCAGATTTCCTGACCTACAGGTATCCCTTATTATAGCCTAATTGTGAACTTACTCCAGTAGCATGTTGGCTGACTCTGTTCCATGAGGGCGGTGTCCCTAGTGTAAAGGACCCGACTTCTCAATTTGGTACGTTGTGTCCAGTTCTTGTCAATTGCTGACCGGTTTTGCCCCATTGGCACGACCCAGCTGGCTGGATCTTGTATAAAGAGGGGAATAGATTCAAGAGGAAAAAACCCATATACAAAAGGGACATCTTGGAAATGGAAGCAGTTCAGAGAAGGGCAACTAAAATAATAAAGGGAATGGAGGGCTTGACTATGCAGGCAGATTAGACAAGTTAGGGCTGTTTACATTAGAGAAGCGAAGTTTGCGTGGGGAATGTACCCTTATACAAATATTTAATGGGCCATACAATAAACTCTCTGGTGCATTGTTTACTAATCGCTCATATCAGAGGACACGTGGACATCCTTTAAGATTGGAAGAAAATAAGTTTCATCTTAAGGTCGGGAAATGTTTCTTTACAGTGGAAAACGGTAAAACTATGGAACTGTCTTCCAGCAGATGTGGTAATGGCAAGTTCATTGTATCTCTTTAAAAGTGGGCTAGATATGTTCTAAAAATAAAAAAATTGAGAATTACTGGTATTAATACATATACTGCAATTCTGGTTAATCCAGGGTATATTCCAATTGCCATTTGTAGTCAGGAAGGAATTCCCCCCCCCCCCCCCCTTTTTTTTAGCTGTTTTTTTTTTGCCTTTGTCTGGATTCAACTGTTAGGTAGGTGTTAAAAAGGAAGATGAAAAGTGGACTTGATGGATGCATGTCTTTAACCTCAAATACTATGTTGGTTTGCATTTGTCAAAATCCGGGTAATCAATGTAACATATTTCAAATTATTGAGAGAAACTTATCCAGTGAAGTGCAGTAAATTCAAGAATTTAAATGTATGCAAAAAAGTGAAAGACCAGAATGTGTATTAAAAATATTTCAAAAAAGTACTGCTACAAAGGAATAAATCTGTTTTGTTTGTTTTTTAGATTGCAGAGAGCTATTTTCAGGAGGAAGACTGTATCCTTTTCAAAATAGGCAATTTTTGGAAACTAAATTAAAGCTAAAATATAGATTCTATACCTCCTAACTAGTAGATAGCTGTAAGGCTGAGACCAAACTGCACTGCATTCTTTCTCACTATGGATCACAACGTGATCATAAATGTGTAAGAAATCATGCAAGTCACATGCACAAGTCACCACAACAAGATTGTTATGATTACACTCTCAAAGATGCAACTAAATAGGTTATCTATTCTGGCCTTCCCTGCCTATTTTCTGGCTCTTCCAGGTTGAAAGTCAGTCATGGCTGTGTAAGTTGTACGGTGTATATGCCCTATAATTCCACAGGTTTCTTGCTTTTCCTGAGGTCTGTAGCCCAGAGTGTTCCCTAGACCCATATACTTAATTACACATACATTGTGAATTCTCTGTACCTCCTGCCTCTTTTCCTGACAGACCTGCCTCTGAGTTACTACAGGGTAACAAGGCAGCAATTATTTTTTAAGATCAATAATTTTAGAAGAGCCACCTCCAAAGTTTGCTGAAGTGCCCACAAAGCTGTGGAACTGACTTCAACTTCTAATTCCTTGGCTGGGCCAACATCCCTGTTTGTTGGATTGCGGCAGCTTCCCTATATTATTATTTTTTTGTTTTTGCATCTGTTCGGAGAGGAGGATTTTCAACAAAGCTGAGCAGCATTTAACACCCAGCTCATTGGAATTTGGAGGAAAGTATTTTAAAATAGTTCACTAAAATATTTTTTATAAATTTAAACCTGTGCTCTCCATACAAGTACCCTTATATGACTCCTGGGTCCTTGAATATATAGTGTTTCATGTCTTCATGAAAAAAACATATAATTCATGTCTTCATGAAAACACTAAATTAACATTTTTTTAAGTTCTGCTGCATCCTTGACCGTTCTAAAGGAGAACTAAATCCATTTTTTTATACTCCAGAATCTGAAAACAACCCACCTAAAAAACACAATAAGCTATATAATATGACTTCAGTAAATTGCACTTAAAAATAATGTAAGCCTATAAGAACTAGGTGAATTCTGGGTGTTTGTGCAGTGTCAGACCACCTCCTCGCTCAATCACATGTTCCTTGTTTATCTGTCCTGTAAAAGAATTGGCTAGAGATTTTAATGGGTGTGACTAACTGTAACAAGTTTTGCCATAGCTAAAGACGAGCATGGGCAGAACATAATGGTCGTTGACCAGATGTGTGTATTATGGGTTAGTTTGTGATTTACACAAATTTTGCTGTATAGGTTTGTCCACAGAGGATTAATAATAACTGGAGATTAATTTTTGGAAGAGCCATGTGGTCACTACTATATATGTTTTCTTACTTCCCTCAATATGCAAAGTTTTTACACAGCCTGAAAAGCCATATAGATCTTTAGTTTTTAAATCTGAATTTGATCTGTTTTGATTGTCATATACTTATAATTACAAACAGATGAGAAGGCAATGCAGTTCATTCAGTTAGAGAGGATATATCATGAAAAATTACTTGCAAATCTTTCTGTATTCAGGAAGAGTGGGGTAAGTATAGTATAGTATGTTTTTGTGGGGTTTAACATATTTACAAAAACACATTATTATTTTTGTGGTGTACATACACGATCTATATACATGTTTAAATATCCGATCTATAATATAAAGGAAAACTAGTTTTATCTGGAATTTTTCTGCAGAAAATTTGTAAGACTAATAATTTCACAAAATATTGATAGAAAAAACATATTATGAAGTAAAAAATGTCTTGTGTTCTTACAGACAACAGGGAGTTGCAGAAAATGGCACTATCCTAACCACCAATGCAAAAACCACTCTACCCAACTTAATTTTTGTTAGCATGGATTTTGGAAACTGTGGTGGTACTCTCAATTCAATATCACTTTCTTGAAAGGGTATCTCCACTGGTAAAATTTTTTGGGGTATTCAGTTTTATTGAAGAACGGAGGGTAAAGGGCTGTGTCCTACTTCCCGTTCTTCAATAAACGTTCAGAAGTCTGGAAAGAGTGAGGTACCTGATTGCTCGCTCTCTGCCGTGTACTTGACATGTCCCGACGGACTCAGTAGTAACTCTATGTACAAGTGTGATGTGCATAGAATACAAAGTCCGTCAGGTCCGTGCTAGTTTTTAGTTGTTTGAATTGTGGTGTATGCTCATCACACTGCAACCCAGTACTCCTTCCTGACTTCGCAATGCAGTAACCAATGTGCTACAGTTATGGTCATCGCCATTCTTAGTAAGATTATATTTTTTAGACTTTATCATATCTTAACAGAACCCAAAATACATGATGTTAATAGTCTTACATACCTTATATTATGCCAATTTTAAAATCTTCAGTTTATGTAATTATTTGCTGTAAAAGGTTGTATTGTGTATGTGTGCAAAAAATTCTTCAAATTTCTTACATCACGGGTTAGACAAATTCCTGAGAACTAAAGTGATAAACTCCTCCCTTTAAAGGACAACTATACAGTTAAATTAACTTTTTAGAAATTAAAAGAACCTGGGACAGGGAGGTAGGTTTAATTATTCATCTGCAGGTTATGGCCTGGGCCTTCTGTTTAACAGATAGTGCCGAAGCACTCGGAAGCTGGCAGAAGCCATTTTCTTTGTGCTGCTGCTCCTCCTAGAAATAATATTGGGAGCTTGAAAGTACCAATCATTCCCCAGGTACTTTTCATTTAACTGTTTTTGAAAAACGTTTATACGTACTATAGTTCTCCTTTAAGCTGTACCAATGGGAAAGACCCAAAAAGTTTCTATCCTAGCGGTACAACTGGTAGATAGAGTATGTAATTTCTTGAATTTTTTAATAGATTTATTAAACAGAAAAAAAAATAAAACAAAAAAAATTTAAGTAATCCAAACTAGAGCTGCTTCTGCAAAAATGGCAAACCTTGAGAAAGAGCAAGTTTTGGTTTTGCAAAAAAAAAAAAAACATTGAATTGAATTCACAATATTGTATTATTTATTGTGCAAAGAACAGGTTTTAAAAAGCTTGTAAAAGAGGGAGCACTTTACCTATCGGGCCCTTCATAAGTGACTGCAGTTACCATTTGGGAAATTGGAAATTTTGTTGTAATATACCCAGAATACCCTTAATACAGTCATAGGTATTTTTGTAATATGTGATTAAAAAAAAGTAGATACTGTATATTGTGTATTCAATTAGATCAACTGGACTTGAAGTTTAGTTCTTGAAGACGTTTCGCTAGTCATCCGACTGGCTTTCTCAATACAGAATGACAATCTTCAAAGGTTAGTCCTTATCCAGCCATGTACCTGCATCTTAAGGATAAAGGACATACCTTTGAAGATGTGAATGTTAACATATTGGAAAGGAACATGACTGGTTCAAGAGAGGTGTTAAGGAGGCCATTTATGTGAAAATAAAGAAACCAAGCCTAAATAGAGGTGGGGGGTTCAACACCCTCTATCTGCCATGTACAATGCTGTTTGACACCTTACTTGGGCGTTCCTATAACACCTCTAGCCACATCCTATCACGCCCTTAACACTTGGCTGTGATATGCTAATTGGGATTTTCCAGGGTACCTAATTGCCACAGATTCTTGTACATGTCATTTGAATTGAGAAAGCCAGTCGGATGACTAGCGAAACGTCTTCAAGAACTAAACTTCAAGTCCAGTTGATCTAATTGAATACAACAGATATACCATGACCTGGATGAATGTGAACCTTCACAAGTAGATACTGTATACCGTGATTATAATAGGAGGTATTCAATTTCACTATGAATTTGGACCAAGTCAGTTGCAAAGCATATTCGCCATAGGGTATTGGCTTGCTTTTTCATAATAGGTGTATTTCAACCTCATGTCTTCATGAGAGCTGTACAAGGCTACCTTGGAGTCATTGTACAGGTGGGCTTGACTAAACAGAGGTGTGGCCTTTACACATTATCTCATTATTTACACATTAGCTTTATCTCTTTTTATTTGGAAGATCTTAAAACTCTATGGTTGGGTGTAAACACAGGCTAAAGGGGGGTACACGTACATGAACGAGAAAACGGCAATACCGTTGGGTCCGGTTACTGGACATATACTGGAGATTAGTTTGCTTGATGAGGGGGATCTGCCTCTGGCAGTTTTATCAAATACCTGCGGAGAGGTACAGAAAAATACCTGCGAGAGGTACAGAAAATCTGGAAAGAATGTTTCCATTTTATCATAAAATACTATATTCAACCTTACCCCAGACCCTTGGGTGGCAACCTAGTCAGCTACTCTTACACGACTGGTAAATAAATTGCAGGGTAACAAGCATCTTTCAAAGTCTTTTCAGGTACTTCTATATTGGTTTGGAGACATCTGTATAGAAATTACTCTTTGCAAGTGAATATGTCAGGGACAATGATTTCTGATGACTTCATGGGCTGTGGGTTGTCCTAGCAAGAACATGGAAGCCTTCTTAAATACAGAATCTTTCTCACATGTACTAAAGTACAACTTACTAGATTAGTAATGTATAGGTGTTCTGGGGGAGAAAAACTTTCACATTAGGTTTTAAAATTTTTAAGTTAAGTTCTCCTTTAAAATGAAAAGAAAGATTGACAGTTGAGTGGGTTTGGCGATCAATGCATGCAGTGTGGTGTATTGGAACATGTTTACAAGCTGCTGATGATGCTGTGTCTTTAGTAAGTAATATTGATAAACCTTTTCAACAATATAACTTCTCACAGGTTGCAGGGCTCATTTTAAAGGTAAGATTGAAGAATTTTGTTTAACCTTAAATTGTTTGTGGGCCAATTAAGTTGCCTCAAAATATATAATGCACATAAAATCCAATATTTTGCTTAATTGATCACCAGGTCCGATATTGTTTCGATTTGATTTCCAAAACTGACAATTGTACGTGACTAATATTTCTGCAGATTGGGGGTTTAGAGTTAGAGATGTACGTGAATATAGATTGTATTCAAGTGCAGAGGTTTTTTTCTACTGCTGACTGAAAAATGTCCCAGCAGATATATCATTGCTTGAAATCCCAAAGAAAGACAACTGGTCCTATAATTGGTTGTATCTGAGCTATAAATTAGGGTAATGTGGTTCAGCTTAAAAATCTTCCTTTTTTTCAGAAACTAAATGGAGAATGGTGGAATGTTCTAAATTGCCTGACAACTCAGAAAAAAGTCTAAGCTCTTTAGATCTAGAAAAACTGTCGAAATTGTGTGGATCTCATGAGAGTAAGTGTAATATAACCAACGGTCAGAAATGTATAATTATATACCTCTTTTGACCTGTATCCCACTTTTAATGGTACATTCACATGTTTGTTTACTCTTCATACTTCGTGTCTGGTGTTTGCTGTTTGTGTCAGTGTTTGTATTTGGTAAAAGAACTTTTGCAGAATGAGCAAGCACCAAGCAAAAAAATATGTTGAATTTTAAAGCAATTTAGCCATAATAAACACTTCATCTAAGGGTAGATGAGATTAATTGAAAAGGCCCAATTATTCCCTTGCTTTGTACAGGTAAGTGGGGCTATTTTTTTTTTTTTTTTTAATCTGTCTGGATTTGAGCTCTTCCGTTCTGTGCCCATTCCTAATAGCGCTATATTATTATTGTGGATTTATATAGCGGCAACCTCTTCCGTATACTTACAATTACATGTGAAACATTCACATCAGGCCCTGCCCGAAGATCAACAATCTAAGCACATTATTTGACACATACACCTATCAGTATGTCTTTATGTTGTGGGAGACACCGGAGTGCCCGGAGGAAACCCACGCAAGCACAGGGAGAACATACAAACTCCTTGCAGATGTGTCAAGGGTGGCTTTGAACTCAGGACTCCAGTGCTGCAAGGCATCAGTGCAACCTCTGAACCACTGTGCTGAACAATTTTATTTTATTTGTTTTTATTTACTCCTTTGTTACAATCCTCTGTATTGTGAAAATGTACAGTGCTACATACCTAAGTATGTTTGTGATTTGTTCCTTAGCCTGAGGCCCCCAACAACAACATTCTCTTTAAGGTTTACTTTAAATAACATTTAAAGATCTTGAAGGTACATTGTTTCTTTGGTTTACATTTGTTCTATGGAAACCTAAGCATAGTATATAATAGAGTAGAGATTCCCCCCAAGTTTGTCTTTCTTGAAAACTAATGCTAAAATGTAAATAAATGTGTGTGTAAGTATTAAAATTTGTAACTAGATGCTGCAAGTTTGATTTTTGAATCATTGTGGAAAAACCATATGTGATACTGACGATTTATAGATCTTATATGCCCTCTTTACAGTAAATTAAAATGTGTTTTTTACAGAAGGATCACAGGCAGGTACCCAGTACTTACAAGAAAGCTCTGTCTCTGTTGGAGACATTAGAAAATTCACATGATGTGATATTAGGTATATTGTTTGTGAGGAAAATCTGAAAATTCAGATTAGTGATAAATAAGCGAGAAACCGATCTCTTAGGAACTACAAATGCCTATCAAAACTATTTATTTTGAAGCTTTAATTCTCAATGTTATGCTATTGCAAAGAAAAAGTAGTATCACAGCTGTTCTTTTAACTTTTGTAAACTGGTGATCATTACAGAACTGGACATGTTCCATGCAAAATTAGAATGGACTTGTCACCGTTATGCTTCTGTTGGTGGCCGATAGATAATGTGTTTAATATGTCATTTTCTCTCTTCTGCTTTTTTTCTCACATGGAAGGCCGAAAATTAAAAACAGGGTAGGTTTGTTTATTTCTTACACATACTGAATTGTACAACTGTTGAATAGTTATAAACACTGCACCGAATATTATGTGTAGTTAGGTACATACATTACTTGCCTGGTTAATAAGCAGTATTGTCTAAACAGGACTACCCAATGTTTAAAATGTTTTTTGTTTTCTTTAAGTTTACATGTTGCATTGTGTAATTTGTGATATACATTTTTGAGATTCTTTTTTTAAATCCCCTCCAAATGGAGGAACATTATTTGGAGATAAAGCATGTTATTCAACATTTTTACATATATTCATACTTATACGTATTATTAACAGATTATACAATAACTATTGTTGTGATTCTTTTTTAACATGTTCAATTGTAAAAAACATTAACATTACCCTGGACAATAACTACGCCACTCTAACTCCTCAGTAGAGGACCAGGGTTCGAATCCAGGCTAGGGGCATCTATACAAATGTGGATTTAGGTTATCATATTGGTTATTATATTACTAGGTTATTATAGGTATTTATATAACTTGGGTATTATAATAACCAAACATTTGTATAGCTGCCCCTAGCCAGGATTCAAACCTGGTTTCCCATGTCAAAGGTGATGCCTTAACCAGTACACTATCCAGACACTACATTAATGGTTATATATTACTGGTATCATATGGTTATTATATACTAGGGTATTGTATGGTTATTATTTATTAGGTTATTAGCGAATGGTACATTCGAGGGTTGGATAGTGTACTGGTTATAGGCACTGCCTTTGACATGGGAGACCAGGGTTTGAATAAAAGTTATATAAAGTTTGGCCCATTCGAACTTTCAAACAAGTTATGGGGGAGTGATAGTTCGAAAAGTCCGAGTGATTTACAGCTAAACTAACAATGGTAACTTACTGTAATGGCTGTGGCACCTGGGAAATGGTCTGAGGAACATGTACTGTCACCAAAACTTGTTAAAACACTTCCTGAAGTCAGGCTGGCAACTTGTCGGGTTTTGGCGCAAGCTACATTCAACGATACATTCGAGAGTTATCGAAGAACGATCCTTCCGTTTGCAAACGGTTCTTCCTAGGCTTAGCGAATGGTACATTCGAGATTCGTGTACAGAAGTGTCTGGTTAAAGGCACCGCCTTTGACATGGGAGACCAGGGTTCAAATCCTGGCTAGGGGCAGCTATACAAATGTTTGGATTTAGGTTATCATAGGGTTTTATATTACTAGGTTATTATATGGTTATTATTATATTACAAGGTTATATTAACTAGGATATTCTAATAATCCAAAACTTTGTATAGCTGCCCCTAGCCAGGATTCGGACCCTGGTTTCACATGTCAAAGGTGGTGCCTTTAACCAGTACATATTATGGTTATTATATTATTGGTTATCATATGGTTATAATATAGACTAGGATATTATATGGCTGTTATATTACTAGGTTGTTATATTGTTTATATTAATAGGTATATATGGTTATTATCTTACTAGGGTATTATAATAACCAACAAATTGTACAGCTGTCCCTAGCCATGATTCAAACCCTGGCTAGGCAGTGCCTTTAACCAGTACACCATCCAGTACATTCGATAATTATCGAATTTACGATCAAAAGTCAGGAAACATCGAAGTCCGAGAAATCCGGATCCGGGATAGTCGAGAAGTCGGTAGTCCGTTCAAACTCATAAAGTTCGGTCGGGTTCGAGTTCTAGTCCATCTACTCCTCAGGTAGCACCTAGAACATGGACAATGTCATGACAGGTTATTACAACTGCCAACATTGTTATTTGTATTGGTAATCGCTTTGATGAAAAAAACATTTAAAACATGTTTCAGGTGTTTTCCTATCTTGACCAGATTTTTATGTATTTAAGAGGGCAACCTCTGTGCTTATATAACATCTGCTATAAGGTAATACTTTATGACTCTTGTAAGAGTGGGGAGATTTTGCAGTTTATTTAGTTTCTATTCTGACTCTAAACCTAAAAATTAAATCAATTTATAAGTTTCCTTTTATTGGTTGTCACCTTTTTAGCTTTATTTGCACTTAAACATTTTGGTAAAGCAAACACAAAATTGTTCTTATCGTAAAAATGGTGCTAATTTTGCCCCCTTTCAAATTTAAATAAGATCTGATTGGTTGGGGCAAAATTTGCACCATTTTAAACGATAAGAACTTTTATTGAATATCCTGTTAGTTATATTATGCATACCTAGTTGTGCTACATTCTCTTCCATTTTGATAAATCTGAAACGTCCGTTTCTTCCTAAAATGCACACTACCTTGAATGTTTCTTAGGCTGGGTATACACCAGAAGTATTTTTGGCCGACGACTCACAGCATTCGGTCGGCCGGACGAAAATATCCTGGTGTGGGACGACCGACCCGGATCGGACGGGTTTGATAATCCCGAAATCGCGCGGTTCCTATGGGGCCACACAGTCGATCATTCGCAAATTCGTCTGCGGACGAATTTGCCGCGACTGATGGACATTTGTCCCAGCCACGCGCTCGTTAGTAGTGAGCGTTACAGTAGTTTCTAATGATTGGCTAGTGGGTGAGTCAAACATGCTCAGATCTCTACTGAGCAAGTTGAATCAACACAGGCACTGGGTCAAGGGCAGACTATAATGGTCTCTATTAGGGGTCCTACAAACAGGAAGTAGTATTGAAGCATTTATTTATACAAGACAATGTTGAATGGGCAGGGTAAGGTCACTAGTATGGAAAAAATATTGCTCTTTTTTTCTTAAAATTTAATTACATTTGCACTGAACTTCCTTAACACAAAGTGTTGTTTTTCTTTGTTTAGCTGCAGGTTATCGAGCATTGTATGTTTCATTTTCATTTTTTTTGCTCCTTCAGCCATTTTTGTATATCTGAATGTTTGTGAGGCATTTAGGTTTATTAGTTTTTATGATTTATGAAAACTGTTTGTTTTTTGCTACATACGACATAAATTCAGTGTGTTGAATTAGGAAGAACATTTTTTTTTTCCCCCATTTTTTGTGGGGGGGGGGTGGGTTGCTATAAATAGGCTTTGTGAGATGTAATTGTAAATTACTGTAGCCAAAATTAACTGACTCCCAGAAAAACACAGAAGGATTGTTTAGAATTTCATCATTTTACATGTACAAAATACAACATACATACGAATTGATTTGTCCAGAACAGTCATCCTTTCTTGGTATTAGTGTTGAAAGACTGGTTATAGACTCCAAAGCAATACATTCGGTAAGGTATGAGTGTAGGATTTTAAAGGTATTCAAATACTTGTTTGTATTGACCATATATTTAACCCAAATAGGTTTTTTGAATTTTTTCTTTCTTTTTCTCGATTAGTTGACTTCTGCTGAAAAGGTTCTGAGAATCCAGGGTCTCCATCGTTTAATGCACAGAAGAGAGGCATGAGGTAGACAGAGAAGCTGGCAATCCAGGTACACTGCTTTACGTCTGCTTTAAAAGAAAATTTTCACCATAAAAAACACAATCCCAAACAGAGAGCACAAAATGTGAAAACAGCACACACTCTACAATCTGCACAATCTGATTCAGTATATATAGGAAAGGAAAGCTCTGAAATAACACATTCCCTTGCTAATTTTTTTTGCATTTGGCTTTATTAAGAAAGATGAAATGAACAACAACAATACGTTCCCTCGTATAGTTTTGAATTCATTGGTTGTAATAACCAAGTTGGCTTTTAGTTCTTTGTAACTAAGAACTAATAACCGGATATATTTTGCGCTAAGTACAGCATTCAATCTGTCATGACAATAGTACAGCTTATTTAAACAGAATAGATAGTTTCACTTACTTAAGATGGGAGCGTGGAAAAGGGAGACCAAGAGAGAAAGGATAAGGATACTTATTTGGGGCAGCCTTAAGTGTTAGGATTCTATGGATAACTCCACCAATCTTCGTTGTATGTCATGTAGGGGTTATCACGCTAGAGTTTTCAGACTAAAAGGGCAACTTCATCCCTCAAAAATAAAATGGATATAGGTAAATACCCCAAAACTGCAATTGTTAGGAAGCTGAAAGATAAGACTGACCTAAAATGCTGAACAATATTTGTGCCCGTTTCTGCTTCCATTAGCAACTGTCAGTCATGGATATGACATTGACATCACAGTCTATTCATCTAGCTGCCTCCCTTTGAGCATGCTCAAGCTCAATTCCAGCTCACTAAATGAAAGGTGGCCTGAACAAAGTAGGCAACTGAGGGTCATCCAGGGAAAAACAATTACCCTGTGAGCAAAGAAGAGGGTTCCTATAAAGAAGGGGGTCTTGTTTCGGTCCAGCATTCATCATCCAATTTACATTTATGCACTTTTTTGCATCCATAGGGATTGTAGAGGAAGTAGAGGGAATAAGAAGTTGTGGCTTATTGCCAGAATGGAGTATGCACGGGCCTTAACCACAGCAGGTTGGCACTTTGGAGGGTTCATTTGTGGGGACAATTAATGGAAAATATTTAGTTGAATCAATCAATTATTGGCTGAGGAAGTGCATTTATATATGTCCATTATATCGCTGGACGATAATGTATTAACTTTTAGATGAGAGTTATTCCTCCAAATCATAGTTTCTCAACCAGGGGTCCAGGGAACCATAGGGGTCCCGAGAGGTTGAATGGGGGTCCTCAAGAGATTGACAGAAACTGCATGGATCACCACTTTGAATGAATATGAATAAGATGTTTATTTTTATATATTCAATTGTTCTGTATGAATTAAGGGTTATTAATAAAAGCCTTATCGTTAAAAATGGTGCTAATTTTGCCCCAACCAATCAGGTGTAGCTGTCAAATGTTAAAATAAGATCTGATTGGCTGGGGCAAAATTAGCACCATTTAAATGATATAACTTTGAAACCCTGTATGTGTTTTGATGTCTAAGAGATAAGTAAAAATAAGTAAAATGTGTTTATTTAAGGGTTTCCTGAGATAGCTATGCTAGGGAGACAGTAGGAGTTTAGGAGCATTAAGTGTGTGGCTAAGAGGGTGGGTGTAAGGAAGAAGGATTTGGGTATAGCGAACGGGCAGACTTTGCTCTCGGCTACAGGCTCTTAGTAGGGATGGGTTGACCTCCACTGATGGCGGTGCAGCTGCTTTGGGGAGAAGAGATAGCAGAAGGGCTGGAAGAGATTTTAAACTAGGTTGTGGGGGGGGGGTATAACAGTCTCACTGGATAGATAGCCCAAGAGGAAAGCAGGGTCTGCATAGGTCAGGGTGGGTGGAAAGGGGGTGGGGCTAGCATAGGAGGTATAGTGGCATGTGTATTAAAGTGATGAAAAATTACAGGATCATAATCTAAAATGTATGTAGCTCTTCAGAATATCACTGGGATATGGTATTATCAGGTAAAGGACTGAACAGAAGTGGACTGTGTTAAATGAGATTTCCTCCTTAAAGGTAAGTACACTGTAAAATCAAGTTATGTTCTGGAAGCTGTAGCTTTAAAAATACTGTTGCTCATATTTTTTTTCCCCTCTTTATACAAGACAATATCTTGCTATCTCTAGCCGTTGCTGTCTGGCATTGTCTGTTATCTACCAGAACCCCCAAATCTTTTCCCAGTGGAGATTCACTTAACAGAGTTATTTATGGTGTAGGTGGCACAAGGATTGTTAAACCCTAAATGCATCACCTTACATTTATCAACATTAAATCTCATCTGCCATACTGCTGCCCATTTTGATAAACTATCTAGGTCTGCTTGCAGCAATTGCACATTATTTGAAGTTTCCAAAGCTCTGCATAGTTTAGTATCATCAGCAAACACAGAGACCTTGCTCTCAATGCCCCACTTTTAAGTAATTTATAAACAGATTAAAAGAAGTGACCCCGGTATGGAACCCTGAGGCACTCCACTTAGAACTTTAGCCCACATAGATGTAACCCCATTGACCACCATTCTCTGTTTGCGATCCAATAACCAATTCTCTATCCATGTACAAATGTTTTTTTCTAGGCCAACAGTCCTCAGTTTATACAGTAGTGGCGCAGTATCAAAAGCTTTAGCAAAATCCAAGTATACCACATCTACTGCTATGCCAGAATCTTAATTTTTTTTCAATTTAACATTTTTATTGAATTTTCAACAGTGCATATGGTAACAATTCTAGTTGTTGCATTATAAATTGCCATTTTTTTTAAGAAATAAACAAACAAACAAAAAACATTAAAGATTTAACTTTTTTAAAGTGAGGGGTAAGAGGGGGAGTGTGAAGGGTGGGAATATTGGTGGATGCTCTGTTTCTGTAATCGAAATTTATACATTGGTATCATACATTATGCATTATATATACTTTTAATTCCAATTGTTAATTCAGGAGAAGGTTTTTATATTTGTCTGAGTCCATAAATAATATGCAACTGGTCCACTGTTGAATTTGGATGATTTGTTAGCTATGGAAGTTCCTCCATTCTCATTATTTGGTTGATTTCGTCACACCAAGCTTTGATTGTTGAGGGGGTTTGTTGTTTCCAGTATCGTGGCAGAACTGCTCTACCAGCTATTAGGAAAAAGCGGAGGATGCCTGTTTTGTAATTGGTTGTCTGGAAACATGTTTAGTAATATCACTGGAGGGGTGCATGGAATTTGATCTGAAGATCTCATTATATATGTCTATTATATTGTTCCAGAATTTATATATTGAGGGACAGTCAAACCAGATGGAACCTACTGATTGGTGGCATCTCCAGCAGGTATCTGGGATTGTGGGAAAGCTTTTGTGTATAGTGGTTGGGCATCTGTACCATCTACTTAGCAGTTTGTAGTTCTTTTCTTGAGCCTTGCATGCTATTGTTAATTTGTGAGCTGAGGTGAAGCATTTTTCCCATTGTTCCTTTGTGAATGAGCAGTTTAGGTCTCTTTCCCATCTGGTTGTATATGCCAGTGGTTTTCCGAGTTGGAAGTTTGTAATATTCTGTACATTTTTGAAATTAGGTGTTGGGGTTTTGAATTTTCTAGGCAAATCAAGTCAAATGTGGAGGGAGATGATCTGAATTCTTTTTTGTTCCTTGTTGTTTGTATATAAAGCTGGAGTTGAGCATATTGAAAGTGTGACATTGCAGTTGGAGTTTGAGGGGTAATGTTTTAAATTATTTTGTGTAAGTTGGCCAATTCTTGGCGTTTCTCTTTTGTCCCATATTAGGAAGAAGTCTGTTTTATATCCAGGAGGGAATTTCGTTGTTTGAAGAATGGGTGTCATATATCCACACAAGTTGGATATATCATATCTTTTTATTACTTTGTCCCAATTTCAAAGGATATGGTGAAGCAGATATGAGGTATCTATGTCTTGTTTGCGGTCAATTGAGAGTGACCAAGGAAGTATAGTTAATGGCAATATGGATAATTGCGAGGTGAACTCTACACACAATTTGTCGTTTGGGTGGTGGAACCAGTCGGATATGTGGGTTAGTAATGCGGCTGTGTGGTATTTTCTCATGTCCGGGAGATTTAGCCCTCCTTTTCTTTTGGACATGGTCGTGAATTTTAGTCTGGTTTTTTTTTACCCCATATATACCGTGTCATTAGTTGTTGTACAGTAGGATAGGGATGGCCTGAAACAGATAAAGCAGTCTAGTTAATATATTAATTCGTATTACATTTATTTTACCGAACCATGAGTGTAATTTATTAACCCAAGTGCACAGGTCTGAGGATATAATGCCCAGGGTGGGGAATTTTTTTCTATAGAGTTTATTAAGGTAAGCTGTGAATACCCAGATAGGTGATTGTGTCTTCTTGTATCTTGAAGGGAAAATTGCTTTTTATAGATGTTATATTTTCATCGGGGAGAGTAATATTTAGATAGTTGGATTTTTGGTAGTTTACTTTGAAATTGCTTAGTGATCCGTATTATTGGATTTCCGTGAGCCTTTAGGGATGGATATGTGTGGGTTTGAGATGAATAAAAGGAGATCATCTGCATATAATGCTAATTTGTGTACTGTTTGATGGATTTTAATGCCTGAAATATCTGGATTGTTTCTTATTGCGTTCGCCAGGTGTTCCATGGTTAGTATGTATAAGAATGGGGGTAGGGGGCAGCCCTGACGTGTGCCATTGAATAACTGAAAGGGTTTGGATAGTATGCCATTTACTCTGATTCTGGCGGAGTTGGAGTTATATAATGCCATGATTCTGTTTAAACAGGTTGGGCCAACTCCGGCTTGTGACAGTGTTTGTTCAAGGAATCTTCAGTTGACCCTATCAAAGGCCTTCTCTGTGTCTAAGGAGAGAAGGCACATTGGGATTTTATTTTTCTGGGCTTGGGCTATCAGCATGATAGTTTTGATCTATCTCTACCTTCTCTCCGCGGGACAAAACCAACTTGATCCCTGTTTATCCATGAGGGAATGTGTTTTTGCATTCTTGTGGCTATCATTTTGGCATATAATTTTTTATCTATATTGATTAGTGAAATAGGGCGGTAGATGCCACAAGTAGTGGTATCTTTATTTGGTTTTGGTAGTACAAATATGTGTGTTTCTAGTGACTGTGGGGGGAAGGGGCTCTCAGGGGAAACTTTGTTAAAAGGCCTCCAGAAGTAGTGGGGATAGTTCTTTCTGAAATTTTTTGTAGACGGGGGAGGTATATCCATCTGGACCTGGGCTTTTGTTTCCTTTAAGGGTCTTGATTGTTTGTGTAAATTCAAATATAGTGAAAGGTGATTCTAGTTGCTGTGTTTGTTCAGTTGTGAGTAGGGGTAAGGCTGTTTTCATGATGTATTGCTGAATAGCTTCTTCATTGTTTGGGGTGGTGATGAAGGGTACTGAAGGTTTTATGGAATATAATTTAGCATAGAATTTCTGAAATTCTTCAGCGATGTCCTCAGACCTGTGCACTATTGCATCACCGGATGTTTTAATCTTAGGAATATATGTTCTATGTTTCCTATCTCTTAGAGAGTTGGCCATGGGTCTGCCGCATTTATTGCTATATTCATACATAATTCTGTTTTTATAGTCTTGTTTGAGAGTATTTTTTGTTGAGTGTGTGGAGTAAGTTGTTTCTAGCTTTGTTTAATTCTTGTCCGATTTGTGGGTCTCTGTGGAGTTTGTGGTTTGCTTCTAATTTGAGTACTTTGTTTGGATTATGTCTTGTATACATATTTGGTCTTTTAGGAGATGGTCATTAAGTCGCCAGGCTGTTTTTTGTGTAATTTGGCATTGTAATGGTCAAATATGAAGGCGCATTGTCTGACCATATGGTTGGGCCTATTGTGCATCTGGGTTTCCAGGAGAGTAGTTTGTGTGAGGAGAGCAGTAGATCGATTTTGCTATAAGTGTTGTGGGGGGCTGAGTAATATGTGAAGTCTTTTGTGGTTGGGTGAAGAGTTCTCCACGTGTCTATGAGTTGCAGGTCGTGTAGCTTTCGTTTGAATTTATTCAGCATTGTATACGGGATATGGGAGTGTCCTGATGTGGAGTCTATATTTGGGTCTATAACGAAACTGAAATCTCCTCCTATTATAATATCGCCTTCAGCAAATTTGTTCAATTTCTCTAAGTATTGTATGCCTGTGGATACTTGAGATTGGTTGGGTAAATAAAAATTAGCCACTGTTAGTGTATGTTCATTGAAAGTGATATTAAGTATGAGGTAACATCCATTTTTATCAATTAAAGAGTATTTGATTGTTATTGGGAGTCTTTTGAGAAATACAATGGAGACTCCTTTTGTTTTTGCTTCTGTATTAGAGCTATGGACCCATTGGGTGTAGTGTTTATCCAATATTGATAGGATTGAGTTTGTTTTAAAATGTGTCACTTGCAACATGATTATGTCAATTTTTTCTTGTTGCATATGGTGTAGGATTTGTGACCTTTTTTGCAGAATATTTAGTCCTCTAGTGTTTAGCGTGCAGACCCTTAGTTCCGTCTCCATATTTTTGTTTTGGGGGTTGAACCTGAGCATCCACTCTAATAGAGGTTAGGGGAATGATTGGGGGGGAGGAGGTAGGGGGGAAGGGTTTGAACAGTTGATGAGTATCTTCTTACATTGTGTCACCTGTGGAAAAAATAGCATATATGCATTTTGTATAGGAGTATAGGAATACTATGAAAACAAAACACATTTTTAAAAAATACAACATCAATAACAAAAAAAAATAGTAAGTGTTGCCAGGTTGTAATCAGACTAAAAACTTTTAACCAAGAACCTCTCCTTTCCCTTGGGTGGTAATATACCCTTTAGGGGTTGTAGCCTGGTGGGTGTCTCATCCAAGGACACTGTGTGCCGCCTTAGGCTTTCCCATAGTGCCGCTGAGGTGGTTTTTATACCGCTTTTGGGGTTGTGAGCGGTGTTAGACAGGGATCAGGACCGGGAGTTCTCAATGCATGTGTCTGCACAGGACCCGCGCCAAGCCACGCCCCCAGAATCTTAATTCTTAGTTCTTTATAAAAACCAAGTAAATTTGTCACGCCCCCAGAATCTTAATTCTTAGTTCTTCATAAAAAAAAAATTGTCTGGCACAATCTATTTCTCGTAAATCCATGCTGACTACTACTAATAAGATCAGTTCTGAAGTCAAAGTCAAGGATATGATCCAGTAACAAAGTTTACATCACCTTCCCTACCACTGATGTTAGGCTTACAGCTCTATAGTTACCAGGTTGGGAACGACTACCTTTTTTTAATATTGGTATTACATTATCTTTTTTCCAATCCAGTGGCACATCACCAGACAAAATTGAATCTGAAAAGATAAGAAAGAGTGGTCTAGATAAAACTGAACTAAGCTCTCTTAAGATACAAGGGAGGATATATTCCATGCGGTCCTGGGGCTTTATTGATGTTAAATTTTGTCACACAAATGATGGCAGGGTAATTTTACTGACAAAGTATCCAACATGAAAATAAAAATTCCATTCAGTCCAATTTACTCATCAATTTTTTTCAGTTTCCTCCTCTGTCCCGAAATATACAAGTTAAAAGATGTCAATGTTTCAATACACCACTCCTGCTTGAGCAAACCCCCTAACAGCATGCCAGTGTAGTGTATAGGCTTAACAAGTTTTCCAGCAAATCTCCCAATGACTCCTTCCTGCTCACTAAAATGCTTGGCAAATATTAGGTTAAAGTAAAGGGAAGGAGAATGAAGCAGCTTACACAAATTTATTGCCTGTCAAAGGGAGATCGGGCTGCAGTGATAAGGGAGGGCTCGAGAAACTCACTCCCTCCCACTCCGTATGTAGAAAGTATCTTTAGAACAACAGATAAACTCCCTCTCTACAGGCTTACATACAGCTGGGTTTTTTTGTTTACAAAGGTTAGAGTGATGTGTAGGAGCATGAGCGGCTTGTTTCACAGCCGGACTATGTGAATGGGGGAATGACCAGAGAGGGGAGGGGGAGTGGGGAGCTCTGCAGTAAATCAGACTGTGTGCAAACATAGAGCTGCAGAGGAAGGTGGGAATAAGGCAGTATACACTAACATTTTTTGTGTCTGGATTGGAGCAATGTAGAAATTTCATTATAGATGCCCTTTAATGTAGCCAATACCAGTACCATTTAACATTCTTTATTTTTTTAGAAACTCATCCAGCTTTTTTAAATGACAGTTCCATAGTTTTACCGTTCTCACAGTAAAAAAAACTTAGACGAAACTTTTTTCCTTCAAGTCTTAAGGGATGTCTGTGACATGTTCTATTGGTGAACAATGCACCAGATCGTTTATTGTATGGCCCATTAATGTATTTATACACAGTGACCATATTCCCATGCAAAAGCCTTTTTTCCTAGTGTGCATAATTCCAACAAAAGTCCAGGGCACACCAGTCAAATATCTTTCCAAAATGTATTTTCAATGTTTCAGTGTTATTAGAAACACTTTCCTCAGGATAATTATCTGCATAATTGTAACTTATCCAACCTGTCTTCATATTCAAGCTCCCTCAGTCCCCTTATTAATTTAGTTTCCCTTCTTTGAACGGTTTCCATTTCCAAGATGTCCTTTTTGAATAAAGGATTCCAAAACTGCATATTAAAGGGGATGTTCAGTGCAAATATATATGCTTTTAAGAAAAAACAACAGTATTTTTCATCCCAATGACCGTTACCTGTCGATTCAGAATTTTGTCTGTGAATAAATGAATGCTACCGAAATACTGACTTCCTGTTTGCAGGACCCCTAAAAGAGATAGTTATGGTCTCGCCCTTGACCCAGCGCCTGGGTTGATACAGTTGCTCAGTAGAGATCTGAGCATGTTTGACCCATCCAACAGCCAATCAGTAGAAATTACGGTTAGGAACATTCCAAGAAAGTGGTGCATCCTGGGAAGGAGATGGACTGTTAGAACCTGAAATGCTAGCCCTTTGTTGTCAACAGCAAGGAATAGCAATGGGTATGAAATCAATTGACTTTTCAAAATGGAAGATCATATGTAGCATAACTAGGTAAGTATAATACTAAGTAAGAATTTTAAAAATGACATTTTCCACTGAACTTTCCCTTTAGGGCCTTACCATTGCTTTCTAAAAAGAGAGAATAATATTTTTTCTCTCCTGAATCCATACAAGAAATTATCTTGCAGTCTTTAGCAGTTGCAGCCTTGTAGTCTTTGGCACTGCTTGCTGCATTTAAGTTTGTTGTCAACTACAAATCCAAGATCCCTTTCCAACAGATTCACTTAACACAGACATTTATAATATATGCAGCACAAGGATTTTTAAGCCCAAAATGCACCTTACATCAATCAACATTGAATTTCATCTGCCACTTAGCAGTTCTATGTAACAATTTATCTAGATTCGCCTGCAACAATTTCACATCATCTGTAGCTTTTAATGGTCGACAAAGTTTTGTGTCATCCGCAAACAGAGACCTCACTGACAATACCTACTTCCAAATCATTATAATCAGATTAAATCGAAGTGGCCCCAACACAGTACCCTGTGGCACATCCCTTAGAACTATAGTCCACATTGATTAACAACTACTCTTCGATCTACTGTAACCAATTCATCAACCAATTTTTTATCCTTGTACAAATGTGTCACTCAAGATCAACCGACCTTAGTTTATACACAAGATGCCAGCCAAATACTCAAACTATTATCATCACTTTTTCAGTGGACATACCCGTTAAAGGTTCATTAATATGGGTGAAACTTAACTACTTCTACAAAATAATTATTTAAGTAATGCATTTTGTGTCTCACTGTGCCTAGAGAAGTGGGAAAATGAAAGTGTTTGTATTGTCACTTCAGTGAAATGTTTTTGCTGCATTTTGTTGAGGAATTCCAAGTAAAACCATGTGACAAGTGACATTTTATTTAACAGATTTAATGTGAATTTTACTAGAGATTTAAGTTATATGCCTGTGATTAGAATTCAAAACATATTTTAGGATAGTTTCTAAAATGTATATATGGAACCTTTGGACATACTGCTGTTATGGATGACACCATAAGACAAGGGTGGCCAACATGGCCTGCCCATGATCCACCCATAACCACGATCACTCTCCAGTTCTGCAGGCTGCAAATTTTCTCAAAAAGGCCACGTGTTGGGCAACCCTGCCACAAGGTGTCAAAACCTATTGCAATTTTTTTGTGTTATTCATATTTTAAGTGGATTAAGAAGCATGTAAACCATCAAAAGCTTACTCTGTTTTGTTTTTATCTTAACTGAATTATTTGTAAAAAGAAATAATAAAAAAAACAGTTTTTTAGTTATTTTTCTGCAAAAGCCATTTTGTAAACTGAAATCAATTACTTATAACAAACAACATAAAATAAACAGAAATACAAAAAAAGGGTGTCATTGTAAGGATGATATGCTGTATGTAAAAGATTTTTTATAAAGACAAACTAAATTTTCAATGTGCATTGCCCAATTTCAGCTACCGTATATACTCGAGTATAAGTCGAGGTTTTCAGGCTGTGAAAACAGCCTGAAAACTGAACCTCGACTTATACTCGAGTCAGTCACTTACTGATGGAGGATCCGGCTGCCGCGTCCACTGATGGTCACATCCACTGACGTCCCGACTCGCGCGGGAAATTAGACCGGCGCCGAGTCGTGACGTCAGTGGATGCGACCATCAGTGGACGCGGCAGCCGGATTCCTCCATCAAGTGCATGATGTCGGGGGCCCGGACTCTCCTGCAAAGGTAAGTTGCAGCATTAGTAGTAGTGTAGTGTAGTGGCAGGGTGAGAAATGGGTGCAGGAGTAGTGTAGTGTACTGTAGTAGTGTAGTGTATGGCAGGGTGAGAAGATGGTGCAGGGAGTAGTGTAGTGTACTGTAGTAGTGTAGTGTAGTGGCAGGGTGAGAAGTATGGTGCAGGAGTAGTGTAGTGTAGCTGTAGTAGTGTAGTGTAGTGGCAGGGTGAGAAGATGGGTGCAGGGAAATAGGTTTTATTCCTGGGGCTGGAGGGGAGAGTAAGGAGTCAGGGACAGGGTAGTGTGTTTTGGGGTTAGTGTGTGGGACAGGGTAGTGTGTTTTGGGGTTAGTGTGTGCAGTTCCACTCCAGATGTTTCTACTCCCTACTTCCACTCCCTTCTACTACTCTACCCTCGACTTATACTCGAGTCAATTGGTTTTACTCGTTTTTGAGGTAAAAATGGGTAACTCGGCTTATACTCGAGTATATACGGTAAATAAAAGTGATCAACCAGATTCAGTCCTGTCCCAGTTTCAGTTTCTTTAAACTTCCCCATAAACCATTGCTGACAGAAATTTTTGTAAAGGAGAGGAATCTGGATGTTTAGTTTAACCCTATGGGAATTGATTTAACATAGGTGCTTCTATTACTAGATGATTTTTCCTTATTGTCAGGCTGTATCCCAGGGACCATAGGGAATAAAAAAAGAAAATGAAACACTGATTAATACAAGCAAAACAAAGAAAATCTTTTTTCAGCCTTTACTTTAATCTCTAAAATGTATTTAATCAGGGCCAGCCTTAGAGTAAATAGCACCCTGTGCCAGATTTGTTACTGGCATTTAACACCCACTCTAAAACACCCCACTGAGCACATACAATATGCTGCTGAATGCTACTTGCCTTGGCCTGCATCAAATCAAGTCCGCCATCAGCCCTTACTGTCTTTCAGTATCTGCAGTGCGTGCTTGTATATATTGTGCATACATCATTACATAACATGTAAGGCACTAAATGCACAGACAGAACAACACAGCATACAGACATCTTAAGTGAGGCTTGTGTGTGTTGGTGCTATGTCTGTGGGGTGGCGCCGATACATATATTGTATCTGCAGGACTGTAACTGGGGGGACGGGGACTGTGTCACTGATGCGCAACTCTGAACTACAGTTCCGTGACCTAAGACTCAAGATATCTTCAATTTGTAATTCCAATATCCCTTTACACAAAGGGGGGGGGGGGGGGCGGCTGTGGGAGCACTCCTGTGGCAAAATTACTTTATAACAAATAGTGGAAGTGCTACTGATCTGACCAAAACATTAGAACAAACAAGAAAAGAGATGATCAATACACATTACTGGGCCCCATATATCATAATATCTATGCTAGTGATATATGGGGCCCAGTAATGTGCATTGATCATCTCTTTTCTTGTTTGTTCTAATGCTTTGGTCAGATCAGTATAAAGTAATTTTGCCACAGGAGTGCTCCCACAGCCCCCCCCCCCCCTCTGTGTATATTGTAGCAGAGTTTCTCTGCAGGAAGATTGGCCAAGCTTCCATGTGGTAGTAGCATCCCCAACACGTCCCTTTAATTGGAGGTCTTATGCCTTGAATACTAAACATTGGATGTAAGGCCTCTTCCCTCCTTGTTAAAAGCCAGTAGGCGGAGGGAAGTGATAGCCTGTAATACTAATCCAATGTAAGGTCAGGGAGACAACCTTCCCACGAAAATGCAACCAAGCAGGCAGTGTCATCCCAGATAAATGACCCAAGGTAAACTGTTAGGACCTTCAATACTGGGGTTACCTTGACGTGGTTGGAAGTCTTTTCACTTTTATGCATAAAATTGTAACTAAAAAACTCCATGCTTTTACTGTTTGCACTAGCATAGATATTAGGATATATGGGGCCCTGGAATGTGCATTGATCATCTCTTTTCTTGTTTGTTCTAATATTCCTTTACACAGATTAGTTTTAGCTCAAAGTATGCTCAAAACAGCCGATAGAATTTCAAGATATAAACATGAATTAGAGGAATGTTACCTGTGGCAATGGGAAGGAAAAGTAGGGTACAGGTGCTCCCAATATTTCAATTGTCAATCTTCTGGGGTTGTATATAGGATCAGGTGTTAGCATGACATGGTACAAATAGAAAAACATGTACAAAGGCAGTGTTGTGTATCCTGTCTTTAGGCATAAGCTTAGTGACTTTTAATTATCCATTATTTCTCTGTATTAATCGTGCAGAATTGAAACTGGCCCGGGAGAACAGAACACTTACTTTTTTATAGATAAGTGTAATGGATATTTCTTTATGTAAATGCTCATAATAGTGATGTCATACAGACTTACTGAGATGGCTCTGAGTTATCTAATTACATTCCTGCCAGTGAAGCCATATAGCTATACTTGGCACTTTAAAAGAAAGGAGAAATTGCTAAACTTAATATTGACTTTTTTTTTTCTTACATACATAACTAATATATATTTTAAGGCTGGCCAGCCCTGTTTCCATTGCCGTGTTTAGGTGCCTTGCTTAGACTCAAAAAACTATTATATAAAAAAACTACTATATAAAAAAACTATTTATACTCATTAAGGAGAACTCATAATAAAGTTACCTTTATTTATTTTTTATTTTTATTTATTTATTTATTTTAAGTACGGTATATTGCCCTTCTCCAAAATGTCTCTGCTATATATGGGAATCCAAAACTGCATTGCATATTCCAAACGAGGCCCTACCAGTGCTTTGTAAAGTGTAGAATAATATTTTTTTTCCTTGAATGTATACCCCTCTTTATTCAAGACAATATTGTGCTAGCTCTAGCCGCTGCTACTTGGCACTGTTTGCCCCAGCTAACATTATGACCATATGCCTAATAAGGAGCAGGAAGCACTTTTCTCTGATGTGTAAGTGTTGCTGCATGCCTTTAATGCAGTACTTATTTTGCTCAGGCTATATATTCCTATACCAATCTTAACCTACTCCTCCATCCAGCTGGCATCACTTTCTGAAAAGCCAAACATGCTCAGTAATAACTATGAATCAGCAATGGGAGGGGAAATTTCAAACCATGAAATTTACACATTCCAACGGTCATTATTTCATAATAAGGCAATTGACAGCTGAAATGTAAGATGTTCGAAAGATATCTAAAGAAATAGTGCTACTTGAGAAGCATTAAAAGTTTCCTGTAATGGGTAGTTCAAATACACTTTGAAATACCATAACATTCCCCATCCAACAATTCCTCTGTGCATACAGAAATACTTCTTAAGAACTGAATTTCTGTTTGCAGGAACAGTCCTGTTGTGATCTCATTCCATGGGTTGATTCAGTTGTTCAGTAGAGATCTGAGAATGTTTGAGCCAACAGCCAATCTGTAGATATTGCTGTTAGGAACATTTTAAAGGGTATATCCACCAGGATTTTAATTTTCTTTTTTCTAGTTTAACTGAAGAACAGGAGGTAAATGCGATATGTCTTACCTCCTGTCCTTCAGTAAAACTTACAGGAGAGCAGAAGAAACTTACCGCGTATCGCTCCAGCGCTGCTGACAGCCTCCGACTACACAGACATTCCCCAACGGATCCTTTGCATTGTGAGCGTTGACTGTCAGTAAAGCCTGCGTTGGAGCGATATGCGGTAAGTTTCTTCTGGCTCTCTTGTAATTTTACTAAGGAAGGATGTAAGACATATTGCATTTACCTCCTGTTCTTTAGTTAAACTAGAAAAAAAAAAAAAAAAAAAAGTTAAAATCCTGGTGGAGATACCCTTCAAGGAAGTAGAACACTGCCCTCCGCTCTTAGTCATAGGCTGGAAAGGAACTAAAGTGCTTTGTGAAGTGCATGTTAGTTCCTTTCCAGCCTATGACTAAGAGCGGAGGGTACGCTCGAAACGCGTAAGGCTATGGGAATTTCCTGTTTGTTATGGCACTGTTTTAAATAAAGCGTGTTGTATTGAAGAGTTCCTGGTGTCTTGCTTTCCAATGTGCGCCGAAGTTCCATATTGTGGTAAGTCTAACCTCGTGGTGGTTTGTGTGTATCCTAAACCTAATTACATTGGGAGACGAGTGTTCTCTTTCTAGTGAAGGACCCGGGGCACGTTTGCACCCGGGTCACCATACTGACAGTGTAAGTCAGATGATATATATAGAGCACAGATTGATGTCTAATATTTGGTTTAGATATTGTTAGTTCGAGAATTTGAGCACTGAGTTTCATGTTTTGTGCTTAATTATTTAGATAAGCATCGTACATTTCAGATGTCAATCTAGTGCCTTGTAAGAGAATCGCATGGTGGAAAATTCCCTCTCTCAGTTCTGACTCCGTGATCACTGAGCATGCTTGACGTCACAAAAAGTCACTTTAGATGTGACGAGTTGGTTATGAGTAGGGGGGGATAGTTAAGCAGACCAAAATAAGATTAAAGGTATGCTGCTACATACACCTACTTGCATGTATTTATTTATAGATTAAGATGTGGCAGAGTAATTTTTTCAGTAAAGATGTCCTTTATACATAATTTACATTTTTCCCCCCAACTAAACTAATAAAATTCGACCTCTCCCTTCCAGTCAGACTATACCAACTGTTGATTGTTTCTACAGCATATGGAGGCCATAGACACTAAAATCCCGTTCATGAATAGACTATCGGCTAAGTGGGGTGCCACAGGGTTCTGTGTTGGGGCCACTACTATTTAATCTGTTGATTAATGATATGGAAGTGTGTATTGTTAAGCAAGGTCTTTGTTCTTGTGTTTGCAGAAGACACAAAACTCGGTCGACCATTAAAAGCTACAGATGATGTGGTAGGCCGTCATCAAGATATCCTGATGATCAGGATCAGGCTGAAATGAGTTAATCGCACTTAATAAATCTTTTTAAAAGTCAGTGGAGTGCAACGTGCATATGTTCATATTATGTTACTGGGATGCACCAACTTTTTTTCGGGGGAAATTAATCTATAACCATAGGAACATTTTGAATTTAAAATGCATTCCCTTAATATAAATATACATTTCTCTTTAGGACTTATTTACAGTGGAGAGATGAATTCTATTAGAGTTGATAAGGTTAAAATCCAGAATTCACCCCAAGACTATAATATAATTTTAACATTTAACAGCTTAACTACAATATCTTAAATTAAATCAGATTTTACATAAAGGAAAATTATGTGAATAACAAGAGAATGTAAAAAGTTCTAGTTTGTAAATACAAACAAAACATAGAAAATAATACATTAATAAAAAACAAAAGTGCCCTACCTGATGGAGGCTCATAGGGAGCATTGTAATATTGTGTGTCCACTTAAACTCCTCAGGAATAATCGAGTAGAACTTGCTCGGAGGCAGATTCTGATTGCTTTGTTCAATGACAGTGGTAGATTCAAATTCACTCAGTTTATGAATAGTCTCTGTGAACTGGCATTCTTGTAAATTCTCAGTATCAAATGATGAAATTCCTATGGGAAGTCAATTGCATCAGTGGTGTTTATGCATGCCTACTTATTTATGTTCATGACAAGTAGAATAGGATTATATTTACTCTATTTTAAATATACAAAGAGAATAAATGTAAAAAATCAGAACACTTTTAAAGTTAAATCTGATTCAGCATTGTTTTGTTTTGAGTTGTCCTTTAATATATTACTTTCCCCAATATAGCCACTTGTGCCTATGCTAAGCACATTTCCATTCCCACAAAAAAAAATTACCTTTAAAGTACCGGTAGATTACCCTCCAAAACTGTGATACTGATCATCTTACCTGCGAGATTTACCTAGTAGGCAGTTTCTTTCCCAGTAGAAGCAGGCAATAATAGAAATGACAGATGAGGACACAGCCAATGACTGTATGTATGTATGTATGTATGTATGTATATATATTTTATTTATAAAGCACCACTTGGGTACACATGACTGTACATTATAAAATACAGAGTATACAAACAAGGGGATAAAGTGCAAGCACAGACGCGGCTGACGTCACAAGAAAGTGCCACAGGAACGAAAGGCTGTAAGTTAGGCTACGAACATTTAAAAAAAAAAATCAGGCCTTTTGGTCTAGGCAGGTGGCCTCTATAACACTCAAAGGATTTCACGATAGGATGCAGGGGGACCGAGGATGGATCCGGATGGTGGGAGGGGGGCGCCAAGGCTGAAGGCACAGATTGGATTACAGTGAGCTTCTCCTGGTCTGCAAAAGGCACTTGGAAAAACGTATATATCTTCATATTGGCTGAACGGATTTTGATGGGGGGGTGGAAACATCATTAAAAGATTGTAAATTCTGGTTACATAGAAACTACAGAAAACTCTTCAAATTTGTTACGATCTTCCGGATGGAATCCTATGAGAACCCTCTCCCGGAGCACGGCGTCTAAGTGCTTGCCGGTCTTCCCCAGAGCCTCTGATGGTGAGTTGATCAGCAAACAAGCACCAGGTTGCGAACCAGAGAGGGAACCCACAAGATCCACTCCCACGATATAGAAAGGGCAGCAAGGAAAGGAACTAACCCGAGGCACAGTAGTCAGGGAGAAGAGGTGAGTCTAGAGTTCAAAGGCAGGAGGCAACAAGCAGGTCCCAGGTACAGGCGCTGGTCAGGGCTGGTGGCAAACTAGCAGGTCCCAGGTAGAGGAGTTGGTCGGGGCAGGCGGCAAACAAGCAGGGCCAAACAGTCCGGGTCAGCAAAAGGAGATCAAAAAACGGTCAAAGAATGGTCAGGAACAAGCAGAAGTCGAAGATGGCAGGCAGAAAAATTGAGAAACCAGAAAACAGGAAAAGGAGTCAAAACCAGGCAATCCAAGGAATTTAGTAAATAGGCTTAAAGGGGAAGTTCAGTGCAAATTCATATGCTTTTCAAAAAAAAAAGAGCAGTATTTTTACATCCTAATGACCTTAATCTGCCAATTCAGCATTTTGTCTGTGTATAAATAACTAACTGAAATACTGACTTCCTGTATGCAGGACCCCTAGTAGAGACCGTTATGGTCTTGCCCTTGACCCAGCGCCTGGGTTGATTCAGTTGCACAGTAGAGATCTGAGCATCTTTGACCCATCCAACAGCCAATCAGTAGAAATTACTGTTAGGAACATTCCAAGGATGTGGTGCATCCTGGGAAGATTAAGAACCGTTAGAACCTGAAATGTCAGCTCACTAATGTCAACAGCAGGGAACAGCAAAGGGTATGAAATTAACTGATTTTTCAAAATGGAAGAGAATATGTAGAATAACTAAGAAGGCATTACACTAACAATTTAACAAATATTGATAATTTCCACTGAACTTTCCCTTTAAGAACAGGAAATATCACTGAACTGGCAGCATGAACTAGTAGGAAAAGAGAATTTTAAATAGGCCTGGATATGTGATTAACCTGCGAAGCGTGCGCCCAAGCGGTGACACTGGCGCATGCACACATGAAAGCGCAACCCCCTCGTGACACGCACACCCTGAAGGAACTCTGAGCTTCCGAGTGGACAACCAAACAATTTCACCAACCATAAAATTAGAAGAATCTTTTCTAGATTTGTTGGCTGATATTTGAGCCTGTTCCTGAGCCTGAGAAATAAAAGACTTCAGTTCAACAGTCCTTTGTTTTAATATTTCCAGACGAAATTGAATAACTCTAGTTATCGGACAAAATCTGGGAATACAAGTTCCAACCAGTCCAGAGATCTGTGTGTTGGGTATAATAGACAGTGAAATGTGGTCCAACTATCAGCACATACTTCTCAATCACATGCTTTTTTATGCTCCCAAATGTATTGTACTCAAATGGATGGCCTCGGAAGCCCGGATCATCAAACTGTGGCTGGAAACGGTCAATAAAGACCTCCCATTTCAGAACATAATCTACAAACACAGGAAATGCCCAACAAAACATACCAAGGTATGGGAACCATGGTACTCCAGTGCAGCCACCACCACTAGCTACTGTATCTCCTTTGAGGTGATAAATATTAGGTTTGAAATGCATTTTATAGCAGTGTGTAAATTTATATAATTTAAAGGTCATCTCTCAAGACGCTCTCTGGCCTCCTCCCTCTCCTTTTCCCCTTTTTTCCCCTTACCCGAGTGGTTTATAACACTCCAAATTACAACAGAGTTTATTAAATGCTATAAAATACACTAGTGTTTAAATAAAGGCTAAGACGGGTGTATAAAATATGTTAACTGCATCCATCTATAAATAATGCTAAAGACATAGTTATTGTTATGTTTTTGTTTTTATTGTTAATACAGGGACAATTGTTGAAATATAATTATGCTGAACTTATAATTGCAAATGTATAAGTTTACTGATGTATCCAATACTGTCTCTATATGCTGGTGTCAAAATGTCTTATTTTCTCTGCAAAATAACATCAATAAAATTAATTTTAAAAAAAATTGTACTCCTCTGTCATATACAATATCATCAAGAACCCCATGAAGACGGACCACATCTCTGATGAACACCTAAGATTCCCTTAGATTTCAGTAGTTCAACACTGAAATCCATGCTAAGCATGCCCCAAGGGCGATTAGGAAGAGGTAAAAGGCATAATACGGTCTTTGTCTAGGAGTTTTATTTCTGGCACACCTTACACAGGAAGAAACAAACTCTTTACAGTCTTTGGACAACTTGGGCCAGCTAAATTTTCTCTTTAACAAATCAAATTTCTTGTGAAAACTAAAATGGCTGGCCAAAGCATGACAATGACCATACTGAAGATCTCACAGGTTCAGGAACAAATATCTTATTGTTAAAGTAAATAAAACCATCTTGAGAAGGCGAAAGATAAGAGAATGAGCAATATTAGTGTGTAGCAGCAAGAAATTCTGTCTCAAAAGAACTGTGTCAGGTAGATTGGGTGTGACATCTTCCGAGCACTGCCTAGACAAGGCATCAGCTTTACCGTTCTTAGATCCGGGATGAAATGTTATGTGGAAATTAAACCTGGTAAAGAAAAGAGCCCATCTGACTTGGCATAGTCTTAGTCTTTTTGCAGTTTGTAAATACTCCAGATTCTTATGATCCGTGAAGATAGTAATTGGGTGGTAGGCACCTTCAAGTAAATATTGCCATTCTTCTAGGGTCGATTTAATGGCTAAAAGTTCACAATCCCCAAAATCATAGTTACATCATAGCGAGATCTTCTGGTACGTTCTTTGTGATGAGAGAGATGACCGAGTGATACCTAAATGCATGGGAATGGGGTCTGCCAAACCAGAAGAAGAGGCAGCAGAAGATGATTCACAGAAGACGCGGTTAGCACCCATTCTTTCCAAGCTTCTCTCTCGTAAACATCTATCTATTTGGATAGACAAGGCTATAAGATCCTTCAGAGTTTCAGGTACGCCAACCCATGCCAGCTCATCCTTAAGAGACTCTGATAAACCAATTCTAAATTGATGTTTAAGAGCTGCATCGTTCCACTCTGTCTGTACACTGACCCTGCAGTAGTCAGCCACATAGTCCTCTACCGCTCTCTTCCCTTGAGAAAGATTCCACAAAGTTACGGGAAGTATGAGGTACACCAGGAGACATAGCCTTCAACCTGGAGTCGAGCTGAAAAAACCTTGCGGGCCTCCTGCAGGGCTCCTTGTAATTCGGCAACTTGTCAGTAAAGTTCCGGATTGCCGTCTCCAGTGGGATTCATACTGGCTGCAAGTTACTGTTACGATCTTTAGAATGGAATCCTATGAGAACCCTCTCCCGGAGCACAGAGTCTAAGTGCTAGCCGGTCTTCCCCAGAGCCTCTGATGGTGAGGATGTTGTGCGGCGAACAACCACCAGGTTGCGAACCAGAGAGGGAAACCACAAGACCCAATCCCACGATATAGAAAGGGCAACAAGGAAAGGAACTAACCCGAGGCACAGTAGTCAGGGAGAAGAGGAGAGTCTAGAGTTCAAAGGCAGGAGGCAACAAGCAGCTCCCAGGTATAGGCGTTGGTCAGGGCTAGCGGCAAATTAGCAGGTCTCAGGGGGTTGTTCAGGGCTGGCGGCAAACTAGCGGGTCCCAGGTACAGGCGTTAGTTGGGGCAGGCGGCAAACAAGCAGGGTCAAGCGGTCCGGGTCGGCAACAGGAGATCAAAAACCGGTCAAAGAATGACCAGGAACTAGCAGAAGTCTCAAAGAATGGCCAGGAACGAGCAGAAGGGCAGCAGGCAGACAAATCGAGAAACCAGGAAACAGGCAGAGGGGTCAAAACCAGGCAATCCAAGTAATTTAATAAATAGGCTTAAGAACAGGAACTAATACTGAACTGGCAGCAAGAACAGGGATGAAAAGGCATTAATTGAACACCAGCGCCAGAAGTCCAAGGAGGTGGTCAGGACCCCGGTGCGCGCGCCCAAGCAGTAACACTGGCGCACACAGGAGCGCATCCCGCTCGTGACACGCACACGACGATGTTTGCATAGTTACATAATCACATAATAATGTAGGTTAAATAAAGACATTGCATTACTCTGTGCACTTAAAACCTACGTATTAATTTTTTTCTATGGCATTAAACACATTCTGCAATAATTTACAATTAGATGTTCCATTCATGTTGGCATCAATTTCAACATCTTTACAAACTAAAAACCCTATCAAAGGTTTTCATACAAAGGTTTTCTTAGAATAAAGTTCAAAATATCCGTCACAGCACACTTGTTTCCTTAATGTTGGGCTCTCGTGTAATTATTCATAAATGTATAGAATTTTTTTTACCATTTACTGACAAATTAACAGTTTATATATTTTTATATATTTTACTAACATTTCTATGTACTAGTTATGACTATATTATGTTACTACTTATATTCCTTTTATTAAGCTGAAAAATTGATTTTCACTATTTTAATACTCAAAATTTTGGTGGTGCACCTCTTTTGTGGCACACAGCTTAAAAATCAATGCCATATTACACAAAATCAGTATAGCTTTAGGATTGTGTGAAGAAATCGGGAGTGCCTGGAGAAAACCCATGTAAGAGCAGGTAGAACACAGACAAGCTTGCAGAGGTAAACAGATGTAAACAGACCCATCATGCAATACACATTTATATGTATTAGACATAAAAAGTTAGCAGTATGTACATATATATGAACTGCACCTTAAAGCCTTAAAGTGTATGTATACTGAAAAAATGACTTTGCGTCATCTTAAAAGGATAATTATACTCAGCTTCCCTCCGCTCCTCTTCTTTAGTCAGTATCTTCTACCCAGGGTGAGGACCTGAACCACTAGGTCCTCACCCCTTGGTTCGCTTAGCTTGCAGCAGACTTACAGACACGCTGCTCCGGTAGGCTCCGCCCCCTTCTCTCATTGTGCGATGAGGCCAATACGAAGGCACACCAGTTGGAGAGCGTGTCTTCCTATTGGCCTCATCGCCGATGTGTCAGTAAGTCTATGCGGCAAGTTAAGTGAACCCAGGGGTGAGGACCCAGCGGTTCAGGACCTCATCCTGGGTAGAAGGTACTGACTAAAGAAGAGGAGCAGAGGGAAGGTGAGTATAATTGTCTTTTAATCTATAAAAAAATACATGTAAGTAGCACTTACTCTGCGGTGTGTGTGTTGCTGCATGCCTTCAATACAATACTTGTTTTGCTCAGGCTCTGGCAACTGACCTGACTATTTTCCCACATACCAACTGTCAAAACTGCATGCAGCACACCTACTGTCAAACCATTCCAGCTCCAGCAAAACTGCTTACAGAAATGCTAAAACTTAAAGGGCATGTCCACCCCCAAAACTATAATCCCCCCAACTACTGGCCCCACCATGTAGTGTAGTTTAATCCTTACCTCACATCCAACTCCATCTGGTTCTCCTGTAGTCCCCCCCCAAGTTCCAAAAACTGCCCACCAGGAGGCTAGCAGGTCCATATAGGACACTGCCTGCTAGCTGGCCTCAGGTAGATTTTTGCCATGCGTACTGCAGCCCTTCTCCCCCTCCCTCCCCCTCCCTCTCCCTCCCGTTCTACTATCCCTCCCCCTAGCTCAAATCCCCCTTAATATTGTGCTCCCCCATGTCCCCCAGCCCCAACCGCATGTTTTTTTTTTTTTTTAAAAAGCTTCCAAATCTTACTTACCTCTCCGCTTTCCTCCGCTGCACTGAATGACCGGCAGCCACGTCCGTGATTGGCTGCCGCTCAGCCAATCACAGACGCGACTGCCGGTCCCGCCCCTCTGTTGCATTCGCAAGCAGAGGGCCGGCAGTGCGGGGAGGATCGAGGGGAGGTAAGTAAGAGTTTGGGGAGCTTTTTAAAAAAACAAACCATGCGGTTGGGGCTGGGGGACATGGGGGAGCATAATATTAAAGTCTATTTAGGGGTGGACATAGCCTTTAAGATGTTTAAAAATGCTGAATTGGCAGATGAAGGTCCTTGGGGTGAAAAAATACAGCTATTTTTTCTGAAAAGTACATGCATTTGCACTGAACTTCCCCTTTAAATAACATGTTTACTTGCAATTATATGCCTTTTTCAAAAATAACAGTAAACCCAGTATACATTTAAAGGGTATCTATACTGGGGGGGGGCGTAAATTGCCAATTACTGTGAACTATAATTCCTCCCTTCTATCAGAGCACCGTTTTTTGTTTATCTGCCCACTGTTTATTTAGATACCCAATCTGAACCATCTTACATTTTAACATTTTAAGCTCCATACAGACGTACATCTATTGACTCTATGTCAAGCACCAAAAGCCATTTTTAAACGTAGAGGGATTCGGAGGGGGGAAGAAATGGGGAAGAGCTCCACTCTATGAGGAGCAGTAATTACAAGGCACCGGATTACAAACAGAGAGGCTCCTATTCTCCACCGTACTGGACTTTCATCAGGCAATGCTGGTCAACCATAAGAAGAAAGGTAAGGATTTTTCTTTAACACTGGAGCCAACAGAGGGGAGAAAATTTTAGTTGGGGGGTGGACACGCCCTTTAAGTGCCTTATTATCAATAGCTTCTGCAGTGTACAGATTTGCTCTAACTGAAATAGTGATAGTTGGTATGGGATAAGTGCATGGTGGGAAATTTCCTTTCCCATTGCTGGCTCATAGTAATTACTGAGCATGCTTGCCTTTAGTTAGTCAGTAGCGGGCCTGAACAAGTACTGAAGAAATGCACACCTCTGAATAAGTGCGGCTTACATGTATATAATATAGTATTTGAGGTTGAATAAAGACATACATCCATCCAATCCAACCCATCTAGCAATACCCTCATTTCCTGCCTAACTTCCAGAGGAAGACAAAAAAAACACCAAATTTATGAAAGGGAAAAAAATTCCTTCCTGACTCCAAGTGGCAATCGGAAATTTCCCTGGATCAACTCTACTTTATGTATCAATACCAGTAACTTGCAACATTCCTTGTTTGCAGAAACTCATCCAGTTTTTTTTAAACTGACCAATGAACCTGCCATAACAACGTCCATTGGAAGACGGTTCCATTTGACAGTTCCATTTGAATAAATGTATTCATTTAAAAGTTAAGATGAAGCAATGTATTTTTTTTTTTTACATACACTAACATTTTTTGCAATGTGTGCATTACCATTGCTACTAAAAAAACAACACCTTCTTACCTATTGGTTTGCAGTTTGAACTTCTATTACTGTTCTTGTTTTTTATTCTTTTCCTTCTAGCTGTTGGGGAGTCTTTGCTTGAAACTGCGGCTGTTGGGAAGCTTTCTGGAGTAGTATGGTTGCCATCCTCACATCCTTTCTTACAGCTGATTTGACCACACATTTGATTACAAATTTTGTTATTGTTAAGACTATCCTGAGTGTTTCTTCTTTCAAATGATATTGCTTCGTTTCCAGAAAATATTTCATTTCTTTCACCCTCTACTTTATTTTCATTTTTATCCGGATAACATGCTTTCTCTGTGCATTTGTCATTGGGAATGCTTAGACTTTCCTTTGATTTAATTTCAAAGACAGGAAGAGGAGTCTCCTCTACGTTCATTGTGCTGGATTACGTTTATTCAGATAGATTTGTCATTTCTGAAATTAAAAGTTAGTGAAACATGAGATGTGTGCGTTTTACTTTTTTTTTTTAAAGGGTATCTCCACTGATAAAAGTCACCTGGGTTGTAAGGATAGATATGTGTAAGGTGGAAATGTACCTGCAGTACCCTGTGTCTTTGAGCAGTAGTTTAGAAGAAATCCAATGAGTTTCTCATTGACGCGCGTGTTCCTTTAGTGCATGCACAGAATGTGTGAGGATCCGTCAGGAGTGCTGTCTGTGTGATCCGACTGGTTGGTCAATTCTACACACACACATACTTCAAGCTACTGAGTTCACCGATTAATGGAAGAATAATCACATGAACATCACAGCAGCTTGCTGACTTCACTAATTAATGGAGGAGTAAACAAGTACTACCTTTTTCTCTCTCCCACCCCCTCCCATACCAGATTGCCTCATATTCCCGGCATCCCCTATGAAATCAATCTTAGATCACTTTTTAACCACCCCTCCCAGAGTTAGACACAAAAAAAATCTTTATTAAAAACAATACAAGTTCCCCCTGCCTTTGTTACAGTATTGTAAATGAACTCAAAGGAAAGGATTTCTTACTGCAGTGGGTGTGTCTGCTACCATGATGATGCACACTGAGTGACAGCACTCCCAGCACAGGGGAAGACACGCCCCCAGGAACCAGCACAACTTTCCCATGCTGCTGCAATCAAACGAAGGGGAATTCTGGAGAAAAAAAGGTAGGGGGAGGGTTGGGGAATGGTGTACTTTAAAATAAACCAAAAAAAAATGCTTTTTCCTCAGTGGAGATACCCTTTAAAGCCCAGATTGATAATTTGCATAGTTATATAATCACATAGTAATGAAGGTTGAATAAAGACATATATGTCCAAATGGCCAACCTTTTTAGCCTACGTATGAACCTACATAACTGTTGATTCAGAGGAAGACAAAAAAACAGCTATGGGTGGGAAGATTCCTTTCTGACCCCAAAAGGCAATCAGGAATGATGAAAGTACATATAATTTTCAATATTTTATAAACTTATCCAGCCCTCTATTAAAGCTATTAAATAAACTTTGCCGTTCTCACTAGAGTGAAACCTTTCCTAACCTGAAGATGAAACTTCTTTTCTACTAATCTTAAAGGATTACAATGAGTCCACTGACATGACCAATTGGTGAACATGCACCAGAGAGTTTATTATATGCTCTATTAACATATTTGTGTAAAGTGATTATATCCCTGTGCAATAGCTGCTTGAAATGTGTAAAAAGCCTTAACTTGTCTAATCTGTCTATATTGTCAAGACCCTCCATTCTAGACTAGTGAAACACAATGCTGCGTAGTTCACCAAACAACCACATGGCACCACTTCAATCCATCCTAAATTCTGCCCATCATGCAAATGATCCAATTTAAGATGCTAACTTTATCCTATAAAGCACTATACAATACAGCTCCTCCATACATTTCAGAGCTGATCCACAGATACCGTCCCAGACGCAACCTCCGGTCTGCAAATTATATCCTCCTCTCATCCACCCTTGTCACTTCTTCCCATGCCCGCATTCAGGACTTTGCTTGTACTGCCCCTCTGCTCTGAAACTCCCTTCCTCCGTCTGTCCATCCCTCGCCATCCCTTAATACCTTCAAACATCACCTTAAAACCCACTTCAAGCAAGCATATAACCTGGCCTAGACATTACCCCTCTCACTGACCCCACCTGATCCTAACCGCCTCTCCACTGCCAATTCCCATGTCTCACCCCCATTTCCTCTAGAGTGTAATCCCTTTGGGCAGGGTTCTCTTTCCTATTGTATCACGGTATTGCTGTAAGTAACTCATCACTCTGTCTATTTATATTATTATGTTTTACCTGCGTATGTATGACTTTATATAATATGTATTATTTTGTATGTAATGTACGGAAGATGTTGGCGATATATAATCCATAAAAATAACAATAATAAATGGAAAACATGGCTGGGTACAGTACTGGAGGATACACAATGGACCAAGATATTTCAATCTCTCCATAAATGTTCCGCCAATATCACTCTGCAAGAAAAGGACTTCAAAGTATTTCACCACTGGTACCTATCTCCTCATAGAATAACACAGATTTAGCCTAAGTGAAAATCGGACCAATTTTTTATAGGGATGGGCGGAAAGTTCTGCTGATCGCTATCATCCCCCACGATTGGCCGATAAAATCAATCTATCTATGGCCACCATTGTGCAGGACAATCAATAATTTCAAGCAAGATCGAATGTTTTGATAATAGAAAAAGTTCTATTTAAAGCACTGAGTCAAAAAAACTGTCAGATTAGAGTGTTGTATATGCAAATCTTGTCAGTGATGACAAAAATCTAATAAAAAGGATTGCAACAAATTATGTAGTAGTAGTTTGAAACCCCATTTCTATAGCTTAACCAACATGTGGCTTCAAGCGATACGAAACAGTACCAGGAATTGTGTAGATAGGTCATTCCTTACAAAAACATTAAAGGGTATGTCCACCGTTATTTTAACTTTTATGTTTCCAGTTTAACTGAAGGACAGGAGGTAAATGCGATATGTCTTACCTCCTGTCCTTCAGTAAAACTTACAGGAGACCAGAAGAAACTTACCCGCGTATCGCTCCAGCCTCACTGACAGTCTCCGCCGCGTCCACGCTCCTATGCACTGTGTGCGCACGCGCACACAATGCAAAGGACTGTGGATCCGTCGGGGAATGTCAGTGTAGTCGGAGGCTGCAGGGCGATGGATCGTTACGCGGTAAGTTTCTTCTGGTCTCCTGTAAGTTTTACTGAAGGACAGGAGGTAAGACATATCGCAATTACCTCCTGTCCTTCAGTTAAACTGGAAATATAAAAGTTAAAATAACGGTGGACATACCCTTTAACATTTTGTTACTGGTTTTCGAGAATGTTAGGGGCCAATTTTCCCCATTGAATTCCTACCACTAAGAATTTTTAAAATGTCTGCTTCACTTTAATTTTATAATCATTCCCAAAGATGGTCATCAAATCATCTTTGCTCACTAGTCTTGCTCTCAGATGCATTTACAAATATTATTGTAAGCTGGCAGTCAATGGCGGCTTGCTGTAGCTCAGTAGTAAACCTATGCCCCTACCAGTGAATAGGGAAAGCCTTTAGGGAAGCCCTGGACATCCTCTAATGTCACAAGGATTCCCTTTCAGCTGCCACTCTGCAGAAATAGCTGTAAACCATTTCTCCTATACTGCAACTAGTGGGGTATCAATTTTACAATCCCCTTATCAGCTTTGCAAAAATACCCTCCAATTGCTCCCAACGTAGCATATTTTTCAATGTAATGGGGCATTGCCTAGAACATAAATTTATTTTCCGTGGCACTTTGGTCCCTTGGTGCACATAGATTTACAATCTGCAGCATGGAAATAGGTAGGGAAGAAGTAATGTTGCTAGCATTTCATAACACACATTCTTTACATTTAAAACCTTTAATGGATTCAAATATCTTTAATACAAAATTAAAACCATAGGACTTACCATTCTGTTGTATGTGAAGTAGAAGCCCAAAAAGGAACTAAGTAGTCAATGAATAGGAAACAGGAAACCACAGATCATTCTAGAAAGATAGAAACATAAAAATAATATATATTTTTTTTAAGCCTAAAAATCCAGCCTTGACTTATACTTGAGCCACTCACCTCTTATCCAGAAATCTGGTTGCTGCTTGCTCTGATCCCGGCTGACTTCACTACTCAGATGCCAGAGCAGTGGATCGGAGTGAGCGGCAGCTGGATAAGAGGTGAATGTATACCGTTTACTGTATCTTCTCTGCACTCTGCACTACAGTCCTAAACTGTACCTTCTCTCGGGGGGGGGGGTTAGTAGTCCCATACAGTAAGCCCAATTTCTTGCCACTGAGGATGTTTGGAAAGTACAACTCCCAGCAACTAAGGCATGGGTGGTTGCTAGGTGCGATTACCATTACTGTGTGGAATTACCATTTTAAGGGCAACTAATACTTAATACAGTATCGGGAGGATGGTATGTATTGTTTAAGATTGCCTTATGAATTTGTATTGTTTTGAGGCTTTAGTTGCCCTTTAAATGGACAGCAGAATTCCCATACAGTAGTCCCATTTAGTAATAGCCATACTGAATTTGGCTATTACTGTATGGGACTACTATATGTAAATACGGCTGTCCATTTAAAGGGCAACTAAAGCCTCAAAACAATATTGAATCAGAAAGCAGTAGTGATAATTTTTTACCCTCAACCCTCGAGTCAATCATGTTTTTACTAATTTTTTAGGTAAAAATCTGTATCTCGACTTATACTTGGATCGACTTATATTCGAGTATATACGGTAGTGAGCATTGTTAATAAATTGTATAGGGACAAACAATTATGCACTTCCACACATAATTCAACAACAACAAAATGCATGAAATGCCTATACAGTGAGTTTAAATGCAAGAACAAGTATAAAGTGGCCCACACAGCAATACTAATTGTACAATCCTTTTTAGTACAATTAATATCTTCTAGCGTGTCCAATGATGAATTTTCCCCCCAAAATTGTTGACCAATCACCCACATACTGCCCAACGACCATACAATATTGGACCCAATATCCTACCATCTGTATTATTGCACGCATAAGCCCCATAGCCTGTACAAAATGTAATAATAAGTCATATACTTAAAGGGTATCTCCACTGAGTAAAAAGCATTTTTTTTTTTTGGTTTATTTTAAAGTACACCATCCCCCAACCCTCCCCCTACCTTTTTTTCCCCAGAATTCCTTTTCGTTTGATTGCAGCAGCATGGGAAATTTGTGCAGGTTCCTGGGGGTGTGTCTTCCCCTGTGCTGGGAGTGCTGTCACTCAATGTGCATCATCATGGTAGCAGACACACCCACTTGGCTGCAGTAAGAAATCCTTTCCTCCCTGACTCTCTAAGTTCATTTTTCCAGGGGAGGAAAAGTTAAACCCTCTTCCCACACTACTGTAACAAATACAGGGGAACTTGTGTTGTTTTTAATAAAGATTTGTTTGTGTCTAACTCTAAGATCCATTTCATAGGGGATGCTGGGAATATGAGGCAATCTGGTATGGGAGGGAGTGGGAGAGAGAAAATGGTCATGTGATTATTATTCCTCCATTTAGGGGGTGGGGGGGGGGGGGGGGGGGGGGTGTGTGTGTGTGTGTTTTTCTTTCCCAGATAACCTCTGCCCCACTTTCAGTTTGGGATCTGGCGAATAGAAAACAAGCTTCTTCTAGAGCACATCCTCCCATTGGTTAGGCCTGGGCATAAATAGGTTTTATCAGCCTGCTGATCACAACTTCGATGGAAGATTACCCACGATCAGAGGTAAATGCTGGTATAAGAACGAGGACCTAGTGGTTTAGGTCCTCACACTGGGTGCTTTTAATGGACAGAGGTGGGGGGGTTGGCTAGGAAAGTCCTTTTCTTTAAAGGGTCTCCATTCAAGTGCCCTTTATTAAAAGGAGCACATTCCTACCTTAACAACGACTTCAGTATCACGCATCTATCTGCAATCTATGCAAACTTATAGCAGTATAAATGGTGGTTTCCAGCTAGCACTGTGATTTGTGACATTCCCAGCACAAATTCTCTGCCCCCTGCTGCCACAGGCACTAAGCATGTCCAGTTGTATCCTACTGCTGTAAATGTCTTTCTGAAAAGATCAGGGGGGGGTTTTGGGACAGGGGCTTCTTACAAAGCACATCATGTGTCACACACTTCCTTGTTCATTCTGACTGTCTGAGTGTAACTTTAAAAGCCTATAACTTAAGAACCAGATAAGCTAGTTTACATCATTCTTGGTTTGTTTGAAAGGTGTATGAGAGCTCTAGTATGACCTGTTACCCTTTACATGAATAAATATTTAAAATGTTTGTATTTGCCTTTAAATTACTGTCCATATAGGTGCAACAAACTGGAATGGAACTTTGAAGACAGCTCTTTGGTATTAAGGACATACTTTAAAGACATTTAAATTACCCATATTGCCTCTGCTTAACATCAATAGCGACAAATACCTACTCTTTTATACTTTGGTTTCAACTTTTGTTTAACATTAATACATATAACTCCGATTTTCCCATTTTCTCCATCATGTCTAAACAAGGAGTAGCCTCCTACATTTACAGGGCAGTCATAAGAATTATTTAACCATGTTTCTGCTATATCGATAATATATTTTTCAGTCAAAGCCATTATCTCCAATTCTACATTTTTTTCAGCCAGCCTTCTCACATTTGTAAATATTAAATTACAAGATCATAATCTAAAATGTATATTATAGGCCTCCCCATCCTCTATGCTAGCCCCTTCCCCCTTTCCTAACACCACTGGCCCATCTACAACCTGTAAAACCCCTGTACTATCTACACCAGTGAGATTGACAGTACACTCCCAACTTAATAATAAAGGCAGTTTTAAGTTAGGCGTGTGTTGGTATATTTAGAAGGGACAGTTTGTCGGTACCATGAAATTTGTATAGAAACTTGGAACAGTCATTTCAGGGAACCTACGTCTTTACAAGGCACAAGTGGGTTGCCCGTTTGGAATCATAGGTGGAGAATATACAGCAGTATTGCAGGGCTCTGCAAACCTGGAGGGACAGCAGGCACTGGTTGGGGCCAGTATAGAGAAAGTGGAAATGGGTCAGGGAAGATTGTGGGGGAAGGTAATTTTGTAAGGGTTACTAGGGGAAGTGGGGGACGGAAGAGCAGGGTCACTTCTTCCCAGCAAGTCCATCCCAACAGATTTTCCATCTTAGGTTATGAAAGATATAAACACATAAAAAGACTGTCTCTTGCAGAAATGCTTACAAATATAAAAAGGTTAACACGTTGCTTTGGTGTAAGCTCAGAAGTAGAAAGTATGGAGCAGGATGACACATTGAGCACCCAGGGGACCAACATCTCTAATACAAGGGGGAGAGAACCAAGGGCTAGGAAGGCTAGGCAGGTTTGTAAACCAATAGAATAATGATGAGTAAGGTACCAGGTAAGGACTTAAATGCAACTCAAATTAGTGAAATTGCTTGTTTATTCATAACATGAATATAAAGGTATGGTACGGGAGGCAAATCAGAGGCACCCGACCATTAAGTTTACCTATGAGATTTCAATGAAGTCCATTCCATTTTCTTCATTGAATTAAAAAAATCAGACACTACACACATCCCTTTTCTCTAAACCAACAGACAAGAATAAACTATTAAGATCAGACAGCTTCCACAACCCTAAACTGTTTAATGCAATCCCGAGAGGGCAATTCATAAGAGCAAGGAGAATTTCATCTACTGATAATCAATACATGGAAGTAGGTACTACTACTAAATTTCTGGAAAAGGGGTACAATAAACGGAAATTGGTAAAAGTGTTTCACGAGGTAAGACGTATACCACAAGGTGAATTATTGGTATATAAGGAACGTAAAGTAAGAAATAGGCTACCATTTGTGAGTCAATACAACAATTTGAGTAATGAAATAAAAAAAGTAATCGACAAGTACTGGTCAATTAGCCGACAAGATGACAAAATGGGACATCTATTCAACGATAAACCCCTCTTTAGCTACCAAAGAGGTAAAACAATTAAAGATCATTTATGCCCAGCTGACATCTATACCCCCCCGAAAACCGGTACATACCCTTGCCTCAGTTGCATTTGCTGCACTTCAATAATAAAGGGACCTACGGTCATGCATCCATCAAAAGGCACACTAATAAAGTTAAAAAATTTCACCACATGCATGACATCACAAGTGGTCTATCTATTGAAATGTCCATGTGGTTTTGGATACGTGGGGCAAACTAGTAGACTGATTAAGGAGCGCATAAAAACATAAAATGGACATAGAAAACTTCAAAATAGGAACAAGTTATGACACCTCGGTGTCAAGGCATTGTACCGAGATGAGACACACATATAACCAACTTAAATGGGCAGTACTTGAACATGTACAAACCCCAATAAGAGGTGGGGACATTACAAGACTACTCCTGCAGAGAGAATGTTTGTGGATAAGGTTCTTAGACACTCTCATACCCAAAGGGTTGAATGAATCATGGACACTCAAATGCTTTCTATAATGCCTCGTATGCAATCATGTAATTTTGTACGAAAACTTATTTGTTTCTTTCCACAGATAGCGGTCTGCCTTACTATATTGTATAGAATTTGAATAGGTCAAAGGTAAAACATATTAGAAGCTGCAGAGATTAAATAGCAGATTAGCAGTAAGCAACAGCAGACCGATGTTTTGTATAGAGTTGTATATATTTGTGCCATGCCCTTTATTCCTTAGGTGGTCCATTTGAAACAATTGAAGCACCAGCACAAAGGGACGGCAATACCCTGAATTTATGACCCTTAAGGAATAGTTTTGTAGTAGTAGTTTTGGACTTTTATATGGACTCTTTTTGGACCCTATTTGGACTAATGTGGATCATGTATGGTCCTTATATTTTCTGCACATTATTGCACGGGCAGTGAGGTTATCACTGTATTGTATTATCATGTGGTATTTTTATATGTTTATACCCCTCTCCCTTCCCCACACTGTAAGGTCAGATGGGGAGGCGGGGCTCTTCTGCTGATGTCATTTCCTTCTCCTATTAATAGGTGGTAGTTTACCGAGTATGTTACACTTGATAAAGGACCAAGACGTCCAAAACATGTTGTGTGATAATTAAACAAGCAATCTCACTCATTTGAGTTGCATTTAAGTCCTTACCTGGTACCTCATCATTATTCTGTTGGTTTACAAGTCGCAGTGCTTGGAGGCAGAGCATAGAGGGAACCACAGAGGCAGCTAATGGTGTAAGGGAAGGTGTCGCATATTATGGGAGGTTAGGCAGGTGGTAATGGTAAGGGAACACATTATTAAAAAAGTTGGATAGAGTTATCTGCCACCAAGACCCTACATGGAGAACAGTGTGTTGCCTACTTGTTGCTAGGGTTCAACATGTGGTGGATCTTGTAGACAGATTATTGGGTGGGGCTGGGAGTGACCCAGCGGTCCAGGTTCACATTTGCAAGTACTACCAGCGTAGTATTTTCGGAAATATTTCCACAGCCATATGCTACTCTTTTTTGTTGGCTAGAGGCTCTTTAGTTGCAGCTCCACAGACTCCATAATGTCTTTCACCCAATTTCAGCATGTTAGGCAGAGGCAACACACACCTCCATATCTGCTGCTTGCCTGTCTGCCACTCACTTTGACTGATACTCCTACTGTCCCTTCATTTGGTTTCCTCTTCCTGCTGCCTTCTCCACATTGTGGGATTGGTTATTGTGGGGCTCTCTTCTGGAGCCGAGACCTGGTGCCTGTTTGCCGCAAATATCCTCACCATCAGAGGCTCTAGGGAAGACCGGCAGGTACTTAGATTCCACGTCAAGAAGGGTTCCCATAGGAGTCCTTTCAAGAAGATCATAAAAGCTGGTATGGCCTAGCCCTAAGTGTAGAAATCATTTATAGAACATTTCAGGGTACTAGCAATCGATGCCACTGCTGGTTTGTAGTGTTGCCTCTTTCTGGTGGTCCTGGACACAAAATTTCTTCTGCACATGCCAACTAGGTACCTTGTGTTTGTTTCTCACCCCCTTATGCCAAGCTGCATATAACAGTTAGGCTGGGTACACACGGGGGTATTATTTGTCCCAACCGATCATTCGCTGCAAGCGAGCATACGGCAGGGCGCCCGACCCACACCATCAGATATTTCCGGACAACCGACCGATTCACGGCACTATCAGTTGGCTGGAATATCTGCTGGTGTGTACCCAGCCTTAAACTCAGAGTCCCTACCTGCTAGTGTCTCCCAGTCAATTATCAGAGATAGCAGTGAATATGATTAGATGAATTATTGCTTAAACAGAGTTGGGGAGGGTGTTAACCTTTTGATATGTATTTATGAAGCAACATGTTAACCCTTTATAATTCTGAGCATTTCTGCAAGTGTGTCTTTTTGTGTGTTTATTTCTGCATTCAACCACTAATAAACATGTATTGCTGCGACATACATTAAGAAGTGTAATGCAAGCTGCATTGATTTCAGTGTAGCCATCCAGCATGGATTTAATGCAATGACACTTAGCACTGCAGCAAGTCAATTTCATAAGGGTTTGTGAATTGTACTGATAACTTTACAAGGTACACTTATAGAAACAAAACAGCTCAGAGCTACAGGTACAGCATATTGAAGTGAACCTGATCTTAAGAACAGCTCTGTGCAATGCATTTTAATGGGGAATGTTGGAGGCACGGTTGCCAGATCATGTAAAACATGTAAGAACACCATGTTTTTAATGGGTGTCCTTACATGCTTGTGGAGGTTCTCATCCATCCAGGTCATGGTATATCTGTTGTATTCAGTGAGAGCAACTGGACTCAAAGTTTAGTTCTTGAAAGTCCTGTTGATCTAACTGAATACAACAGATATACCATGACCTGGATGAATGAGAACCTCTACAAGCATGTAAGGACACCCATTAAAAACATATAGCATGGCTGAGTTAGAATATTGTTTAATTGCAATCAAATAAATTAAATTTATTAAGTGTGCCCCTACTAGACCAAATGATCTGGCAACTTAGGTAGGAAGAGTGTGTTTTTATTTATCCAAAACTTCACACAGGCAGCCTTCCTGCTTTTATCAATTTTATAGAACATGTATCCCCTCCAACAGTACTGCTTTAATAGGAAAACTTACAGAAACAACATGGAATGGTAAGAAGTGGAACAGTTTACTTACTTAGAGGGGACTGTTGATGATGAGTGTACATACACTTACACAAAGAACGTAGTGCAGAGCTGCGGCAAAGCTCTGTGCTACCTTATTAAAGAGGAATGTTGCATAACTATCCTATGAAACTGACACAGAAGAAACACTCTTTCTACCCTCCAACATTCCCATTTGAGAAGGTAATAGAAGAAAATGGATGATAAAAGCACACTATATTAGTCTCTTTGCTTTATTGTGAAAGCATACATTTCGGGGGCTCCACTGTCCCCTTCCTCGGGTATAGGGGACAGTGGAGCCCCTGAAACACTGCATACTTTCACAATAAAGACAAAGACACTTATCTAGTGTGCTCCTCTCATCCTTTTTCTTCTATTGGAATATTGTGACCCCTAGGGTAGGGGGTAGAGAGGATAGCCCTATACAACAATAAAGTCCTTTGCACTCAATCCTGCAGTGGGTGCAGACTCCAACCCTCAATGGATAACGAATATCAGAAAAAACGAAACAAATCGAGGGTCGCACTGTATAGGTAAATTCAATTATTTATTGGTGACCATGCATCATATCACAGTGTTTCAGGGGGAAAAAAGAACATGCCCCCTTCCTCAGGTAGAGAGGATTGCATCAAACACAGGCCTTTGCCACGTGGTGTGCTTGAGTGGACTAACTTCTGTTTGGCCCCTTTAAAAAGGGGAAAGTGTTATTCAATGACACTTCTGCTATTTAAATATTATTAAATATATTCTTACATCAGGGGTTAAAGGATAATTGTATTTTCTCAATGCATTTTTTAAAATTGCTTTAAAAACATTAAAGGTGTGCAGAACTCCCCATACATTTTTTTTCCTGATTTTGAGACGCTCTCTGCCTTCAATTATCCATGCTGTGAAGGGGTGTAACAATTCTTTCTGCCTCTGTCACTCAAAGCTAGCATGCAAAAAACACTCCTCCACTCATCCTTGATCAGCTTGATTATGTAAGCTGTATCCTAACAACATGACATTTCAAGTTTTTTGGACTGGCATAGGAGGAGGAGAGAGGTTGTAACAGACATTCCCACCAGCCAATGACAAGTGCTGTGCTAACCACGGCCAGCTAGAAGGCGGGCTTTTAGCATTCATCTTTGCTGTGTGATATCTAAGAGATGACAGCACGGTTGTAAATGTAAGTGATTTTAGCTGCTGGAAGTGTGGACATGTAATGGGGGAGATATTTATTTTTTATATTGTTGTCCTTTAAGAGGTGGGAGGCTCAGACAGAAGCATGTTCCTCTGGCAACAGAAGTTGTTTTTCCACAGGAAGAGGAGGAAGTCACCTGTCCTTTTAGTGCTTTTGCCTACAACAAAACTCCAGCAATGGAAGAAGCCAAATTGAACACGTGTCCAATTAGGTTCCATTCAAACACACCATTTGCAATTAATGACATGGGCACTTTTTCTTCCATTACCATTTTATTATATTATGACACTTTTTTTTACAACTTAGTGATGCACACATTTGTGCCCCTAAAACACAATTGTTACAAATAGACAACTTCAAATACACAGGAAAAGCACAATGTGTTTCTGCATAGTGCATTGTGTGTTACACTGCTGTCCCTCTATCTCACAGGGGTTACTTTAAAGTAAGCATAAATTCTGGGGAAATTATGCATTAGATCTCAGAGTGAGACCACCTAATTTTCTACTGTAAACTATTACCCGATATAAACAAAGTAATTTTATAATATAGAAATAAAATGATTAAAAAAAAAAAAAAAAAATTCAACAAGGCTTTCAATGTTGTATGCAATATCATCAGCCTTCAAATAAAAGGCTGATGAAGGCTATGTATAGAGGTAAATCACCCCAAGACTGCAATAGTTAGAAATCTGAAAGATATTAGACTAACCTGCACAATGTGCTGTTGCCCGTTTCTGCTTCCTGGTTCTTTCAGTTAAAAGGGAAGTTCAGTGCAAATACATATGCTTTTCAGAATACAAGAGCAGTATTATTTCATCCCAATGACCTTAATCTGCCAATTCAGCATTTTGTCTGTATATAAATAAATGCAACCGAAATACTGAATTCCTGTTTGCAGGACCCCTTATTGAGACTGTTATGGTCTTGCCCTTGACCCAGCGCCTGGGTTGATTCAGTTGCTCAGTAGAGATCTGAGCATCTTTGACCCATTCAACAGCCAATCAGTAAAAATGATGGTTAGGAACATTCCAAAGAAGTGGTGCATTTTGGGAAGAAGAAGGACCGTTAGAACCTGAAATGTCAGCTCACTAATGTCAACAGCAGGGTACAGCAAAGGGTGTGAAATGAACGGATTTTTCAAAATGGGAAAGAATATGTATAATTACTATGAAGGCATTACACAAACTAACAATTAAACAAATTGATCATTTCCACTGAACTGTCCCTTTAACAATAGCCAGTCATGGCTTTGACAGTTGACATCACAGCCATTGACTGAATACTAATCCCCTAGCTGTCTCCTCTGAGCAAGCTCAATCTCATAACAAGCTCACAATTTCTAAAGGGGTTGTGAAGAAATACAGCAGTTTACACACAAGAACAGTTAACATGCATGAAGCATCTAGTATCATAGAAGGCATATGCCAATGATTACAGATAGTATATGGGACCATTCTCTCTCAAAGATGTCATTATGAAGGTGGAGTTAAACGTGCAGAAATCAAATTTCATTCTGTATGTAACTGAAAAAATGTTAAACCCACAAGTATAACTGGATAACGAAAATGCAACTGGACATTTAACCGGGGTGCGGGGATCCAGAACACGAATCCGCCAAGATTACAGTTCAGATAACCCAAACCCGACCTGCAAACCATTGCCTCTGTGAGGTTACTGCTATGTCAATAAACACATCCTGGTCTTTACCCGCCCTTGGCACTAACATAAAACCTTTGCAATACCTACAGTTCAACCAGCAATTCTAGTACTCTCGCCTAATCCACCACATGGTAATAAAGATTTATAAATACAAATAAATACAAACTGTATCTCATATCCTCCCCCCGTTTCTACCGTATATGGCTGCTAATAGTCCCGTGTTGTAGATCGCAGCCCCGCTATCCTAAAAACCCGAGATCGGGGCAGAACTGGAACACTGTACCTTTCAAGTTAAAAATCCTGTGTGGCTCCGGTATGGCAGCCATAACCTGACAAGTTGCGCTAATTAACATCAGTGCGCTGTCGGCTTCTATGTTCGTCACCACGTCCCTGCACGCACGCAGTGGATATGGTTATAGTAAGACAACTGAGCAAAGTAGTATGGAGACTTGCCTGTCAGCAGCTGCGAGTAGCTGAGTCTCCCGGCGGTTCAGAAGTCGGATGAGAGAGACATAGCGTAGACTGTCTCTGTGCTGCTTTGCTCAGTAGTTACTGTACCCCTCCCACTGCGTGCGTGCTAGGACGTGGTGACGCACATAGTGGCCGACAGCGCACTGATCACAACTAGCGCGACATGCCAGGTTATGACCGGGGTACCAAAGCCACACGGGATCTTTGATTTGAAAGGTACAGACAGTGTTCCATTCTGCCCAAGTCTCGGGACTTTACCCGGGGCTTTAGGATAGCTGGACTGCGATCTAAAATCTCACTGTCACCTACAAGTTTAACCTTGCAATCATAATGACATCCATTGGAGGAACTCGACTTGGGCAGTGCATTCTGCGCATTGGAACACTGACCTTGGGATCCAGGCATTGTTGCTACAAGCAAAGTCCCGATATTCCTGCCTTAATGGTGGCTCCAAATGTCCATTTAATTCCTTACCGACAACTGTCTGTAGTAGCTGGTCGGAAGAAAATTAAGCCTTCACCCATAGACTTGCAAGATTTCAGTCATGCAATTAAGATAGCAAAATCATCCAGGCACCTTCGGAGGTTTATTACAGACACAGATCTGACAAAGACTGTACTGAAGTGCTTGCAGCCATGGGACCAAAGGGCAGCTGGACCAATCATCTTGGAGTGCAACCCAGGTAATTGCTAGGATCAAGTCTTCCTACCTCATATTCTGCTTTCATTTAAAAGTAAAGTACCATAAAATGTTTTGCCACTGTGTGCTTTGGCAGCTTTTAGTCTTCCTAGTTGAACTATATTGTTACAAGTTAGGTAAGCCATTTTCGTGCCTATCTCAAAATTGGTGCCAGAACCTAGTTTCTGTCTCCAGAGCCCTAATTTTTGTGCCATAACACCTGTCAACTAAAATGCATTTGCTCCTTTAATACCATTCTTTCCACATACACACCCCTCTAAACTACAGCCGAAAGACAATAAATATTGTTAGTCAATGCAGTAATTACAGCTGCCATAGTGAAAGAACTGCTGTCCTTTCACTATAGCACATAATCATAGGGTGAATGCTATACAGTAGCTCACTGTTTTCAGGCACAGTTCATCTACACTGCACATGCTCACCCACTCTAGCTGTGTGACTGATTCTGCATGGGGCTGGACACAGAGAGTGAGGAGGAATGCATACTAACAAGGAGCAGGCTGAAAAGGACACAAGGAGATATTGTGGAAGGGATTAAATTCTTGGAAGGACTAAAAGTATAGAGTAGGATAAAAACAAGTAATTTTTTGTCCCTTTAATTACAGCATCAATCTTCATGCCTCCCTATCCTCTGTGCTACCCAATCTCCTCTGCCCTGGGTTGTCATACAACCCTATTTGGGCAGCATTTGCCCCTATTACAGTGACTAAATCCAGTGTTCTGCAGTCAGGGCTGCAATCCCTTTCTCGGAACGGCAGTGAAAGCCCTGCCCAGACTCTCCCATAATCGGTCTACTCATTCAACCACATGTACCCAAGCACCAGCTAGGCAGCACTCTGTTTGGAATCTAGGGTCCTGGCATGCAGATAATCCTTTACACTTTTTTTAAATGTAGATTCCCTTATGTTACCTTTACCACTTGCCTAGCCATGCTTCCAATTGGTCCCCCTCCCTTGTATTAGAAGTGCTGGCACCTGCCAGTATCATTCTTCTCTGAGGTGTTTGTGTTACTCGGGGTAGATGCACATTTTCTTTAAGAGTCATATTGGTTTTTAGTATTGTCAGTGGAGTAGTGATGCTTTTTTCTGTAATTTTTTGTTTGTTTTTACCACAAAAACAAAATTCCTTTGACATACTGCATAATTACATTTTATTTAAATAGGTCCAGGCATATTTACAAAGACATTACTAGATGCTGGTGCCAGAGTAGTAGCGCTGGAAAGCAATACAGATTTCATTCCTTCCTTACAGGTAAATATAGATTTATTTCATTAACTTAAACTAACCTTAATTTGTATAAAGCTTGTATATTTGATAGATGTCCAGTTTAAATTACATTGGTGTTAAAGGGAATCTTCACTCAGAAAATTGACTGAGATTTGTTCAGTGTAATTGAAGAACGGAAGGTAAAGGAACTTACCCGCGATTCAGGGAAAGTTCTCTAACTTCCCTGCCTGCTCCTGTTCATTTAATGGAAAAACGGGAGGTAAGACATAGCTCTTTTACCACCTGTTCTTTAATTATACTGATAAGTATAAGTCAATTTTCTGAGTGGAGATAGCATTTAAAGGGTAAATGTGGTCCAAAAATGACTTAGGGTAAATTGACAGGAATTGCTTTCCTAAGTATTTTTGCAATTTAAAGGGAAACTATAGTGAAAAAAAAACTTTGTCTGTATACAATGTATAGATCACTTAGTATAAGCTGCCTTACTTTCATGTTTCTGTGTGGCTTCGTTTCTTCACACTGGCAGAAGTTTGTACCAAGCTGTGTAGTCCCCCTCCCCTCTCTGTCTACTCCCCCTCAAGCAGTGACGGGCTGTATACAGAGTCCGAGCATTGTCAGTTGAAAGGACTTTAAATGAAGTGCTGACATCCTGTTGACCCCTCCCTTCCAGAGCTAGACTGCAAGCAATCTAAGTGTGGAATAAAGTAGCAATATGCTGAAGGGAGGGGCAGAGGGGGAGAGAGGAGGACAAGTGGTGCTGAGATTCTTTACAAGTAAGTTACTGAACTCTGCCTGTTCTCTAACTTTGCTAATTGTTATTTACTTTTTACCTAAAGTTCATATCTCTCCCCCTGCTTAGCTAAGATCATAATTACTGAAGAGAGAGTCAGTGTAACAGCAGCTTGTAGTGAGACCTTCACAAACACAGTGACACTGCTTGTTGTCCTGTTACATTTCAGTTGCTTTAGTCTATATATTTCATAGATTGCACTGTGTGTCTTGTTTGGTATATAGTCTGTATTACTGTATTATATATACTGTATTAGTGTTCCATTTGAGTCACTGGTTTTGTATGTATATAAGATATTTTTTTGGGGGGGAGTGGCTGTTTTATAGTGTGTTATGCTCATATTACTGGGTTAATGGTTTATTGATTGTGTTTAGCACTACAGCATTTGACTATATGTTGCACATGGTACATATAGTGTGGGTGAGAGAGTGTGTGACAGTACTGCAGGGGAGCTTTGGATTGTGTGGGTGACAGATGAGGTGTAGCAGCTCCTACAAATCACAGCATATTCAAAGGCTTATATCTCGGGGACTATGTAGAATTTAAAGAAACTAAAGGTACCCTGGTGGATGGGATGACTTATAGGATACATTAGAAGAAATAAAAAAAAAAACAATTTTCTTACTATAATTGCCCTTTAATTTCATTATTTTTTTTTAATAGTTTTGAAGATACTTTCATTTTTATGTGTGATATGGTAGCAGCATCACCAGATCCCCTGCACTTCCTGCTCTAAAACAATGGGATAATCCCTCTTTCCTGTGTTTCCTCCTCCTAATGGCCCCTCCCCTTGCAGTCTCCTTGAAACCTCCTGTGGCCCCTCCTTCTCCTCCTTTAGTCACTGTAACTCGATCTCTTTCTGGTTTCTTCTGCTTTCTCCTGCACTGAGCATGTGCCCCGCAGATTAGAGGAGGAACTAGTATTTTGACCCCAAATTCAGAACCTCCCACCCCCTAACTTTCTAATCAGGGATTTCTTCATATCTTGGGCATGTAGAGAGGTAGTTGATGGCTCATTTTAAAGGTAAGGATCTGGCCTTTCATTTACAATCAACTTGTTTGGAGACTACAGTTCCCCTTTAACTTTTATGTTTTTTTTCATCTGTTATGCACTAAATGTTGCACAAACTCTGAATTGAATATTGTACCCAACGGTAAATAAGTTTGTTTGGTTTGGGCAGTTTTTTTTATGTGTGCTACATAATGTTCATCATGTTTGTGTGGGATGTTAAAGTAAGCATTCGAGGGGACCTATATTTGTGTCAGATGTAAATGGGTTGCCCTTTTGGAATCGGAGGTATAGAAACTAATGGGGAATCATTACAGGACACAGCAACATGGGGAAGAAGAAAGACCAATTTTTAACCCTTTCAGTGCCAGAAGAATTTCAATTTTGTTTGCGCTTGGTGCCAGAAGAATTTTCAGGATTTTGCCCTCAATCGGTTTAGTCTAATTTTACAGTAGGAAAACTTGCAATAAATCAGGAATGTTATACATTGTTTTTTTCAGCACAAAGTATACTTTAACATTGTAACAATTTTGTAACTTCTGGAAATGTTACTGAAAGTATGGGTAAAAAATGCAACAAAAAAAAAAATTGCACATTTTCATGGATTTTTCCCATATTTATTTAAAGTTACCTTAAGGTTACACACAAAAATCTTACTTTTTCTAAAAGCTTTGATACTCCCGAGTACAATGATACCAGATATATGTAGGTACCCCACTTTTCCTGTACAGGACACCCCCCAAACTAAAACTGCACCATCAAGAATGACACCAAATTGAAATGTATAACCACTTCTGACGGTTAACATAGAATATCTACCAAATTAACTAAAATATCCCCACAAGTGAGAGATTTTTAGAAACTACATACCTGCAGGATTTTATGAGTGAGGTAGGTTTTGATCAAAATGCAGATACCTTGGAGCAGCTCATCGTCCAATTAAGTTATTTTCTCACAACTGAAAATCAGAGACAAAATCAAATGTGAATTTTAGCTAAAAACTGTAGAGGAAAGTTCAAACCCATCTCTAACATGAAAGCCTAACCCTCCCGAATAAAACGGTATGCCACATTCATGGATGAACCCAGAGTCATGGCTACCAAGTAACCCAGAGCGGGACCAATTCCAAATGTCAGTAACCGCAAAAAAAAATTAGACGGCTCTGAACAGTCTGCAGTTTTTTCCACAAAACACCCCCCTAACTCGGAAATACCCCCCACAAACTATATATTCCTGAAATCCACACATCTTCAGCTACGTAACGCTGTACATTGTTCATTCATACCAATAATGGTGTTGGCGCAGTTCTTCCTAGAACTTTGCACTTTTACACAATTTTATGGAAGAATGGAGAAAAATACATTTCAAAGTTACAAAATCGCACCAAAACCCCATGTAATGTAAAAAAAACTTATTAAATATCAATCTCCTAAATGTCCTGAATCAAACAGTATGCCATATGAAACCTACACTCCTTCAGCTATGTAACGCTGTAGTTCGTTCATTCATACCATAAAAGTTGTGGCCGTAGTTCCTCGTAGAAATTTGCACTTTTCGCAGATTTTTTGAAAAAAATTAACATCAAACAACATTCGAAAGGTAGAAATCATGCCAAAACCTCAAGTAATGTAAAAAAAAGTTACCAAATATCAATCTCCAAAATGTCCTGAATCAAATGGTATGCCATATGCATGGTCACATGGGCGTAGTTCCTCGTAGAAATTTGCACTTTTCGCAGATTTTCTGAAAAAAATTAACATCAAACAACATTCGAAAGGTAGAAATCATGCCAAAACCTCAAGGAATGTAAAAAAAAGTTACCAAATATCAATCTCCAAAATGTCCTGAATCAAATGGTATGCCATATGCATGGTCACACATGCGGACATGGAATCGAATAGCCACGAAGGGAGACAATGCACGATGGCTCAGAAACAGCCAACTCCAAATTTGAACAGTGTGCAGTTTTTACCACAAAACACCCCCCATAGGAGACCCATTGCATGTGTAAGGGCAAGAAATTTTTTCATTTCTACTATTGTGGTAGGATACCATGCCTGAGCATGTGAGTGTTCGCCTAATTGGTGTGTGGCAATATACTGCTCAGCAAATAGATTTGTATAGTGGACCACATCCTGTAGGATAGCGTCCGTCAGATATAGCTGAAAGACGTCCAGCACTTCAAAAGTACTGGTTTCAACCTTTACGCCAGGGACTGCTAGAAAATCAGGAATTTGAGGGGTAAAATTAGCGGGAGGCCTCCACGCAGGCTATCTTCCAGCACCAGCAACACTGCCATCATCTACCTCCATAGGATCACTAGTGACAATACTAGGACCAGCCTCATCACCAGTGGTACCATTACTCTCTAAGGCTGTGACAGTGTCACTACTGCCAGGCTTGTCAGAATATGATGATTCTGATCCACTGGATAAATACTCAGGGTCAGCATCAGAAAGATAACTTTCCTCTGAGCTGGACAGCATACTGCAGTGGTGGCGAACCTATGGCACGGGTGCCAGAGGTGGGCAGTCTTGCACAGCAGAGTTTGTTGGCAGAAAGCCAGAGAAAGTGTAGCGCCTGTCTGTAGCAAAAATGTCATATGTAGAGGTCATATGCTTTAACATTCAGCTCTGCTAAGTCCCTGTTTTGGATATCAAAATCTTGTCTAATAATGTAGGGGTTAATGGTCACAGTTTTAGATCTCAAACTCTTGTCCTTAATAGGTAATCTATAATCAATTCTATCTACTGTATTGGTCTGTGTCTTTTGGGATTTGGGTTGCAGTTTGGACACTCAGCCTCTAAAAGGTTCGCCATCAATGGCATACAGTATCTAGCAGCCTCATCTACAGAAAACCTCCTTCTCCTAGTTGCTTAGTTCTCTTTGAACTAAGCAAAAGACCTGAAGTTAACCCCTTTAGGCAAACAATGCAAAGCTAAGTAGCTATTTCTCAACTTTTGAACCGGCACTTTCTAGAATGAATTCATTCTGAATTGAGAATGAAATCATTCTGAATTGAGAAAGCCAGTCGGATGACTAGCGAAACGTCTTCAAGAACTAAACTTCAAGTCCAGTTGATCAAATTGAATACAACAGATATAAGGGTAACTCAAGCAAAAAAAACTTTATAAAGCAGAAAATGCTGAAATTTAGCACAAAATTGGCAAAATAACTTTACTACACAGCAAGACTGGGGGTCAGAATTACAGATCCACTAGTCTTGTTGTGTAATAAGCAAACCAAGGGTAACTGAATCAAAAAAATATATATAAAACAGATTGCAGCAATTTACAAAAAAAAAAACTAACAAAAAAATGCAAAATAACTTTACTGCACAGCAATACTGGGGATCAGAATGATAGACCCACCAGTCTGGATTTGTAATAATGTGTTTTTACTAAATACAATGTACCAACGGTAATCAATAAGAGGGGGTGGGGAAGGGGTAGGGGGTATTTGGGATATATGAGGGGTAAAAGACAAAAATTACACACACAAAATTTTAAGAAATATTATAAATAAACACCAAAGTAAAAAAACAGCAAAATAAATGTTAAAAAAATGATTAGGGCTCAAAACTGTCAAAATGAATGAAAAATAAAAAAATAAAGTGTTGATTTTGTGTGTGTGTGTGTGTTACAGTGAAAATCTGTGTGTGCTAAAGTATGTAGATGTGTGTAATAAAAAAAAAATCCCCCCAAAAAGTCAAAAACTAAAAATATGTATGTAGTGTGTGTAATATACTTTACCAGTCCAGCAGACAGGAGATCAGCAGCAGGCAGGCAGATAAAGTCCAACAAAATCCCAGTAGATCACAGCAGGAGAAGTCCAGCGATGTAATCCATCAAGTCACCAGTGAGAGGTGTTGTATACACTGAATATCAGCAGTGTCACTGCCCATGTGACTGCTGATGTCAGTGTGCTCCTATTGGCTCTTGGGACAATCGGCTCCGGTACCAGGTATGAGACCCGACTTTGCTCGTTGCCTAGGGGCTATAGAACAGCGGAGAAGCAGTTTCCCCACTCAAACTGCCGGCATTCTGGACCTGAACCCGGAAGTGCTGCATGTTCTGTGGCAATTTGATCCTTTTATGCTCAAAACGTGAATACACGTTCTGTGGCACTGAAGGTTTCTTTTTGTCCCAAATAATTTAGCATTTAATATAGCACTTTAACTGACGGTATCCTATGTCTTTTTGAAGGAATTAGATCCATAGAAAGCTAGCATTGTTTTTTTTCACTTTGGTAAATTACATTTTAACACGAATTCTCTGTTTTAGGTTTTACAGAATAACCTGGATGGCAAGCTAAAAGTTGTTCACTGTGATTTTTTTAAGTTAGATCCCTTGGGAGAGGGATCCATGCAGCCTCCAGCAATGTATTCCAGCACACTCTTTGATTTACTTGGTATATCAGAGGCTCAATGGACAGCAGGTGGGTTGCTTTTGTGCAAAAGAAAAGGGTGTTTTACTTGATTATTAGCTTTGTATATTTAAAGATTACCAATGAAAAGAATGAAAAACATTTTTATCTTTTTAATAGCTAAAATGTGCCCACATTCACTATTGATTTTGGTTATGTTTTTTTAGTCTTAAAACACAAATTGCACAATTTATGTGCTTGGATGATGCATCTTAATGTGCACTGGTTGTAGGTTTATGGTAGAAGTTTAAATAATAATACTGTTTTTCTTTTTAAAGAACCAAACATTAAACTTCCAATTCATTTCATACAACACTGCAGCTGTTTCAGTACTTTCAGTACCTTTACACATTTCTGACATGTCAGAATGTTCCATTGTGAATCTTCTTTTGCTGATGGAGGAATATTAGCCTAAAATATATAGGCCAATATGTGTCCACATACAACACAGAATTTTAACTGCAGAACTTACATACACTAAGAACATTAAAGGGCATCCATAGTGAAAAAAATACATACAATACAAAAATACATCTCTCTGCAGCACTCCCCCTTCCCCCTCCTCTCTGTTACCTCCTCCATGTCTCAACTCCCGCTACATGCATACTAACTAGGAGTGAACTGAACAGGGAAGGAGGAGATCTAGTGACAGGGAGCACTGAGAGATTTTTATAATCAATCAAATACAATGTCCAAGATGCTTTCAAGTAGGGGTTATTCAAGGGAATTAATTAATAGAGGTTTCAAGTGGGCATGCTTTAGTATATGGGAGATGAAGGACCGAAGACACACCCCCAGCGTTAACTGATTCATAACCCAATATAATCAATAATGGTCAGAACTCAAAATGATCTTGCAAAAACATTGGCAATGGCTGTATCAGGACACAACTCTAGCAGGCAAAGTAAGCCCAACACCTAGAATGACTGCTAAAAGAGCTTAAAATTGGTTGAGGCCCATGTCACTACACTAGAGGGAATTTTAAATGTGGCAAGTGTGCAATTTGGAAATTTATAAGAGAATTAAAACACAATGAACTTGTCAAACCCAAGGGATCATTTATGTTAAACAGTGTCAATGTGGGTTAAGATATGTAGGACAAACAGAATAGGAGAATAGTGGTTTATCGAGCCAGATGAGTACGAATTCTCCCAGTACCACCTGAAATGACCGAGTGACCCCCACAGGACTTGTACATCTGAACCGGGTGAAGGTAAGGTGCCAGGTGGCACATGGATTTAAGTCCTGGGAAGTCGATTCAGTGCATTGGGGCAGTCTCATGGAGGGAACAGAGGATTAAACAGTACTGTACGGATTCTTGGTACTCTTGATTTATAAGAGTGGACACTTGGCCAATTGGCTTTATTATTTATTAGACACTGGAGTTGGGGCATTACATCTATAGTCGTGGGATCTGTCACATATAATTGAACTCTGGAGAGGTCCAGGGTTTATGCTATACCCCTATACAAGTATTGTTTTTTCTTCAGCCAGTGCGCTCCGTGCGCACGCATGACGTCGCATGCGCCGTGACGTCATGCGTGCACGGAGCTACCAGGCACTTGTAACTGAGGCTAACAAATCGGGAGCAAGGGGAGCAAGGGGAAGAGTGGCGGAGATAACTATTCAACTGAACAGAAACAAGATGTCAGCAACTTTAAAACTACTAAGGTAGGCTGTGGAGGGGCTTAGGGGAAAACAAAATATGGCAAATGTATTTTTAAAGCTGCAGCTTCCAATTGACCTTAACTTCATTTTACAGTGCACTTATTCTTTTAATAGGCACAAGATTAAATATCTTTACACAAAAGCTGCACTGAAATGCTTGTTCTGTGTCAAGAAGAGGTAGGATCTCTGTGCTGTTATGATACAGTTAGCTTCTAAGAAGAAAGGCTGCAGCTTTTGTGTTTTGATCTGTTTAGCTAAGGTGGATTATGGGAGATGACCCCCTAGAACCCATAGGTTTATTTCACAAATCAACCAGCATCCACAGCAAAGGGAAAGGTGAAACACAGTGTGCTGTATGTTTGTGAATGTGCTCTGTCAAGAAGGACAATGTTGTCTTAAGTTATTTAAAATAGTTTGTGTTTTTTGCAGTTCACAAATTTCAGCATGATAAAACCTGAATATGAAATATGGGGTGTGGATAGTGGGCGTGGCCTGTGTTAATGAGTGGGTTTAAAGACACCAGGCTTTCTTTGCCTGAGATGTAAATCTAACCCTGAGCGTTACACGATAACACCAGCACACCAAAATCATGAGATCAAATGTAATAACTACTTAAATGTTATTCTTTTTATTTCAGATGTTCCTTTCCAAGTCTTTGGTATTTTTTCACAAAGAAATGAAAGTAAAATTTTGTGGAAGCACATCTACAATATTTATGAAAGACGTTCTATATATAGATATGGAAGAATTGAGTTAAATGTGTTTATTAGTGAAAAACAATATATGGTAAGGTCTAGCTTCTCTTGATACAATTGGATGTAGCACAGTAATTAATAAACTAGAAAGGGAAAGTTTTTAAGCATAAACTTTGAATTTGGCTTGAAAGGTCAAATTTTGGAAGGGAATGAACTCAATCTTGTACATCTACAATATTTATGAAAGACATTATATATATAGATATGGAAGAATTGAGTTAAATGTGTTTACAAGCTTCTCTTCTGGTTTTAAAACTTAGTCTTGTAAAGTACAATTTTTTCTTTTTTTTTTTTTTAAATGATTGTGTGTATGATTGCTGTGTGTGTACCCTTTCTATGTGGAGTCAATGGTGTGTTTAGGGGGTATTACAGGTGTTCCACTTCTCCTGGAGCCCATAGATTGTTACATGCATTGTTAATTGCGCTGGGAGAGAAGCAGCATCTTTTTGTTTCAAAAACAGTATCCAGTCTGCCCTGTGATTGACAGCAGCATAGAGGCCTGCATTAACATTAACCATGCAGCTGCTTGAGGTGATTACCAAATCCTAGTGTGCACTATTATATTGGAAGATACATATGGAGAATCCGCCCTGGTGCTAACTCCTGTAAGACCATATCCAAACAACTTTTTTTTGCGCCAGAAGCACTCACAGGACTTAGTCACTTGGCAATTGAACAAAGGGCCGATCAATGCATTTTGGCCATCCTACATCAAAAAGGGCAGCAGCACTAGGCAAACTTTTACAATGTGCAGTGGTATATACCAAATTATAAATTATATGTCCAACATACTAGTGAAAACAAGGTATGTTTAAACCATATGATGGTATACTCCACAAGTTCTGTAATAGCAGCGTTTCAGGGATAGCACCTTTTATCAAGCTACTAGAACAGTGGCAAAAAGAAACTGGTCACCATGTTGCCAGCTTTAAACAGGTGTACACACAAAAGATAGATACAAACAATTAGAATCAGTAACATTTGGATCAAAGAGAAACAATCAACAGTGTTACACAGTGTCCCCCTGTGGTAGACTGGGAAAGCACACTCAACTTAGTTATAAATATACATAAAATTGTAATCACAATTTAACACCTTGAATGCCAGTGAACCCAATCTGTGGATCCACCACACCTCTCTGTTTTAGAAACATTTGCTTGTCTCTCACTTTTTTAGGACTGCGCTTAACATGCACAAGTATAGTGAACCTGAACTGTTCAGCTCCATGTTTCTTATCCACATAATGTTTTGGCACAGGGAGATGCACATGTTTATACTGTATAGATGACTTGTGCTGAGTCCTCTGTAATTTGATCTTTTGGGTAGTCTCACCCACAGATTAGCCCGCAAGGACAGATCAAAGCATAAATCACATATTGGGAGTCACATACTCCCCAATCTCAAATTCTTGGCCCATGGTAGCATGTACAAAAGTCTTGCCCTTCATCACCTTTCAAGTTCGCAAAGGGTTTTTATTACTGGGAGAACAATTAAACTCATTGGTTAGTTTCAAAAAGAAAGGAAGAGTTCCTGGAGGGGGAAAATGTTGAATGTTACTGGTATTCATCCATTAATTTGCACTGAATGATTAAATAACCATTTTAATTATGTGTTTAATGTAATCTGAGTGTGCCTCCTTTACCAGTATGCAAATAATGAATTTACCATGTTTCCATGGAAGCTCTTAGGAAAGCTATATCTTTAAAAAGACTTTTACAGCATTTTACAAGGTAAATGCAAAACCAGAGCTCCAACTACAAACCGGTTTCAGCTTTATTGAGCCATCATCAGTGTAGTGGAGGCCTCTGGTTTTGCAGTTTGGAGCGCCTATAGACAGACGTCACTAATACATTAAATAGGATAGGGAGAGAATAAAGGCTTTGAAACTACCCTTTCGGCAATAAGCAAATAAGGAACAAAGACTTCTGGGAAATTGCCATGTTTCCATCACACACTAGTTCTTTCACATGTCCTTTACACTCTAAACTATTAGTTTATTTGGCTGATTTTAAAGACTGTGCACTGTATTGTATACATGAACCGAAACTGTTAATTCCATATTTCCCCCCCCCCCCCCCCCCCTTCCAGAAATTGACATCTCAGCCAGGAGATATGCGAAATTACCAGGCTTTGAGTGCTTTATACCAAGCAGCATATGATATTCACCTTCTACATATGGTAAGTACATAAATATATAACCTAATAAGAAAGTGTGCTAGGTAGTGTGGAGGAGCGGAGACCAGAAATTACCTTGTAACGTGTGCCCATACATAGACTACAAAATGTGGTTGAGCCATATGCTGCCTGCGTGTTGGGGGTCATCATAGTGAGTAGGGCAAAGGGCATATTTTGGCCAGGAGCATTTTATATAAAAATATGTAACCTCATAGTGAAAACATGTTGATTAAAGGATAGTTTCACTCAATTAATGAACCTTTCCATTTTTGCATTAATTGAGGAACGGGAAGTAAAGGACCTATGTCCTTGACTCCTATGTCATTGGGCTTCTAAGTGGCAGATGAAATTCAATGTTGATAAATGTAAGGTGATGCATTTTGGAATTAAAAATCCTTGTGCTACTTATACTATAAATGGCTCTGTGTTAAGAGAATCCCTGTTGGAAAGGGATCTTGGAGTTTTGGTGGATAACAAACTTAAAGGAAGCAAGCAGTGCCTGGCAGCAACAGCCAGAGCCAGCATGGTATTGTCTTGTATAAAGAGAGGTATGGATTCAAGGAAGGAAAATGTAATTCTCCCTCTTTACAAAGCATTGGTAAGGCCTCATTTGGAATATGCAGTGCAATTTTGGAATCCTGTGTACAAAAAGGACATCTTTGAAATGGAAAGGGTTCAGAGAAGGGCAACTAAATTAATAAGGGGATTAGGGGAGCTTGAATATGAAGAGAGACTGGAAAAGTTACAATTATGTACGCTGGAGAAAAGGCACTTGCGTGGGGATATGATTACTGTGAATAAATACATTAACGGGCCATACAATAAACTATCTGGGGCATTGTTCACCAATAGAACATGTCAAAGGACACGAGGACATCCCTTAAGACTTGAAGAAAAAAGGTTTAGGCTTCAAGCTCGGAAAGGGTTTTTCACTGTGAGAACGGTAAAGCTATGGAACTGTCTTCCAGTGGACGTTGTTATGGCAGGTTCATTGGTCAGTTTCAAAAAAAGCTGGATGAGTTTCTGCAAACAAGGAATGTTGCAAGTTACTGGTATTGATACATACAGTAGAGTTGATCCGGGGGAAATTTCCGATTGCCACTTGGAGTCAGGAAGGAATTTTTTCCCCTTTCATAAATTTGGTGGTTTTTTTTGCCTTCCTCTGGATCAACAGTTAGGCAGGAAATGAGGATATTGCTGGATGGGTTGAACTGGATGGACGTGTGTCTTTATTCAACCTCAAATACTATACTACTATGTCTCGGAGGAGCCAGTGGGTGGATCATGCTCGAGGTTATGTTTTCCTCCCTTCGTTCCTGGCTCCTGTTACATTAGTTGAAGAAAGGGAGGTAAGACATGAGACCTTTTACCCCCCCCCCCCATACTTCAATTAATGCAAAAATAGAATAGTTAGTTTTAGTAGAGAACTAGTCTTTTAACCAGAACGTGGTTTAAATAATTCTCTACAAAGAGAATTTTACATGTTTTGAGGATTAGAAGAATCTTTTACATTATTTAAATTATTTATTTATTTAAACAGGAACCGTGGTCTTCTTTTTTGACACCATCAAGATTTAAAGGGCCTGCAATACCAAAGAGTGTGGTAAGTTTACAAATGCATTGCAATACATACACACTGTGTAAGTATTTTAAAAAATCAAAGAACCAAAAATAAAAGAACCAAAGATTGGTTTCCTTCCATGTCATAAATGATCCATGCTTCATTAAGTTAACTAAGCATATTGTAAACCCCTTGGATTTAGACCATTAAAATGTGTTTAACCTAAGGTTTTTTTCTTAATCCAAACCTAAAGACATTCACTCACTATCTCGAGCATTATCTAATGTTTGAATAAATCTTTTGAAAGGAACTAGGTATGAAAAACAGCCTAATCAAATTATTAATTTAACATGTTTCAGTTAAATTAAAGTAGCTTTAACCTTTTCAGTGCCCAGACAGTTTTGCAAGTTGCCTACCCTTTTTTGCCAGAAGAATTTTCAGGATTTTGCACTCATATGGTTTAGTGAAGTGTTGCGGTATGAAAACTCACAGGAATCAGGGCAAATTATATATCCTTTTTGTCGGCAGAATATGTACTTTAAAAAGATAACAGACATTTGCAACTTATCTGGAGATTTCAGAAAATTTTGGGGTGAAAACTGTCGAAAAAACTGTAAAATTTGCAAATTTTTACTTTTCTTGCCATTTCTATTTGGAAAAATAAATACTATTTTTGAGTGTACACATGAAAATCTTATTGTTTCTAAAAGCTCTGATTCTCCAGAGTACAACGATACCAGATATGTATAAAGTACCCCAAACTTTCTGTACAGGAGACCCCTCGAAACTAAAACAGCACATTGAAAAATTTTACACCAAATTGAAATGTAAAAGCCCATCTAACAGTCATTGCAGAATAACATCCAAATTAATTAAAACATCCTCACAAATGAGATAATTTTAAAAAACTACACATCCTAAGGTTTTTAGAAGTAGTGTGATTTTTGATCAAAATGCAAATACCGGGACAGAACAGCTCATCAAATTGGAAGATTTTTCTCATATTTTCCTTTTTTTCCTTCAAATACCAAATCATCGACGAAGTAAGTCGAAGGTAAATTGCACAGAAAAATTTTTTGGGGGGGGGGGGGGGGGTTGAAAACCAACACAAATATGAAAGCCTAACCCCTCCTGAATAAAATGGTATGCCACATGGGTGGGTACATACAGAGACATGGCTACCAACTAGCCCTGAAGGCAACCAGTGCATAAAGACAAATTACACATACAATTTCAGTCATCTTGGCATTTTGAACTGCTTTTGTTTTTTCAAACTAAACGCCCCCCAATCTCAAAAATACCCCCACAAACTATATATTTTTGGAAAGTACACAGTTTCAGCGACCATATAGTGTCATTGTGTCATGCATACAAGCAGAATTCTGGATGCAGTCCTTCATAGAATAGCATGCTTTCAGCAGATTTTCTGAAAAAATTAATAAAATACATGTTTCAAAGTCAGAAAAACATACCTAAATACCCATGACAGGTAAAAAAAACCACCTAAATATCAATCCCCCAAATGTCCTGAATCAAACGGTATGCCATATGCGTGGTTACACACACGCACGTGGAAGCGAATAGCCACAAAGTGAGACAATGCATGATGGCTCAGGAACAGCACCAATATTCCGAATTTGAACAGTCTGCAGTATTTTCAAGAAAACACCCCCCTAACTCAGAAATACCCCCACAAGCTATATATTCCTGAAATCTACACACCTTCAGCTATGTAATGCTGTAGTTTGTTCATTCATACCATCAATAGTGTTTGCGCAGTTCGTCCAAGAAGTTCGCACTTTTCACAGATTTTCTAAAAAAATGAACAAAAATCAATATCTGTTGTATTCAATTAGATCAACTGGACTTGAAATGTAGTTCTTGTTAACATATTGGCGAAGGAACGTGACTGGTTCAAGAGAGGTGTTAAGGAGGCCATTTATGGGAAAATAAAGAAACCAAGCCTAAATAGAGGTGGGGGGGTTCGACACCAACTGTCTGCCATGTACAATGCTGTTTTAACACCTTACTCTGGGCGTTCCTATAACAACTTTTAGCCACTATCCAATCACACCCTTAACACCTGGCTGTGATATGCTAATTGGGATTTTCCAGGGTACATAATTGCCACAGATTCTTGTACAAGTCATTCTGAATTGAGAAAGCCAGTCGGATGACTAGCGAAACGTCTTCAAGAACTACATTTCAAGTCCAGTTGATCTAATTGAATACAACAGATATACCATGACCTGGATGAATGAGAACCTTCACAAGCACGAACAAAAATCAACTTTCGAAGGTAGATATCATGCCAAAACCTCATGGAATGTAAAAAAAAGTTACCAAATGTCAATCCCCCAAATGTCCTGAATCAAATAGCCACGAAGTGAGACAATGCATGATGGCTCAAAAACAGCAAAAAATTTTAGCCAACTCTGAATTTGAACAGTCTGCAGTTTTTCCCACAAAACACCCCCCTAACTCAGAAAAAAAAACCACAAACTATATATTCCTGAAATCTACACACCTTCAGCTATGTAGCACTGTAGTTAGTTCATTCATACCATCAATAGTGTGGGCACAGTTTTTCATAGAAGGTCGCACTTTTCTGAAAAAATGAACAAAAAACAACTTCAAAAGGTAGAAATCATGCCAAAACCTCATGGAATGTACAAAAAAGTTACTAAATATCAATCCCCCAAATGTCCTGAATCAAATGGTATGCCATATGTGTGGTTACACACGTGGACGTGGAAGCGAAAAGCCACAAAGTGAGACAATGCATGATTTCTCAAAAACAGCAAAAATATTCAACCAACTCTGAATTTCAACAGTCTGCAGTTTTTCCCACAAAACACCCCCCTAACTCAGAAACAACCCCCACAAACTATATATTCCTGAAATGTACACACCTTCAGCTATGTAACACTGTAGTTAGTTCATTCATACCATCAAAAGTCTGGGCGCAGTTTTTTGTAGAAGTCGCACTTTTCTGAAAAAATGAACAAAAAACAGCTTCAAAGGGTAGAAATCATGCCAAAACCTCATGGAATGTAAAAAAAAGTTACCAAACATCAATCCCCAAAATGTCCTGAATCAAATGGTATGCCATATGCATGGTTACACATGTGGAAGCTACTAGCCACAAAGTGAGACAATGCACGATGGCTAAAAAAACAGCAAACATATTCAGTCAAATCCAAATTACCACAAAACAACCCCAAAACTCAGAAATACTCCCCATAAACTATATATCCTTGGAATCTACATACCTTCAGGTATGTAATGCTTTTTGTTTGTTCATTCATACCTTCAATGATGTTGGAGCAGTTCTTCGTAGAAGTTTGCACGTTTAGCACATTTTCTGAAAAATTAACAAAAAAACATTTTCAAAGTTAGAAATCACGCCAAAACCCTAAGTAATGTACAAAAGGGTTACCAAATATCAATCTCCCAAATGTCCTGAATCAAACAGTATGCCACATGCGTTGTTACACACGCAGACGTGGAATCGAGTAGCCACAAAGGAAGCCAATGCACAGTGGCCCAATTACAGCAACTTTTCAGATTTGTCAAACTAAAGACCCCTCTTTATTAGAAATATCACCCAAAACTATATATTCTTGGAATCTACACACCTTCAGCTATGCAACGGTGCCATTCTTTTATGCATACCACCAATGGTGTGGGCACCGTCTGCATAGAATTTCACACTTGTACCAGATTTTCTGGAAAAATGTACAAAAATACATTTCAAAGTTAAAAATCATGTCAAATTCCCATGCAATATAGAAAAAAAGTATCAATCTCCCAAATGCCCTGATTCAAACGGTGTGCCATATACATGGTTACACACATGGACGTGGAAGCCACTAGTCACAAAGTGAGCCATGCACAAGTGCCGTTACAAGAAAAAAATCAAAGAGCTCTGTAATTTTGAACAGGCCCTGAACCTTGGAAATGCCGCCCACAAATAAAAAACCCACCATGTCAATTCTTCCAAATTCTGAATCAAATGGGGCGCCGTACGCCATATATGTGAGTGCAAACAGAGATGTGTCACCACTAGCTCAAATGGGACCCATGCACAAGCGCAAATACAAGAAAAATCAAAGTGCTCTGTAATTTGAACAGTTTACCCCTTTTCAAAGGACAGCCCAGAAACTTAGAATACCCCCATGGACTATATATTTTTGGAAACTACTCACCTTCAGCTACATAAAGTGCCATACTTTCATACATACATGAAGAATTCCAACCCAGTAATCCATAGAACTCCATGCTTTTGGAGATTTTGTGAAAAATAAAATAAGATGATTCAAAGGTTGAAATCCTACCTAAACCCACTTGATAGTAAAAACCCCCACTAAATGTCAATCTCCACATGTCTTGAATCAAACAGTATGCCATATGCATGGGTGCAAACAACACGTGGCAACTAACTAACTCAAATGGGAAGCATGCACAAGTGCAAATACAAGAAAAAATCTAGGTGCTCCTTTCTCATAGGAAACAGACCCAAACGTGGAAATACCCCTCACAAACTATATATTTTAGGAAACTACACACCTTCAGCTACATAATGGTGCCATGCTTTCATACAAACATGAAGAATTCCGACGCAGTATCCAAAGAATTCTGTGTTTTTAGGAAAAATAAAATATGATTCAAGGTTGAAATCCTACCTAAACACCACTGACAAGCAAAAAAACTCATTAAATGTAAATCTCCCACAGCCTGAATCACGGTATGCCATATGCGTGGGTGCACACAGAGGTGTGGCCACGAACTAGCTCAAATGGGACGCATGCAGAAGTACAATTACAAGAAAAAATTAGTGTTCTGTAATTTGAACAGCCTATTCAACTTGGAAATACCCCCCAAAAACTATATATTTTGGAATCTACACACCTTCAGCATGTACCTGTGTCATGCTTCTGTATATATATGAAGAATTCCAGACGCTGTTTTATAGAACTCCGTGCTTTTAGGAGATTTTGTGAAAAAAAAAAAGAGGTCTCAAAGGTTGAAATCCTACCTAAACCCACTGGCAAGAAAAAAACCCACTAAATGGCAATCTCCCACATGTCCTGAATCAAACAGATGCCATATGGGGTGTGCAAACAGAGACGGGCCACCAACTAGCTCAAAGGAACCCATGCGCAATTGCAATTACAAGAAAAAAATAAAAAACCGCCACAACCCCCCCCACCCCCACTCCCCTTTTAGTGGTATTTTAGTGAAAACCGGTTAGTACGAGAGTCAACACAGTTTTTGCACACTTTACTGATCCTAAACTTCAATCCGGTCTTTTTTTTGGTACCTCTGCAAAATTTTCTACTAAAATAAGCTTAGTTTTCCCTTGAATCGGACAAATAATGATCTGCGTTTACTTTACCGATATCACCGGGGGCATTGGGAACTTGGAGAAGACAACTTTTTTTGCTAATTTAGAGTTTTAGGGTAAAAAAAAAAAAAAAGGGGGGTGTGTATCACTTTAAGAATTTTTTTGTGCCGATTTCCCCTTTTTTTTTGCTCATTCCATAGATGATCATTAGATCTCTAGGGAATGATAACGAACTGGAATACAGGCATAAATGCCCGTTTTCCAATTCGAAATCCGATCGGAAAAATCACTTCCCGAAATCATTTCCAGGAAGTGATTTTTCATCCATTGGCAAAGATCAGTAATTTGGTGATCAGAAGTTACACCAAATTTTGAGCTCTGTCCCCATTTTTTTTCTAAGTCTTCGCTAATAGCAAAGACTTAGAAAAAATCCTATTTGTGAATGGAACTTTGAGTTCCATTCACAAAATGTATAGTAAAGCTGTCAGCATGACAGCTTGTACTATACAGGTACTGCAGCGTGATCTGAATGGAGATCACACGCAGTACCTCCACTAGACCACCAGGGGCCACCAGCAAGCACTTGTAAGGGAAACCCTGGAAGGGGAAAGCCCTGTGATGTCACCGGGGTCTCCCTTACCGATCTAGCAGAGGCAGAGAGGGACCGGCAATAGAGAGGGCACCACTTCAGGCACTGCTATCTCCGCGATCCCCCCCATCAGATTTTTATAGAAATCAAGGGGGGATCGAGGGGGCTAGGGGCACGTGAATGCTGCCCCCGATTGCCCCTAGCAGTTAATTTTTTTCATATGCACTATACTTCAGTAGTAAACTGAGATCGGAAACAATCTCAGTTTACTAGTGCACTAGACCACCAGGCAATATGGGGGGGGAACATCAAAGGAAGCTCCGGACGTCCTGTACGTCACGGGACTTCCCTTTCCGCTGCGGCTCTGCAATGAATGAAGTACCGGGAGGTGGGAGGGATTCCTCTACGATCCGGGACTTTAGGGGTTAATTTCTTGAGATCCCCCATCGGTGTGGACCAAACCGATGGGGGTCGAGGGGAGAGGGAGGGCACTTGAATAGTGCCCCCGATCACACGGAGGAGCCTGCGGGAGGGATTTAAAGGGCCACTGCCACCAATCGTAAATTACCATGCTGGCAAAAAAGGAAGAAATAGAGCACCGTAAAATTACCATTGGGGCAATGAAGGTTAAAGGGCATGTCCACGCCAAAAAAACTATACCCCCCACACACACACTTCTTGGCCCCACTCTGTAGTGTAGTGAAATCCTTACCTTACATCCCAGCTCCAATGGTTCTCCCCCAAAGTCTCAAAACTGACTCCCACCAGGATACTGCAGAGTCCATATAGGACTCTGCCTCCTGTCTCTTCTCTGGGAGAATTTGCAATGCGTACAAGACCCTCCCTCTCCCTCCCGTTTTTGGTCTCCCTCCCCCTAGCATAAAACCCCTTAGGCATATGATAGTTCTTGCTCCCCCAACCGCATAGTATTATTGCAAGAAAGTCCTCCGATCATTACTTACCTTCCCTCTCCCCTTCGCCGTTCTGCACTACCGGCAGCTGCGTCCATGATTGTTTTGCCTCTCAGCCAATCACGGACGCGGCTGCTGGTCCGGCACCCTGCTTTGAAGTTCTATGCCATGCGGTGAAGGAAAGGGTAAGGTAAAAACTATCGGAGGACTTTCTTGCAATTACTAATGCGGTTGGGGCTGGGGGAGCAAGAACTATCATATGGCAAAAGTTTTTTTTAAAGGGTTACTGCCCTTTACTTTAGCTTGATAAAGGCTCTAGGATACGAGCCGAAGCCACCACTTATGAGTTCATCTGCCCGGGTGCATGTCATAAAAAGTCCAAATATACACAGATGAAGACAGCACTTTCGGACTTGTTTTGTAGTTTAAAACACTTTCTTTTTGATATTCTTTACATCAACGATTTCCCGCCCCAAACGGGTTTATTGGGCGGAAAAACGCGTTGATGTAAAGAATATCAATAAAGTGTTTTAAAATACAAAGACAATCGCCCGAGAGTGCTGTCTTCATCTCTCTGTGTGTGTGTATGTATATGTATGTATGTGTATATATAGAAAAGATAACATAGAAAAGATAATCAATGCACATTCCTAGGCCCCATACAATATCATATTATATGCACACTGGCATACTTATAAACAAAGGGGTTTAGTATACATACTGTGATCACATGAATGAAAAGCCTTCCAACCACGTCAAGTTAAACTCCAGTCTGGAAGGTCCTAACTTCTAACCTTTGAATGGGAGGTAAGACACCGCTCCTTTACCGCCCGTTCTTTAATAAAACTGAATAGCAAATAATTTTTTGGCACTGGAGTTACCCTTTAAACTATCTTGTTCAGAGGCTAAAGTTGATCTTTTGAGACATTAGTTATTAATTATAAACCAAAACCCATACTGCAGTTTGTTACTGGTACATATGCTTGTGAAGGTTCCATCATCCAGGATGCTAATTGGGATTTTCCAGGGTACATAATTGCCACAGATTCTTGTACAAGTCATTCTGAATTGAGAAAGCCAGTCGGATGACTAGCGAAACGTCTTCAAGAACTACATTTCAAGTCCAGTTGATCTAATTGAATACAACAGATATACCATGACCTGGATGAATGAGAACCTTCACAAGCACGAACAAAAATCAACTTTCGAAGGTAGATATCATGCCAAAACCTCATGGAATGTAAAAAAAAGTTACCAAATGTCAATCCCCCAAATGTCCTGAATCAAATAGCCACGAAGTGAGACAATGCATGATGGCTCAAAAACAGCAAAAAATTTTAGCCAACTCTGAATTTGAACAGTCTGCAGTTTTTCCCACAAAACACCCCCCTAACTCAGAAAAAAAAAACACAAACTATATATTCCTGAAATCTACACACCTTCAGCTATGTAGCACTGTAGTTAGTTCATTCATACCATCAATAGTGTGGGCACAGTTTTTCATAGAAGGTCGCACTTTTCTGAAAAAATGAACAAAAAACAACTTCAAAAGGTAGAAATCATGCCAAAACCTCATGGAATGTACAAAAAAGTTACTAAATATCAATCCCCCAAATGTCCTGAATCAAATGGTATGCCATATGTGTGGTTACACACGTGGACGTGGAAGCGAAAAGCCACAAAGTGAGACAATGCATGATTTCTCAAAAACAGCAAAAATATTCAACCAACTCTGAATTTCAACAGTCTGCAGTTTTTCCCACAAAACACCCCCCTAACTCAGAAACAACCCCCACAAACTATATATTCCTGAAATGTACACACCTTCAGCTATGTAACACTGTAGTTAGTTCATTCATACCATCAAAAGTCTGGGCGCAGTTTTTTGTAGAAGTCGCACTTTTCTGAAAAAATGAACAAAAAACAGCTTCAAAGGGTAGAAATCATGCCAAAACCTCATGGAATGTAAAAAAAAGTTACCAAACATCAATCCCCAAAATGTCCTGAATCAAATGGTATGCCATATGCATGGTTACACATGTGGAAGCTACTAGCCACAAAGTGAGACAATGCACGATGGCTAAAAAAACAGCAAACATATTCAGTCAAATCCAAATTACCACAAAACAACCCCAAAACTCAGAAATACTCCCCATAAACTATATATCCTTGGAATCTACATACCTTCAGGTATGTAATGCTTTTTGTTTGTTCATTCATACCTTCAATGATGTTGGAGCAGTTCTTCGTAGAAGTTTGCACGTTTAGCACATTTTCTGAAAAATTAACAAAAAAACATTTTCAAAGTTAGAAATCACGCCAAAACCCTAAGTAATGTACAAAAGGGTTACCAAATATCAATCTCCCAAATGTCCTGAATCAAACAGTATGCCACATGCGTTGTTACACACGCAGACGTGGAATCGAGTAGCCACAAAGGAAGCCAATGCACAGTGGCCCAATTACAGCAACTTTTCAGATTTGTCAAACTAAAGACCCCTCTTTATTAGAAATATCACCCAAAACTATATATTCTTGGAATCTACACACCTTCAGCTATGCAACGGTGCCATTCTTTTATGCATACCACCAATGGTGTGGGCACCGTCTGCATAGAATTTCACACTTGTACCAGATTTTCTGGAAAAATGTACAAAAATACATTTCAAAGTTAAAAATCATGTCAAATTCCCATGCAATATAGAAAAAAAGTATCAATCTCCCAAATGCCCTGATTCAAACGGTGTGCCATATACATGGTTACACACATGGACGTGGAAGCCACTAGTCACAAAGTGAGCCATGCACAAGTGCCGTTACAAGAAAAAAATCAAAGAGCTCTGTAATTTTGAACAGGCCCTGAACCTTGGAAATGCCGCCCACAAATAAAAAACCCACTAAATGTCAATCTTCCACAATTCCTGAATCAAATGGTACGCCATATATGTGAGTGCAAACAGAGATGTGGTCACCAACTAGCTCAAATGGGACCCATGCACAAGCGCAAATACAAGAAAAAATCAAAGTGCTCTGTAATTTGAACAGTTTACCCCTTTTCAAAGGAAACAGCCCAGAAACTTAGAATACCCCCATGGACTATATATTTTTGGAAACTACTCACCTTCAGCTACATAACAGTGCCATACTTTCATACATACATGAAGAATTCCAGACGCAGTAATCCATAGAACTCCATGCTTTTTGGAGATTTTGTGAAAAATAAAATAAGATGATTCAAAGGTTGAAATCCTACCTAAACCCACTTGATAAGTAAAAACCCCCACTAAATGTCAATCTTCCACATGTCTTGAATCAAACAGTATGCCATATGCATGGGTGCAAACAGACACGTGGCAACTAACTAACTCAAATGGGAAGCATGCACAAGTGCAAATACAAGAAAAAATCTAAGTGCTCCTTTCTCATAGGAAACAGACCCAAAACGTGGAAATACCCCTCACAAACTATATATTTTAGGAAACTACACACCTTCAGCTACATAATGGTGCCATGCTTTCATATAAACATGAAGAATTCCAGACGCAGTAATCCAAAGAATTCTGTGTTTTTAGGAAAAATAAAATATGATTCAAAGGTTGAAATCCTACCTAAACCCACTTGACAAGCAAAAAAACTCATTAAATGTAAATCTCCCACATGTCCTGAATCAAACGGTATGCCATATGCGTGGGTGCACACAGAGGTGTGGCCACGAACTAGCTCAAATGGGACGCATGCAGAAGTACAATTACAAGAAAAAATTAGTGTTCTGTAATTTGAACAGCCTATTCAACTTGGAAATACCCCCCAAAAACTATATATTTTTGGAATCTACACACCTTCAGCTATGTAACTGTGTCATGCTTTCGTATATATATGAAGAATTCCAGACGCTGTTATTCATAGAACTCCGTGCTTTTAGGAGATTTTGTGAAAAAAAAAAGAGGTCTCAAAGGTTGAAATCCTACCTAAACCCACTTGGCAAGAAAAAAACCCACTAAATGGCAATCTCCCACATGTCCTGAATCAAACAGTATGCCATATGGGTGGGTGCAAACAGAGACGGGGCCACCAACTAGCTCAAATGGAACCCATGCGCAATTGCAATTACAAGAAAAAAATAAAAAACCGCCACAACCCACCCCCACCCCCACTCCCCCTTTTAGTGGTATTTTAGTGAAAACCGGTTAGTACGGAGAGTCACACAAGTTTTTTAACACTGTAATGATCTAAAACTTCAATTCGGTTTTTTTGGTACCTCTGCAAAATTTTCTACTAAAATAAGCTTAGTTTCCCTTGAAATCGGACAAATAATGATCTGCGTTTACTTTACGATATCCGGGGGCATTGGGAAGCTTGGAGAAGACAACGTTTTTTGCTAATTTAGAGTTTTAGGGTAAAAAAAAAAAAAAAAGGGGGGGGGGTGTGATCACTTTAAGAATTTTTTTGTGCGTATTTCCCCTTTTTTTTGGCTCATTCCCATAGATGATCATTAGATCATCTTAGGGAATGATAACGAACTTGGAATACAGGCATAAATGCCCGTTTTCCAATTCGAAATCCGATCGGAAAAATCACTTCCCGGAAATCATTTTCCAGGAAGTGATTTTTCATTCATTGGCAAAGATCAGTAATTTGGTGATCAGAAGTGATCACCAAATTTTGAGCTCTGTCCCCATTTTTTTTCTAAGTCTTCGCTAAGTAGCAAAGACTTAGAAAAAATCCTATTTGTGAATGGAACTTTGAGTTCCATTCACAAAATGTATAGTAAAGCTGTCAGCATGACAGCTTGTACTATACAGGTACTGCAGCGTGATCTGAATGGAGATCACACTGCAGTACCTCCACTAGACCACCAGGGGCCACCAGCAGAGCACTTGTAAGGGAAGACCCTGGTGAAGGGGAAAGCCCTGTGATGTCACCGGGGTCTCCCTTACCGATCTTAGCAGAGGCAGAGAGGGACCGGCAATAGAGGAGGGGGCACCACTTCAGGCACTGCTATCTCCCAATCCCCTCATCAGATTTTTATGAAATCAAGGGGGGATCGAGGGGGCTAGGGGGGCACGTGAATGCTGCCCCCCGATTGCCCCTAGCAGTTAAATTTTTTTCATATGCAGCTATACTTCAGTAGTAAACTGAGATCGGAAACAATCTCAGTTTACTAGTGCACTAGACCACCAGGCAATATGGGGGGGAACATCAAAGGGAAGCTCCGGACGTCCTGTGACGTCACGGGACTTCCCTTTCCGCTGCGGCTCTGCAATGAATGAAGTACCGGGAGGTGGGAGGGATTCCCTCTACGATCCGGGACTTTAGGGGTTAATTTCTTGAGATCCCCCATCGGTGTGGGACCAAACCGATGGGGGGTCGAGGGGAGAGGGAGGGCACTTGAATAGTGCCCTCCGATCACACGGAGGAGCCTGCGGGAGGGATTTAAAGGGCCACTGCCACCAATCGTAAATTTTACCATGCTTGGCAAAAAAGGAAGGAAATAGAGCACCGTAAAATTTACCATTGGTGGCAATGAAAGGGTTAAAGGGCATGTCCACGCCCAAAACTATACCCCCCCACACACACACTTCTTGGCCCCACTCTGTAGTGTAGTGAAATCCTTACCTTACATCCCAGCTCCAAATGGTTCTCCCCCAAAGTCTCAAAAACTGCCCACCAGGAGTACTGCAGAGTCCATATAGGACTCTGCCTCCTGTCTCTTCTCTGGGAGAATTTTGCAATGCGTACAAGAACCCTCCCTCTCCCTCCCGTTTTGGTCTCCCTCCCCCTAGCATAAAACCCCTTAGGCATATGATAGTTCTTGCTCCCCCAACCGCATTAGTATTATTGCAAGAAAGTCCTCCGATCATTACTTACCTTCCCTCTCCCCTTCGCCGTTCTGCACTACCGGCAGCTGCGTCCATGATTGTTTGCCTCTCAGCCAATCACGGACGCGGCTGCTGGTCCGGCACCCTGCTTTGAAGTTCTATGCCATGCGGTGAAGGAAAGAGGTAAGGTAAATAACTATCGGAGGACTTTCTTGCAATAATACTAATGCGGTTGGGGCTGGGGGAGCAAGAACTATCATATGGCAAAAGTTTTTTTTAAAGGGTTGACATGCCCTTTACTTTAGCTTGATAAAGGCTCTAGGATACGAGCCGAAGCACACCACTTATGAGTTCATCTGCCCGGGTGCATGTCATAAAAAGTCCAAATATACACAGATGAAGACAGCACTTTCGGGACTTGTCTTTTGTAGTTTAAAACACTTTCTTTATTGATATTCTTTACATCAACGATTTCCCGCCCAACAAACGGGTTTATTGGGCGGAAAACGCGTTGATGTAAAGAATATCAATAAAGTGTTTTAAAATACAAAGACAAGTCCCGAGAGTGCTGTCTTCATCTCTCTGTGTGTATGTATATGTATGTATGTGTATATATAGAAAAGATAACATAGAAAAGATAATCAATGCACATTCCTAGGCCCCATACAATATCATATTATATGCACACTGGCATACTTTATAAACAAAGGGGGTTTAGTATACATTACTGTGATCACATGAATGAAAAGCCTTCCAACCACGTCAAGTTAACTCCAGTCTGGAAGGTCCTAACTTCTAACCTTTGAATGGGAGGTAAGACACCGCTCCTTTACCGCCCGTTCTTTAATAAAACTGAATAGCAAATAATTTTTTGGCACTGGAGTTACCCTTTAAACCTATCTTGTTCAGAGGCTAAAGTTGATCTTTTGAGACATTAGTTATTAATTATAAACCAAAAGCCCATACTGCAGTTTGTTACTGGTACATATGCTTGTGAAGGTTCTCATTCATCCAGGTCATGGTATATCTGTTGTATTCAATTAGATCAACTGGACTTGAAGTTTAGTTCTTGAAGACGTTTCGCTAGTCATCTGACTGGCTTTCTCAATTCAGAATATAACACCTCTTAGCCACTATCCAATCATGCCCTTAACACCTGGCTGTGATATGCTTATTGGGATTTTCCAGGGTGCATAATTGCCACAGATTCTTGTACAAGTCATGTATGTACTGGTACATATTTATGCCGCATTTGCTTATCTTACTACACTGAAGACTTTATTTGGTTCTTTAAAGGTTATACATTTTATGCCACTTTATGTGACACTGATTACTGTTTTTTTTCTGTACAGGTTGTTCCTAATGATCACTTATGTTTAGTGCGTATGACACCAAAAAGAAACCTATTTACCGATTGTCTCACTGCTGCAAATGGGAATTCTTTTATTGCTATGGTAAAACAGTGTCTTGGAAAGAGAAGGGCCAAACTCATAGATAGACTAAAGTAAGTTTTTTTTAAATTGCAGAACCGATTGATTGATAAATTAATATTTATCATGAATATTATATAGTACTAGATGCAGTTTGTATCTTAAACATGTTTTCCTGATAATGCAGAAACTTACATACAGTGTGGCAAGCATCAGAATCTATTTGTATGAACTGCAGATTATAAAAGACACATTTTTAAGAGGAATAAAAGGTAAAGCACTTTTCTCTGTTTCATTTAGCTTAAAAAAGAAATAATCACATTTGTATCATTTGCCACCTTCCTGGACATGGAAGGTCTGTCGGATGAGTGTTTATATTTCAGATTCCAATTTGTGATGCAATATGCAACAGCGGTCACATATGTTTGGACAGCTTAACAAAATGGGTATATCCAAAGGATACATCCATTTTATTTTTATTCAGCCCAAGTGGTTTGAGAAGACAAAGTAGACAGGGTTAAAGGACAACTCCACCCTCATAAGAACATCTTTTAGAAAGAACGGCCTCTTTTTAAAATATGTTGATATATCATAGTTTGTCCTGTGAATTCATTACTGTATGTCTGCTATGCTTCTGGATGCCTCAAGGAAACTGAGCAATTTTAAATCTGTACTGAGCAGGTACTGAGCCTGAGCATGCCCAGAAGAGGCAGACAGGGGATTAACATTCAGTCATTGGCTGTGATGTCAACTGTCAAATCCATAACTGACACTTACTAACTGGAAGAACCAGGAAGCAGAAACAGGGGAAACAGGACATTGTGCAGGATTTCAGGTTAGACTTATATATTTCACATTTCAAACTATTACCGTTTAGGGTTTTGGGGGGTGATTTACCTGTATGTAATTTTCATTTTGGGGCTGGACTTGCCCTTTAAGTTCAACGGCAAACTAGGGTAGATAGCTGCAATATATAAAAACAGTGAAATGGATTGAGTACTGGATGCCATCTCATAAACTGGTAGTCTTGATGAGCATTTCAGATTTTATATTCATTTATTTTTAACCATCGTACCTGCTGTACACCTGTGTAGAGTCTTTGAGTTAAAGGGGCAGTTCAGTGGAAATTATCAATATTTGTTATTGTTAGTTTGTGTAATGCCTTCTTAGTTATTCTACATATCTTCCAATTTCAAAAATCAGTTGATTTCATACCCTTTGCTGTTCCCTGCTGATGACATTAGTGAGCTTACATTTTAGGTTCTAAGGGTCCTTCTTCTTCCCAGGATGCACCACATCATTGGAATGTTCCTAACAGTTATTTCTACTGATTGGCTGTTGGATGGGTCAAAGATGCTCAGATCTCTACTGAGCAACTGAATCAACCCTGGGTCAAGGGCAAAACCAATAACGGTATCTATTAGGGGTCCTGCACACAGGAAGTCAGTATTTTAGTTGCATTTATTTATACACAGACAAAATGCTGAATTGACAGATTAAGGTCATTGGGAAAATACTGCTCTTTTTTTTGAAAAGCATATGTATTTGCACTGAACTTCCCCTTCAATTTATAATCAAATATTTTTACAATTTAATATAGGTAAATGCATTGAATTTGAATTGACATTAAAGGGAATGTTCACCCTTAAAACAAAAATATGGTCAGCTGTCAGTTACCTGCCCTCAACCCCTAACAAACATTTCTTGCACTTTATTACCTGCATTACATACTAGATATTTAGGCTGAGGCCACACTATTGTGTGCATCGGTGCCCGCTTGCGCTGCGATTCCTGGGAATTTGGGGATAGGAGCGCATGCAAACCACACAAAAAATGGTGATTGCATGATCTCTCCGTTAATCGCATTGCAGCGCAATGGGCCCCAGTGCACCGTAATAGGCTAGTTCAATTGGCCTACAGCGTGCACTTTTAAACACGTGATCAGATTATTATTGTCCCCGTTCTGCCAGAAAAGATGGCCCCTCCCACCATACAGTCAATTAAGACTGTGATTGCTGATATTACAACCAATGATTGACTGCTGTTTCACCGGCTACCTCTTTTGCACAAGCATATAAAAATCTCTTAGAGCAGAGGGAGGAGGCAGATCCTTTTGCCAGGAGATATCCTTTATCATTAAATATCTGATTACAAATGCATGTAATAAAAATATAAATAAATGTCACCATTTTTTTGTTTTAAGGGTTGAGAGGCCCTTTAACAGTTAACAGAAAACCTTGATAGGAATAGTAAAGTATGCTCGAGGGTAGGGAAGAAAAGGAAAAATAGTAGGAATATAGGAAAGGATATCACAGTAATAAGTAATTCACCCTGTAGTGCCCTATTTAAGCTAATCGTCAGTATAATAAAACAAAACATGTGGGAATCCTGGAAGGGGACATAGGACTGGAAGAGGATGTACTATCTAATTGTAAATTTGCCATTAAAAGGGCTTAATCCCTAAGGGATATGCTGTGCCCTAGTATGTTAAGAAAGAACTGTAAAAATAAGGAGAGGTTGGAGCCAGTAAATTTTCTTGTAAATACAGCCAACAGTACTTTAATTGTAGATTGTAGTATATAGTGTACCTACTTACATGCAGCATATGTGGTATTCAGTATGTTGGATGTACCACCTGGTCTCTTAAAGAAAGAATTAGAGATAATGTAAGGGCCATAATTAAAAAGGTAGGAAGAAACCCAGTAGGTCGACATTTTCAGGTTTATAGCAATAGGGATGTGACAACTCCGGTTTCAGGCAGTTAGGGAAACGAGCCCTCTAGATCCAAGGCCAGATGGATTTGGACACTAGGTACTCGCAGTCCGGGAAGGTCTAAATGCAATTTGGGATGTGGCGTGCCATATATATTATAATGTAAGTTTGCTTTCGCATCCGTAACAGAATTGGAATTTTTCTTCTTGTAGTTTGTTAGTTTTTTTAAATAGATACTAATAAGTCTAACGTGTTTCTCTGGTCCTTTTGGATTAGCCCTAGTTCCATTTATTTATTTATCTTCATATAATTATATACATTTATACATCAGGAACATTTATAGAAGCATGTATCGGTTGTGTCACTTTGGTTATCCGGAGATAAGGATCAACAGGTTAGGTAGTTAGTCAGACGAGTCCCATGGATATGGAGAGTGTTTGCAGGAGCGATATGAAGGATACGTGGGTAGGAATAATAAATTTAGCTTGTGGTTTTAGTATATGAAAGTGGAATGCTTATACTAAATTATACTGCTTACTCTGCCAGAATGGGGACAATATTAATCTTTGAATATCTGGTTAGTAATGCAAGTAATAAAATGCAAAATATATTTGTTGGGGGCAGGTAACCAATAATTTACCAGTTTTTGTTTTAAGGGTGGAACATTTATTTCATATTAAGGTATGAAAATTTTATTTCTGGTTGTGGTGACTTCAGCCTGTCGAATTTATGAAACATAAATTAGATGTGGTGTCTTCTTAAAAGACTAGATATGGGGGGAAAAAGGCCTTCAGGCTGTTATGCATGCTTTTAAATAAATGTTTTACTTTCTTTAGTAAAAAGTAGAGTACTGTGATGGACTAAGTTTATTTTAGTAGACAAGCTTTTGAGGGATCAACCCTCTTCCTCAGGTTCAGAGCAGTAATGATTGAAACAAAGGTTAACAAAGTTAGAAGCTAATTACATTTAGATAACAAGATGGCGGGCAACCAAATGGAAAGGGGTGGGCAACCAAATGGAAAGGAGAACTAGGAGGGTGGTAGAAGGGGGGGATGCGAGATGAGAGAAAAGAAGACACTGAGTATATGCACATATTGTATACACACTAAATTATGTCTCTCTCTCCTCTCTCCCCACATGCGAATCGCTAAAAAACAATCTCGGGAAGGGGGATTGTACACAAGACACACACGCACACCCTGTCTATAAAGTGTAAATATGCATCTTAGAATCTATATACACACAAGCTATGGAGAGAAATCAATGGAGCTGTGCTCGTAACCTGTCAAATCTGACATAATGTATTATATCCACTATTTTGAGGTAACAAGATCTTGAAGCTGCAGAAAAAACGAGTATCATAATGTCAATCAGGGCTAAAAAAACTCATAGAAAATTTTGTAGAGCCCACTGTTCATTCAATCCCAGAGGAGCCAAAGTGCCTAAGTTATATATATCTACTTTGCTTTGATGCGTAATAAAGCCGTTTCTTTGTCAATACAAATATGTTTGTTCTTCCAGTCAATTCCATCAATAATCATGCATCTTAAGCTGCCAAACGAATGTTTGGCAAATTTACAATGTCTTGCCACAGCCATGTCACCATATTTGTTAGTGATATTACGTGAGGTATTAGATTCATCAATAGCATGGCGTATGGAGGAACGATGATTCGCCATCCTCTCTAAAATTTGTAGTTGTTATTCCTATGTAATAAAGGCCGCAAGGGCATGAAATAAAGTAAATTGTGTTTTTGCTGATACATGTGTAGCGACTTTTAATTCTCCTGCCCGTGTGTGGGTGAGGTAATGTAGAGCCTGATAACATCCCATTGCATGTGACACAATTAAGGCACCTATAGCATTTTTCTTTTGTGTGTCGGTTATCAATAGAGTTTAAACAGACATCAGCATCGACTAGCATAGACCTTAGAGTTTTAGCTTTTCTGAAAGTATGACAGATATAAGTATCTTGGAAAGGTAAAGTCCTGTCTTTTTGAACAAGGGGCCAATGGGAATTAATGGCCTTAATCAACATATTGCTCTTTGGGTTGAATTCATTGGTGAAATTTACAAATGCCTTTTGATTTCATTTTTTATCAATGATGGTATCGGTTGATTGTGTGGTTTTGTCAATGGCCGAATTGAGTTTATTGGGTCGATAGCCCCTTTGGTTCTGTTTGAGCTCTTTGACCTTTTCTTTAGCTCGGTCGGTATTGCTATTGTTACGCATCGTGCGAAAGAATTGACTGTGGAGAATAGGTCTCTTCGGTCTTTCAGGATGGCAGCTTGTTGATGTAAAAACGTATTCATATGCGTGGGTTTGCGGAACAATGTTGTCTGTAGGTGGTTATCTTGTTTATATATTCTAAGATCTAAGAAGTCCACCGTATGGGTATGGATATGGGAATTTAAATTGACGGCAAAGCATTGATTTCATTGACAAATGACGAAGCAGTGGATGATTGCCTTGCCACACAAAAAACATTGTCGATGTATCTCTTGTAGAGAACAATGTGTGAATCAAATCTTGGATTATACAAAACAATTTAGTTTGATTTAATTACGTAAGTTTATGTAATTACAATCTGATTCATTGATAATAGAGGTGAGAAAACAATACTTCACCAATTGGAAAGGCAATAACATCTCTTGACTGAACATTCACCGGGGGACCCCGTCATGGCGAAGCCAAGGGTAACTCCAATTGGGAACAAATGCAACTCTACTGTGCTCAGGCAACAATTTCAAAAGGTCTCCACCCTCGGGCAAGTATATTAACCTCTGATCTTGGCAAAATCTTCAGGATCGAGAAACATCAATCTCCCCGGCCTTTGGCAAACCAGTAATCTCTGTGCACAGATAGAAGTTGCAATGCACAACGCAGCACGTCTGTTCATAGGAGAAGTCCCAATATAATATTACATGAGCAGCTGTTTTATAGTCTTTTGCTAGAGAGAAGGTGGTGTTCAGCATCAAGAGTCCAGACAATAGTTGATCTACATTAGCACAGCATCCTAATATCACATGGTATCATATGAGTACTGTTTCCCACAAAATAACTATAGCTATTAAAGACATACTATAGTTAACAAAGACATGTTATACAAAAGCAAGTTATATGGGATTATTTACAGTTCATAAGAACAAGTGAGGTCATTCACACTTCATAAGAACAAGTAATATTAGCAAGATCTTGCATAATATGGCTTCATTACTACAAAATGGCTCCAATTGAGACATAGATTCACTATCTACAGTCGCACACCATTTATATCACATTTTTATCACAACCAGCCACTTCCTGTCTGAAATTGTGTCTTTCCGAATGGCTAAAACTGCCACATATTTAACAAACGTAATTTGATGTAATACTGAACCTAACGGACATTAAAGTTTCTTTAGCTTTTAATTTGTCTTAACACATGCAGATATTTCAGCAGTGATAGCGTTGTGGCTAAACCTTCCATTTTGACTATTCCATTTAAAATAGGGGTACCACGTTCTGTAGTACTTTATAACTTTATAGATTTTCTCTTGTACTTAATATAAGTCAGTACTATACTTTTTATATACATTTATTTATGGTCGTTTAGATGTTAATAGTACACACATACATATATACCTTTCCTATATGTAATATTATTTACCCCCCACCTCATTGGTAGTTCCATAAAGATTTTTGTCTTTTGATTGATCAATGGTTTAACCTTTTAGAAACTTTTTTTTTTTTGTTTTCCTGTCTTGATTGATGCCTTACAGTATGACAATGTGATCCTCTGTTTTAAAGGTTCTTTAATGATTTTTTAGTATGAAGCCAAATGGAATAATCCTAGGCCTGTCTGATATTCTAATCATCTCAATGTTTTAAGTTAAATTACTGTAAAATCCAGCCAGTATATGGCCACTTTTAAAGCAACTATGATGAAAAATATTATATTATATTAAAGGGGAACTGTGGTCTCCAGTTATGTTAAGTTTAAATGAAAGGCTTTAAAACGAGCCATCAACCACCTCTCTACGTGCTCCACAGCCCAAAATATACAGAAATGACTGACCAGAAAGTTAATGGGTGGGAGGCTAACTTGTGACATTCCTGAGGCTTCTCTTGCACAGTGCCGCCGGCGAGCACAGCCTCAGACTCCCTCAGTGTGTGAAGGAGACAGGAAATCCCTCCTCCTCTCTGCTGTGTGAAGTCCTGACAGAGAAGGTAAGGGAATCTACAGCCCTTCTCTTTCTCTGTGTGAAAACAGCCTTTTCAGGCAGAGCTCTCACTCTGCCTGAAAAGGCTGATTCCACAGAGTTTTCTGTATGGGGGGTCTGAGTAACCCTTAGGCACCTGCGAGTGGGCAGGCCACGGCACCCGTGGGTGGGCGGGTCCACATGGGGCTGTAAGATAATGGGCCATGGGGGGCCTGCAACTGGAGAGACCATGGGGTCCATGAGTGGGAGGGACCAGGGGGGCTGCAAAGGGGAGAAGGAGACACAGGACAGATTGACTGACAGTTTCAGAGCAGGAAGTGCAGGGGACCTGGTGATGCTGCTGCCATATCACACACAAAAATGTAAATATCTCCAAAACTATGCAAAATAAACAATGGAAATAAATTGCAAAAATTCTCAGGGGAGCAATTCCTATCAATTTACCTCAAGTCATTTTTGGACCACCGTTCCCCTTTAAGGTAAGAACCCCTTACTCTGAGAGGTGTGTGTTGCTACACGCCTTCAATCCAGTACTTGTTTTGCTCAGGCTCGGTATCCTTTCCCTCTCTTAACAGACACCCCCTTCGGTATGAAGGCAAGCATGCTCAGTAATTACTATGAGGCAGCATTGGAAGAGGGAAGTTTCTTTAATGCAAATCGCACATAACAACTGTCACCTTTCCTGTTACAGCAGAAGGGTTTATGATAAGGCACTTGATTGACAGTTGAAATGTAATATGGTTCAGATTGCATATGTAAAGAAATAGAGAGCTGATTGACAAATAAATGGTAATGTGATCGTTGGAAAGAATTATAGTTTCCAGTAATAGGCAATTTAAACTAAAAATTTATATTCAGTAGTACATGTTTGTACTACTGAATTGGTATTCTGTTATAGTTGAAAAACAACAAACATTTTCATTATGCTTGTGCACCCTATGTAATGAATGGGACAATATAAGACACCATTACCAAAGATATTTACAGTACAAATGAGAAATCTGTACTGGTGTAAAGGTACAGTGTTCAATAATATCAGTGTGTGTGGCTTTGGCTACATTTTTATAATAGAAGCACTTGTTTGCCTGTACTGCTGGTAAGAAACTTTGAGCTAGTTTGTTGTTAAACTGGAATCCTGTTATAGTTGCACCACATATTTTTATTGGATTTGTTCACCCTAAATAATGTATTAGTCACCATTACCAAAGATTTTTATGTATGGACAGAAATATTTGTATTTCTGTGATGGGGCACGGACTGGACAATTAGAGATGTACAGCAGAAAAATTTATATTTTACTTATAGGAGTAATAAACTTGTGATGGTGTATAATTAGTCTCAATAAATCCTGTATTTTGCTCAAGTTATACAGTTTGTCCTATAGACTGCTCAAAAAAAGTTGGCACACTGTAAATAACCTTAGGTGTTTATGATTATATAAGATTTTGATTATTAATTTAACAATGTAATATATGTTTTATTTTAGTTCCTGGGATCCAGAAAATGCAAACCAGCTGTTAGAAGAATTAGGATTTTCTGAGGACATTGAAACTGGACATCTGTACCCTGAGCAATATAAATGTCTTTTTGAAGCCCTACAATGTTCTGAAGAGTTCAACAATGGTTTTATTTTTGAAGAAACCTTAGAAGATGTTGAACAGAACACAGTGTATGCGATGTAGATGGATTTGAAATTGCAACAGACTATTACCAAAAGATTTTCTGCAATTAATATCTCACTGCTGTCGTTCTTTTGAATGGGTTGCAAAGTTTACATTTTATAAATAAATAAATATAAATAAGTTTTTACACATCATAGTAAAAAATAAAAAAAACTTTGGTGCAGAAAGGTTAAATAGCAAAGAAAGCTAAATTAAGATTTTATGGTTTAAGATTATCCAAAGGTTTGGTAAGGACTAAAGGCTGTGTATGAATGCCCATTTCAGCCGATAATCGTGCCATTTATAGGCACTTTGTTGCGAAACGGATGTTCAGTCAGGCTTTATTGATAGTCCACTAGGCGATTGCACGTGTGTATGAGCCTATATTACCTATAGTGTAATATAAGGATATTATGCCTAAGAGGAGTTCCCTGACCATATAAAAACACGAGGCCACAAATAGTTAACTTCCGTTTCTATTTCAAACTAAAAGACAATAAACCTCTCACCTGGTCCTGTTCCAATTCGTTACACTGAATTACTGTGCTGATAAGGAGGAGCGAGCGCATTCCTGTGATACATAATTGACTCGGCCACTCGTTCCTCCTTATCAGCACAGTAATTCAGTTAGTCCGTGTAAAAAAACTGGCTTGTTCTCTACATTACTAATATACGCAGGGAGAGAGAAATGGGGATGGGCAGTGGAATACAGGAAGTCACTCGGTGGCATCACTGAGTTACTGATTATATAGATTCTCGCCACTACTCCTCCCCATTGAAATGTCAGAGCCTTATGTATATATAAGGGATAATACGCTACCTACAGTGTAATATAAGGATATTACACCACAGAGGAGTTCCATGACCATATAGAAGCACGAGACCACAGGCCGAGTGCTTTGATACAGGTCATGGAACTCCGAGGTGAAGTAATATCCTTATATTACACTGTAGGTAGCGTATTATTTCTTATAATACATAAGGCCAGCCAAAAAAAAAAACTGCCCACTACCACTGTCTCCCCCCTCCCTGCATTAGTCATTTATATTGGAATCCCTGTTTAATGTATAAATAGTTCATTACCGTTCCAATTGAAAGAGAAAGAATGACCAAACATTGTCTGTCAATAATAAACAGGGATTCCTATAAAAATGACTAATACAGGGAGGGGGAGACAGGGGAGGGGCAGTGGAATACAGGAAGTCCTCACTGAGTGACTGTAATATAGATTCTCGTCACTGCACCTTCCCATTGAAAATGCCTAGCCTTATGTATTATATATATATAGTATTCAGGGGGTGGTAATAGATATATAATTTGTGGTAATATATATATATTTTATACATCCAGGGGGGTGGTAATATATATATATATATATAATGCACTTAGCTAGAAGTAGAAGGCGCAGAGCAGGAGAGGCTGAGCTCCTTCTTTCCCCTCGTGCCGTGCGGACCACCCGTTACCATGTGAGTGAGCATGTATCTTACGAGCACTGTCGGCAGCCTTAAACAAATCGGATACGTGCCCACTGTCAGGTGCCCTGTGTGTTACGTCACAACGTGCTACTATGGTGACTGGCGGAGGAGGAAGGAGATTTGCCTGACTGCCTCTGCTCTGCACTTCAACTTGCAAACTGTGGCATCAAAACGTTCGCCTCCCTACAGGGTGCCGATCTGTAATGTACTTCACCCTGCATCATTAGAGAGGCGGCCCTGTTGCCTTTGATAACTTTAGAGCAACAACCGCAATCAAAATAGAAAAGAAGGGTAAATACCATTCAGCTTGATGTGAAACCACTATAGGGTATCAAGGCCACCCTGTTATAGGACAAGCACATCATTAATATATCCAGTGGCATAACTGGGAATTCCAAACAAAAGATAGTGTACCTTGCATAAGCTGTAAGCACATTGAAGAGGCTCTGTTATCCAGTGGAAGGCCTCACCACAGGCCAATACAAGTGGAATACAAAAGATACTAGAGAGAGCCAAATATTGGTATTAATCCATCAGTGTCAAGAATTTATTGCATCTACCAATAAATTCTTGACACGTATGGATTACTACCAAGATTTGTCTCTCTCAATTATCTTTTTGTATTGTGCATAACTAGGAATCACTGGGCCCCCCAGCAAAACTATGATGGGGCCCCTATCCGTTCTGCATCTAAAGTGGTTTTCTGGGAGGAGGATATATCTGTCATAGGAAAAATAAGATGTGGCTCCGGGGCCCCTCTGCTGTTTCTCCACCTGCTCCCCTAGTAGTTACAACCCAGAATATGTCTCCACTAGGCAACACAATGTGACCGGCAGAGATTAGATTGTTTGTTGTGGTGGCGTCTTCAAGTCATGCCATAAAGGCATAGGCTGGATTGGCAGTGGACCCATCGTGGTCCCACGCAGCTGAAGGTAGTATCTATCCTGAAAAAAAGAGAATAATTATACATAAGGATCTCCAGTAAATTCATGTTCAGAACAATGAGTGGACGGTAATATTAATCAAATACCTAATGGATCACGAAATTGGTTAAAGGCTTCAACAAGGATCATGTATGACATTAATATTTACATGTAATGGTGGAAACTGTTGTTCAATCAATATATCAATGGAACAAGGAGCAGTAATTAGAGAGTTTGGATTCTATTTTTAAACTTCTAACATAGCGGTTGGGGGTGGGAGGGTATGCCCTGCAATATGTCAAAAATCACAATGGAGGGTGGAGGTGCCATTTAAACCACACCCCTGTGACTGCTAAGGGGTCTCCATAAGGTTACTAAGAGGAAGTGGTAATGTCAGTATAATATCCAATGATGTGCTGTTTGTAAAACATGCACCATACTTTCTGTATGCTACACAGGATGTGTATGTAGAAAAAAAGGATATAAAGGAAGCTGCATGTAGTTCGGATGGAGAAATATGTGTATATATGTTAAGCTGGGTACACACAGTAAAGATTTGGTCATCACAACGAACAAATTATCAACGATCCAACAAAATTTGAGCAATATCGTTTGTGTGTATTGTGCAAAAACAATCTTATCGTTAAAGATCAGCCGTCGGGAAGGCAATCGTCCGTGTGAAACAGAAAATTTCTGTCGCCCGTGGTGCTTCCCTGAGCATATCGTTATTGTACATACACGATCGTTCTGACGTGCATCAAAATGCATGCCCAAATGATGTAAGAAAATACATGTTCTTCTGAAAAGAGAAACGCATGCACAGAACGAACATCTGTGAAATCACATGACACATTTTATCTATAAGTTCTTTGCATAAAAGAAATCATACACAAACCAATATGCCAATAAAACTTTTTTTTTAATGAAAAAAAATTGCTTGACATTCCACATTAGCAGTAGGGAATTTACCATGTATACCTACACATCTACTTTATGTATCAATACCAGTAACTTGCAACATTCCTTGTTTGCAGAAACTGATTACTTAGATCTGCCCTTCTGAGATGTTCATGTAGATTGGCTAGCCCCATTAGGTAATGCGCGGTCGCTCTGTGTGATCGCTCTGTGCGACCATGCGCGTACACGTCCATGCACGCAATTTTTTTTTAAAGCTGATGCTTCCAATTTACCCTAATTTCAATTTATAATATACTTATCCTTTAAATGAAATCTATAGTAAAAAAAAAACGCATTGCCCCATTGCAAAGTTAAATTCTTTGTGCTGCCTTTATCCTACCTCTGTCAGTTACTTTGTTTTTCCATGGTGTCAGATCTCTGTGCAGCACTCCCCCCTTCCTTCTGTTACCTCCTCCATGTCCTAACTCCGACTACCTCACAAGCTTATCATGTGCAGTAGGAGTTCAAGAGTTCAACATCCTGAAAAAGTTCAACATCCTGAAAAACACACCCACGCACAGTGGCCAATAGAAAGCAAGCTGTCTTGGAGACAAGGAAGAGAAGGGAGAACAGTACAGATACTACTGCAATACGACCTCTCTCTTTGTGACCCATCATCAATCAGTGAAAGCTATGAAGAAGGGGGGGGGGCAATGCAGCCTTATCTCTGCAGTCAAAGCTACATCTTCCCCCTTGGTAATATTCTTATCTCTATGTTTGTGCAAACAGAGCAGGAAGGAGGGAGGGACTTAAGCAGGGAAGAGTATCATGTCACAGATTTGATTGACAGTACAAGTAGGAGTACAGGAATGTAATCACGTATTCTTCTAACTTGTGTATCTCAGTACAGAGGGAACCTAAAAAACATGAAGACATAGAACACATGGAAGGAAAGAAAAAAAAAGTTCAAGTTTGTTATCCACCAAAACCCCAAGATCCCTTTCCAACAGGGATTCACTTAACACAGAGCCATTTATAGTATAAGTAGCACAAGGATTTTTAAGTCCAAAATGCATCACCTTACATTTATCAACATTGAATCTCATTTGCCACTTAGCAGCCCAATGTGACAATCTATCTAGATCCCCCTGCAACGATTGCACATCCTCTGAAGTTTTTAATGATCGACAAAGTTTTGTGTCGTCAGAACTTCCACTGACGAATTCTACATTCCAAGACTATGGTATTTCGATTTACTATTATTTACACCCAAAAGTTCGCAAGAAAACACCCTTGACAATACCAATGATAGCATCCAGGAATTATGTCAAGATGAATCATTAATAGAGGTAAATATATTATGTATATGTGGTATACTTAGTTGACACTGTAGTAGCCCAAAAACAAAACAAAACCATGTTCAATTTTTTTATTGCTTTGTACAGACATCAAATCATTATACCATGTCATTTTTGCCATTCAACTTGAACAGCTCTATTAAAATTCTTTACATATCTGTCCCTATTGGATTTTGCATTTACTATTGGGTGAAGTGCTGCACTTCACCCTCAGCCCTCCACCCTCTTGGTATTAAAGTTCTATTAACGATATCCTCCTGATCTAGTAGATTTGTAGACATGTATAAATTGTTACAGTTCCTCCAGAGAAAATTGTGCAATATACAACAGGTATAAACAATAATTTTTTTCTGCTGCCAAATTAATAGAGGTGTGTAAAATACGGAATCTGTTAGATAGTATACCAAAGGCATTTTCCACAACCCACCTTGCACGGATAGTCTGTAGTTGTAAATTTTTCTCTGTTAAATGTATTTGAGGGAAGGGGTTTCGAAAATGCGAAATTCAGTCCATATTTAGCTTGCGTATTATTTGGAAGGTTTTATGTCCTGTCTTTTATCTTCTCATAAAAAACTGTTCATAAAAAACTGTTCATAAAAAACTGTTCAATCTGACACTCTTCCATTTGTACCCACATCTACCATAAGAAACTCATATTTTGCATTAACAATTGCTAAAAGCACAATATTGAAGTATCCTTTATAATTGTAGTAGTAAGAACCAGATTCTGGTGGTGGAGAAATCCTGACATGTTTTCTACCAATGGCACCTCCACCATTTTTGGATAATTCCAAAAGTCTTCAAAATTCTGAGCAACTTCTAGTCATTCTTAGGATGTCTTTGAAACTGATGAGAAAAAAAGAAAAGTTTTCTTAATGTGTTTTGTTTCATTGCAGGCATCGGCATCAACACCAAAATCCGCAGAAGTGGACACACCTCAACAATGTCTACATAATAAAAGACAAGATAAAAATAAAAACTAAAAATGTAAAACCCTCTGAACTGTAAAAATGTAAAACCCTCAGCACTGAAGAGCTAAGCCACAAGATATAAACAGCAGCTGTGGGACTACTTCATAAACATGAGGACGAGTTTGATGCGCTAGGTTTTAATGTTGCTCAAAAAGTTAGAAGAATGACAAATGAGCAAAGACTACAAGCTGAGGTCCTAACAACGGACATCCGAGGACTCAGAGAAAAAGTCACAGAGAATACCACTGTTACTGAAAAACAGACCGGTCACATGCAACATCATCAATACCAGCCACCGTACTATTATGTTGCCAACAACCAAATACCTCTGACTCCACCATCCCAACAGTACAACTACCACTATTTCAACTACACAAATGAGATTTTTCAATAGTTAATGTTATTGTTTAACTTTTAATTAAAATTTGTTCTTGTTTTTTCAAGAATTTTAATAAACAACAAAATGGTGTAACCCTTAAGTATTCGTCTTTTAGTGCCTGGATAATAGCTTTACATTTTTCTGGTATTATTTTCCCAAGTGCTTGCAGAGAAATACCCATAGAGAACCTCAGATCAGCAAAATTTCTACCAGTTGCCAGACATCTTAATGTTGCAAAAAGACACTGCTCAGGTGCGATACAATTGCGCATCCAAGTGTCTTGTCTTTGAATAAGAGGACTTACATATTGTAATAATTTGTTAATGTATCTTCTGACATGCACAAATAGATTTTGAAATCAGTAGGAGAGTTATTTCGCAGCTACCTCAAAAGAGTCCTATGTGATAAACCCTCACGCTGCAGAAGCCATGGCTTAACCCAACATGACCTTTTCCCCCTTTCTTCTTCTTCTTTTGAAGTGCTACTACTAAAGCAATAGCCAATGCTGCTCTTACTTTTGTTATGCTGGGCATCGTTCTTCCGAAATTCGTTTGTTTGTTAAAAGTTCGTATTGTATTTGTTCGTACTGAACGTGGTTTACATATACAGTGACATTTTTTTTTGTTTATGTTACTTCCTGCATTCACTGAACACAATTTCTGCTTGCATGCTTTCCTGCTAATTACGCAAGCATGTTCAGAAATACACGCTTTTATGTAGAGCACGCAACATAAACGATTGTGTCAGGAATGTTTTTGGTCTACAGAGTGTGTATGTGGTTGGTAAACAATCGGATTGAAGCAAATGGCTGCAAACAATCCTATTTTTCAAAAAAACAGACCAAATCTGTACTGTGTGTACCCACCTTTAGATTATTAGGGAAATTATTCTATTATAATATCTATCATAATATATTTTATAATAACATGAGGCTGTGAGGTACCTTCTGTTATAAGACAACTATTTAATCTTATACACTGTGGGGGGCTTTTTGCTCCTTTAACCTCACCTCACCTTAATCAATAAAACTAATCAGTATCCTTTGCTCCCAAGTCCTAACCCCATAGCAGTTGTAAATCTGGAACTTGGTGCAGTAAATAATAAATATGAACCTAGCATGTTTATCTGGATCCTGTATAGGGTTTAATGTTACCCAATGGTGCTGTTTAGTTTGAACTGCACATTGTGGCAGGATTGCCTGGGTCTTTTCTCAGACCTGCAGGTTTATTCCACTAAGACCCCTGGATTTTAGCTGGCATGTATGTGGAATAGGAAAGGGAGGGCAAGTTTAGTAAGGTAATACCTGAAGTGACCTATATTATCCTTTCCTATTCCAATAGTGTAATAGCTATGGATGTAAGGGCCGGGCAGTTAGATCACTTGCATTTTTGAGCCCTTGTGTAGGAATCGCTAAAGCACGACCATAGGCCTTTAATGTCCGAAAAATGGCTTTATTCCAGGGTGTATGAAAATGTTTCATTCATTAACCAATGGACATTAAGAAGAAACATACTGTAAACAGAGAATGCTGGGAGTCGTAGTTTTGAAACATGTGAAAGGTCCCAAGTTTAAACCCCCTCTCCCCCCCGGTTCTATACGATTTGACTGTATTACATCTAGACACATGCCTTTGCCACAGGCTAAAAATTAGATACTTTGTATGTCCCCGCCGATTTTTCTGGGAGTGAAAAATATGTGTTTATATGTTAGATTATTAGGGCAATGCTATTATAATAACATGAGTCTATGGGAAGCTTTTAGCTCCTTTAAAGGATAACTATCGTGTATAAAGTTTATTTTAAAAAAACAGTTAAACTCAAAAGTACTTGGGACAGGGAAATAGGATTGGTAATTTCTAACTCCCGATATTGTTCCTGTGAGGAGCACCAACCCAAATAAAACTGATTCTGCCAGTCTTCCTCCTGGCTTCAGCACTATCTTTAATACAGGAATAGGGAAATACAGGAATACAGGACCAGGACTAACCTGGCAAATGAAATCTGTACCTGCTGTAGCTCCTCAACAAAATTATATTGTGAGGTAGGAATAATCAATCCTACCTCCCTGACCCAGGTACTTTCCATTTTTAAACAGTTAATTTTTATAGTATAGATACCCTTTAAAGGGGAAGTTCAGTGCAAATACATATGCTTTCAGAAAAAAAAGAGCAATATTTTTTCATCCCAATGACCTTAATTTGCCAATTCAGCATTTTGCCTGTGGGTGGAACAATAGAATTCGATCTATTTTAGATATTATTATGTATGTTTTGATTAAGCTGGCCAGCTTAGTATACATTTTACTAGATTTGTGTATAAGTATATTAAATTTTACTATTTAGTATATTTTTCTCTGTGTGTACATCTTTGCATGTCGTACCCACTGTGAATCCCCTGGCTGGAGTTTTCCCAGTTGGGATTTTTATCAGAGGCTGGGCTCTGTAGTACCGTGGTGGGGGTGATTAGCTATATCACTAGTATTTTGTATAAATAAATGCAACTGAAATACTGACTTCCTGTTTGCAGTACCCCTAAAAGAGACCGTTATGGTCTTTCCCTTGACCCAGCACCTGGGTTGATTCTGTTTCTTAGTAGAGATCTGAGCATCTTTGACCCATCCAACAGCCAATCAGTAAAAATTACTGTTAGGAACATTCCAAGGAAGTGGTGCATCCTGGGAAGAAGAAGGACCATTAGAACCTGAAATGTCAGCTCACTAATGTCATAGCAGGGAACAGCAAAGGTGGGTTGCCCATTTGGAATCTGAGTTCCAGAATCTAAAGGGGAAACTTGAAGCATTGCAGGGCTTGGCAAACCTGGGGGAAATGCAGGTACTGGCAGGGGCCAGTAAGCTGGAGGATGGAAATGGGGCAGATAAGGTGGTAGAGGAAGATAGATTTGTAAGGGTCACCAGGGTAAGTAGGGGATGGAAGGATAGGGGCGCTTCTTTCCAGCTGGTTGATCCCAACAGATTTGCCATTTTAGGCGAAGATGTGGAGGATGATGGCTTGGAAGCAGCATGTATGGAGCGGGCCTTTCCAATCTCCAATACAAGGGAGGTAGAACTGGGGGCTAGGTAGGATAGGCAGGTGGTAGTGGTAGGGGACTCCATTATTAGAAGGGTAGATAGGGTAATCTGTCAACAAGACCCTGCATGCCGAACAGTGTATTGTCTGCCTGGTGCTAGGGTTCGATATGTGGTGGATCGTGTAGACAGATTATTGGGTGGGGCTGGTGCCAATGCCAAAGTTAGAGGTGGAGATGAGGTATATAAAAATGATTCCCGAGAATTAGGGGCAAAGTTAAAAGCAAGGACCTCAAGGGTAGTGATTTCAGAAATACTACTGCAACCACATGCTACGCTAGGGAGGCAACGGGATCTCAGGAGTATAAATGCATGGCTAAGAGGGTGGTGTAAGGAGATGGGGTTTGGGTTTTTAGAGAACTGGGCTGACTTTTCTGTTGGCTACAGGCTATTTAGTAGAGACGGATTGCACCTCAATGGTGATGGTGCAGCTGTTTTGGGGGAGAAGATGGCTAGGGGGTTGGAGGAGATTTTAAACTAGATATGGGGGGGAGGGTACGTTGAACTACACAGGGGTAGATAGAGAAGTTAAGGATCAGGGGGCTAATAACACAACGGAGGACGGAGAAGGGGGAGCATAGAGGATAAATAGGCATGTACGACCATGTATGGAAGTAAATCAATTAATAATCTAAAATGTATGTTTATTAATGCAAGAAGTCTGGCTGGAAAAAACGGGGAACTAGAACTAATAGCTTTAAAGGAAAGGTATGATGTGATTGGAATAGCAGAATCATGGCTAAATGATTCACATGACTGGACAGTAAATATTGACGGATACTCCTTATTTAGACATGACCGAGTAAATAAGAAAGGAGGAGGAGTATGTATGTATGTTAAACAGGAATTGAAACCAAATCTAAAAGATGGAATAGATGGGGACATAAACGATATGGCAGAAACAATATCGGTGGAACTGTGTACAGGAAGCAAGAAGGTAGGTAAATTAATTGTTGGAGTATGTTAAACCGCCAAATGCCGGGGAGGAGGTGGAAATTAATTTCCATATGCAATTGGCGAAGGCTGCTGGTATGGGGCATGTTTTGGTTATGGGGGATTTTAACTACCCTGACATAGATTGGAGTAATGGAACTGCCGTCACCTAAAAAGGTATAAAGTTCTTAAATTTCCTATATGAGCATTTTTTTTCACAGATGGTAGAAGTTCCTACTAGACAGAATGCGTTGTTGGATCTGGTGATATCTAATAACCCTGAGCTCATTATGGAGATGAAGGTAATAGGAAGCTTAGGGAATAGTGACCATGATATAGTGTCATTTAATATAGGTTGCAAAAAACTAAAGTGCACTGGCTTAACAAAAACTTTTAACTTTAGGAAAGCTAATTTTATGCTGTTTAAGGAATCGCTCCTGCTCATAGACTGGGGGGAACTGTTTCTAGGTAAAGATACTGAGCAGATGTGGACCACTTTTAAAGGGATATTAAACTATTACATTTCTAAATCTGTACCATTAGGGAACAAGTGTAAAAAAATTTGGTCCACTCCTGCATGGCTTAATGCTCAGGTAAAAAGGGAAATGGAAAAAAAGAAAAGTTTTTAAAATTTTGAAAACAGAGGGAACAGAACAGGCAAGAAAGCAATTAAACACACAAAATCACTATAAGTCTTCATTGAACACCAGCAAAGTTTTTTCTTTAGCCAAATTTTAATTTTAATTTCAAAGCCATCTTGGCATGAGCAAAATTTACTTTGGAAGTAAATTTTCCTATTTTGCCTATTGGAATGGAAGCTTGCATAAGGCTCAACACCTGGAGAATGAATTTGACTGAAATAAACCTGACTGAATCACTATGAGAACTGCTTTCCTAAACTTTACCTGTTTTTATAATAGGAAAGAAATTGTTCCTTGAAAAGTATTGAAATTGCGCCTAGATAAATGATGTTTGGTGAAAAGACAAAACTGCCCTTTTTACTATTGATAATCCTTCCATGGTTGTTTTAAAGGGCATGCCCACCCTTAAAACAAAAAACTAGTGACTAGTCATTAATGTACCCGCTACCCAAACTGCTAATTTTACCAGTTTATCGCATGCATTTGTAACCAGATATATAATGAGAAGTTCCTTTCTGTTCTGGAAAAGATACCTCCTGCATCCACCTGCTGCTCAATAGGGATGTACTTTGGGTTCTAATAGAACCCAGTTTCGAATCGAATCCGGCGGTTTCGAAGTCCCGACGAAACTTTCGGAACTCCCAGATTTTTCGAAACTCGAATTTTCCGAGTTTTCGATTTTTATCGAAAATTCGATAATTATCGAAATCGAAAGTAGATGATTATCGAAATCGAAAGTAGATGATTATCGAAATCGAAAGTAGATGATTATCGAAATCGAAGGTAGATGATTTCGGTAACCCTCGAATGTATGTGCCGATTTCGCCAACCCTCGAATGTACAAGCTGATTTCGGTAACCCTCGAATTTGTGATATCGGTAACCCTCGAAAGTAATGTTCGATTTTGGTAACCCTCGAAAATAGCCCGCGAAAGCTCGAAAACAGCCCGATTGTGAGAAAAGATAGATTTTAAATGAATATTTTCGGGTTCCCCAGACCATTCCCCAGGTCCCTGTGTTATTTACAGTAACCTACTATTACTATTTCCAGGGCCACTTCTACCATTAGGCAGAGTGAGACATTTGCCTCAGGTGGCACCCCTGCACTGAAGAAGAAAGGCGGCAGACAGGCAGTGGTGGAAAAAATGTTTTTTCCCTTGAACGGTCAAGAAAAAAAGGAATTTTCCTTAGTAACAGATATGATGTTGTTAAAATCATTTTATATATTTAGGTTAGCTTCAGTTAGTTTGTTAGGGAAAGGTTAGTTGGGTTAGTTAGGGCCCTGCTGAAAGAGTCACCACTTTAAAACAGCCGCTTTGCAGCACGCCTGGAAATAATCAAGGGCGGCATTCAAAAGTTTGGCTCAGGCAGCAGAAATCCTAGAAGTGCCCCTGACTATTTCACCCTTCAAATTGATAGAAACTTTCAAATTTTTTTCTCCCATAGACTTCTATGGGTCCGTTTTCGAATTTTCAAATTTAACTGTAAATTCGAAAATTCGAAAACGGGACGAAACTCATCAGTTTCGAACATCTCTACTGCTCAATTAGCTTTTTATAAGATTGCACATGTGCAGAGGAGGCAGCAGGGAAATTAGCAGGCAATCATTGGTTTTGATATCAGCAATCAGCAAAATAGGAACTGCACACATAGATTCATAGGGTCCTTAACCCATACATTTAATGTAACAAACGAGTGATAACGTTTCGGGGGGACCTCAGCCACTCTTCATCAGATGTGATGTCAGGAATCAGTCTTGATTGACTGCATGGATGGAGGAGCCAGCTTATTCTGCCAGAATGGTCACAATAATTATACTTACCAATCTAGTTGATACATCTAATAATGTGCTGAATATATCAGTTGGGGTTGAAGACAGGTAACGGACATGTGGACAAGTTTTTTCTATTATGGGTGGACAATGGCCTTTAATGGTTGCACACCAGATCATTATGCTTACAGACTTCTTCTCACGTTGTTAATATCAAGATGTCATCCTGATAATGTAAAAGGAAATTCTGTCAGTATTAATTAATCAGAGTCTTGGTAAAAACTCTTGGCGACTGAGAATGTCCAAAAGGAAGATATGCAAATTGTAATAGTTCACCTTTAAACCTATATATCCCTTGGATGTATAGGGATATGAAATAGGATAGGGAAAGAATTCAGGCTTTGAAACTCCCTTTTCAGCAATATGCAAATAAGGAACAAAGACTTTTGGGAATTTACCATTTTTCCATGGAAGCTCTTAGGAACGCTATTTCCCTGGTCCTTCCACGGAAGTGAAAGTGCATGGGTTAAATCCCTTGAATCCCCATGTGACAGGCTGGTTTACCCAATAAAATGTGTAGCTCTACCCCTCCATCTCTGTGTCTTTTTCTCCTGTACAAATGAACGGACTGGACAGTAGTAGCTCCCCCAAGTAAATAATATCCACTGAGCTCTTACCCTCTCCTCAGTGACGACCACTCATGTATGCGTGCATGTAGAGCGGTGGGGTTAAGTGGACCTTGTCTCCCTTCTTGCGCAGTCTCTGTTCCCACAATTGGGAATCAACCGTTGTGCATGGATGATGTCATCACACGAACATTTAAAAATGCCGGTACTTCCTCATTCAGATGAGCCTCTGCATCGGACATGCCAGTAAAGTCCCTGCTGCTCTCCTGTGTATGTGCACCAGCTCTGCTCTGTCCACTACACGCATCCGCTGTCACAGACCATTGTTACTGCCAGTATGTTGTAAGTTAGAAACCAACAGGTACTCCGGCATATCCTGACTTTAAATCATGACTGTAATAATCCTCTTTTGGGGGGCGGAGTCTGAGACCTGATGTGAATGGACATGTATTGAAGTAGCTCCGGTACTTTCAACTATCCGTGGATAATCCTAGCGTTCCTAAATACACTACTTCACTGCTACTTACTCCCCAAATGCTCTGCCACCAGATGACCAAGCCCAAGGGGCAGAAATCCTTGGGACTGGGCAAAAAAATACGAATAGTTTGCTTGGAACCGCGCCGGAACAAACCAGGCCGCAATGTCTCCCTCACCTAAAAGGCCCGTGCCGGACACCTAACCTGACTCACCATCTCTAGAGAACACCAAAAACCAGGCTCCAATGCTTACATCGAGCGAGCCAACGCTGGAAGAGCTACAGCAGCAACTTCTTGGTGTAATCCAAGATTCCAGACGCTCGTTAGCGGCCATGATCGAAGAGACCAGGTCAGACATCTCTCTCCTGTGGCACGACCTGCAAAAGATCAGGCATGTAGTTGGTGAGGTTGAAACTCCTGTTTCCACTCTAGAAGATACAGTGCACCCAATCCCTTCTGCTATCTCTGACCTACAAAAAGAATGAGGAGGAAGTTGGACAACCTGGAAAATAGGTCGTGCTGACAAAATCTCTACTTTAACGAGGGAGTAGAGGGGCAACAACCAGCTCTGTTCCTGGAAACATGGATCCAGTCTAAGTTTAACACAGAAGGTTTATCTCCACAGTTCGCAATTGAGCGGCCAAAACAACCGTCAAACAACCGGCGCCTGGAATGCCACCTAGGCCTCTCATTGCGAGACTTCTGAATGCTCGAGACCAAGATTGTATCCTACAATGGGCTCGAACCTCTGGGGACCTGGCACATAAAAACAAAATTGTCAAAATTTTCCCAGACTACTCGCTGGACCTCCACATGTTATCTGTGTGTCACTCTCACCATTGAAAACGCCTAATATGTCATACTGGGAATCTATGACAGGGGTCTATGCTGCCAGGGGTTTATACAGGAGGCCTACCCTTTCTGGCCAACTATCCCCAAGCACACATAATTTGTCCTGGAGATTTTAACTCACAAATGGACCCAATAATGGACAGATGTACAAGGCCTGGCACCCTTGGCACCCCCTCCCCCGGGACATCCCCCTTACACAAATTAATCACTGAACTGGACTGGAAAGATTCATGGAGATTCCAAAACCCGCAGCTTCGGCAATATACGTGTCACTTTAAAACCCACAACACACTATCAAGACTGGACTACATATTTGTCAATAGGAACCCTTAAATTACGACCCAACACCAAACTATCCACCGCAGACTCAAGTAGACTTGAGAATGCAATTACGCTTGAGGAGATCCAATTAGCCGTTTGTGAAATGGCATCTCACAAGTCACCTCGCCCAGATGGTCTACCAGTTGAAATATACAAAAAATACTCAGAACATCTCCTTCTTTCCTGCTAGAAACACTAAACACCACCTTCCAAGGAGACTCTCTCCTAGCCTCAATATCACTCTATAGTTAAAGGACGGTAAAAACTCCTTGGAGTGTGTATCATACAGACCTATCTCCCTTTTAAACTCTGATTACAAAATACTTGCCAAGATCCTAGCCAATAGACTTAAAAAAGTTATTGACACAATCATACATCCAGACCAGACTGGCTTTATGCCTGGGAAGTCGACATCGATCAACATACGAAAAGCACAAATACACACACAAGTGGACCATGACAACTCAGGCACATGTATGATGCTATCTTTAGACACACAGAAGGCATTCGACTCTGTCGAATGGCCTTTTCTACAATCCTGCCTTCAGAAGTTTGGCTTTGGACCATCCTTTAGCATGTGGATCCAATTGCTGTATGCGCGACCCACTGCTAATATCAGAGTAAACGGGCCACATCTCCATTTCTGCTAGCAAGAGGTACCAGGCAGGGCTGCCTCCTGTCCCCCTACCTTTTCGCTGATTGAGCCGCTTGCCATTAAACTTTGCACATCACCACTTATTTCTGGGCTACAATTAGGAGCACACACATTTCTGCTGAGTCTGTACGCAGGTGAATTGCTATTGTACTAAGCAGATCCCCAACAATCTTTCCCTGAAGTACACAACTTAATAAATCAATCACAATCAAATATCTGGACTCCACATTAACTGGAACAAGTCAGTTATATTTCCTATCGACCCAATCCCTCAATCCCCCCATATATAAGGAATCCTCCCATATATAAGGAATTTGGTACCAGTAGTACAAAACTTATGCACTTAATATAGAACCTCTTTTTGAACTAGTCTGAATAAAAATTCAATTGTGGAAGACACTCCCAGTTAACCTAATAGGCTGGATAAACCTGTTTAAAGGGCAAGTCCAGCCCTAAAATAAAAAAATTACATACATGTAAATCACCCTCCAAAACCCTAAACTGTAATATTTTGAAATCTGAAATATATAAGTCTAACCTGAAATCCTTTCCCCCTTGTTTCTGCTTCCTGGTTCTTCCAGTTAGCAACTGTCAGTTATGGATTTGACAGTTAACATCACAGCCAATGACTGAATGTTATTCCACTGTCTGCCTCTTCTGAGCATGCCCAGGCTCAGTACAGGTTTCTAAATTGCTCAGTTTCCATAAGACATTCAGAAGCATAGCAGGCATACAGTAATGAATTCTTATTACAAAGTATGATATATCAAAATATTTTAAAGAGGCCATTCTTTCTAAAAGATGTTCTGATGAGGGTGGAGTTGTCCTTTAAGATCATATTACTACCCAAAATACTGTACGCACTACAACACAGTTTAGCCTACAAACCAGACTCCTTTTTCACCACCCTAGACAGTCTGTTATTAACTTTTCTGTAGGGTTCGGGTAGGTCAAAAGTCAAACTCAAAACTCTCCAGAGACCTAAACTATCAACCGGCCTTGCCATGCCAGATTTCCGCTTGTATTACTTAGCAGGACAGTTAAAATATTTCAAATCCTGGTTGCCTGTCAGACCCCACAAACTCCCAAGAACCACATTATTTGTCTCTGTATGATAGTGAAAAACTTCTACATGCATTTCTTCCCTCCCATCCACTAACATTTCTTCAAGCCAGAAGGAATGACATCCCTCTAGGTGGCACTTCCCTACACATTCAACAGTTTAAAATATGGAAAAAAAATATGCAAATTCTTAAATACACCAATGTCCCAGGGAAACACCTATCTAGCATAACCCTACTTATCCCTCCCTGGCTTCCTTGCCGTCGGCTGATTTCTGGGCATCACGGAAAGTTACCATCTTCTCAGACATTATACAGGGGAAAAAACGGATTCCATTTGAGGCTCTCAAAACCAAATTTAATTTACCAAACTCAGCTTGGTTTCAATATCTCCAAATTAGATTTAGTTTACCGACAGAATTCCAAGGAGACAAGATACGCATCTCGAGAAATCCCATTATCCAACTCTTTGAATCTGGGGGTGAAAGGTGTTTGGTGTCATAATTTTATTCCTGTCTTCTACAACCCAAAATACAAGAGGACACGACTAAAATCCTAGATAAATGGGGGAAAAAAATTCCTCTTTTTTCTATTGCAGTGCATCTAAAAGCCCTGACAAAAGACACAGGTCTGGATCTAGGGGGTGAGCGAATACTACAAGAGATAATAGTAGATTGGGTTACTTCCACGCTATGGTGTGGTAGGGAATGTCTCCTTAAGTAGGGTGGCTGCACTGCAAGTTGTCCACTGAATTGTTTATAAAATCTTTAAAAGTATCTTGCTTGCGCTTGGGGGTATGGGTAGGGGAAGGGTTAAAACAAGAAGTAAAAAATAAAAAATAAATAGGTTAAGATCAAGATCTCTGTAAACAAACCAGTTTAAAATGACACTTCCATATATTAAAATTAAACTTCAACCACTCACTTGTGTCTATCCACCACTAGGGGTAATGCAGGCTTCACTCTGTGCTGTTCTAATGCTTGCTTGGTCTGTATAGTTCCCAAAAACCTCTGCACACAGGAATAAGGTTGCCAACAAACTTTATTATAGCAATTAAAAACAATAAAAAGCACTAAAAAACCTTGCAAAAAACGTCCATTAGCAGTTTTTGAAGTTGCACCTCTCTGCTATGGTGTGGCCCCTTTAAGTCGTGGCTTGCAACTTCAAAAACTGCTAATGGACGTTTTTTGCAAGGTTTTTTAGTGCTTTTTATTGTTTTTAATTGCTATAATAAAGTTTGTTGGCAACCTTATTCCTGTGTGCAGAGGTTTTTGGGAACTATACAGACCAAGCAAGCATTAGAACAGCACAGAGTGAAGCCTGCATTACCCCTAGTGGTGGATAGACACAAGTGAGTGGTTGAAGTTTAATTTTAATATATGGAAGTGTCATTTTAAACTGGTTTGTTTACAGAGATCTTGATCTTAACCTATTTATTTTTTATTTTTTACTTCTTGTTTTAACCCTTCCCCTACCCATACCCCCAAGCGCAAGCAAGATACTTTTAAAGAATACTACAAGAGAGTAACTCTTATAGTGTGCAAACTACCTGTAGCAGGGGAGGACTGTCCCAGTAGGCTGAGGGGCAAATGCCCACCAGGGTGGTCTCCAATGAAACATCATTTGGGCTGCCACAGAAGCTATTTGTAAGTTATGTACTTAAATGGTACAGTGCGCCTTAAGCTCTAAAGCTCTAATATGGGCAAGGAACAGAAGATTCCTCCTCTGCTGCTGAACTTCTTTCCTTTACTGACATACACCACAGCCAAAACTAAAATGATTTATGACAATGGGAGGTCATAAATGAGGTTTTGGAGACACTGCCTCAGTTTAAAGCTTAATTATGTGCTATAATACATATAAAGTCTAGATGCATACTTAAAAAAGTATAATGGGTATGGGAATACCCTTCCTCAGGTGGTGCTAGGGGAAATATAACTATTAACACAGCATTATAGGGATATACCTAAAAAGAACCCCTAATACTAGCACTCCTTTCCCTTGAAACCCCAATTAAACAAATACCATCAGTCACATAGCCCTTTACACTCCAAAAAATAGTGGGAATGAACGGATCAATATACTGTAATGTAGAAAATATACATCTTTATTACAACATAAGCAAATGCATTTTTAAAAAATCTGGTGTCCCAATATGTGGCTAAAGTATCATAAAAGCGCCTGGTGCTAAGTATCAAACCATAAGTCCAATGTCCTATATCATATAGGGTCTCCTACTATTGTAGGTATAGTCCAATGATATATAAAAGGATGGTATCCAATGATATATAAAAGGATGGTATCCAACATGGAGATGTTGCCACCCAACAATTGGACAAAGTAGTATCCAGTAAAGAATAACTTTAGCAGAGGGTTCAATACCACATCATAAATTTGAAAATGTTGCAGGCAACCATGTAAAATGAGAATAGTAATCTTGAAAACAGGCAGAACTAAGTGCGATCTACCTTGAGATAGCTACTTGGTTGTGTTTCCCTCCCAGGCAAAAAGGACCGAATTCTCCACTGACCTGTAGTTTCCATACTAATGAAATTTTTTTCCCAGCTCTCCAGAACCATGAGAAAGTTCAAGTAAGGCAAAAGGGAAAGAATGTGCTCTATGCCCTAACATTGCTATGCAAGGATGTAAAATGTGCTCTAGTTGCATAAACAAACAACAAGCACAGGGGACATGGAATCAATTCTGGAAAACTCAAAATCAGAATATGAGAGAAATATGGGATTTAAAGCATTTCACTTTCTGATTCAAAATGTCCCAGTCCAAATTCAATCAGACAATATAGCGGTAGTATACTACCTAAACAAACAGCAGAAGTCTCTGGACCCAAACAGAAGAAATATTTACCTGGGCAGAAACCAGAATCAAGCAGCTGAAAGCAATTCACATCCCGGGGAAGGAGAACATACAGGCGGACAGGCTCAGCACACACATGATCAGTTCGCTGGAGTGGAGTCTCTCATGGCAATGAGACAATTTCTGCTCCAGATACCCAGACAGCAGAGCAATATCCACAAATGCCTTCTCTATCAAATGGAGTCCACACCTAATGTATGCCTTTCCCACAATCTCTCTAATCCACAGAACCCACAGAAAACTAGAGGAAGACAGATCCCAGATAATCATCATCCCTCCATTCTGGCCGAGAAGACCCTGGTTCTCATGGGTACAGAGGTTGGCCCAAAGCCCAAGCCCCACCAATATCGCTACCAATGGATCCCAACCTAATAATTCAGGGGAATCTCATTCATCCCAATCTAAAACAGCTAAACCTGATGCCCTGGCTGCTGAAGCCAAAACAATGAAAAAAGCAGGGCTATCTGACAAAGTAATACTTACTGTACTTTAATGTCGTCCAGGAAAAAAAACAACCTCCAACACATACTATAAGACATGGGAAAAGTTCGTAGAGTGGTGCCAAGACAAAAAGTATAAATATAAAAATAGATACAATCCTTGAATTCCTTCAAGAAGGATTAAACAAACAACTTAGCATCTCGACACTGAAAAGATTGCTATATCCGCAGTTACTAACAAAGAATGGACAACAGATCCACTGGTTATCAGATTTTTCAGAGGAATAAAACATCCCAAGCCTCAATACAAATCTCCAGTCCCCCCATGGGACCTAACAAAGTATTGACAGACGTCATTAATACATAAAATAGGATAGGGAGAGAATTCAGGCTTTGAAACTCCCTAACTAGGGACTAACAGGGTTATTCAATGAAAGTTCTTATTGTTTAAAATGGAGCTAATTTTGCCCCAACCAATCAGATCTAATATAACATTTGAAAGCTAACATCTGATTGAGGCAAAAATAGCACCATTTTAAACGATAAGAACTTTTCTTGAATAACCCTGAAAGAATTCTGGGAATTTACCATGTTTCCATGTCTTTTTTTTTTTTTGCGAATAAAATTAACATTTGTACATCTGTAATATATTAAAATACTTCTTAATATTTATCAGTTTGTGTACATTGTGCATTGTTTTTCCTCTTAAAATCTCTTGACTCTTCGTTTATTTCTTTTGAATGTTCTAGGGTAAGATCCTTCTAGAGCATCCAATACTGTCTTATACTTTCACTGAATAGGGCTTCTTGGGGGGATAGATGAATTGGGTGTCCAAATACTTCTGTTATAATTTGTACACTTATTTTCCACGCTTGGCTGACCTCTTGGCACAGCCACCAACAGTGTTTCTGATCAGCTGGTTTCCCATATCCCCTAAAACATAATTATGGGAAAGCTGGGTCGTGTCATAGTATCTTATATATTGCAGATATAGTCCCTTTTTGTAAGTTTGTGTTTATGCATAGTAGTTCAAATGTAGATTTCTGTTGTGTGGAGCATTTTAACAGTATATTCCGGGAGTAATGAAGGATTCTTGTGTAAGGGAACCAATTATGGGAGGGTATTTTGAATTTTGTTTGCGCCTTCTGGCCATAACATTAGGGTTCTGTCCTGTTTAATGATATTTAATACTCTACATATACCCTGTTTTGTCCATATTGTATAAATTAGTAATGATTGTTTACCTCCGAAATATGGTGTATGGAAAAGGCACCTGAGGAAGGGGACACTCCCCGAAACGTTGTGCACGCATGTCATTAATTAAACAGTAAGAGTGAAAGAAGTCTGGTAGTGTGCGTTCTTCAAATGAATATAAGCCATTGGAGAATAACTGCTGGTGGTTAGAAGTGATGAGGAGCAGCACCTATAAGAAGACTTAAAAGAGGAGTACGGGAAAAATTGTTAAAATTGTAAGTATGGAAAAGGGACATACCTGGAGATGGATAAGGAAGAAGGTTATATTTTGTATTACATTGGTCCCAATGTAGTCCGTTTGTTTTGAATATGATGAGTAAGGCCCTAAATAAATAAAGTAGTTTAGGTAATACCGTCATCTTGATAATATGTCCAATAATTTCGATATATGTGTAATTCTATAGTAATTATGGGAGTATGATATTTTTGGGTCAGCTGATAATGCTACTCCTAAATATTTAAATTAATTTTTGGACCATTTAAATTTTGTGCATAATGTATTTTTAATTTTATTATCTATATGAATAACGTATGCAGTGGATTTGTTATGAATTTATTATGGTTTATTTTGAAGCCTGAAAATTCTCCAAACCATGTTAAATCCTCATATAATGCTGAAATTGATTGGGTCGGGTCTGAGAGATATAGTAGTGCATCATCTGCAAATAATAACTTTCGTTTCTATATGTATTCCAGATATTTTAGGGTTTTGTCTAATTTGTGTAGCTAGAGGCTCAATACATAAATCAAAAAGCAATGGGGACAAGGGATAGCCCTGTCGTGTGCCATTTTGTATATTTATTTTTTGGGAAGAATAACTCATATTTTTCACTATAGCTTTTGATTCATTATATAGATTGAAAATCGAATTATTAAAGGTATCTGGGAGACCAAAATAATGCAGGGTTCTTCGTAAGTATAGCCAATCTACCCTATCAAATGCCTTCTCCACATCCAATGAGAGAAGGACTGATGGTGTGTTGTTTAGGAGGGAAGTTTGCATTAAATTTAGGGCTGTTCTTATGTTGTCTGTTGGTTGTCGGTTAGAAATGAAACCTGTTTGGTCATACTGTATAATCTGACGCAAAATTTTAACATCTGAATTAATAAGAGATATTGGCTTGTAATTTTAAGTCTGGGTAGTATCCCTTTCTGGCTTGGGGATAAAAATATGGGCGTCTAACATTTCTTTGGGAAATTGATCTGTGTCGTTTAGAACCTTGTTAAACAAATCTAATATATATGGGCTTAACTGTTTTTTGAAAATCTTATAGTAAGATAAAGTAAAGCCTGGGGGCTTTTCTAGCTTTTGTTTCCTTTAAAGTCTTCCATTGTCATTCCATGGGAATGGTTAGCTTCGCTGCTTGTGTTTCAGAAATTTTGGGAAGAGATAAATAGGGTTATTCAATAAAAGTTCTTATCGTTTAAAATTGTGCTAATTTTGCCCCAACCAATCAGATGTTAGCTTTCAAATGTTAAGTAAGATTTGATTGGTTGGGGCAAAATTAGCACCATTTTAAACGATAAGAACTTTTATTGAATCTCCCTGAAAGTGTTTAAAATGGAGTCTATTTTGTTTTGGGAGTTTGGGTTGCGGTGATTTGAGTCTATTGCATATAGTTTTTGATAATATTGTGCAAATCCATTGGGGATCCATTGGGGATCGTAGTGTAATATACCATTACTGTCTCTGATTGGTAAAAAGTTTTTTTAGTTAACATTGAGTCTGGTTTGTTAGATTTATGGTAGTATTTTTGATTCGTGAGTCTCAATGCTTTTTCGGCCTTAGTTGATAATAATTGTCCTATCTCTCTTTTGTAGGTTTCTATTATTTGGTATGTAGGCTCTCCCCAGTTTTTGCTTAATTTGTGTTCTGTTTGTTTTATGATGGTGAGGAGTTCTGATCTTCTGGTGTCTCTTGTTTTTTTAAATTTTGCTGTCAATTTTCCTCTTACTACTGCCTTATGGGCTGTCCACAATGTGGAAGATGATATTTCTGGGTGTATGTTTTCTTTAAAGTAAAATTCTATTGATTCTTTGAGTTCTTCTGATAATGGACCTGAAGGAGTAGGGATTCATTAAGACACCAGGTCGGTGGAGGTCTATAGTGTGTCAAATCTTTTGTTGTTGCTAGTACAAAGGCGGGATCTGACCACGATATTTCCGCAATATATGGGTCTCGTACTGCAGGTAACAGCTGGGGGGCTATAAATATGTAATCGATTCTTGTGAAAATTTTATGAACATGGGAGAAGAATGTGAATTCTTTTTTTTGAGGGTTGGCTAGTCTCCATATGTCCACTATATTGTTTTTCTTAAGAAATGAGGATATGATTTTGGTGGGGGAGGATTTTTTTTTGTGTTAGGGGGTGAGGATCTATCTAATGATGGGTGTATTGTTGTATTAAAATCTCCACCTATAATTATTAACCCTGTGGTTTTGTAGATTGTAGAATTGTTTTTGTGCTTCATTAGGAGTGTAAACATGTATTAGCGATACCTTTGTTTTCTGTATTTGCCCGTTAAGGATAATGAATCGGCCTTGTGGGTCTCGGATCACCGATTCCTCAATAGAACCTAAGTGTCTTCATTAGGACGACCACCCCAGCTTTCTTAGTTTGTGATGATGCGAAATAGATTTGGGTAAATTGAGGGCCCCAGTACTGTGGTTATTTATCTGTTTTAAAGTGAGTTTCCTGCAGCATTATGATATCGGGATTTTGTTTCTTATAATATTGTGTTTGCCTATATTTGAGAGTGTGGCAGCTTACCATATACACAACAAGGATAGAAAGGAAGGGGACGCCACGCAGTGTTTCTGCAAACACAAAGTGTTTATTGATCCGACATGTTTCGACCCACACACGGGTCTTTTTCAAGTGTATGCCAACCTATTAAGTGGAACATAAAAAACCCCACAGACACCCCACCCCCCTTCCCTTCAAATTGGCTTGGCATAGTCCATGTTCCATCATCAATATCCAAATTAGGTGTCCATGGGAACATATCAAAACCCACCCACACGTGGAAGCATGCGGGCCCGACCGTTCTCATCGCTGAGGTGCGCACGGTGGCACTGTAAACACTGCTTGGGGTTAAATACCATAAAAGCGAGTGGCAGGGAGCGTGCTTTCCCCGGTATTGCCTTAGTAGAGCTCCGTTCAATGTCAGTGATTATATAAGTTTATCGAAACGAATAATACTATGTATAGCCAACTTTAACCGGTAACTTATACTTGTTACGCCATTCTATCGTGTCACCTTGTAAGGACGTGCGCTATGATACAAACTAGCAACATTTCAGTACATGGGGTGTTCCTGGGTGTTTAAACCCTCGGCCCAAAACTTTATTCAACTTTTACATTGAAGGAGCTCACTAGAAAGAACACGCTCCTGCACTTGCTTTTATTGGTTTATTACACCAAGATGTGTTTAACAGTTTTTCCACAGTTGCTTGCACAGCATCTCCCACGTGGTGGTGGTTTTTGATATGTTTCCATGGACACTAATTGGACATTGATGATGGACATGGCCTCTGGCCAATTGAAGGGAAGGGGTGGGTTCTGTGGGTTTTTTTATGTTTCCACTTACTAGTGTTTGCATACACTTGAAAAAGACCAGTGTGTGGGTCGAAACATGTCGGATCAATAAACATTTTGTGTTCGCAGAAACACTGCGTGGCGTCCCCTTCCTTTCTATCCTTGTTGTGTTTACCAATACTGCTGGGAATGGAGCAGTAGGAAGGAGTGACCCGAACCTCAATGGTCCCTGGCAGCGAAGCGTACATCTACTTATTTACTCTTGAGAAAAGCCGCCAGTACGCTCAAGCCAGAAGCCTCGGTGACTAACTGAAAATGTCCAGAGAGGAATCCACATTACCCAGCACACCCTTTGCAACGTTTGCCTACAACGACAGTGAGGTACAGCGAATATTAGAAGAAGCGGAGCGCACTAACCCATTAAGCACGTGTACTCACCAACCAAGTGAATCTGCACGCCAGCTACTAAACCTGCAGAAAAAGGAAGTGAGTCTCACAGCGCATCAGCAAACACTGGTACAATACGCCCGCCTCCAACAAGCACCACGTGGACTACGGCCGCACATCGGCCCCACGCTCTGTAAAGACGACCCGGTCGTCTTACAGAAATGGCAGGAAATCTCCAACAATTCAACATGGACCTAATGATCCTCACGATCGAGCGCCTGCAAGTCAAGGTAACCCAAATTCGAAAAGAAATAACGGAGTTAAAGGCCAAACTCCTTACCACATTGACTGCAGAACAAGCATCAGATATAGAGAGACAAAACGCAGAGACCCTGCAAAGATTAAAAGATAACATCCAGGCTCGCAAAGCACGAAAGATGGAACGAGACACAGCAGACTATAACCGAAATCAAGTCTACAGATGGGAGGAGAACCGGACACAAGACCAGAGGAACACCCGCAGCAACTGGCGACGAAAATTCGGATCCACACCCAGAAAGCAATCAACAGGTAGTTAGGTGTGGATTCAAACTTATAGTAGTATCGATCCCCAAGGTGTGTGTCCGCTCACACACCACCAAATATATCCAAAAGGAACAAATTTATGGTAGGGAAACACAGGTAGACTAAGCTTGCAATTCCAAGTGAAATTTCTTTAATGCTGTTTCAACATCACAACATGTTTCGAACGTTCATGCGTTCTTTCTCAAATGTATAATTACAACACTCCCAGTGAACAATTAAATGCCCAATAACCCCCCTCTCAAACCCCATGGTGCTCACAATTAACATGCTTGAGATAGATCATCATGCTGTCGATGCTTCAATAAGTGCAAATCCAAGATCATGGTCGTCTTATTCAAGTCCCACCTGTAACTAATAAAGTGCCATTTTTACAAAGTGCAGTAGTGCCGACAAAGTGCTACTGTCAAAAATTCCAATATATAATACATATAATACAAACATTAAAAGTGCCACATTATGTATAAACAATTAAGACAATTAAGACAATTAAAAGTTTCTTCCTTTAGACACTAAAACTCCCTAGTTCTATATTCTTAGTACAATTAGGAGAAATATATTTCTATGTAGGAACTATTGATTGCACAATCTACCCATATATTGCTAATTAAGTTTCCATCATTGAAAATGGATATACATTAACATCGTTAGAGAGGATAAAAGAATGTTCCTACATTCATACATAATGGCTACCTTTTACCATAGTTTAAACAGAGGTAATAGCACATTTAAACAGAGTTGGAACACATACCTGGTCAATAAAGTGCTTCTTTCTTTCTTTTCATATTCAATACACAAATCTAGAATAGATAAAAAGGTCAAAATATATTTACAGATACGGTTTTAGACTCCAAAAGTCGTTCATCCCTGAAGGGCTCATGGCATTCAACCTCTTAATCCACATTCCTTCATTTGGAGGAGTTCTCTTAACGTTCCCACCTCTCTTATGGGACCAACTACATCTAGAACCCTCCATTTAATTTGGGCACTATTATGCTTTATTCTCATGGAAGTGCCTCGACACCGGAGTGTCATAGTGGGTACCTTCTTTAAAATGTGGTAATGTTCCGTTTGTGTTCCTGGATGCGCAATTTAACCTGTCTAGATTGTCTGGCCAATATAAGGTACCCCCCAGGCATTTTATCATATTAGAACGAACTCAGTATTACATGTTGCATAGCACTGGGGGTGTAATAAAAACCTCTAGTTGGATGGTTAAAAGAGGACCCTTGATAATACTATTACAGCAATTACACTGTAAACGGGTATGTACCATACTTTGGTGGTCCTAAGAAAGTTTTCCGTTTCTCCTCATGTTTTTTCCGCTGGACAGAGGTAATCATTTAGTGTCCTCCCTCTCTTATAACAGAAATTTGGTTTTTCTTTACATCACTTATGCACCCTCTTTGTCTGATTAAATATCGGCCAATACTTTTTACACAATCTTTCCATTTTATAGCTAAGATGGCTAAATTTGGACCCATAACTAGGCCACGTTCTCTACCTCTTTTAATCCTGGGTTGTAGCAGCGACCCTCTATCCATTTCTCTCACCTCCTGTACCTGTTGGTCAATTTTATTCTCATTATACCCTCTTGCAAGAAATCTTTTTTTAAGTGTAACAGCCGATATTTCGAAGGACTCATCAGAGCTAGAGACCCTTTTGGCCCTGATTAACTGGCCCTTCGGTATTGCCTTCGTAACACTTTTATTATGAAAGCTAGTTGCCAATAACACATTATTTTTCTCAACAGGCTTACGAAAAAGTTCAGTGCTTATAATACCATCGTTGTTCTTAATGGTTACATCTAGAAAGTTAATGCTCTCTCTACAAACTTCATAGGTAAATTTTATTGTCCTATGTGCCATATTTGCCTCGTTAATCATTTCCTCCAATAAGAGTTCTTCTCCTTCCCAAAAAATCAAAATATCATCAATAAAGCGGAAGTACCCTTTAAGATGGTTACTGTACTTAGGGTTTTGGAGGAATAATTCTTTTTCCAATTCGTTCATGAAGATATTGGCATATGAGGGAGCTACTTCCGCACCCATTGAAGTACCCTGTCTCTGCCAAAAGTACTCCCCATTGAACCTAAAAAAGTTTTTACCCAAAATCAGATTGAGGCAATCCAATAAAAAGTATATCTGTGCATGGCCTAGGGATGTGTCCAGCAATGCTTTTTCTATATAGCTCATGCCCTCATCATTGGGGATAGATGTATAGAGGCTAGTCACGTCTAACCCACACATAAGGGTCCCCATCTTTAGGGTACCCAATCCTGCCAATTTATTCAATAAATCTGTTGTATCTCTCAGACACACAGGAATTCTTTTAACAATTTCCTGCAGAAAGTGGCTGTAGGAGTGATCCCACCCCTGATACAATTGGACGCCCAGGTGGTCTATGGAGGGTCTTGTGAATTTTTGGGAGGAGATATAAAACAGGGACTTTAGGGAACTCAACAATTCAACAACTCAACGCTGCTACAACCCAGGATTAAAAAGTATCAGAAAGTGTCTATTTATTGGTTTCCCATTTAGGCCATCTTAGCTATAAAATGGAACAGATTGTTAAACGTATTGGCCGATAGTTCAAATCAAAGATCAAGAGTGCACTAAGGATGTAAAACAACCAAATTTCGTTATAAGAGAGGGAGACACTAATGATTACCCTGTCCAGCGGAAAAACATGAGGAGAAACGGAAACCTTTCGTAGGACACCACCAAAGTATGTACAATACCCCTGTTAACAGTGTAATTGCTGAATAGTATATCAAGTCCCTCTTTTAACCATCCGACTAGTGTATTTAATTACCCCCCCAGTGCTATGCAACATGTATTACTGATTTTGTTGTATATATGGATCTGTTAGTATCTGTGTATATGGATCAACTTTAGTAGGGTAAAAAAAATAATTAAAAAAAAAAAAAAAAAGTGAATATGTGGGACTTGAATGCGAATGTCTTTATTCAACCTTAATTACTATGTTACTATTATATGATAAAATCCCTGTTGGGCTACCTTATATTGGCCAGACATCTAGACAGGTTAAATTGCGCATCCAGGAACACAAACGGAACATTACCATTTTAAAGAAGGTACCCACTATGACACTCCGGTGTCGAGGCACTTCCATGAGAATAAGCATAATAGTGCCCAAATTAAAGGAGGGTTCTAGATGTAGTTGGTCCTACAGAGAGGTGGGAATCGTAAGAGAAACTCCTCCAAATTGAAGGAATGTGGATTAAGAGGTTGAATGCCATGAGTCCTTCAGGAGAACGACTTTTGTTCTAAAACCATATCTGTAATATATATTTTACCTTTTTATGCTTATCTCTAGATTTGTGTATTGAATAAAAATGAAAGAAGCACTTTATGACCAGGTATTGATGTTCCAACATCTGTTTAATGTGCATTATTTACCTCTGTTTAAACTATGGTTAAAGGTAGCCATTATGTATGAATTTAGGAACATTTCTTATTTATTCATCTCTACGATGTTAATGTATATCCATTTTCAATGATGTAAACTTAATTAGCAATATATGGGTAGATTGTGCAATCAATAGTTCCTAGATAGATTTATATATCTCCTAATTGTTACTAGATATAAACTAGGGAGTTTTAGTGTCTAAAGGAAGAAACTTTAATTGTCTTAATTGTCTTAATTGTTTTATACTAATGTGGCACTTTTAATGTTTGTATTATATGTATATTATTTGGCAATTTTTGACAGTAGACCCTTTTCGGGCACTACTAGCACTTTGTAAAAATGGCACTTTATTAGTTACAGGTTGGGACTTGAATAAGCTGACACATGATCTTGGATTTGCACTTATTGAAGCATCGACAGCATGATGTATCTATCTCAAGCATGTTAATTGTAGCACCTATGGGGTTTGAGAGGTGGGTTTATTGGGCATTAATTGTTCACTGGTAGTGTTGTATTTATTACATTTGAAGAAGAACGCATGAACGTTCGAAACATGTTGTATCCTGTTGAAACAGCATTAAAGAAATTTCACGTTTGAATTGCAAGCTTTAGTCTGCCTGTGTCTCCCTACCAAAATTGATTCACACCCGAATATGGCAACCACCTCATCAAGCAGCGGAGAAAACATACAGAAGGAGACCAAGCTTCCATATCTCACAAGCATTTTTTAGGAAAAGGCACCACAGAGGCAGGAGGAAGAACAGATCGCTACACAAGGAACCTACACCACCACCACACAGGGGGGGAATGTTCCCAGAAAACGAGACAGAAAAGGTAAATGATCTTGTTGTTTAATATTTCTTCCTACCCTCTAATGTACATGAATTGTCTGTATAAACAAAGGGTTGGGTTTTGTACCAGTCTACAAACAGATCCCATCAATGGGAAATTGAGTTTCAGAAATTCACTGCTACAATTAAACTACAAATGCATTTTGCAGACCAGACGAAACAAAAACCCAACATACCTTAGAACAAAAAGTACATTTACACCAATATTAAGTGACCACTAAACGTATTCACTAACACCGTTTTTAGAAGGTAGAGAAAATAAGTACCCAGTCCAAACCAGACATAACTTAACTTTGAACGAGAGAAAGCTCTAAGTAACCTCAAACTAATAGAATATAACATCCGCAATGCGGACAAAGGGGGGGCAATAGTAGTGATGGATACGGACACATACATTAGTGTGTAGATCCTAGGTCAACTCTCTGTCCAGAACACTATAACAGACACAAGGAGACCCGACAACTCCATCAAAAAACTCATTGACCTGAGAGTGGAAGAAGCACTACTAAATGGCATAATCACGACACAGGAAGCAGGTTTCCGTAAGACCAACCCCCAACGGACACCATACATATACTTCACTCTCCTAAAATTCACAAAACACTTAAAAAAAAACCCAGGGAGACCTATAGTATCGGCTTAGGATCATTATTGAAACCACTTTCCCATACGTGGACTCCTACCCACAACCATTAGCTGCCAAAATTCCCATTGCCTTAAACACCACAGATTCTACTTAACAGAACTCACCACACTTGGACCATGAATCCTGAAACAACATCTGTACCGATGATATAAGCACTTACCCTCAACCCACAAGATGAGGGCCTTAAAGCCATGAGGAGTGCCTACTAGATACTGATTTGCCCACACCCAATATTACTTCCTGCTAGACTGCTTGGAAATTGTACTAAAAGAAAAACTACTTTAGATTCCTTAAACAATACTACTGGCAACTACAAGGGACCTCCATGGGTGCTACTGTAGCCCCATCACTAGCTAATTTATTTGTCAACCACTGGAGAACAAATGTTCATCCACACCCAACAGTATCAGAAAACACATAAAGGATATTTACAGATTGTGGACGACATCCTGATAATCTGGGAAGGCCTGTGGAGAAATTAGGTACGATGATAAATGAAGCAAACAAGGTACATCGATCGATTAAATTCACCCACAACACTTCACAAACCACAATGCCTTACCTAGATGTATTCCTCAAAATTGAGAGATCTAAAATAATTACAAGCCTGCACAGGAAACCTACTGACAGGAACAATCTACTAGATGCCAGCAGTTTCATAATCCCAGTATTCAGATGTATACCGAAAGGTCAATAATTTCCACTGACACAGAGTATCTGGTAGCAGCCTCCAAACTAAATCACAGGTTCAAAACAACAAGGGTCACAACAAGTCACCATCCAAGAAGCTGCAAATCATACAGCCACCCTCACCAGAGAACAACACTAGTCACAAAAACAAAGACACCACTACAAAAAAACCTAACATTTGTGTCTACATACAATCAACAGAGCTCTTGGCATTGAAAATCCTAAAAAGACACTGGCCTACATTACAACAAGACCCTAAATATGGGCATTTGTTTTCAAACCCCAATTAAGTAGTTCTGTTACCAAACGTTGGGTAAAAATATTAAAGACCAATTGTGCCCCTCTGACCTGCAGCGTATCCAACAAACCCACGAAACAAAAGGTACATTCCATGTATGAACTGCAATTGTTGCAGCAGTATAATAAGGGGTAATCATATTGACCATCCCACCATGGGCTAACAAAATACCCATGAAAGATCACGCCACTTGCGAAACTAAAGCAGTCATTTACATGTTGAAATGCCCATGCGGCAAAGCCTATGTGGGACAAACAAGCAGTCAGCCCAAGACACGGAATACAAGAACACAAATGTAACATAGAGAAACTATGCAAGTGACACTCATTCTGATACTCTGTATCCAGACATTTTCGAAAGAAACACAATGTTTCACAGTTACGCTGGTGTATATTAGATAAAGTAAGACTACCACTAAGAGGTGGTGATCTAACTAAAAATTATTGCAAACAGAGGGAATATGGATAAAAAGGCTTAATAGCATGCATCCAGTAGGACTCAATGACTGTTGATCTGTTAAACCTTTCTTATGATATCTCTGTGAATTGTATAGCCACGTTTCTGACAATGTCTTTTGTGTACCCCCAGGAACCCCCATGTCTGAAAGTTGTTGCAGTACCAACGATCATAGAATGGCTAAGTATAATGTTTACGGTTAAAGTTGGTACCTAACTGTATTATACGTATACATATTATATACTTTTACATTGAAGGAGCTCACTAGAAAGAACACGCTCCTGCACTTGCTTTTATTGGTTTATTACACCAAGATGTGTTTAACAGTTTATCCACAGTCGCTCGCACAGCATCTCCCATGTGGTGGTGGTTTTTGATGTTTCCATGGACACTAATTGGACATTGATGATGGACATGGCCTCTGGCCAATTGAAGGGAAGGGGTGGGTTCTGTGGGTTTTTTTATGTTTCCACTTACTAGTGTTTGCATACACTTGAAAAAGACCCGTGTGTGGGTCAAAACATGTCGGATCAATAAACACTTTGTGTTCGCAGAAACACTGCGTGGCGTCCCCTTCCTTTCTATCCTTGTTGTGTTTACCAATACTGCTGGGAACGGAGCAGTTGGAAGGAGTGACCCGAACCTCAATGATCCCTGGCAGCGAAGCGTACACCTACTTATTTACTCTTGTAGCTTACCATATATTCCCAGGTGGTGTTTGTAGTTTTTGCTGGTAAGAATGCTTGAATGATGGATTGGAGGAGGAGCCGGTGGTGCGCCTCCGCAGACCAACTGCAACACATAAAAATAATCTTTTTCTTTATTGCATAGAACGTTAAGTGCACAACAACTATATACATAGCCTATATATAGGCCGGAAAAGCCACTGTCTTGTTTTGGCAGTGGCTGGGAGGGAGTGGCACTGTTTACTCTCTCGAGGTATAAATAATTACTGTAGAAGGTGGAACGATCTACCGTGTTTGGAGGGGAGGGGTCGAGTCCTTTGGATATCATAAGCACTGTGTTAGGCCACAATTCCTATGTCTCCCAACTCTTTAAATATTCAAATACATACTATGCCTTTGTGGTAGATCATAAAAAGATTGAAAGAAGGGCAGATAAGAGTAAATTGGGGGAATTAGGAAATACCCATAAAATATTTGATTATCAGGTACGGGGCCAGTCAGGGGTCCCTTTTTCATATATAGTTTGATTTGTAAAGATTACTGAAAACCCCCTACTTACTTGATGGGGTGTGGGAATACGGTATAGGGTTTATATGGGGAACAAATTATTCAAATAGGTCATGGAGGTAGTTAATATTACATAGTTTATAAATTGGTTTCTCTCTTTAAAGAGGAACTGTGGTCCAAAAATGTCTTTAGGTAAATTGATAGGAATTGCTCTCCTGAGAGTTTTTGCAATTTATTTCCATGGTTTATTTTACATAGTTTTGAAGATATTTACATTTTTGTGTGTGATATGGCAGCAGCATCACCAGGTCCCCTGCACTTCCTGCTTCCTGCTCTGAAACCTGTCAGTCAATCTGCCATGTGTCTCCTCCCCTTTGCAGCCCCCCTGGTCCCTCCCACTCATGGACCCCATGGTCCCTCCAGTTGCAGGCCCACCTAAGCCCATTCCCTTGCAGCCCCATGTGGCCCTGCCCACTCGCGGGTGTCATGGCCCCGCCCACTCACGGGTGCCTTGCCCCGCCCACTTGTGGGTGTCGTGGCCCCGTCCACTCGCGGATGTCTAAGCCCCACCCACTAACGGGTGCCCAAGCCCCACCCGCTCACAGGTGCTGTGGACCACTCTGACACCCCCACCCTCAAAAACTCTGTGGAAACAGCCTTTTTAGGCAGAGTGAGAACAGCAGAGAGGAGGAGGGACTTCCTGTCTCCCTTACACACTAAGGGAGTCTGAGGCTGTGCTCGCCTGCGGCACTAAACAGGAGAAGCCTTAGGAATGTCACATGTCAGCCTCCCACCCATTAACTTTCTGGTCAGTCATTTCTGTATATCTTGGGCTGTGGAGCACATAGAGAGGTGGTTCATGGCTCGTTTTAAAGGTAGGAAACTGACCTTTCATCTAAACTCGACTTGTTTGGAGACCACAGTTCCCCTTTAAAAATATAGCATATTATAATGGAATAAAGGTGGGGGACAGACCTAACCATTTGTAGATCAGGACACAAGTTAAATACTGAGCATAATATATATTACTTGTCAGTTTTGCATAGAGTTTGACATTTAAGTTTTGTACAAGGATAGGTTATAGAAGTATGGAAGGAAGAAAAAAGATGGATAGACCATAGGAAGGAGAGAGGAAAAAAGGCTAAACTGTGTTTGACTTATCAGTGGACTGTATTTGCAATTATCATAGATAATATTAAATAATTCTTGGTGTTTTAATACTAATATAAATATTTGCGGATAAGGAGATTAAAGCGATAGCTTTTTAAAAGATAGAAAGAAGATTAGAGATGGATAGACAGATGGAATGGTAGAAGAATATTGGATAATTTTAACACTGTTTGGGTAGTTATGACCTCTGGTATACTTTTGCCTGTAAGGGTATAATTGCGGTGGATACTTTGTGGATCCATATTAATTACGTATATTTTATGTATAGTACTTTTGCATTTAGTCATTTTTATTTATTTTTGCCATTTGTTGGTTAGATTTATTTTAGCTCTATGTATTATTTTGTTGGGGCGTCAGCCCAGTGTGTATGTCACAGTGTTATGCTTAGGTCCCCACTAAGGGGGGGCAATCTCCCAGTTTTTACAGTTATATTAATTATTACTAAGTAAATTGGATGCATGCAGCTTATTAATACACACTGGGCATCGGTCGCTGTGATATCGCAACTTATACATATATTTTCACCAATAATTATAAACCCAAAAAAATAAATTTACATACAAACATTATTATAAATTGTTAATACATTCAATATAAAATTGTAACAGGCTAACAGGCTAGTATTTCTTAGTGTTTTACTATTGCTATAAATATCTGCAGATAGAAGATTAAGGGGATGGCTTTTTAAAAGATAAAAGAAGATTAGAGATGGATAGACAGATGGAATGGTAGAAGAATATTGAATAATTTATACCACTGTTTAGGTAGCGGATACAAATTTCTAGTACCCTGGTATATATATATATATTTTATGTATAGGACATTTTCTGTTAGTAATTTTAATTTATTTTTGCCCTTTGTAGGTTAGATTGATTTTAGCTCTATGTATTATTTTGTTAGGACATCAGCCCAGTGTGTATGTCACAGTGTTATACCTAGTCCCCACTAGGGGGAGACAGTCTCTTCATTTTTACAGTTATGTTAATTATTACTAAGTTGGGTGCATGCAGCTTTTTGATACACTATGGGCATAGGTGGCTATGATATCGCTACTTATACATATAGTTTCACCAGTAATTATAAACCCAAAGAACTAAGTTTACATACAAACATTATTATAAATAATTGATACATTCAATATAAATTTGTAACAGGCTATTGGTTAAGTGCATGCACTGTCACCCCTTTCTATTACCGACTCTTCAAAAGAGGGTATTTATATTGGCAATTCCGGGTAGGGGGCACAAAAGAAGCGGGTAAGGGGCTGGGGAACACTTTGGGTGGCTTTGGGCCAAATTGAGGGTTAATTGTTAGTTATCCAAGGCTTTGTTGGTAAGTCTGTCATCTCTGTCCATAGTTAGTACAGGACTACCTCAGAAACATAGGAATAGTTCCGGGGTGGTGGTTAGCGGTATCCTGATAACCGAGCGGCGTATATTCAATGGGGTCGCCTCTCAATCGTTACGCTTAATAGATTATTGGACTCGAACAGGCTAATAGCCATTGTTATTATAAGTTATTTGGCAGTTAGTGGCGGTAAGTATGAAAAATTATCGTTATGGACTATTGAGTATAAGCAGGTAATACTTGCGATTATGTAGGACACTCAGAGGGAAGTTCAGGTTGGCTTTGTGAAAATTGCTCCGGTTTTTGCCATTGTGGTTTTGCTGCGACCTGTGTCCAAACTGCAGATGGTGGTTGGGATTTGGGTGGGCTCCTCTGGTTTGTTGGGGAATCTCCATTTCGCAGGTCAAGCTTTTATAGGAAGGCCTCGCTTTCCTCTGGGGTGGTGATCGAGATCAAACGGCCGTTTTTGTTTACTGTAAGTCTGAATGGGTATCCCCAACAGTATTATTTTGTTCTTGTTTAACACTTCGTTGATCGGTCTCAGTTCTCATCTCCTGGCAAGGGTAACTGATGAAAGGTCAAATGTAATATAGTACATGTTGCGGGTTGCTAAGATGACCGCCTCCTTGGATTTGTAATAATGCATTTTGCATATTATATCCCTAGGCGGTTCGCCTTTTTGAGGTTTAGGCCTGAGGGCCCTGTGTGCTCTATCCATGTAGATATCAACAGTATGTCCCTTAGGGAATAAAGAGTTGAACAACCGGATGAGATATGGTTCTATGTCCGTGACCTCCTCTGGGGTGCCACGGAACCTAATATTCCCCCTGCGGTTTCTGTTTTCAGAATCTTCCTGCTGGTCTCTTAATAAAAATATGTCTCTGCGCATTTCGGCCATTTCTATTTCCACCTGTTGGCAGTATGTGGAAATTTGGTCTGAAGAGGCCCCAAGCGTTGATACTCTTTCGCAGAGGAAGGCTATTTCCAATTTTACTTCCCTGATGATTTGGGATTGTGATGTCTGGATTAGCCTCTCTATGCTCGAATAAAGAGTTTCCAGGTCCCTTTTGGTGCAAGGTGTTGTATCGCTAGGGTCCTCCGCCATACCTGCGCCATTTTGGGAGCCTTCTGGAGTGGATGGTGGGAAGAACTCAGAGTTAAGTCTGATTTCACCCCAGTCGGTTTTTTTGGGTGGCATACTATGTCCGGTGGGTGCTAAGAAGCTTAGGGAGTAGTTTAGAGGGATTTCTTTTTTCTTGGGTGTGCTCTGTGTAGGCTTTATACAGGCTGAAGAGTGGGAGACTCGGCAGGGTGCTACTGCTCACATACTCAGCAGACTCTGCCCCCCCCCCTGTAAAAGTATTTTTATCGATATAGCGTTCCTAAGAGCTTCCATGGAAACATGGTAAATTCCAAGAAGTCTTTGTTCCTTATTTGCATATTGCTGAAAAGGGAGTTTCAAAGCCTGAATTCTCTCCCTATCCTTTTTAATGTATTAGTGACGTCTGTCCATCACACTGCAAAACCAAAGGCCTGCACTACACTGCTGATGGCTCAATAAAGCTAAAACCGGTCTGTAGTTGGTGCTCTGGTTTTGCATTTAACTTGTGGAATGCTGTAAAAGTCTTTTTAAAGATATAGTGTTCCTAAAAGCTTCCATGGAAACTTCCCAGAAGTCTTTGTTACTTTTTGCATAGGGATATGAAAGTAAGGCATCTTAAAAATTGATATTAACCATCCATATGCCCTTCTGCACAACTTAAATTATATAGTCTGAAGTGACTCTAAAATGTGATTTTGATTTTTATCTCAAATACAATACAGATATCTAATTACCTGAAACGTGTGTTACGAGAAACCTCACTTTGCTCTCTAAAACATATTCTCTGTGAAACGACCTTTTCACCTAGGATTTAAGGGATTGTGCTGGCCCAAATTTGTGAAAAACTGTCACCTAATCTAGCTGGAGTGCAGTAAAAATGACACAGAATATGTATGATTTATATTGCTGCAGATGACAGGGAGAACTAGGGGGGTTTAATGCTGCAACATTAAAATATAATAAGGCTGCTGGGACTGTACAAATTAGTGAATGATATGCACCTCCCAGGAAGTTCTGCATTTTGAATAGGAGGATCACACATCCAGAAAATGTAATGAAGAGTAATGAGTTACTGGCAGACAAGCAAATGGCAGCTCTTAAAGGAAAAGGAATGAGTGGAGTCATTTATGCTGAGATGGTTCTTACTCATTTTGAAAGTAACATACATATAGAAAGGTAAGGAAAGAGAGACACGTGTACGCCAGTTCCTATAGCCTTACTACACACACATGATGTGAGAATGTGAGTAAAAGGAGTGTATTGTGAAGGATGGGGGGGGAAAGAAAAAGTCGTCTGGATTCCTAGGCCCCGAACCATTCGCTTATATCCAATCCCCAGTAGTAGAAACGAACACTCCACATGAACTGTATGGTCAGATACTTTGTAGATACACTTTGTAGACCGTGACTGGGTGCAGTTGCCCCAGGTCTGTTGCCTCAGAACCACACAATGAGTTTTATGCTAGCGTTCGGTCTCATGAGTAAGTGCTAGCTTTAGCACGAAATGCATCAGGTGTTTTGCTGATGTTTTAAATGGACTAATAAAATGGTGTTTTTGTAACTACTACAATGGCACCATGTTCCTTTCACTTTGCGAGTAGCCGGGGTCTGGAGGAGCGCACCCTTGCTATTTGTTTGTGCTGTCTCACTCATTTTGGGTTTCATTCACCTTTTAAGACTTGTCTTATTGGCACACCAAATTTTATTGTAAATCACACATCAGATATTTCCAATTGCCACATGGAGTCAGGAAGGAATTTTTTTACCCCTTATATTGTTTTTTTTTGCCTTCTTCTGGATCAACTTTTAGGCAGAAAATGTGGGTATTGCTGAGTAGGTTGTACTAGATGGATGCATATCTTTATTCAACCTCAACATACTATATTAAATTGATAAACTAACCAAAGTTGAAAATCACAATATGTTGATATCTGATCATAATGCTATTACATATTTTAAGCTGGCCATTCACATGCGATCCCACAGCAGATCACATTGGTACAGTATCTGTCGGCAAACATGCTGTGGGAACAGCACACATGGACCCGACCAATCCCACATAATATTAAAATATTATATGGGATGATTATGTTATGGTTAAGTCAAAATATATTTTGTGAAGCAGGGAAACCTGTCAGAAGAGAAATTATTTCTTATAAGCAAACCCCAGATCCGTTCTACTTACCTTCCCCAAAGATACCCAGTAACATACTTACAAAACCCGGGTAAATGTGGTATTTTGTGAATAATTTTGGTAAATTGATTTTGTGAATACATATAGCATTATTACCTTAGCATCTACAATATAGGAAATAGAAGTAAATATATGGCATATATTTACTTCCAGTCAGTGCTTTGAGCTTCCATAAAAGATTAGGAAAACTGCAGCTCACACAATAACGTGCGTGAAATGCGCTGCATTGCAATCTCATTTTTCACGTGCATTAATGTGTGTTGTAGTGTGGCCACAGCCTTACTGCTTATTTTGCTGAATTGTCTGATGAGTTCTGATAAGAGGTATTATGGTAGTTATAAACAATCAAGGGAGTTGTCTCCAAGTCTGCATGTCAGCCTTAAAGCAATTTTTTTTCTTTTTAGTTTAAGTATATTTTATGTCTACCCCTTTGGCATCAGAGTTGGTTGGGACCGTTGGAAAATTTCAGTTGGTCGTTATTAGCTCACTTTACTTAGATGGAGCTGATATGATCATCCTGTGTATAGCCACAGTTGCGTAATCGCATGTATATGGTTAAACTTTAGGCATCCTCTTGAGGGGTGGGATGCCTGGGTCTTAAAGGGTATCTCCACTAGTATACCGGTAATCAAAATTTTGGTATTCAGTTTTATTGAAGAACAGGAGGTAAAGGAGAGAAGGTAGAGGTCTTACCTATTGTTCTTCAATAAAACCTGCAGGAGCCAGGAGAGAAGGTAGAGAACCTACACGATCGATCGCTCCACCGCTGCGTCCTCTGACAGGTCCCGATGGACTATGCCCTCTATGCACATGCGCAAGTTGGATGCGACGGAGGAGCGTTCAATCGGGTAAGTTCCCTACCTTCTCTCCTGGCTCCTGCAGGTTTTATTGAAGAACAGGAGGTACCTCCCATTGTTCAATAAAACTGAATACCAAAATTTTGATTATGCCAGTGAAGATACCATTTAAAGGCAAAGGTGGCAACCCTTTCTCAAATGTGCAGATCATGGGGGCTGATTAGCATTAAAAACAACCCTACCTCCTGACACAAAATAGCCAGACACACAGTCTATGAATTGATTTAATATTTCCCAGTAGCTGGCCCAGTCAGGCACACAGACACATTACCAATACAGGGAGCGCAGAACGTTAACTTTCTTTATGGAAAGGCTCTGGCACAATAAGCAGCAGAAAGTCATGTCGATCGTGGAGGAAGGTTTCCCTACAGCAGACAGCATTCTGGGGGCGGGGCTGCGCACGCTGATTGAGCAGAAAGTGCAAGTGCTTCCTGTATTGGAAATGTGACTGCGAGCCTAGTTGAGCCAGCTTCCGGAAAGTATGGAATGTATTTCTTCATGAATTAGTATACTGTGTGTCTGGCTATTCTGTGACCTGTCAGGAGGATTGAGGGTGCTTTAAGTGATGCTAATCAGTCCCCATGATCTGCTCATAGTGTTAGCGGCTGACCGGATTATTGGGGACACCTTAACTTGTCTGTGCAAGTAAGGAGTGGAGTCAGGGACACTGTTGCAGGCGCTGTTTCAATAAGGCTGCTAAACCTACTGGATCTATTGAGCTGCAGGGGGTAAAAACAGTCAATCCTGTGTGTGCCAGTAGGAGATGGGACATGAGATGGAATCTGTGTGTATTAAGCTGGGTACACACCTTCCAGTATTTAGGGGCGACCAACATTTTAGTGTATCAGTCAATCAGCTCCAATTATCGGATGTTTTTTCAGGGCGACTCCGATTGACGTCTGACTGTTCGTCAGTCCGTCCAAATCAGACATTTGGGCGACTAGAAGGGTCTGAATACCATGACTGAACGTGCAGTCATCTATGGACTACAACACTTAGTAGCAGCCAACTGTTTTTTTTTTATGTGACAGTCTTTTTCATGGCAGACTGGTTGCCAGTGTGGAAAGGTCGGTTGAGAAAAGTTCCAATCATGTTTTCCCAGCCTAAAGCTAGATACCGTCAGATACCGACGGTATTGGGGCTTTATCGCTAGTGTGTGTAGTGGTTTTCCCAAACTAGAGCGCGCCCGCCGAACATTCCAATCATCATTCGCGAAAAACAGAAAATTTCCCTTGGCCACGCTAGACTCCCTATAGAGGAGTCTGCCGCGGCCAAGGGAAACACACAGTTCCAAGCGTTCTATAGGGAGAACGCTCGAGACTGTGTGTGCAGATCTTTGAAAGATGGCATACAGGATCTTGCAGATCCTGTCTGTCATCTTTCAAAAATCTGTAGTGTGTGTACCCATCTTAAGATTCTGTGTATGTATGTATAAATCTATGTGAGAGTGTATGTGTGGGGAGAATTTTTGATAGAGAAAAATATACAGTGTGTATGTGTGTATATTCACATCAGGCTCTGCGTCAAAGAATAACAATCTAAGCAATTTTTCTCACACTCAAACTATCAGTATGTGTTTATAATTGTGGGGGAAATCAGAGTACCTATAGGGACCCACATAACTAGTGGGGGGGCTTTTAAGATTGCCTGGGCAATTTCCCAGTTTTCCCAGCCCTCACACCTGCCCTGCACATAATCTCAGCGGAAACACTCAAACCAAAGAAGCCAGATTAGACATACGTTTAAACCCTAGATTTAACAAACACCCAAACCCCATTTGCATTTTTCTTCCAAGCTCTACTTTACATCAGATATCCTAAATTGTAGTCTGACAGTCCTTCCGTGCAGTTGCCATCTCCTTAATGGATTTGGGATCTCAATGTTTGCTTGAGCAGCTGTAAAGCATCCTGATTTGACAGTCATTGTAAGTGAATGGCCTTGATGAAAACGTTACAGCCTTGATTGACGGCTGCAACCTGGAATAAAGGTAGTGTGAATCAACAGACTTCAAGGTAGAGTTTGTGATTTGAGGAGTGCCAGGGAGAAAGGCAAGTATTGCACAAATTGGGTTTGGAGGGATTACGCATAGGGTTGAAATTTTGTAAAATTTTTTTTGGGTGAAGTGCTGAAAAGGCATCAAAGCTAACCAATGAACCGCTGACCTTTATATAGCATGTAATACTGTGTAATAACTGGTGTACATTAACTTTATTTAACAAATGCATCTGTGACTGTTAACAAAGGATAGATCTAGTCTTGATTATATGCTTGAAAAGTCTCCTTTAAATTGGGTGTGACCTAAGCTAAGTGAGTGTGGTCAACACCTTCTTTTGCATTTTCAAATGTTGGAAATTGTAAATAAGTGACCATTGTGTGATCAGACAGTTTTCACCGTCTGATCACATACCAACCACTAAGCTATTTGACAGGACTAATAATATTGTAGGTGTCACTTATACATATGCGCTGTTTAATTTACCAGTGGAACACACTCTTTCAATATACAGGAAGAAGAATGGCGGTTAATTTGGAAAAATTCCAAAGCCCTGGGAAAGGCAATGGGCTGCGAGTACTAAAGGATACATGTGTAGGAGTGACAGTGTATAGCAGTCTGCCATATGCATACACTGTCTGCATCAAGCACAAGAAGAAACCAGTGTGTGATTACTGCCTACTCAGGTAATTCTCCACATCTCCATCACTGTTTTTAGGGCTAGGCCACACATGCGCATTTTAACATGCAATCCAATCCAGTGCTAAAAAGCACACGTTAGTGTCGGGCAATTGGTGTGGACACACTTAAGTGCACTGGTGCCAGTTGTGCTGCATTCTGATTATCGGAGCCCATGCGATCACCATTTTTGGTATGATTTACATGCACTCCAAAACACGAATATCAATAATTGTCACAGATATTATTATTATGGATTTATATAGTGCCAACATCTTTTGTGGGGCTTTACAATTACATAGTCATATAGGTTACATACAAGGGTAGTACATATAATAGTACATATAATAGTCATACATGCAAGTTTGCAGATAATATGATATTGTATGGGGTCTAGGAATGTGCATTAAAGGGCAAGTCCAGCCCTAAAATGAAAATTTACATACAGGTAAATCACCCCCCCAAAACCCTAAACGGTAATAGTTTGAAATCTGAAATATATATAAGTCTAACCTGAAATCCTGCACAATGTCCTGTTTCCCGTTTCTGCTTCCAGGTTCTTCCAGTTAGCAACTGTCAGTTATGGATTTGACAGTTGACATCACAGCCAATGACTAAATGTTAATCCTTTATCTGCCTCTTCTGAGCATGCCCAGGCTCAGTACCTGCTCAGTACAGGTTTCTAAATTGCTCAGTTTCCATGCGGCATCCAGAAGCATCGCAGGCATACAGTAATGAATTCATAGGACAAAGTATGATATATCAACATATTTTAAAGAGGCTGTTCTTTCTAAAAGATGTTCTTATGAGGGTGGCGTTGTCCTTTAATTTTCGTTTCTATGTTTGTATTAAAAATTGAACAGCTCAGGAGCACTTCTGCAAAATGTAATAGTAATTTAATTTTACCCTAAGGAGTGCTTCCACGGTCCCTCTAGTGTGTGTGTGTGTGATTCAAACTTAACAGCAACATTAGACAACCTGAGACCCTATAGAAGATCCAGATTAATATGCTAGGTTCATACTTTCAGTATTTACCACAGCAAGGTCCAGATTTAAAGTTGCTATGGTAGTACAGGATACTGATTAACTTTATAGGTGAGATGAGGTGGGGTTAAAAATAGAGTTCCTCACAGCCTCATGTTATTACAATAGTATTGCCCTAATAATCTAACATATAAACACATATTTCTCACTCTGAGAAATGGGCGGGGACATGCAAAGTATCTCATATATAGCCTGTGGCAAAGGCATGTGCCTAATGGTATAGAACAGGGGTGTTAAACATGGGATCTTTCACATGTTTAAAAACTACAACTCCCAGCATTCTCTGTTTGCAGTAAGTTTCTTCTTAATGTCTTGTAGCTAAAGCATGTGTCCAGATGCAATACAGCCTAATGGTATAGAGCAGGGGTATTGAACTTGTGACCTTTCACATGATTAAAAACTACAACTCCCAGCATTCTCTGTTGGCAGTAAGTTTCTAATGGTTAATGAATGAACCATTTTCATACACCCTGGAATAAAGCCATTTTCCTGACTTACAAACATTAAAAGCCCACAGTTGTGCTTTAGCGATTCATACCTAAGGGCTCAAACATGCAAGTGATCCATTTGCCTTTCCCTTACATCCATAGCCATTACACTATTGGACTAGGAAAAGATAGTATAGGTCACTTTGTGCAGAATAAGTCATGTACCTTACTAAACTTGCCCTCCCTTTCCTATTCCACATACATGCCAGCTAGAATCCAGGGGGTCTTAGTGGAATAAACCTTCAGGTCTGAGAACAGAACCAGGCAATCTGCCACAATGTGCAGTTCAAACTAAACAGCACCTGTCAGGAAAGTGTGTAGTCACTTGGTAAGAATGGGTTAACTAGTGGTATTAGTTCTTGCAAAGGACCAATAAAAATACCATCCCACCCTGGAACAGTCCTATTGTTTATATTACAATTAGTGAAGCATGGAACCAGATCTCCTTTTCCAGACAATGTGGGGCCGAACTGTGTATCTGGAATTCTCTTCGGCTAGGGGTCTGGTGGGTACTAAGAGGTCATTTTAAGGACAGTCATACATGTAAAATAAATGTATTTCGGTATTGGAATGTGTAAGACAGAAACCAATATTATATTTATGAATGGAACAGAAGGCCCTTCAAAATGATACCCAACATGGAGCCCTTATTCCCTTGTCAAGGCGAGTTATTAATATCTTGGGAAATATGGATTACACACAGGTCATGTTTGGTATTGGAGGAATTGATAATTAATACAGGAGAGGAATATGTGGTCAATATCCCAATACAATGTACATATATACATGTATATGGAATCTGCCTAACTGAGGGGGAATGAGTGCTTTTGGCTAGTCGCAAATCTGGACTTTTCTAGACACTCCCACCTCCTGCAATAGCCAGGAGGGGGTGTTTCATCAAATGGTTTAAAAAGCCTTGTAGCCCATATAATGTTGTTCATACTTAGGGGACATGCTAAAAAGTGTGTATGGACCCAATGTTTCTTCCTGCCCCAGGATACAGGACTTCTTCTAATGAGTAGGGTCTGTGAATATTTTTATCCTTTTTATTTTCTATAACTGTTGTACCTATTGTATGTCATTTTATTGTAACACCATTTTATTTTATTTTTGTGTTATATGCACTGTCCACCTTTTGGAATATTAAATCTAAAATTTAATAAGTTTTGTCTTTGATGCTCTAAAAGAACTCAGCTAGCCTCTGATAAGTTTATATGTGTTTGAATGGAGTCTGCAGTGTAAATGCTAATTAACTCTGTGACTGCTTGTGAAGGACTGATGCTAATTAACCAGTTAGTTGCTGGAGTGAATGGTGTAGTGTTAACCATTTAGCTGCCAGGACAGGGGTGTGCATAGTCAGTGAGAGTCAAGAGTGGGTTTTGGGGCGTCTTTAAGGCCGTAACTTAAAGGGCAACTAAAGCTACAGAACAACTCTGAACCAGAAGGCAGAACACCTTGATATAAAACCAGTAATCTGTGTCTTACCTCTCATTTTGATACAGGCGCTGGGAAATTTACCTAAATAACATATGGTTTGTGCTTTACTTCTCAGCATTCTGTATCAGACAGTTTGGTCAACGACCATTATGTTACTGATTAGCTTTATAGATTAAGTTGAGGTGGGGTTAAAGGAGCTTAAAGAGACAGTTCAGTGGAAATAATCAATATTTGTTAAATTGTTAGTTTGTGTAATGCCTTCTTAGTTATTCTACATATTCTCTCCCATTATGAAAAATCTGTTGATTTCATACCCTTTGCTGTTCCCTGCTGTTGACATTAGTGATCTGGCATTTCAGGTCCTAACGGTCCTTCTTCCCAAGATGCACCACATCCTTGGAATGTTCCTAACAGTAATTTCTACTGATTGGCTGTTGGATGGGTCAAAGATGCACAAATCTCTACTAAGCAACTGAATCAACCCAGGCGCTGGGTCATGGGCAAGACCATAACAGTCTCTACTAGGGGTCCTGCAAACAGGAAGTCAGTATTTCGGTTGCAGTTATTTATACACAGACAAAATGCTGAATTGGCAGATTAAGGTCATTAGGATGGGGGGAAAATGCTCTTTTTTTTTCTGAAAAGCATATGTATTTGCACTGAACTTCCCCTTTAAAGCTCCCCACAGTAAAAAATGAAATGGAACCTTCTTAAAACAGAAGGTACCTGACAGCCTCATGTAGGGTTAAAGGAGCAAAAAGCGGAAAGTTTTTTGTTGATTGACTAAGGACAGGGCCACACTGCAACGCAAGCGCAATCGCACGTGGAATTGAATGCGATTTCATGTGCGATTCCGTTGCGTTTGCGCATGCGTTTTTTCATTAAATATTGAAAAACGCATGCGATTAAGATTTAAAATGCGGAACGCAAATTGCAATCGCAATGCACCTGAAAACGCGCGTTGCTGCTGGTTTCAGTGATATAAAAAAACGCGTGCCCAAACGCAAAAAAATGCAGCAGTGTGGCTTAGCCTTTAGACATGTTTTACAACAGTCACACATTTTACAAATGGCACATCATTGGATGTTATACTGACATTACCACTTCCTTTCAGAATCCACATGGAGACCCCTTAGCAGTTACAGGGATGTGGTTTTGACTATCATATTAAAGGGACGGTAAACTCCCCTAAACCCCAAAAAAGAACTATTTGCCCTTCGTTTCTATTATTCACAGGGAGGTGAGAACGCTTATTCTCACCTCCCTGTGAATAATAGGACGCTCGGGGGACCTGGAACTTACCTTACCACTTACCTTACCTTCCACTCGCAGCCGCTCCTTCACTGAACAGCTGTTCTCTCCCGATCACACGCCCTATCTTTTGTATTGGCGCGTATGCGCCTAAGATAGGGCGCGCGGTCAGGACAGAGCGGCTGTCAGTATGCCAGTACTTCGTATCACTATGTGGAAAGGTTAGTACATATTACTTAGTGCCCAGATCATAGTTAATCTAAAAACCTAAAGGAAATCTAAAAAAAAGGAAGAAAAGAAAAAGGAGAGAGACCAAAAACAGAACACAAGAAAAAGTCCTAAAACCTTTTGGGTGAAAGCCCCGTAAAGCATGTGATGTCAAAAATCGAATTCATCCCTAATGGATGTCTCGTATCCAAATAAAAAAATCCATTTAGCCTCACATCTTAACAGTCTGGCTAGTTGGTGAGTGTTCCTACGGTCTCGACACACCTTCTGTATACCCAGTACTTGAAGGAATTTAATATCGCTACCATTACAGAACTTATAATGTCTGGCTATAGGGGCTGGTTTTGTCACACTTCTTAATGGCTCTAATGTGTTCACGTATACGCGATTTCAACATATGGGAGGTACAGCCTACATATTGCAGGCAGCACTACATACAAGTAAATATACTACATATTCTGTAGTGCAGTTAATATATTGTCTAATAGTGTATTCTCTCCCTGTGGCTTTACTTTTAAAAGATGTGGCAACCTTCATGTTACTACATGTAACACATTGAACATGGCCAAATTTATATGATCCATTAAATCGACACCATCCCCCAATCCCTGTATAAATACACTTGGTGAAAGGAGATCTCTCAGTATTTGCTTTTTTAGGCACATATCTGATGGATAGATTGGATATTTCTTCCAACTCTTTATCCATCTGTAATACAGGTAGATTTTTTTTAATAATACCAACAATATCTTAAAATTGAGGACTATAACTTGAAACCAACTTAACATCCTTATATTTGGTAAAGTTAAAATTCTCCTTAGAATTGTGTTTCTCATTGGCATACTCATGATAGTATGTCTAGGACAGGTCAATTTCCCCATTGCCAGACCCAGATTTTGCCCCTGACTTGATATCTCTATCCTGATATCGATAAATAAGAAAAGATCTTTCGTGCTCACAGGCCTTAACAAAGGCTCTCTCTACATTAGAGGGGTTATATCCACATTCCACAAACCGAGACTTAATATCTTGAGATTTTACCAAGAAGTCTCGTTCGTCGGAACATATGTTGCGTAAACTGACTGTAGGGGATGCCCCTAATAGAATGTCTATTCTAGAAGAGCACGTAGAAGAGTGTTTTTAGTCTTGGGTTTACGAAAGATAGATGAGTTTATCTCTAGGTCTTTGATAGAAATCATAAGGTCTAAAAAAGACACTTGGTCTCCACCATATTCTCATGTGAACTTAAAGGAACACTAAACCCAAAAAATTAACTAAGTGGCATCTGTTTATATTATTCACAGGGAGGTGAGAACGCTTATTCTCACCTCCCTGTGAATAATAGGACGATCGGGGGACCTGGAACTTATTACACGCCGCTCCACTCGCAGCGCTCCTGCTCTAACAGCTGTTCGTCCCGATGCCCGCCTATCTTTTGAATTGGCGCGCATGCGCACAAGATAGGGCGCGTGGTCGGGACAGAGCGGCTGTTAGAGCAGGAGGGCTGCGAGTGGAGCGGCGTGTAAGGTAAGTTCCAGGTCCCCCGGTCGTCCTATTATTCACAGGGAGGTGAGAATAAGCGTTCTCACCTCCCTGTGAATAATAGAAACGGATGGCACTTAGTTATTTTTTTATTTAATATGAGTTTAGTGTTCCTTTAAGGTTAAAATCCTTATCCTTAAGATATCCCATAAAGGTGGAGAGTTCATCCTTTGTACCACCCCAAATCTATAGGAGGTTGTCATTATACCTCCTATGGCTAACCAATCTGTTCAAGAAAGGGTGAGAAGAGGGGTCGGCTAAAAAAATAAGTCTCTTCCCACCAACCCATGTACAGGTGTGCGTAGGTAGGGGCAAATTTCGCCCCCATAGCTGCTCCACAAACCTCTAAATAATATACCTTATCGAAATATAAAATAATTATGGGTAAGTGGGTACCGAATGGACTCCCAATATGAACATTTTTTATTCCGTGGTATAATTACTATACCGATCCAAATGATACTGTACAGCTTCCAATCCCCATTTATGTGGTGTGCACGAATATAAAGACATGACGTCTACTGTCAGAAGTCCGTTATATGGGAACCATACAGTCTGTTCTAAAGTCTGCAACACATGAGTAGTATCCTTAATAAACGATTTCAAACTTAACACAAGAGGCTGTAATAACAAATCTATAAGTAGGGAAAGACCTTCATTAAGGGATCCAATCCCAGCGATGATAGTTCTACCTTTAGGTGGAGCATTGAATCAATTGAATAACCATTATTGCTAATCCCTCATTGATAATGCTTTCTAACTCTTTACAGAATTTAATGGTGGGATCTCCTGTTAGTAAATGATATGTACTAATGTCACCTGTCGCATGGCCTCTTTGTAGTAGTCATTCTTATTAGTAGTCATTCTTATTAAGAATGACTACTGATCCCCCCCTTATCAGCATTCCTGATCACAATTGTATCTTCTTGTTGTAATGATCTTAAGGCACATGACTCAGATTTAGATATGTTCCTTCTCTTATTCTTATTCTGGGAAGACAGGCCTTAGAACTTTTTCCTGAAATCTATCACCTCAGATCTAAATTTATAAGTATAGTATGTAGACTTGCCCTTAACTGCAACTTTTAGATCTTTCAATTCAAGGCCCGTCCGAGGTTCCTTTTGTTCATCACCATTTTTGGCCAAATAACTAAGATCGCTCAAAACTCTATCGCCCTGACCATCTACACTCTGACCAGTAGTCACATTATCTTCAAAGCAAACCTTTCTGATTCGTAAAGCATTTAAGGATATTCTTACGCACAAACTTATTTATATCTGTTATTGTTTCAAAAAGGTTAAAGTCACTGGTAGGAGAGAATGAAAGTCCTTTTTCCAATAAACTTAATTAATTCATCTCTAGTCAAAGTCTTATCTGATAAGTTCAATACATTATACATTGGCCCCTCTTCTTACGTTCCCTTTATACTGTTTATTTCTATACACTGTTGATTCGCAAAAACATTTCTGTAGGTTTCTTTTGTCTCATAGTATCACTGGAAGACATGGAAGGGAAGAAAGAGGAGGCAGCATCTGACAAATACTCATCTTCACTCACATCAGATGAAAAACTGACTTTCTTATGCCTTTTCTTTAAGATAGGCTTTTTATCTTTTCTCGGAGTAAAGAAAAACTATTTTGCTTATATTCTTTGAAGAAGTACTGTGTGTCATATACATTATCCATCTCATAATCTAGCCGATCTCTATTAAATTTTTTATTCTTGACCGACATAATCTCTGTCTTAAAACAATTTAACTTTAAATTTTATATCCAATTCATCAAAGTCAGTTGTCCCTTTAAGATTCAAATCTATAACCTTATATAAATCTATATAATTTGTGTGATGTAGCATGAGTTTTTTTTAAACGGATTCCTACGGTTGCAGGCTATATTGTCGTGTTTATGCTTGGGGAAGATGCAGCTATCTACATGTGGTTGTACCACGTCGTCCAAATATTATTAAATTTGTTCAGGCAGCCTCGGCTTTTGTATATCAATCTAATCATGGGGAGTGTGTTGGTAATCAAGGTTTTCCATGTGTTGAGTTTAGGAGATGTGAGTGCCATCCATTGGAGGATTATGACCCTCCTGGCATAGAATAAAGTTTCTCTTATCAGAGTTAGGTGTGTGTTATTCCACACGTCCACTTCTGGTATTCCTAATAAGCATATTTTGGGATCTGAGGGGATTGGGAAGGGGAGAATTCCGGAGAGGTAGTGTAAGACTTTTCCCCAGAATCTTTGTATTTTTTTTTTTTTTATAAATGTTTTTTTATTGAATCAGATGAGGCTTTACAGAATAAAGGAAATTAGAAAGATATCAAAACACATTGTCGATTAGGTGGCATTTATAAAGACATTACAGTAAATTCTTGCGTTTTCTGTGTCTGTAGTCTTCCGGGTGGTATCTGTTTGTAGGTTATAAAGATAGTTCACCTATAAATTCACATTTGGTATAGCGTCTACTTTCTGAAAATATCATTAAGCCCTGTCTCTGAACTTTGTTTTAACATTTTATTACCAACTGGGATAGCCTACCGCAATTAAGTTGCGGGGCTATAACATTAATATACTTAACTAATACCTAAATCTTATTTTAACTATAATAGAATCTTTGTATTTTAGGGCAAGCCCAGATCATGTGCCAAAAGTCTGCATTGCCCTGTTTACATGTAGGGCATTCTGAGTTGAATCTTGGGCTTATGCAAGATTTCCTAAGGGGGGTTATATATGCCTGGTGGAGGACATAAAATTGCATAAGTATGTTAGGGGCCGATGGTGATGCTTTGATAGGAGTCTTGGCTAGTTCTTCCCAGTTTTTGGCTGTGAGTGAGGGGATGTGGCGAGACAAATTTTCCAGTATGGGGGCATTGTCATCTGGTAGTTGTGCATTTAGCAAATATGTGTAAAAGTTGGATATTATGTGTCTTGTTTCCCCCTACAACAACATGATATTTAAAATATCTTGTTCCAGTCATCAATAAATTCTGGTTCAAGATCACAATCCACTTTAAATGTGGGATATTTTTTAATCCTAAGTCCCCTAGGGACCATATCCTATTTCAAATATTTTTCAAATGTGGTAATATATCACCAAATCCTTATTTCCTTACTCATGTTGCTTTCCAATCTATTTGTAATACCCTTTATATCATCCTTGAGATCCAGACGCACACTGGTACTAAAAACACTAGACACCTGTTTGTGTCTGTTCTCATTATTGGGTCTCAGAAAATCTGTAGCCATAATAGAATCTTTATATATTACACAACATCACTTTAAATAACTCATATAGACTGTTCCAAAAATATTTAGAAAAATTGTATATAGTTATGCCCAGGTAACAATACTATATAGCTTTTAAGTTTCCTTCATATATTGAAATAGTCTTGCTTGCTCCCCTGCAGTTTATTTACCAGTCAGTGTGTGTTGCTAGAAAATAAACTGCAGGGAAACAAGCCGCTTTAAAGTCTTATCAGGGACTTCCATATTTTATAATATTTTCTCCCTTGAATCTATTCCCCTCCTTATACAAGACAATATCTTGCTAGCTCTAGCCATAGCTGCCTTGGCATTGTTTGCTACAGCTAAGTCTGTTATCTTCTAGGACCCCAAATCTTTTTCCAATAGAAATTCATTTAGCACAAGAACCATTTATGGTGTAGGTGTTGCAAGTATTATTAAACCCCAAATGAATTACCTTATGTTTATCAACATAAAAAATTGAAACTCATTTGCCACTTTGATGCCCATTTTAATAATCCATCACTATCTGCTTGCAGCAATTGTATATAATTTAAAGTTTTTAAAGCTCTGCATAGTTTATTGTAATCAGCAAACACAGATAAGTAATTTATAAAACTAATTTATAAACAGATAAGTGGGTCCAGTACAGAGCCCTGAGGCACTCCACTTAGAAATTTAGCCCACATAGATGTAGTTCCATTGGCTCGCTGTATGCAATCCAACAACCAATTCTCTATCCATGTACAAATGTTTTTTTCTGTCAACAGACCTCAGTTTATACATAGCCGCCTATTTGCCACAATATCGGAAACTTTAGCAAAACCTAAGTATACTACATCCAGTGCTATGCCAGAATCTAAATTCGTACCTACCGTATATATTTTTTAAAAATAAGCACATTTGTCTGATACAATCTATTTCTCATAAATCCATGCTGACTACTACTTTTAAGATCAGTTCTGGAGATAAAATTCCAGGATATGATCCTGAAACAAAGTTTCCAGTTCCTTCCCTACCACTAATGTTAGATTTACAGTTCCATAGTGAACAGGCTGTAAACAACTTTTTTTTAAAATATTGGTATTACAGAATAACATCGCTTTTTTCCAATCCAGGGGAACATCACCAGACAAAAGGACAAATACTAAGGACTAGGATGACGCCTCTAACCCCATCTCCAGTCCTCGGGCCAGTCCCAGCCCCACCTACCATGCAGTAACTGTGGCGTTATTGCCCTGCTCCCTCCCACTCGTCTGAAATATGGCAGTCCTGCTACCAGCTGATACTGTTTTGGGGAAGGAACTGCTTTTTTATTTTTTAAATTCGGTTTATTTATTAATAACCACATAGTATAGTTATATTATACAGTGTGCGATAATGTTTGGTTCATTAGTTATTTAACAGAGGTTATCACTTTTACAGTTTGTTCATATTGCATACTTCTGTAGTCATTTTATTTATTTTATGTCTAGGAGTGTTTATTTAACTATCTACATGGTGCTTCCTATCTCCGCTCCATCTCAGTATCCCGAACATATTTTGCTCGTATTGGCTTGTTTGCTGCTTTCTCCGAGTGCAAGTGTATCTGATCCCGGCCCCGCGGCCAGTGCCCTGGTGTTAGTTTGGTTTATTCCATTATCATGGATGTCTTCTCATACCATGGTTTCCATATTTTGTTATATTTAGTTGGGCATCCCCTGTGTAGATAGAGGATTTTATGATACGCTAAGTCTTTGTTTATTAGTGTGCTCCATTGCTGAATTTGTGGTATCTCTGGTGACATCCATTTAAGTACTACTGTTTTATGGGCGTAGAAAAGTAGTTCTGTTAGTAGAGTTTTTTGATTCCTGTTCCAGTTGTCTTGGTCTAATAGGCCTAGTATACACGTTTCTGCTGTGAGTGGGATCCCAAGAGTTGTGTAGTTAGGAAGTGGATTATTCTCCCCCAGTACAAGTGTACTGGGGGGCAGTCCCATATTAGATGCCAAAAGTCAGTGTTGGGGGTTTTACATTTGGGGCATAGCACGTTTCCATTTGCATTCATATGACGTATTTTTACAGGTGTTAGGTATGCCTGATGTATGATGTAGAATTGTATCTGTTTGTTGTTTGCTGCAGGCGATGCCAATGTTGGGGTTTCTGCTATGTCTTCTATTTCTTTGTTTGTTAGGTTAGGTATGTGCTTTCTCCATTTAGTTCCCATTTTGTTTAGCTCTGCAGATGATATTGATCGTATTAGGGTGTTGTAGAGGTCTGATGTTAGAGCCTTTGAGTTTGGGCGCTGTAGGCAGTGTCTTAGCTGCAGATATCGGAATTGGTAGGAGTGGGGTAGTTGGAATTCTTGTGCTAGTGTGTTGAAGTCTTTGATGCTGTTTTGGTTGATTATCTGTCCGAATTTTACTATTCCCTTTGCTTTCCATTCTGCGGCTAGTTGGAACTTGGCCAGATGTGGGTATGCGTAGTTGTTCCATAGTGGGGTAGTTGTGGGGATTTCTTGTTGTTTGCAGGTTTTATTGACTTCCTTTCAGATGTTAGAAGCTTGCGTATGTAGTGTGGTCAGCGTTCCTTGTGTGTGTCTTTCGGGGTTGTGAATAAAGGCTAGTGGGTGGCATTTGTGGTATTGCGCTAGCATTTGTTCTGACTGGGTTGGGGGGTCTGTTGGGTAGACCCAGCATCGGAGTCATTTTATTTGACTTGCTAAATAATATGTTCTGAAGTTTGGGAGTGCCAGTCCTGCTTGCGGTTTGGCTGCATATAGCTGTGCGTTTCGGGGAAGGAACTGCTTTAATATCTGTGGGTGTGTTACTGAATAGGAAGCCACAGGTCTGAGAGACATTGCTCCATGTTATATTATCTGTTTACGCTCACAGTGAATTGTGTGTGCCCATTTTAGTCTTAAGATTTTATTGTGTATTTACTTATTAACTGTATCAGTAGCTCCCTCATACAATAAATATTGATGCTTCAGGTTGTTAGCAAGGTAATTATACCGTCAAAGACTAACTGGCTGAATGATGAACTATGGTTACATAGAAAGTGTTTTGTGGGAGTTAAATATACATTTTGATTTTCTATGCACGTTACTGTATGGTTTTGCCCTTTATTAAGATATATACATATTTTGAATTAAAGATACTTTGATGAATGTTGATTAAAGGGCATGTCCATCCTCCCAACTAAAATTTGCCCCTACCTAACAGTTGATCCAGAGGAAGGCAAAAAACCCCAGCTAAAAAAGGGGGGAAAAAATTCCTTCCTTCCTGACTCCAAACGGCAATGGGAAAGTATCCCTGGATCAACCAGATCTATATGCATTAATACCAGTAATTCTCAATATTTTTTAGTTTTAGAAACTTATCCAGGCCTTTTTTAAAGTTATTCAATGAACTTGCCATTACCACCTCTGCTGGAAGACAGTTCCACAGTTTCACCATTCTCACTGTAAAGAAACCTCTCCTAACTTGAAGATGAAACTTCTTTTCTTCCAACCTTAAAGGATGTCCACTGTAGTAGAGTGTAGAGTTCACTGTATGGGCCATTAATATATTTGTATAAGGTTATCATGTCCCCACGCAACCGCCGCTTCTCCAATGTAAACAGCCCTAACTTGTCTAATCTGCCTGCATATTCAAGCCCCTCCATTCCCCTTATTAATTTAGTTGCCCTTCTCTGAACTGCCTCAATTTCCAAGATGTCCCTTTTGTATATGGGATTGCAAAACTGCACCGCATATTCCAAATGTGGCCTTACTAGTGCCTTGTAAAGAGGGAGAATAATATTTTTCTCTCTTGATTCCATTCCCCTCTTTATACAAGACAATATCTTGCTAGCTCTAGCTGTTGCTACCTGGCATTGTTTGCTACAGCTAAGTCTGTTATCTACCAGAACCCCCAAATCTTTTTCCATTTCAGATGCACTTAACACAGAGTTATTTATGGTGTAGGTGGCACAGGGATTATTAAATCCCAAATGCATCACCTTACATTTATCAACATTGAATCTCATCTGCCATTCTGCTGCCCATTTTGCTAATCTATCTAGGTCTGCTTGCAGCACTTGCACATCATTGGAAGTTTCCAAAGCTCTGCATAATTTAGTGTCATCAGCAAACACAGAGACCTTGCTCTCAATGCCCCCTTCTAAGTCATTTATAAACAGATTAAACAGAAGCAGCCCCAGTACAGAACCCTAAGGAACTCCGCTTAGAACTTTAGCCCACATAGATGTAGCTCCATTAACCACCACTCTCTGTTTGCGGTCCAATAACCAGTTCTCTATCCATGAACAAATGTTTTCTTCCAGGCCAACAGTCCTCAGTTTATACATTAGTCGCCTATGTGGCACAGTATCAAAGGCTTTTGCAAAATCCAAATATACCACATCCAAAGCTGTGCCTGAATCTAACTTCTTACTCACTTCTTCATAAAAACCAATTAAATTTGTCTGGCATGATCTATTTCTCATAAATCCATGCTGATTACTACTAATAAGATGATCTCTGGAGACAAAGTCAAGGATATGATCCCTTAACAATGTTTCCATCACCTTCCCTACCACTGATGTCAGGCTTACAGGTCTATAGTTACCAGGCTGTGAACGACTACCTTTTTTGAATATTGGTATTACATTGGCTTTTTTCCAATCCAGCGGCACATCCCCAGACAAAAGCGAATCTGAAAAGATGAGACACAGTGGTCTTGCTAGAACTGAACTAAGCTCTTTTAAAATCCTAGGATGCAATCCATCTGGTCCTGGCGCTTTATTGATATTAACTTTGTCTAATTGATTCCGTACCATATCCTCTGTTATCCAATGTGAAAACTCTTCATTTCCTCCCTGCACATTGTTACAATCCCTACTGTAAGGATTCTCAACAGTAAAAACCGATGTAAAAAATGGTTTAGCAGATTAGCCTTTTCGGCATCCTCTACAACCACCTCAGCTCCATTATTTAATGGTCCCACATTCTCAGTCCTCATTTTTTTACCATTTATATACTTAAAAAACATCTTGGGGTTGGACTTGCTTTGTTCGGCAATCCGTATTTCATTTTCTATTTTAGCTAGTTTAATTGCTTTCTTGCACTCTTTATTACAACTTTTGAAGTCCCTGTAAGCCTTTTCTGTGCCTTCTGCTTTCAAAATTTTAAAAGCCCTTTTCTTTTTTTCCCATTTCCCTTTTTACCTGAGCATTAAGCCATGCAGGAGTGGACCTAATTTTTTTACACTTGTTTCCTAAAGGTACCGATTTGGAAATGTTATAGTTTAATATCCCTTTAAAATTGGTCCACATCTGCTCAGTATCTTTACCTAGAAACAGTTCCCCCCAGTCTATGAGCAGGAGCGATTCCTTTAAAAGCATAAAATTAGCTTTCCTAAAGTTAAAAGTTTTTGTTAAGCCAGTGCACTTTAGTTTTCTGCAACCTATATTAAATGACACTATATCATGGTCACTATTCCCTAAGCTTCCCATTACCTTCATCTCCAAAATGAGCTCTGGGTTATTAGATATCACCAGATCCAACAACGCATTCTTTCTAGTAGGAACTTCTACCATCTGTGAAAGAAAATGCTCATATAGGAAATTTAAGAACTTTATACCTTTTGAGGTGCTGGCAGTTCCATTACTCCAATCTATTTCAGGGTAGTTAAAATCCCCCATAACCAGAACATGCCCCATACCAGCAGCCTTCGCCAACTGCATATGGAGATTCATTTCCACCTCTTCCCCGGCATTTGGCGGCTTATAACACACTCCAACAATTAATTTACCTACCTTCTTGCTTCCTGTACACAGTTCCACCCATAATGTTTCTGCCGCATCGTTTGCTCCACCATCTATTCCATCTTTTAAATTTGGCTTCAATTCCTGTTTAACATACATACATACTCCTCCTCCTTTCTTATTAACTCGGTCATGTCTAAATAAGGAGTACCCTTCAATATTTACTGTCCAGTCGTGTGAATCATTAAGCCATGATTCTGCTATACCAATTACATCATACCTTTCCTTTAACGCTATTATTTCAAGTTCGCCGTTTTTTCCAGCCAGACTCCTTGCATTTGTAAACATACATTTTAGATTATCAATTGATTTACTTCCATACATGGTCGTACATGCCTCCTTATCCTCTATGCTCCCCCCTCCTCCTTCTCCTCCCTCCGTTGTGTTACTAGCCCCCAGATCCCTAACTTCTCTATCTACCCCTGTGTAGTTAAACGTTCCCTCCCCCCCATACCTAGTTTAAAATCTCCAACCCCCTAGCCATCTTCTCCCCCAAAACAGTTGCACCATCACCATTGAGGTGCAATCCGTCACTACTAAAGAGCCTGTAGCCAACAGAAAAGTCAGCCCAGTTCTCTAAAAACCCAAACCCCATCTCCTTACACCACTCTCTTAGCCACGCATTTATACTCCTGAGCTCCCGTTGCCTCCCTAGCGTAGCACGTGGCTGCGGTAGTATTTCTGAAATCACTACCCTGGAGGTCCTTGCTTTTAATTTGGCCCCTAATTCTCGGAAATCATTTTTAAGGACCTCACCTCCACCTCTAACTTTGTCATTGGCACCAATGTGAACCAAGACCGCCGGGTCACTCCCAGCCCCACCCAATAATCTGTCTACACGATCCACTACGTCGAACCCTAGCAACAGGCAGACAACACACTGTTCGGCATGCAGGGTCCTGGCGACAGATTACCCTAACTACCCTTCTAATAATAGAATCCCCTACCACTACCACCTGTCTATCCTTCCTAGCCCCCAGTTCTCCCTCCCTTGTATTGGAGATGGCCGTCCCCTGGGTGCTCAAGGGAAAGGCCCGCTCCATACATGCTGCTTCCGAGCCATCGTCCTCCACATCTTCACCTAAAATGGCAAATCTGTTGGGATCGACCAGCTGGGAAGAAGCCCCCCTATCCTTCCGTCCCCTACTTCCCCTGGTGACCCTTACAAATCTATCTTCCTTCTCCACCTTATCTGCCCCATCTCCATCCACCAGTTTACTGGCCCCTGCCAGTACCTGCATTTCCCCCAGGTTTGCCAAGTCCTGCAATGCTGCAAGTTTACCCCTTAGACTCTGTACCACAGATTCCAAAGGGCAACCCACTCACATCTGACACATACATAGGTCCCTGGGGCGGCTGCTCCAAGTCCCCTACATGCGGCAGGATGCACATTGCGGGCCCAACAAAACTGTCCATACTAAACAGCAATACACAGCAGAGACACAGCAGAGAAATAGTGTTGTTCTTAAACGCTTTCTTGTTTTAAACGCTTTAGTTTTTTAACGCTGTCAATTCTCTTAAAAACAAAAAATCTCTTTAAAAAAAGGAAACGCTCAGAGCTAATCGCTCATGGGACAGGCCTTAAATGAGGTTCAAAACCAACCAGAGCCAACAGGCCTCAGCCAATTTAAACCAATTAGTTACACCCCCATCCAATCAGAGAGAGAGAGGAAAAAAAAAAACCCTTTCCTTTGTCTCCTACCAGCCCCCGCTCCACAGGTAACAGTGTTTTTTAAACACAAGTATTTGTTTTAGTAATCCAGTGCTTTGAGTTTACTCAAACAATTCCTACCACCTTATTCAAGCAGTAAGTAGTAAAAAAAAAAAAAAAATACACTAGTGATTAATTACTTACACAGGCACCCTCCTAGAAATAAATAGTGTTAGGTTAGTACATTTACTAGGCTGCAACCACAGTTAATGAACGCTTTAGTTTTTTAACGCTGTCAATTCTCTTAAAAACAGAAAAATCTCTTTAAAACAGAAAATCGCTCAGAGCTAATCGCTCATGGGACAGGCCTTAAATGAGGTTCAAAACCGCTCATGGGACAGGCCTTGATATAATTAACATCTTGTAATGGGTCCCTTTTTAAATAATGGCATATAACCAGCTATCCACCAGTCACTTGTGCTATCCACGCACATATGGTATAAGGAAGCGTGGATGTTGTCAGAGGAAGCAGCTGAGGAGCGCAATTGTGGGTAGCTTTCACCTGTCTGCCAGGTTGTGTTCGATTCATAGAAAAACAGGAGATAAAACTTAGCTCCTTTACCTCTCGTTCTTCAATTAATGTGAAAGGGGAATTTTATGTTTGTTTTTTGCACAATAAATATTAATGCAATGATGTAGTGTTCTCCCTTTATCTGTTTGCTTTTTGACTTTATCAACCCCATGGTAGGGGGTTCTGGATGATTGCACCTACTGATTATTGGCAATTGCCAGCCCTGGTGTGCTAGAGTGACTGCATTTCTCTGGCAACTACTTAGCATAGCACCTTAGAATCCTGGGATGAATACCATCTGGCCCTAGCCCTGGACTTTTAGGAGGTCTAGACTGAGAAGAAGGTTAAAATCTCAGCCTTTTGTTTGTTATACTCACCAGTTTTAAAGTCTCTTAAATGAAGGGGCCAACCCTATCTTGCTTTTAGTCTATTAACATAATTACAAAATAATTTGGAATTTGTTTTACTTTTCTCTGCTAAAGCCTTTTAATTAGATTTGTTTGTTCAATTGTATTTTTTACGTCATTTATTCCTTTTAAAGGCTTCCTGTGACCCAGTTGATAACTAGATCAACTAAATGGGCATGTGTCTTTTTTTAGAACATCTGTAGCACATCTGTAGCACAGCTCTCTCTTGGGAGAGAGCTGATGTGTCTTGTTGCTAATTTTCTGCCTTTAGTTTGCCATTTAGATAGATATCCGCTTTAATCTTATTTTTATTATTTTTAAGGAAAGAAAAACTGCTACGCTGTTCTCAGTGTAAGGTTGCCAGGTATTGCGCTGCCCTTTGTCAGGTAATTTTTTTTTTTTTTAGAAACACTATTACATATTATTTTTATTGTTTTAACTATTTTTAAAAATGTTTGTGTTACCATCATTTATTTTTTAGGCTTTTAGTGTTACATTAGTACAGAGTTTCTTAGAGTGGAACTAAAGTCTTCAGACAACATTGCCCCAATAGACCAAGCACATTCACAAAGATACAAAAAGCTGTGTCTCACCTCTCCCTTTGCTGTGGCTGCTTAGTGATTTATGAAATAAACCTTTGGGTACTAGTGGTCAGCTCCCATAATCCACCTAAACTGGGCACACCCACTATAGTGTCTCCATAGCAACACATTCCATATCTTCTGCTAGCTATGGTGAAACGGCATTCTTAACAGAACTTCTTTCTTAATGTGCATGTGCACACAGTGCAAGCTGTTGTCAAGTGTAAGAGATTGCTGGAATTTGGGTTTTCATAATTGACGCAGGAATCAGGAAAGTGTTATTTAAGTTTATCAATGCATTTCAGCCTGGGTTCTTGTGTCCTTTTAAAGGGCATGTGCACCCCCAAAATTATAATTTCCCCCACTACTGGTCCCACTGTGTAGTGTAATATAGTCCTTACCTTAGATCCCAGCTCCAAATCGTTCTCCTGTAATGCCCCCCCAAAGTCCAAAAAACTGGCCATCATATAGGACTCTGCCTCCTGTCTCTCCTCCGGGAGAAGTTTGGCATGTGCAGTGCAGCCCTCCCCCCCCCCCCTCCCTCTTCCTCCCGATTTGGTTTCCCTCCCCCTAGCATTTAACCCTTTATATACCTTATAGTGCTTACTCTCCCAGCCCCATCCGCAATAATCTTATTTCCAGAAACTCCCCCGATAGTTACCTACCTTACCTCTATCTTTCGCCGTTGTGAACAGCCTGCTGCTGCGTCCGTGATTGGCTGCCTTCCAGCCAATCAGACATGGCTGCCAGTCCGGCCTCCTGCTTGCAGTTACATGCAAGCAGAGAGCCGGGACAGTGCGGCGAAGGATAGAGGGGCGGTAAGTAAAGATCGGGGGAGTTTCTGCAAATAAGATTACAGCATTTGGGGCTGGGGGTGCAAGAACTATAACATACTAAAAGTTTTGGAAAGGGTGGACATGCCCTTTAAAGGGGTTAAACTTTAACCTGTGCCATGAGTTCCTTGACATTCACATTTTCTTCACTGACATAAAATAAAAGTTAAAGCAGGGAGGTTCAATAAAAGTTATTATTGTTAAAAATTGTGCTAATTTTGCCCCAACCAATTAAATGTTAGCTTTCAAATGTTAAATAAGATTTGATTGGCTGGGGCAAAATTAGCCATTTTAAACACTAAAAACTATTATTGAATTTCCCTGATGATGTGTAATAGTGTCCAAAAGTAAATTATACAGAAGTTTACTTCCTCATTACAAGCTAAACTTCATTTATTACTAGATTATCATTCTTCCTTTAGCAAAGATAATATTTACGTACTTATATAATTATTTGTTTTGGACAACAGAAAAAAGCTTGGCAAGATCACAAAAGAGAGTGCATATGCCTTAAAAGTATCTTCCCCAGTGTTCCCACTGATTCTGTGAGATTGGTTGCTAAGATCATTTTTAAGATGGTGAGTTTTATTAATTAATATAGTATATAATATTATAGACTAATTAACTAATTGGTGAAAACTGTAATTAAAGGGGAACTGTGGTCTCCAAACAAGTCAGGTTTAAATGAAAGACCAGTTTCCTACCTTTAAAACGAGCCATCAACCACCTTTCTACGTGCTCCACAGCCCAAGATATAAAGAAATAACTGACCGGAAAGTTAATGGGTGGGAGGCTGACATGTGACATTCCTCCTCCTGCTCCTCCACCTCGCCACCGGCGAGCACAGCCTGTCACTTCAGTGACAGGACAGGAGACAGGAAGTCTCACTCTGCCTAAAAAGGCTGTTTTCACAGTTTTCTGGGAGGGTCCATGGGGTCCATGAGTGGGAGGGTCCATGAGTGGGTGGGACAAGGGGGGCTTGCAAGAGGAGGGGGGGCTCAAGGGGAGGAGGAGACAAAGGGCAGATTGACTGTCATCCACTGACAAGGTTTCAGAACAGGAAACAGGAAGTGCAGGGGACCTGGTGATGCTGCTGCCACACAAAAATGTAAATATCTTCAAAACTATGCAAAATAAACAATGACAATAAATTGCAAAAATTCTCAGGAGAGCCATTTTTGTCAATTTACCTAAAGTCATTTTTGGACCACAGTTCCCCTTTAAAGGGTAAATTATCAATATTTGTTAAATTGTTAGTTTGTGTAATGCCTTTTTAGTTATTCTACATATTCTCTCCCATTTTAAAAAATCAGTTGATTTCATACCCTTTGCTGTTCCGTGCTGTTGACATTAGGGAGCTGACATTTCAGGTTCCAACGGTCCTTCTTTTTCCCAAGATGCACCACATCCATGGAATGTTCCTAACAGTTCTTTTCTACTGATTGGCTGTTGGATGGGTCAAAGATGCACAGATCTCATCTGAGCAACTGAATCAACCCAGGCGCTGGGTCAAGGGCAAGACCATAACTGTCTCTACTAGGGGTCATGCAAACAGGAAGTCAGTATTTCGGATGCATTTATTTATATACAGACAAAATGCTGATTAAGGTCATTGGGATGAAAAAATACTGCTCTTTTTCTGAAAAGAATATGTATTTGCACTGAACTTCCCTTTTAAGATATTTTTCCATCTGAGGATTGAAGTTATTCAGTTTCTTCTCAATGTTAGGAACACATCGGCATCTGGACAGTTTTTGGGTTTACAGGAGAAATGAGGAATATAAAGAAGGTGGTCCACTGAGGAAAAGAAATGTAAATATTTCGTTTTGTTAAAAGGGGAACTAAAGTCACCAGAAAACATGGTCCCAATTGACATTTACAATGTTACAAGCTGTGTCTGTAAAAGAAGCTTACTATATTGTTCCTTGTAGGCTGTCTGCAGTTTGTTTTTTAGTCTTTCATGCTGGCTGGAAAAGAAATTGCAGAGCAATATTAGCTTTCAAAGTCTTATCAGGGATTACAGAATCCACTTCTTACATTTTAGTAAAGCAACTGACTAGAATAGTATTTTACAATGGATACAGTAGGTGTTCAGAGACGAAAACCTTTCATGTTAAGGGTAGAAACCTTTTGCTTTAGCCCTCCTTAGCCAGAAGACTAGAAAATGTTATTTCCTATAATGTTTTGCTTGCCTGAAAATGACTTATAATCGACAGTTAATCTATTAAATTACATGTGGATGAAGAGCTAATATAAGATTTTATTATTTAATTTCACCTTCTGTTTGTAGCTTCAACAGTCAGATTCTGCTTCTGAAGAACTGTATTCCATATTTGATCTTCAGTCTCGTGAGTACTTTATCTACAGTATATAAGGGGTTGTGTTTGTTCTTTGCTGCACAGACCTAAACAACATATTACTAAAATTATTAAAAAGTTATGTTTAAAATATATGAATTATCAAAACAAAAAAGAACTTTTAGCTAGTATATACTAGTATAGTAGTATATGTAGCTCTTGGTTTTTACATTCAGAAGGTGATCTATGGAACTTTTTCTAGATTTTAGTATTGCACCAGTGTTTTAATTGCAAACAGGTTGGGTAAGGGTTAGAAAGTTTTTTTCCCCCTCCTCTGTCTCCTTGCACTGATTGGTGGATGGTTGGACTAATTAGTTAAGTAGACTTCACATTGGTTGGATCAGTGGTTTGTACCTGACAAAAGTCAAGGAATGTTGCTAGTTACTGGTATTGATACATAAAGTAGGGTTGATCGAGGGAAATTTCCAAATGCCACTTGGAGTCAGGAAGGAATTTTTTTCCCCTTCATAAATTTGGTGTTTTTTTTTGCCTTCCTCTGGCTCAACAGTTAGGCAGGATATGAGAATATTGCTAGATGGGCTGAACTTGATGGACATATGTCTTTATTCAACCTCAAATACTATACTATACTATACTAATTCCTGTGTGTGGAATCTATTATAAAAATTGACTTTTTATTAAGGACATAGAAAAAGGACATTGAAACAAGAAGTGCACTTAAATGTAAACTGTGGTCAAGCAAGGCAAGCAAGAGGACACAGGAAAGTGTTAATTAAGTTTATCAATGCATTTCAAAAAGAAGACATTAAAACAAGAAGTGCACTTTAAGGTGAACTGTGGTCCCCATACATGTGCCTTTAAATAAAAAGAGCACATTCCTACCTTTAAAAAAAAAAAATGACTCCAGGATCTCCTGCAATCTATGCAATTGAGTATAAAGGGTGGTGTTTCCAGCTAGCACTGTGAGCTGTGACATCACCAGCATTGTTGCACTGCCCCTCCTGCTGCAGGTACTGAGCATACCCAGTTGTATCCTACTACTGTTACTGTCTTTAAATAGTTTTGGAAAATCTTTTTTTGGGCTGTGTTTGTTTGTGTTGTGTGGCTTTTTAAACAGCACATCATGTGATTGTCACACACTTCCTTGTTCATCCTCACTGTCTTGGTGTAAATTAAAAAGCCTATTACTTAATTACAAGAGAAGCTAGAAGCATCATTATTGACTTGTATGAGAGAGAGCGCTTTTAAATAAAGGACACTTGTATGGAGACCAGTTACCCTTTAAATATGGTTGGTGTGTTGGTAGTTTTGTTGAACTATGCAATGTGCATCCTGCCACATGTATAGGAACTTGGAGCAGACATTCCAGGGGATCTATGTCTGTGTCAGGTGCGAGTGGGTTGCCCGTTTGGAATCTGATGTGGAGAGTCTATGGCGGCAGCTTGCAGCATTACAGGGATCGTCAAATCTCGGGGACAGCAGGCACTGGCTGGGGCCAGTATAGAAAGGTGGAAGAGGGACAGGGAAGGTTGTAGGTAGTTTTGTAAGGGTAACTAGGGGAAGTTGGGACAGAAGGGTAGAGTTGCTTCTTACCAGCTTGGCCATCCCAACAGATTTGCCATGTAAGATAATGAAGTGGAGAAAGGACAGCTCAGAATTAGCATGTATGGAGCGGGCTAATCCCTTGAGCACCACCATCTCTAATACATGTCAGGGAGAAATTAGGGCTAGGAATGCTAGGCATGTGGTTGTGGTAGGGGACTCCATTATTAGAAAGGTGGTTATGGGTTATCTGCCACCAAGACCCTACATACCGAACTATGTGTTGCCTGCCTGGTGCTAGGGTTTGATATGTGGTGGATCGTGTAGACAGATTATTAGTTGGGGTGGGTTTGACCCTGCGGTCTTGGTTTACATTGGTGCCATTGACAAAGTTAGAAAAGAATGGGAGATCCTTAAAAATGATTTCCCGAAAAATAAAGTTAAAAGCAAGGACCTCCAGGGTAATATTTTCGGAAATACTACCGCAGCCATGTGCTAGGGAGACAGCGGGAGCTTATGAGTATTTATGCGTAGGTTGGTGAAGGGAGGAAGGGTTTGGGTTTTTAGAGAATTGGGCAGACTTTTCTTTTGGTTACAGGAACTTTAGTGGTAGTGCAGCTGTTTTGGGGGGGAAGAAGGCTAGAGGGTTGGAGGAGATTTTAAACTAGTTTTTGGGTGGGAGGGTAGCATCATTCTCACTGGGATAGATAGCAAAGGGGGTAAGCAGGGTGTTAATTGGCCAGTGGTGGTTGGAAAGGGGGGTGCGGATAGCATAGGGGATAGAGAGGCATGTATTTTAAAGTGTATATAAATAAATTGAAGGATTATAATCTAAAAAGTATAGCAGAAACATGGTTGGACAATTCTCATTAAAGAGCTGTAAATTTAGAAGGATACTCCTTGTTTAGAGATGATAGAGAAAATAGGAAAGGGAGAGGTGTATGTGTTTGTTAAACAAGAGTTGAAGCCAAATTTAAAAGAAGACGTAACTGGGGATATGGATGTTAAAGCGGAGGCAATATAAGTGTAATTGGGCAACAGGAAGGGGGATATTGTCATTGTTGGTGTCTGCTACAAGCCGCTAAATGCTAGCAGGAAGGGAATGAGACAGCTTCATATGCAAATAGCAAGGGCTGCAAGTTTGGGGAGTGTTCTGATGATGGGGGACTTTAATTACCCTGACATTGATTGGCGTAGTGGACAACACAGAAAATAATGATGGTTCCTGAATTTGCTGCATTATCATTATTTCTCACAGGTGGTTAAAGGTACTACTAGAAAAGGATGTATTATAGATATGAAGGTAACTGGAGGCTTATGGAATAGTGACCAAGAAATAGTGTTGTTTAGCGCAAAAGATAAAAGTGCACTGGACTAACAAATATTTTAATTTCAGGAAAGCAAAATTTCCCAGGTGAAAAGTAATCTCTTCAGCATGTAAAGGTACTGAACAGAAGTGCACTGTGCTTAAGGGGATTTTAAGCCATTTCATATCTAAATTTATACCCCTGGGAAATAAATGTAAAAAAAAAAGTCTGCACCCATGTGACTTAATTCTGATGGAAATGAAGAAAAAGACATTTAATGTGCATGTTCACTCTCTTTTCCAACTTTTGCTATACTGTAGGGCATGTCTCCCCAGCCTCTATAATCTTACACAAAAAAACGCTTCCCATCTCTACCTCGTCACTTCACTGTTCTGGTCTGGCTCCCCTGCCGAAACTGCCAGCGGGGGCAAATGCGGCTGTGATTGGCTGAGAGGCAGCCAATCAGAGCTGCGGCTGCCATCAAAGAGAACAGCAAGGGAACGAGGTGCTGTAAGTAGAGAAGGGAAGCGTTTTTTTGTGTAAGAACAAAAGTAATTAATGCTGCAGGAGAAGAAGCCAGGGAGTGATTGGGGGGGGGAGGTTTCCACTGTGCATGTCTCTATATCTCTCCCGGAGGCATTACAGAGGCAGAGACCTTTTGGACAGGAAGAAAACTCCTACCCTACAGTTTCCTGGACTTTGAAGATCCACTGCAGAAGAACCGTAAGGAGCAGGGAAGTAAGGTAAGGATTTTTTTTAATTGTACAGTGGGGCCAGTAGTGGGCGAATTTTTAGTTTGGGGGGAGGAACATGCCCTTTAAAACCTTTAAAGTAGTTGCACCCATTTAATAAAACCCAGTCCAAAACCAAAACAATCAAGGACCTCCCAGAGAAATGGCCAATCGACTGTCGAATGACGTGGGCGTAGCTAGTGACAGAAAGATACTCTCTCCAGCATTGTCATGGTTTAGTTGGGTCTGTGTTAAGGCACGGCATAGATTGATAGTTGTGGATTTGTTAGGCATGAAACCTGTCTGATCTGGATATATTATGGAAAAACTAGTTTTAGGCGTTGTGCTAGAATCTTCGCGAGTATTTTATAGTCTGATGTCAGCAGGAATATTTGTTCTGTATGAACCACATTCTTGTAGATTTTGCCCCATCTTGGGAAGTACCACCACAGTAGCAGTGTAGAGGGAAGGGTAAGCCGGTGTTGTATGACTCGTTATACAAACCTAGTTGTGGTGGAAGTAAATGTTTGTTATATTTTTTGTATAGTTTAATTGGTGGACCGTCTGGTCCTGGCGTTTTACCATTGCCCATCTCCTATAGCTGAGTGTAGTTCCTCATATGTTAAAGGAGCATCTAGTGCTACATTTTGGTTAGCTGTGAGGGTAGGGATTTGCATTGTATTCAGAGATATCTAGTGTTTGTGAGATTAGAAGTGTATAATTCGCCATAGTAGTTATGGAAAACTGCTATAATTTGGGGAGTTGAGTGTACCAGTGTATGTGGACGGTTTTGTATGCTGAGGATTGTGTTTGATTGGGAGTGGTCTTTAACAAAGTATGTCAAAAGTTTAGCTGAATGGCCTCCATTTTTAAAATAGTTTTGTTTGACAAATCACTGTTTTGCCTTTTCAATCTGCATATTATTATGAAGGCGTTGTGTTTGTAGCCATGTGGATTTGGTTATTGGTGTCTGGTGAAGTATATATTTTTTTGCGCTTGTAGGAGTTGTGTTGACAATTTTGTCTCTTGATTCTGTGTGGTACGTTTGCTATAGGAGATTGTGGAGTGGAGCTCCACAATCGAAGACCTCGTAGATAGTGATTCCCATAAAAGTTTTGTATTACTTCCTGAGGAGTTTAGCATAACAAATTCCTCTATTTGCTCAGGTATAATGTCAGGTATGGGGGATTGAGTAAGCCAAAAAGCAATACATTTCCAGAGTGATATGGGTTAGAATGGGTGAGTGATCTGATACTTTATGGGAATTCTGCTGTCCATTTAAAGGGCAACTAAAGCCTCAAAACAATACAGAATCAGAAGGCAATCTTTTCAACAATAGATACCATCCTCCTGAATCTGTATTGTTTTAAGGCATTAGTTGCCCTTTAAATGAAGAAGAATCTCACACACTAACACTTAATTCCTTGCCACTCCAGATGTTTGGAAACTACAACTCCCAGAGTGGAGGAAAGGACTTGCCTTTATGTTCGTTATTTTCTTAGCAATCCAGCTGCTGCGGTCAATCCCTCTGCAATCCAGCTCGGCATCCACTGTTCAGGCTCCTGACGTCACTACTCGGCACCGGGAAAGACCGGCACCAAGTAGTGACGTCAGCCGCCAGCACAGTGGATGCGGAAGCGAGTGGCTGGCTGCTGGATTACAGGTGAGTGACCCAAGTATTAGTCGAGGTAGGATTTTTAGGATTTTTTTAAAGCTTAAAGGGGAACTGTGGTCTCCAAATAAGTTGAGTTTAAATGAAAGGCCAGTTTCCTACCTTTAAAACGAGCCATCAACCACCTCTCTACGTGCTCCACAGCCCAAGATATAAAGAAATGACTGACCAGAAAGTTAATGGGTGGGAGGCTGACATGTGACATTCCTAAGGCTTCTCCTGCACAGTGCCGCCTGCGAGCACAGCCTCAGACTCCCTCAGTATGTGAGGGAGACAGGAAGTCCCTCCTCGTCTCTGCTGTGTGAAGGACCTGCAGCTGCAGAGAAGGTAAGGGATTCTACAGCCCTTCTCTCTCACTATGTGAAAACAGCCTTTTCAGGCAGAGTTCTCTGGTTATTTCGGGTATATTTAATTTAATTAGTTAACAACAAAGTGCATTTTATGTTGTGCTCTGGGATTTAGCAAGATTTCCATAATTTAGACGTTATTTCTGACCTTTTGATTATAAGTTATAAGTTTCCGAAAAAGAGTAGTGTTTATTTTTGCCAACCCAACTCACTTCTATTTTTACTGAAGGTAAGGAATTGATAACATTTTATTAAAAATGGGGTTATCTCATAGGTCCCATCGTAGGTCTTGCAATGGAGGAGAGATCTGGCCGGGGGTGTATGTCTAGTCTGGACTTCTCCAGGCCTGGACCATATTGCTGGGACCCAGACCCCATCGCTCTCCATGTCCCAGATATAGAGCCTATCATACATCACAAGATAATGATATCTTCATCACATTATGCATATTAATGATATCCTCAACATACAACATAGATTAGCGATAACCTTGTCTAAAGGTGGCCATACATATACCCGATATTACTTACACGACCGAGCGATTATGCGACGTTCGATCGATCCTGCCGGAACCGCCTCTCCCGTTCTTCTAAACGACCGACATGTAATAGCAAAATTAATGGGATTTTGCGATCGCATGCCGGTCGCATAGAAGAATGGGAGAGCCTGTTCTGGCAGGATCGATCGAACATTGCGTGATCACTCGGTCGGGTAAGTAATATCGGGTATATGTATAGCCACCTTTAATGTCTGGGTTGCGGTCCAATGGCAGACCCAATTCCTATTGCCTATACTTTAGCTGCGCTGCAAGACCTGTGTTTTATGACACTAAAGCTTGGTTCAGGGCATCACGTGTGGTCTACCAGAAAGTCAGCCCAAACACCATCCACATCTATCTGTGTTGTAATGCAGCACAGCCTCTGTATACATATTATTATTGATACGTTTACATTATTTAAAAACTGTTTCATTGATATATAGCAGGTTTCTTGAGGTGGGGGGTAAGGGGGGGAGGAATAAAACAATGGGGGTATGCTTGTGAAGCATTCATTCAGGTCATGGTATATCTGTTGTATTCAATTAGATCAACTGGACTTGAAGTTTAGTTCTTGAAGACGTTTCGCTAGTCATCCGACTGGCTTTCTCAATTCAGAATGACTTGTACAAGAATCTGTGGCAATTATGTACCCTGGAAAATCCCAGGGTACATAATTACTGTGATATGCTAATTGGGATTTTCCAGGGTACACATGGGGGTGGGGGTCGGGCAGGGACTGTGAACACCGGAGACATATTGTCAGCGCAGAAGGTGTTCCGGAGCCAATTTGCAATGTAAGTCTCTGGTTTACTGCCTTCAATCCCTTCAGGCATTCCCACTAACCTGATATTTTGTTGGCGAGGCCTGTTTTCCATGTCGTTGGCCCTTGCTTGCTATACCTGTAGATGCTGCCGCAAGTCAGCTATTTCATCTGGGAGCGGATGCAGGTCGTCCTTTGCTGTGTAGACTTGTCCCTCAAGATCTCCTACACGCTGCCTCAGGGTCTGTAGATCCTGCCTCAGCAGTCCTACGTTGACCCTCACTTCCTCGATTAGGACGGTGAGGGAGGTTTAAGACTCTTGGATGGCAGCCAGAATCTGTGCCGGGGAAGGATCTGTTGTCGGCAGGTCCACGGGAGATGTTGTAGAGGTCACGCCACGTGTTCCGCCTGCTGGCTGGAGGATGCGGCTTGCTCCTGTTGCTGGTGGGCATATTTTCTGATAATATACCCGACTATGGGGTTTATTCAGGGTATTTTACCGGGAGAGCTCCAATCCCCACATCTACTCAGTACGCCATCTTGGCCATGCTCCCAGATTCTCCTTTTCTAGTCTGAAAAGATTCTTTTATTTTTACCATCCACTCCCCCCATAGTATCCCTGATCAATCATATCCTGTTCCCATAGACTTATGGTCTAGGTGATACACAGTATGTAAATGAAAACTGGCTACCTATTGTTTATATCCTATTGATCTGTCCTGTCCAGGAACCAACCTTAATTTACACCCTTTGTAAAAACTAATTATCATGGAAATGCAAAATCCTGCCTTCCATAGATGTATTGTCTAACATGACTGACCAGGTGTCCTGTGCAAGAATGTCTAGTTCTATTGTTTTATACAATATATATTATTGATGGGATATTGGCATATATAAATGATATAAAATATTATATATTGATACATGTAAAGGACCATGATTTCTTACATTGTGAGTTTATGGAAAACATGACATAAAAAAAAATCCATCATTCTATTATTTTCTCCAATCCTTGTCCAATGTTTTTATGCATTTAGATGTTGATAAAGTCAGTGAAGAGATCAAAGAAGGACTAGGACACCTCACTACTGCTTTGCAGCATTTTTTGAAAAATGAAGTTCAGGATTTATCTCAGCTTCCGTCTGGTTTTCAAGCTCTTGAATATTTCGGCAAAGTAAGTTTAGATTTTTAGATGTGGCTTATGTGATCCTTATGTGGTTAAAATGTTCAACATCTGAAGGGGACCTGTAAATATGGCTTGTCATATCACAATTTTAGAACTTACCTTTAATATATCTTATATTTGTTTGGTTTACTAAAAGTTGAAAGAACATAAATGAAATACCATAGTTGCATTTTTTAGATTAATTTATTTGCAACTGGAGTTTGTAAAAATATATCAATTTTTTGTTGTCTATTGGTTATCTAAATTCCATTCTATATAGCAAGAATTCTACGGTTATCCTTTTTACTTTGCATATAATACGATTTCTCTCTTCAAATGTAGAAAAGTTTAGAATTAATTTGTCTTAGGTACACATTGTTAAAGGGCATCTATAGTGAAAAAAACACATTGCCCCTTTGCAAAGTTAAATTCATGTACTCTGTGCTGCCTTAATCCTATATCTGTCACTGACTCTGTTTAACCATGGTGTCAAATCTGTGTGCAGCACTCTCCCCTTCCCCCTCCCTTCTGTTACCTCCTCCATGTCTCAACTCCGGCTAACCGACAAGCTTATCATGTGCAGTAGGAGTTAAAAGTTCAACATCCTGAAAAACACACCCACGCACAGTGGCCAATAGAAAGCAAGCTGTCCTGGAGACAAGGAAGAAGAAGGAGAACAGTACAGTTTACGATCTCTCTCTTTGTGACCCATCATCAATCAGTGAAAGCTATTAAGAAGGGGGGTCAAGTGCAGCCTTATAGCTACCATCAAAGGTACCTCTCTCCCCCTGCTAATGCTGTTATCTCTATGTTTATTACAGAGCAGGGAGGGGGGATCACATCACAGGGATTTGATTGACAGTTCAAGTAGGAGTAGAGGAATGCAATCACGTATTCTTCTAACTGGTGTATCTCAGGATAGAGAGGGAACACTCTGGGGGTTGTGGGGAATTATAGAACTCATGGAAAGAAAGAAAAAAAGTTAATTTTCCCACTGCCATTTAAAGTGTCGGATACAAAGGTTTTCACCTTGTAGTTCCACATGTGTGAAACTGGTGAAATTTTGGTTTTAACCAAAAGTTTTGTCCCTCTCTATATTTGATTATTTGCTTTTTATCATTTTGACCAAGGTTTTTTTTCTTCTTAATTAACACCTACATGCCTATTCATTTAAAATTCATCTATGCTTTTTTGACAGATAACCATTACAATTATCCTTTTACCAAAGTATTGTAAAGGGATATCAGCTATATGGTCCTGTCTTGGCTGTCTATGCTTGACAAATTCTGAGGGCTCAGTATATTACCACAGTAGTTACCCTTATAAAGTTAATATAGGAAGTTGTTTCTTTGTGTAATAACCTCTAAGCGAATATAAATAGAATATAGTTAATTTTATAAACATTAAAAAAAAATTGTTTTTTATTACAGTTAGCCAGTATACTGCAAAGTCAACAACATGATAGCTATGTTCTTTTGTCAAGAACTTAACTGTTTGTCAAATAAAAACGTTGTTTGAAATTCTTAACACTAACATGGGTGGCCTTGGGGTTTGCCACACAAACACACACTAGTGTTATTTTGTTAATTGTGAAAATGACGAAATAAGTGACTTTGCCATCACTTGAAGAAAGTTTCACTACACTAACTAAATGCAATTCTTCCAAAATAAGCACAAACATTTTATCCTCTGTTCACAAAAAATGTATGTTTCACCCAAATCCAGTCTAATGCTGGCTATAGATTAAAAGGCATTTCCACGCATAAAATTAAAATTTACATACAGCTGCAGCACCGCCCCAAACCCCAGTTACATTTTGCTTACCTTCCCCAAACCTGAAAATTCACCTGAACATTCTGAATTGAGAAAGCCAGTGGGATGACTAGAAAAACATCTTCAAGAACTAAATGTAAAGTCCAGTTGATCTAACTGAATACAATAGATACACCTGCACATACTTACAAGACCTGGTCCATCGCCACCTGGGTGCCGCCTCCTGCTGCTATTGCAAGCTTGCTTTGAGCAACCACAGCAGCAGTGAGGTGCTTCCTAGTTGCAGCTGTCAGCTATTAAGTGATGTCACCTTTGACTGTCACCCACAACTAGTAAGCAGAGAGGGAAAGTGCAGCAGAGCAGTGAGAGACACCGGGTTTGGTAAGAATGATCAGGTGTATCTTTGGGGAAGGTAAGTACAATGTAACTGGGGTTTGGGGGGGGGGTGCTGCAATATATATGTATATTTTCATTTTAATGGTGGACATGCCCTTTAAAGTATATTGTTTCCCAAAATAAACTTCTGTATGAGGGCACTTTATTCCAAATTATCCTCTGAAAATCTGTTTGAGATTGGAAAATCTGATGTCACACCTTATAAAGTGGATAGTTTCAAGTAATATTTTTACTGTATGCAGAAAGGGGTAAAGAACACATCTATAGGTTTACAGGGATCTTAACTGCCAGAAAAAAACATTATTTGCAAAATAATCTTCATTATACCCCATTGACACATTTTTTTTTCTGGTGACTTTGAAAGGAAGGAATATCTTCAGAATTGATTATCCTGTCAGATTGGTTCTGTTTATTATTTGTTGTTCTGTTTTTTACTTTGCGTCAGATTTTCACTGAAGAGAATATTTGGAAATAGAGCGTGCCAATGGAGAGTTGTAAAACTAGTTTATAAATCTAAAGTAAAATCTATGACTTTCTGACTCTGGTTTATCAAATTTATGTTTTTAAATATAATTTGGTTAAAGGAGTTTTACATTATACTTAATAGTTTGTTTAGATGTGTGCATTTTACATAAAGAATTAACATTTGTAAATTTATTTTAGTAATGGTGCATAATTGTCTGTGTGAGGGTATGGATATGTGTGTGGTAGGGATGGCTTTTTTGTGGGGGGTATAGCATAAAACATGGTACAATATTGCAACTGAACTAGATTTAGATTCACGTATTATAGTATGGGAGGCAGCATAACTATTAGATGTATTTCCTAATCATTCCTTCTTCTTTAGAATTGCATAGCAATGATGCAAAAAATTGCATATCATGAATCTAGCATAGATTAGTAAGGTGGTATGTAGATTTGTGTGTGAATTATATACATATATACAAAGTAACGTAAAATAGGAGATTGAATAAAGATATTTCCTGGATCAACAATAACTAAATTAATACCAGTACGTAACATAGTAATTAAGGTTGAATAAAGGCATACGTCCATCAAGTCCAACCTATTCCCCCCCCCCTTTTTTTTTTAACCCTACCTAATAGTTTATCCAGAGGAAGGCAAAAAAAAACAGCTAAAAAGGGGGGGGAAATCCTTCCTGACTCCAAACAGCAAGTATCCCATACGAGTAATTCTCAATATTTTTAGTTTTAGAAACTTATCCAAGCCTTTTTTAAAGTTATTCAAAGAACTTGCCATTATCACTTCTGCTGGAAGACAGTACCACAGTTTCACCGTTCTCACTGTAAAGAAACCTTTCCTAACCTGAAGATGAAACTTCTTTTCTTCCAACCTTAAAGGATGTCCACAAGTCCTCTGATATGACCTATTAGTAAACAATGCACCAGAGAGTTCATTGTATGGCCCATTAATATATTTGTATAAGGTTATCATATCCCCACGCAAACATCGCTTCTCCAATGTAAACAGCCCTAGCTTGTCTAATCTGCCTGCATATTCAAGCCCCCTCCATTCGTTTTAAATACCAGTAACCTTTAATATTTTTTCCCCTTCCTCTGGATCAACTGTTAGGCAAGAAAGTTTTCCCCCTTTTCCTGCTTAACAGGAAATATGGAAGTACAGGGGAGGACTGGCCCAGTAGGAAAATGCCCCCGGTCTGGTCTCCAATAAAAAATTTGGGATGCCACAGAAGCTATTAAGCTATTAGTAATTTAGCCGCTTAAACGGCAAAGTGCACACAAATAATGACAAATAATGGCATTGTGATTTTCTTACCCCTGCCATGCCAATGTGCACCATGGGGGTTAACTCCACCCACTTCAGAGGCAGGGCAAGAACTTAAAAGTGGTTCCAAACACATCACCCTCAGTTGTTCTTGTCCTGCCACCGGAGGTGGACTCTGTCGGCTCAGAACAGCTTTGAGGCTTACCTTTGGTAAGGATTGCTGGTTGAGGTTAGCAGTGTCGTGGCTACTGTTAATGGATGTTGCTGTTTGCAGTTGCGGATGGTATCCAGCATTTGGTTTAAATTTTGTGCGCCATTATTCTCTTTCTGGCGCGCACGGATTACTTCGCGCCAAACTGCCTTGCTCCCGCGAGACCCGGGCTGCTGACGTCACCGTCTCAGGGAACGGTCTTCAAAAGCGGAAGTGAAGGAGGGTTTCTTTCCCTCGCGGCTAATAGTTAGTTACTGGTGTCCTATTCTTGACCCCAGTGTATCAGGAGACCGGTAGGTGAGTTATATATACCTTTTTTTCCTTATCTTCTATTGCAGCTAAACTGATTTTTTTGTTCATTTTCAGCTTGCTTTGTCTCAAGGCTGTTCTGATGCTGCCTCTAAGGCAGAATATTCTATAGATGAGGATGTTAAATCTAAATCCAAAACCAAATCTACTAAGAAGGTGTTAATGAAATCTAAACATCTTGTTTGTTAAAATTGTCTCCTATAGGCTCTGGGAAATTTTGTGCTTCATGTATTAATAAGGCTGTTAAAGGGCATGTCCACCTCCAAAACTATAATCCCCCCCAGTAATGGCCCCACCATGTAGTGTAGTGTAATCCTTACATCACATCCCAGCTCCATAGGGTTCTCCTGTAGACCCCCCCCTAAAGTCCCAAAAACTGTCCACCAGGAGGCTAGCAGGACTCTACCTTGCCTGCGGTAGATATTTGCCATGCGTACTGCAGCCCTTCTCCCCCCTCCCTCCCCCTCCCTCTCCCTCTCCCTCCCTCTCCCTCCCGTTCTACTATCCCTCCCCCTAGCATAAAACCCCCTTAAGATGTTCCCCCATGTCTGGCAGCCCCACGCATATTTTTTATTTTCCAAAAGCTCCCCAAACTCTTACTTACCTCTCCTCTTTCCTCCGCTGCACTGAATGACCGGCAGCCGCGTCCGTGATTGGCTGCCGCTCAAGCCAATCACAGACGCGACTGCCGGTCCCGCCCCTCTGCTTGCATTCTCGCAAGCAGAGGGCCGGCAGTGCGGCGGAGGAACGAGGGGAGGTAAGTAAGAGTTTGGGGGGCTTTTGGAAAATAAAATATATGCGGTTGGGGCTGCCAGACATGGGGGAACATCATATTAAAAACAATTTTTAAGGGTGGACATGCCCTTTAAAGCAGAGACTTCTAGTTCCATGTCTGAATTTTTTGAATGGTTTAAAGCTTCCATCATTGATACTTGTAATACTATTAAGGATGATGTTACTAGGTCATCTAACGTAAAACCATGGATAGTTCCAATAGTCCACTTGATAAAGAATTATCTGATGCAGAGGAAGGTCAGGTATCATCTTCCTCTATTGATAGTTCAGATTCAGAACCTGTTACAGGAGAATTAATAAATTTTGATTTGGCTCTTATGGATTCTTTACTTAAAAAGATATATGTAACTCTAGGTTTAGAAGTGCCTAAACCTGAAGAAGGAATTATGAATACAATTTGTAAAGCTAATAAAAGTTCAGCCTTTTTTCTTCCGGTCCATGATTCCATCATTGATTCTATAGAGGCCGAATGGGAATATCCAGATAAAAGGGTTAGTCCTTTTTCTGGGTTTGATAAGAGATATCCATTCGATAATGCCTTTAAGAAGATTCAGCTGTGGCTAGAATTTCTAAAAGATCTACTATTGCTATGGAAGGATCCTCATCTTTTAAGATCCCATGGATACCAAACTTGAATCAGTTTTTAAATGTTTATCTCTTAATACATTGTCATCTTTAGTCAGCTTCAGTAATTATGTCTAAAATTTTAACTGTTTGTATTGATCAATTAGCCTCAGCCATTTAGAAATTATGCCCTAATGATCAATTATTAGAAGGTGTGTCTTTTATTCATCAAGCAGCTAACTATTTAGCTGATGCTGCTTTAGATTCGTTAAAATTATTGGCTAGATCATCAGCTTTGTCCATAGTGGGTCGTAGGGCCCTATGGTTAAGGTCCTGGGCCGCTGACTCAACTTCTAAAAACAAATTGGTTTCCTTGCCTTTTAAAGGACTTTTTGGTCCTGAATTAGACAAATTTATGGTATCTAGTGAAGATGAAAAAAAAAATTTCTTCCTCAGGATAGGAAATCCTCTAGATTTATCAACAAACCCTCCTACAGAATGGGTAGATATAACATGTTCAGAGCCTCCAGACTAAACAGAGAATTTTCATCTTCCCTCAAACCTTTCCAGAGAGGTAATTTTTCTTCCTTTCGGGGAGAAAATCGCAAGTTCTTTAGCAGAGGATTCCAGAGTAAAATATTCTCATTTTGAAGGTTTGGGGACCATTACTTTGCAAGTAGGTGCCCGCCTAATTCATTTTGCAGAGGAATGGTCACTGATAACCACAGACAGGTGGATTATAGAAGTGGTATCCGCAGGTCTGAGGTTACTTCAGGGCATCCATAAATGTCCAGAAAATTCCAGGTGGGTATATGTGCATCTGCCCGCACAATAAGGTGAAGGCTTTTTGACAGTGGTATTGTGTCAAGAAGAGCAGCAAAGAAGACACTCCCTTTCAAGAAAAACATCAAGTACAGACTAAAATTTAGACTGTCCAGAGAAGAAAATATGAATGCTAAAACTGAAGCATCCCAAGACAATCAATGTGTGGGTCTGCTTTTGATCTAAGGGAGGGGGATCACTCAAAATTCTGCACAAGAATGCTGCCATAAATGAAAAATGGTGTTTAATGTTGTCTAATAAATAATATCATGGACAAAAAAAGATTCACTCAGCTCTCATTTTTTTAAATTCTAATTATTCAATTTTAATTATAACAATACATTAAAAAGAAGAATAAAAGATAGAGTCCTCAGTTTTCCTGATTTGCAAGTACAAGCAGTATCAATGAAAGAGGGGGGAAAAACAACACTTGTGATAAGTCAGCACTGAATTTTAAACATTTGAGATGGGGGTAGATCGGGGAAGGGAAGAGAAGGGGGTGGTGTTACCCAAGGTCATATAGCTTTAATGCGGACTTTCTCAGCAATATGTATAGTCGGGTAATATAGTAAGTTAATATAGCCACATAAGTATTTTGGTCTGAATAAACAACACTAATATTAGATATTCATTTTAAATTAGTAAGTTACTTTCCCTTTTTTTACAATCTTTATTTTATTTTATTTTTTATATATATAAGGAACCCTATATAAAAACCTGAAGATCAGAGGAATATGTGACCAAGATTGGCCACACGATACTTAAATTCAGGCATTAGGGCAATAGTATATTAAGGTGGCCTGGGAAAAGTGAAAACTGTATTCATTGTAACTGTATATGATCTTGAATGTTGTAATTTTTTGAAAGATGTTTATGAGTGAGAAACTAAATGTCTTAAAATGGGAAATACAGGGAAAGGAAAAAAAGGTTCTTATATAGCAAGGAATTTTAATTATGTAGGCAGAACTCTCACAGCATGTAATAGCACTTGACTGTTGCTAAGCAACATTTTTCATAGCATTCTATACCTAAAGCAATGATGTTCTCAGTTGTTTTGTTGCCGCAATAATCGGTAAAGATATTGCATACGTTAAAGACAGTCAAGTAGAATATCAGACTTTTCAAATGCTTGGCTTGGGATCTTGTCAAAGGACATTTAAGATGAACAATGAATTAGAGGCTGCCTTGAGATATTAAGTTTCCTAAAACACAATAATATTATTAAACTGAACTGTATTAAAGCTTGTTAACTATTAGTCTTTTCCAGCAAATACATTATTAGTTTACAAACAGGTTTTACATATAGTAAACAATACTTGCATTGTTGTCAAGGTTGAATAAAAACATACAGCTATCATGCGCAATCTATTAGAGGACTAAAGTCTCCAGACAATGTTGCCCCAATAGAAATCACACATTTACAAAGATACAAAAAGCTGTGTCTCACCTCTCTGCTGTGGATGCTGGGTAATCAGTATAACTTAATGACTTAATGAGAATAACCTGTGGGTACTAGGGGTCAGCTCCCATAATTCACCTTGTCTGGGAACACCCAGCTAAGTGTATGCAGTCCACTTTTCACAGGAAGCTGCATCCTTGCTTCCTGGAAGCTGACAGCCAATCATGTCACAGCCTAACAGATTAACCCTTCCTCTGACACAGAACACAGATTCAGTGCAGATTTTGTGTAAACACATTACAAATTCTCCTGTCCGTAACAATGATAAATTCCTTTGCTCTATGCCAACAAGGGTTACTAGGCGGGATCTCAGTACATGTGGAATCTCTATCTTTTGCGAGGAAAAAAAACAACCAACCTGTGTTGAACCAGTGTCCCAGTGGTCTGTTGGTGTCCAGACCAACATTTTAGCTGTGTGCCACCACACAGCTAAATTTCTTCAGGAAAGCTGTCAGCAATTCACGCTGGTTGGTAAATAAAAAACAGAGCTGCTATACATAAAGTTTGTACATAAGTACCGGTGGAAACTTTATATTTTTCTAAAAACATGATGGAAACAATCGATAAATGAGTTGCTACTGGCAACAACATGGAAGCCTTCTTTGTTACAGAATCTATTACTTACATATACTAAATGCAACTTACTAAAGAAGAATCTTTCAATGTATATGTGTTCTGGGGAGAAAAGCGTTCACCTTAGGATTTATAAAAAAATTTAGTTCTCCATTAAATCAACCTATGATTCCCACCTAAGCATTGATCTAGGTTCATTTATTTAGATTCAATATCACATAATTATGCAAGATCAAATGGTAAAGTTCACATAGTTATAAAACATGATTTCCATTTATTTGTTTTTTTGATGCAGAGGAAGCTCAATGTAGATTGATGCAGACTATGTAGATTGTGACTCCAACCTTCTTGCATTTAAAATAGTTTTCTAAAAAAAAGTCCAAGAAAGATCTTACAGACCTTCTTGGCCCCGGTGCTCTGTCCTGGCTCTCTGCTCAGCAGAGAGGGACAGGACCGGCAGCTGTATCTGTGATCGACTATCAGACGTGGCTCACAGCTGTGCACACAGCCGAAGGAACAAAATTCTGTAAGTATGTTTCTGAAGCTTTTTGTGACTCACTGATAGCCCCTACTCTCCACTTCTTGAGAATTTGAACAGGCACTGCAAGAGAACCAGTGGGGCCAGTAGTGCATTATATTTATTCGTTTTGTGGATGGACAGAACACCTATACATTGAAAAATTCTTCTCTAGTAAGTACCCTTAGCCCCACCCTTAAACACAGACCACACCCATTTCTTCTGTTTTGGGGAAGAAAATAGACTATAAAGGGGTTGGATTGGTGGGAGGAGATTGACAGGCACTCCTAGGCACGTGCCTAATGGTAAATCCAGCCCTGCGTGTGAGTATTCAATTTTGAACCAAAGAAGGCTTCCATGTTGTTGCCAGTACAACCAATAGCCCATGTTGGCTTCAAAGAGCCACGCCCCTGAACCCCAACGCTCACTGTCGGGTAATAATATAAAGGTATGACTAGTGTAAGCTATGAGGTGCCTTTTTGCTATAGCAAACCCAAACGTGTGAGCTATTAGCTGCGGCACAGTTGGACGTGAATGTTTATAAATGTATTCACCAAGAGCCACTATTGGTGCAATGGTGATGTTAGTGGTTCTTGTTGCATTCTGATTTTTAACCATTTTGAGACCTTTAATGCCAGCTAGGATGCAAAAGGTCCATGGGAGGGTATTCAAAAAGTCCCACAAAGGCAAGCCGATAACATCTCTTGCGGTGGCTGTGCAGGTAGCACTAACTGGTATAACATCGGTTATAGTGAGTTGAACTCCACTTTTTAGCATTGGCCTCTGTGCATCACCCTGTAAGTTTATTTTTTCACTTTTATTCAATATCTTAAGAAAACTACATATGGTAAGGCATAAAGCAGTCTATATTAATATTATATGTAGCATTCTTATTATATTTGATAAAATAGAAGCAGTAAGATAAACTTATATCTACAAATATAGACAATGCCTGCAGGACACAAAAAGAAAGTAACGAGAGGCATGGTTATACTGTCGGGACAAAGGAGTGTACCCAGCTTTACACACATACAGACAGATGCAGAGAGACATTCAATTAGACAGTGACAGACACAGAAACAAAAACAGTGAGAGACATGCACAGAGTTGTGGAGAGTGATTCTAGGATCAAAAATATATATAAGATAGTGTTAAAAAGAAATAAGAAATTGAGAGACGTATTAGTGTCAGCAGACCCAGTTGGGAATTTAGTGTACATAGAGACAACACACAAAAAAATGTCTGCCCTTGATGCTAGCAACTGTAACATTGGATATTTGCATTTATATGGTAAAATGACCCTCCTCACTATGTTATGTAGGGAAGACAATTACCTCTTTTAATTTAAAAAAAAAAAATTTGCAGCACACAAGTCTCTTAAAAATGTCAAAAAAGAATGATCAGAAATGAACTAAATGTTGATGACAATCCGGTTTGCACCCCGTTTTGTAAAAGAAGGCCCTTAAAATAGCTCCCTTAAAGTGATGATAATTGATCATGTTAAACAACTAAAAGGAGGGGGAGACAGGACAAATCACGCCATGTAGGGAGGCTCAGGGAATTTACAAATTAAATATGGAAGCCCTGAAAGGGTTAAATACAGTTTTTCTTTAAATGTTTCTTTGTGATAATCTTAAACTGTTAAAAATTGATACAAAAACACAATTTGATATAAAGATCTTATAACATAAATTTCTTTGCACTTAGATGTTTGTCATGATGAAGACCTCCTGAGAAACATTGAAGCGTCAAAATAAAATTGATATAATTTGAAGAAAGGTGTACCCGGGGATTCCTTGAGATGGAATCTTAAACATGTTAATTTTTGTTTTGGAGATATTTGGTGTTAACAATGCAGAAATTATAACATAACAGGGGGAGGGGTTTCTTTATAAAGCAATACATTGCAAAAGGCACAATACAGATTAGGGATTGGTGATGTTAAAAGGTACACCTTCATACACTAATATACATACACTTCAATTAAACAATTATTTTAATTTCCAATGTATCATAAACACAAGCTCAATTCCCAAGATTAACAAATTAAACATTTATTTTGAGGAAAAAAAACCCTGAGCAGTGCTTATTATGAGGCTTTAAAAAAAGGTTTTGATTTCGGATCATAAATGAATGAAATGAAGGTGACCCCTAGTAGAAACACAATGACTAAAATTGCTGACAGTCACCGAAACCAGTGTAGCACTGCAAAAGCCATTAATCATTTTGTGTGTCACATCAGTTTTTAAAATGACAAATGTTATAGAGCAGACTGTATATTTATCAATTGCATTTATAATCTGGGGCAATCAAACTATTCATAAGTAAATAGATTTTTGCATGTGTTTGTAAAGGTTTATCGTTCATCCAGGTTAAGGTATATCTGTAGTATTCAGTTAAATCAGCTGGACTTGAAGTGATGCTTCTTGAAGACGTTTTGTTAGTCATTCTACTGGCTTTCTCAATACCGAATGACTTGCACATTTTTGGGAAATAAATACCCTGTTTTGTGTCTCAATCTGCATATAACAGCATAGTGTCAGGAATCGTGTATGCAAGTTGTTAATTGCGTTGTTAGTATTAAGAGGTTTTATTTAACTGCCTTCTGTAAAGTGTCAAAACAGCTAGTGTGACTATAGATGTTGACCACCCCACCTGTATTCCTGCATGGTTTTTTTTTTTTGATTTCGCATACATAGCTTCCTTTATGCCTCTTTCAGGGCGATGCACTGAGTGCCGCTATCGGCAACCCGTGCAAACAGCCCTACGATGTTATATGCGGCGCTCGGAACATTACTACCAGCACTTTTCTATTCCGGCACTTTTAACGCCAGCTATTAGCTGGTGTTTAAAGTGCCGCAATAAAATGCCGATTTCAACATAAAACATCTCTTGCGGTTAACTTTCGCATTAGCTACGCAGCCACCGCAAGAAAGGAATTTAAGTCACACTACCCGATATAACATCGGCTAGCGTGACTTAAACTCCAAAACAGGAGCGATGCGCCCGTTGGTGCATCACCCTGTTTGAATTCAGTTTAAATCTAAAATGTAAACATTCCAATTTTCCAATGTGTATGCTTTTTCTTAAGGATGCAGGTACACGGCTAAATTCTGACCTGGGACACTGGCTTTTCTGTGCTGGGTCGAATGTTGGTGAAGCTGTTTAGATGCTGTTAATCTCCACATACAAATCAGAACACTTGTCTTTGCATATATATTATGTTGCTCTTTTTGTGTTTTGACATTGGGTAAACTGGCTGTACCAGACCAGTTACTGACTTATTGTGTTGCTAGGCTTAAAGCAGACAGTCTTTATTTCTCTGACACCCCAGCTAAATATGGGATGACCATCTTCTTTCTGCTGTCATGCTTCTCACCTTTACTTTTGGTATTGTTTGTTTGTTTCATTTATCCAATTATGACAAAGGCCCAATTTGGCCCTTAAGGGCTCTTTTAAGATCCTCAAGGAAAACAATGTGGTAGGCTACCAACCATCTGGAACTTCTAAACAACTTTAATCTTTATTCGCACAAACTTTAAAAACCATACAGCGGATGGGCAAGATGGTGACCAGATTAGCTCTGCCCTCTGCGTTTCGCACGCCACTTCCTCAGGGGCTCAGAGGGTGTCATAGTTCCTTCTCCTTTTAATCACTGACACAATATTAACCCCTAATATGCCAAACATTTAAAACCAATAGATTCATTCATAAATGACATGTAAGGATTGATAAAACCTCCGTATTAACAAGAATCAACCCACTCCTGGTTACTAGATGCATACATATGGGTAATGATACATTAAAGGGCATGTCCTCTCCCCAAACTAAAATTTTACCCACTACTGGCCCCACTGTGTAGTTTAAAAAATCCTTACCTTGCATCTCTGCTCCTTATGGTTCTTCAGTACTTGTCCAAAGTCCAGGAAACTGAAGAGTAGGAGCTCTTTTTTTAATGAAAAGTTTCTGCCTCCTCTGCGCAGGGAAGTCCTTTCCCCCCTCCTAATCCCTCACTGGCTGCTCTTCACCTAGCAATAAATGTTTTATATATAATGTAGGGCGTCCCTTCCCCCCAACTGCTATATTAGATGGCTTAAAAAAGAATCCGAACTCTACTTACAGCCTTTTGCTCCTGCTGCGTTCCCTATTGCCAGCAGTCGCATTTGTGATTGGCTGCCTTTCAGCCAATCACAGCCGCGGCTGCCAGTCCGGCTCCTGTTTGCAATTTATGGAAAACAGAGGGCCGGATCAGAGAAACCAAGCCTTAATAGAGATGGGGGGGGGGGGTTCAACACCAACTGTCTGCCATGTACAATGCTGTTTTGACACCTTACCTTGGGCGTTCCTATAACACCTCTTAGCCACTATCCAATCACGCCGTTAACACCTGGCTGTGATATGCTAATTGGGATTTTCCAGGGTACATATTTGCCACAGATTCTTGTACAAGTCATTCTGAATTGAGAAAGCCAGTTGGATGACTAGTGAAACGTCTTCAAGAACTACATTTCAAGTCCAGTTGATCAAATTGAATACAACAGATATACCATGACCTGGATGAATGAAAACCTTCACAAGCATAGGCAAAATACAAAAAATAGAAAATTCGATAAATATACAGAAGAGCATTGTGTCAATATTGTCATGTTGAATTCTAAATTAGATCCTCTAGGGTACCAGATACCTGTTTAAAAATTGGTTTAATTAGTTCCACACGTTTAATGGAAATCTCAAGTTGTAGAGAAAACAAACCTCAACATTAGTCACAATAGCTGCTCAATTTAAATTCCCTATTTAACCCTTTATGGGATATAGTGTCCAGGGTATAAATCCAGTATTTTGCATAGCAATTATATATCTATATTTACTACTAGCAAAAGTGTGCCCGTTGGTGCACAATGGAAATTATGTGTGTGTGTGTTTTGCTATGTGTGGATATAGTGGATATAGAATCTTTACACAGGTATATTTTAAACTGTTACTCAGACAGATACCAACTTCCAGAGGAACCAAATAGGATAATCCTGCAGGTCTGAGAGTAGACCCAGGCAATCCTGCTACACTGTGTGGTTGAAACTAAACATGCTAGGTTAATACTTATTAGTATTCGCCACGGCAAGTGGTGATGGTACCTCATATATTATAACAGAAGCTACCTCACAGCATCATGTTATTATAATAGCATTGCCGTATAAACAAACATTTCTCATTTCCAGTTTACCTAAAGAAATGGATTTATCATATTTATCCTTTTTATTGTCTTTTATACAGATCTAATTGAAAAAAAATAGCTTCAGAGCAATATTTAATAACTGATAACTGCTTTTTATTTCAGTATTACAGTAAATCCTTGGTATACCTGCCTGGCTTTACCACTAAGCAAAAGGCTAAGGACTTGCAAGTGAGCACCTTCATCCCAACCATTAATAGTGGCTGCCAATTCAAATTGTTCTAGCCAATAGTCCACTCCCTAGTTACCCCATCAAATGGATCAGGTTTAAAAATAGGTTTGGCAATTGGGCCTGGTAGAGCTACGGAGTCTTATTCCGGAATTTCATCTGCAGGTACAAGGACAGGAGGATTTAAATCAATACTTTCAGTAGCAGCCTCCATAGCTTAATACAGATAAAAAATATACAAAGAAAACAGGGAGAATAACTGGTATTACCAGCACTGCTGCCACCAATTTGTACCAGATCACTGCTTTATGGAAGGATTATGGGTAGCATGGCACACAGTGGGTTACTCTGGTGGTCTGGCACAAAGCAGACATAAACAGGTTCCCCACATAACATGTGCAGCAATCAGGGGTGTCCCTGTCTATGGTGCACCACTTTGAATATTGACCAGGCCTGTATATTTTATATCCTTGTAAGTTGGTGTACACTTATCTGTTGCCTCAGAGTTTGTATCCAATAAGGTAAATTGTCTGTCCAATAATCTGTCCTCCCAACAGGTGGTAACAGGATCTTATACGCAGGGTCTTATACACAGTGTCTTATATATAGGGTCTTATACCCAGGATCTTATACACGGGATGTTATACACAGGATCTTATACACGGGTCTTATACATGGGATCATATACACAGGGTCTTATACACAGGATCATGTACACAGGGTCTTATACACAGGATCTTGTGTCGCAGTAAATATCTCTCCATAACACACACCACAATCCACTTTTACTTTCTCTCCTCCTAGCTATAGAGAGCAGGGATGTCTTGTCTTTTATTACTCACTGACACCACCTGCAGGCTGGAGGTAGTATATAAGGAGCCTTGGTGTGTATGTCTATTACAATACACATCACATCCTGTGTAGCAGACAGAAACTTTTTTTGGATTACACTTCCTTTCACATGGAGCAGACACGGGTGTGTTGAAATAGGGATCTCAGCTCTGTAAGTAAGTTTATGTATTTTGTATATTTTTGTTGTACCTAATATAAGTCAGTGCTATTCTTTATATACATTTAATGATGGTAATAGTGAGATAGTACCCACATACATATACACCTTTCCTATATGTAATATGATATACCCCCACCACAGGTAGTAGCTCCTAAAAACTCAATGCAATCTCCTATTGCGTAATATAAGGGATTTACTTGTGGGAGCATGAAATTAGTTAATTTATCAATACCTATATGCATATGTCCAGTAACCAGGACAGGATTGATTCTTTTTTTGATTCCAGGGTTTTTATCAATCTTTACATGTGTGTCATATATAATTGTATCCATTGGTTTTAAATGTTTGTCATATTAGGGGTTAATATTGTCAGTGATAAAAAGGAGGAGGAACTATGACACCCTCTAAGCCCCTGTGGAAGCTAATCTGATCACCATCTTTCCCATTAGCTGTGATCCTCTGTATGGTTTTTAAAGTTTGTGCAAATAAAGATTACTTTTTTTTTTTAGAAGTTACGGATAATTGGTAGCTTAGCTCATTGTTTTACTTGAGGACTGGCTTTCAGAGGTGTTTGCGAACTGACATCCGAAGGGGCTCCCAGGCTGTAGGTAGGATCTTATCTTATGCTCTTCTAAGATGTCGGACTTCTTATATTCCTAAGGTTCGTACACACACATGCAATCGCGGGGGCTGACCCCGCGATTGCCGTTTCGTACGATAATCAGCCCGTGTACGGGCACTTTATCAGCCTTTGGTTCGGGGATCGTTGCCTGATTCGTTGGCGGATCCCTGAACGAGCAGCCGTTTCACCTGATAAAGTGTCCTTACGCGAGCTAATTCTACTTCATGTAACAGTTCAAGCAAGGGATCCAACCACCTGTTACAAGAAAAAAGTCAGACCTGTATTTACACACACCTTGAAGTTAATAATATTCAGTGCAGGAAATTAAGTGTCTGCAATCAAATTTTATTTCTTAAAATTTTCTTTTTTTCTTTCTTTACAATAAAGCACCATTTGTAAAAGCTCTAGTCTATATAATGTGACATATATAAGAATCTAAAATGTACAGTGTATGGACAGGACTTTAATTCTAATGCTAGATAAGTTTCTAAAACTAAAAAATATTGAATATTACTGGTATTAATACATATACTGTAGTTCTGGTTGATCCAGGGATACATTCTGATAGCTGTTTTTTTTTTTTTTTGCCTTCCTCTGGATCTACTGTTACGTAGCATTAAAAATGAGGGTGAAAAGATGGACTTTGTGGACGTATGTCTTTATTGAACCTCAATTACAATGTTACTGTGTAAGCATTATACATTTTTCTGCAGTTTTACTTTTTTTTTAATTAACTCCTCATACTCTGGGTACATGCCAGCAGGTATTTTCGGCCGACCGACTGAATCGAGGCACTTTCGGGCAGTCGGCTGAAAATATCTGCTGGTGTGGGGCAGTCGGCTGCAACCAACCTCGATCATTTGTTGGTCCGGATCGGATGAACAGACGAGTCTGTAAATTCCGATCGATGGTGAGGTTCCCTATGGCCGAGTTTGCCGCGACCAACGGACATTTGTCCTGGCCGAGCTCTCGCTCGTATCGAGCACTCGGTCAGGACAAATAGTCCCTTCGTGTGTACCCAGCCTAACAAGTATTGAAGTTGTTTGGGATTTCCGTTTTTTAGCTAGCTACATTACAGCTGCAGAACACTTCATGAATAGAAATAAAAATACCAGGACATAATGCAGATTGTAAAACAGGCAAATTCAACACAAATATTGCAATCTTTATGTTTTGCTGATTAAAGGTCTGTGTTAACATAGTAACATAGTAATTGAGGTTGAATAAAGGCATCAAGTCCAACCTATTCACCCTCTTTTTTTTTAACCCTACCTAACAGTTGATCCAGAGGAAGGCAAAAAAAAAACAGCAAAAAAAGGGGGGAAAATTCCTTCCTGACTCCAAACGGCAATTGGAAAGTATCCCTGGATCAACCAGATCTATATGCATTAATACCAGTAATTCTCAATATTTATTTGTTTTAGAAACCTATCCAGGCTTTTTTTTAAAGCTATTTAATGAACTTGCCATTACCACATCTGCTGGAAGACAGTTCCACAGTTTCACGGTTCTCACTGTAAAGAAACCTTTCCTAACCTGAAGATGAATCTTCATTTCTTTCAACCTTAAAGGATGTCCACGAGTCCTCTGATATGACCTATTAGTGAACAATGCACCAGAGAGTTCATTGTATGGCCCATTAATATATTTGTATAAGGTTATCATATCCCCACGCAAACGTTGCTTCTCCAATGTAAGCAGCCCTAGTCTAATCTGCCTGCATAATCAAGCCCCTCCATTCCCCTTATTAATTTAGTTGTCCTTCTCTGAACTGCGGGGGGCGTGTCCAAGATGGCGAGGTGAGCGGATGTGTGTGAAGGAGCTCCGCACCATAAATCCTGCTATACCTCAGAAGCCAACTGAATCATAACCAAACAACTACAAAAAATTACAAAAAACAAAGGCAAGCACAGCCAAGCAGCAGCCGACAAGCTTAAAAAATTTGCCCGCCAGAACGGAGACCTGGGGAATGGGTCGGGGGCGGAGGCCTCTCCTCAGGCGCCACACAACGCTTGGCATGACTTACCCACTGCAACCGGTGCACGGACACCGCCACCGGCCCATATGGAGCAACGGCGGGAAAGGCAGCAGAACGCCAGACCCAGAACAACGTGATCCCTCTCCCACACATGTCCCACCGACATCAACACAGCCCCACATGGAGCAGCAGGTGCGGGAGCCCACACTAACACAACTCTTCCAAGCAATCACGGAGACCAAAACCACGCTTACTGGATTGCTGAAGGAAGTAAAAGTGGACGTGGGGCTCCTGAAGCAGGACCTCCGTAATCGGTAACAAAGAGTAACCGAAACCGAGCAGCGGATATCACAATTGGAGGATGAGCTACCCCAACCACTGAGAGAGTGACTGCCCTACAACAACAGGTCCGGGTACAGCAAGACCGTATTGAGGACCTCGAGAACCGCTCCCGGAGACAATGTGAGGTTGATGGGGTTCCCGAAGGGATCCGAGGGCGGGTGACCTGAAGACTTTATTGAGTTTTTTTGGAGGCGAAAACCACAGTTTGGCCTTCACAGTAAAACGAGCACACCGTGTCCCAGGTAGACAACCACGCACTGGGTTGAGGCCCAGACCAATTATCGCCCGCATACTTAACAGCAGAGACAGAGATGCACTTCTGAAGTTGGCGCTCTACAAGCAAAACCTAAAGTTTGAAAACTCCACCATAATGCTGTTCCTGGACTTTTCCCAAGAAATCCAGAAACAACGTGCCACATTTATGGCGGTCAAACAAAGACTCAGGAATGCAGGTGTGCCCTACTCGATGCTGTACCCAGCCCGCCTGAGGATTATAGACTGACAACGTACGACATTCTTCACAGCAGCAGCGGAGGCCCTTGACTAGCTGGAACGCACAGTTTTGAGGGAACTGGAACCGACACCTAGAGAGGAGTAACCGGCCGCAATGGAGATCGGAGTCTGACGCCCCTCACCGACCCTAAGGAACAACACACAGCCCAGATATTGCTGTCCCCCTGCCCTCTCCAGAGCTCCGCCTTGCTTTCCCCCGCCCCTTTTTTTTCACTATAGATGCCCTTTAAAGGGTAGTAAACTATTGCATTTATAAAAGTGTATATCTTTAGGGAACAAGTTTTTTTTAAAAATTAGGTCCTTCGTGACTTAATGCTCAGGAAAAAAGGCACATTGAAAGTAAGAAAATGGCTTTTAGAATTTTGAAATCAGAGGGGACATAATGAGCCTACATTATTATTATTATTATTATTATTGTGGATTAATATAGTGCCAACATCTTCCGTGGCGCTTTACAATTACATGGATACATTCACATCAGGCCCTGCCCCAAAGAACTTACCTATCAGTATGTCTTTATGATTGTGGGGGAACCAGAGTGCGCAGAGGAAACCCATGCAAGCACAGGAGAACATACAAACTCCTTGCAGATGTGTCCAAGGGTGGAATTGAACTCAGGAATTCAGTTCTGCAAGGCATCAGTGCTAAATACTGAGCCACCGTGCACCTGAAGAGTTAAAGCCGTAATAAGGAGTGCAAGAAAGCTATTAAACAAGCTAAAATAGACAATGAAGTACAGATAGATGTTGAAACATTTAATAATGGGGTAAGATGGTTATAGTGCTAAACAGGTTTTTTTTTTTTGCCTTATGTATACAATATAGAGTATAAAAGTGAAATATTTACAAAAACGATAAGTTAATTTTAAGAAAGCACCAGGACATGCCAAAATGCATCCACCGATCTAGAGAGCATAGTTTTATCTGTTCATTATCTTTTCAGATTCACCTTTGTCTAGTAATCTGACTCTGAATTGGAAAAAAACAATGTAATACCAATATTCAGAAAAGGTTGTTGTTCACAGCCTAGTAACTATAGGCCTGTAAATGTGCGGAATGGAAGATACTGGAAACTTAACCTCATCATATTCTGGACTTTGTCTCCAAAACAGATGTTATGAGAGTGGTAGTCAGCATGGATTTATGAGAAATAGATGTTGTCAGGCTAACTTGCTTGTTTTCTTATTTAGATTCTGGCATAGCAGTAGATTTTGCTTAAAGGGACAGTCCAGTGGAAATACCTAATCAATATTTGTTAAATTGTTAGTTTGTGTAATGCCTTCTTAGTTATTCTACATATTCTCTCCCATTTTGAAAAATCAGTTGATTTCATACCCTTTGCTGTTCCCTGCTGTTGACATTAGTGAGACGACATTTCAGGTTCTAACAGTCCTTCTTCTTCCCAGGATGCAACACTTCCTTGAAATGTTCCTAACAGTAATTTTCTACCGATTGGCTGTTGGATGGGTCAAAGACGCTCAGCTCTACTGAGCAACTGAATCAACCCAGGCGCTGGGTCAAGGGCAAGACCATTACAGTCTTAAATAGGGGTCCTGCAAACAGGAAGTCAGTATTTCGGTTGAAGTTATTTATACACAGACGAAATGCTGAATTGGCAGATTAAGGTCATTGGGATGAAAAAATACCGCTCTTTTTCCTGAAAAGCATTTGTATTTGCACTGAACTTCCCCTTTTAGTAATTTGATACTGTTTCACACAGCCGACTTGTAAACTGAGGTCTATTGGCCTAGAAAAATACATTTGTACATGCTCAGGGTTCTGTCTTGGGGCCACTTCTTTTAAATTTGTTTATAAATTATTGAGAGCAAGGTCTCTGTGTTTGCTGATGGCACAAAAATATGCAGAACTTCAAATGATGATGTGCATTCAGATGAATTACAAAAATGGGCAGCTGGGTGGCAGATGAGATTCAATGTTGATAAATGTAAGGTATTGCATTTGGGGGGAAGCAGCAATTCGATGGGGAAATGATTACTATATATATATACTAGCAAAAGTATACTTGTTGGTGCACAGTGGGAATAATGTATGCATGTTTAGCTATGTGTAGATAGAGTGGAATGTTTACAAGCCCTATAAAATTGCAGGGTTTTGTACAATAAAAAAAAACAAAGAAATGAAAAATGGTTATAAAAGAAATCCTATAAAATCCTGGTTCTATTTGTGTCATCTCCCCATAAGTAATACTTTGTTGAAGCACTTGTTACGGTAATGTGGCAATATTTTCACCATATGTATTTAGGGATTTATGACCACCACAATTGTAAATTTACAAAAGAAAAAAAAAAAAAGATTAGGGACCTTTTAAATAAGGCCCCAAAAGGGCTTTAGAAATACATACGGTAAATATACATAAAGTACAACTTAACATCTAGATTAATTTAGGATAAGGCACACATCCATCTTTGTTTTATAACACCATCACTTTATTCTATTTTCTTTATTTATTTGTTCTGATGAATTTATGCAGGAAGATATTTAAATCCAGAGTTTAGGATTCTTTTGATATATTTATCATAACATTGTATAGAGTGTTCTTGTTCAGTCCTAACACCACATTGAAGTGCAACTGCTGTGCAGAGTTTAAATCCATTTCCCCCCTCAAACCTCCACCCAAAAACCACTCCAATACTCACCCTCCCCATTACTCCCCATACTAAAAATGGAGCTCTGTTGGATCTGGTAGGTAACTGGAGGCTTAGGAAATAGTGACCTTGAAATAGTGTTGCTATATTGTGTCTTGTCCATGTAAAATAAGCCACAAGGGCATGTCAAAAAGTGACATATTTGCTGTCACATGAAAAGCTTTGTTTAATTTTATTGCGTTTTCCACTATGTGGGTGGGAAAAATTCCTGCCCACCAACATCTAGCAGCAAGTGATGCAATTGGGACAATGGTAACATCCTAATCTTTTACTCTCACACTCACCTATCTCTCTCACTGTGGGGGGCATAAGCTTATCAATGTGCACCAACAAATTGGCCAAATTTCGGCCCCTTCTGTATGTATGGCGAAGTCGGAAATTACCAAATTGAAGCTGTGTATCATTTTTTACCAAGTTCCAATACCTGAGGGATGTTGTTCTCCTTTTTTGGCTATAGGGGGTATAGGTGGTACAAAAGTCAACCCTGTTATTTTCAGGTACAGACGAGGCCTGTGTATCAGGTTGCAACATATTAACCCTTTCCCTAGCCTTCAGTAATTGTTCGACTAAGATGCTGTGAGAGTATCCCCTATTTTTAAGTCTATCAAACATCTCCTCGAGTTGGGTCTCTGCCAAAGTCTGGTTGGTGTTATTTTGAAGTATTCGTAAACTGACTAAATACTATGCCCTTTTTTGTATTTTTTGGGTGACAACTAGAAGCGTGTAGTTCTTGTTAGTAGCCTTTCTATACAGAGTGGTGCAAAGTTTGTTATTCTGTTTTAAGTGAATTCAAGCACTCTATGAACAATTCGGCTTCCTCACTGGTACCATCCCATAGAAAAAACAGGTCGTCAATATAACGTTTATAAAAATGCCCCTGTTGACCATAGGATATATATATTGGTTCTCCAACCAAAGCATATAAAGATTTGCCACGGACGGTGCTACATTTGAACTCATCGCTACTCCTGTACGCTGGACATAGAAATCTGAGCAAAATCTATAAAAATTTTTAGCCATTATGAATTGTCAGAGATCCAAAAGGAACTCTACAGGAGTGCCTGTGTGTGAAAATCTAATGAGAGCCTCCAAAACTTTGTCCTGTGGTATGATAATGTATATAATATTGACATAATCATTATGATATACCGGTATACCCATTCACTCATTCACACACCTGCTAGTACTATTATCAGAGAATTATACATATAGATTCAGTAATGACAATTATTATAGCAGAGAGTCTTATAATTAAATACAATAACAATATGTATCATTATATATGTAATAGTAATATCGTCTATTCAAAAATTGATGAATATCACAATGAACCAATGCTACAGATACATATTCACAACCTTACTAAAGACATAGATAAGCTAGACAGGTGAAGGCAAATAGGCAGTGAGACACTGACACATGGCAGATCCCCAGGCTAAAAAGATAGAGAATGGAAATACTTAGCCCATCAAATGACCAGACAGGAGCACAGGAGCAGTTAAAATAGTACAAAACAGGACGCGTTTCGTCCGACCCCGGACTTTCTCAACAGAGGAAGTGACACAAGCACCACCCCATAGCACCCTTTTAAACCCGAGAGATACCTCCCCTAAACGATAATTGGGTTAATCAACACACATAATGCATAGCAGGGTTCCTACCTTCTCCCACGTGGGACTATCCCGACCCCTAGCAACCTCAATACTTCCGCCCCCACGTGGCCAAGTCTCGCGAGATCCCGTTCCGACCCCTAGCAACCTCAATACTTCCGCCCCACGTGGCCAAGTCTCGCGAGATCCCGTTCCGAGCAGCGCCGCCCAAGCAGCGTCGCTCCCAGGCAACTCCACACAGCCATAATGCTGGCTGCTCACATTCCAACGCAGCCCATGGGGTCCCTCGAGAATCGCATCCCTTTCCAAATTTCTCGAGTCTATATACCGAGTACGTCAAGTCCCGCGAGACCGCATCCCATAACTAAATCTCGCGAGTCCCGCGAGTCTACACACACCAAGTAGCGTCGGCTCGTGCCTAGGCAACCACACACAAACTGCCTGCTCATACACGCCCGCTGTTGTAACCAAAGCTCACATGGTATACTAGGGAAAGTGTAGTGAATAATAAGTGAAACATTCTACATCAATCTGCATCGGGTAACATACCCTAGGTTATACTGTGCAGGTATATAACCACCTTAAGTTAGTTAAGGTTAACATTACCAACGGTTGGTAATGTTTTCCGTACATTTAGACCTCTGGGGGTATTGGGGATTTTGGTATATACTTACCTGAGTGAATACTAAGAATACTAACTGGCTGCGTTGTTATGTGAGCACCGCATTATGGCTGTGGTGGAGTTGCCTGGGAGCCGACGCTGCTTGGGCGGCGCTGCTCGGAACGGGATATCGCGAGACTTGGCCACGTGGGGCGGAATATTGAGGTTGCTAGGGGTCGGAACGGGATCTCGCGAGACTTGGCCAGTGGGGGCGGAAGTATTGAGGTTGCTAGGGGTCGGGATAGTCCCACGTGGGAAGTGTAGGAACCCTGCTATGCATTATGTGTGTTGATTAACCCAATTATCGTTTAGGGGAGGTATCTCTCGGTTTTAAAAAGGTGCTATGGGGTGGTGCTTGTGTCACTTCCTCTGTTAGAAAGTCCGGGGTCGGACGAAACGCGTCCTGTTTTGTACTATTTTAACTGCTCCTGTGCTCCTGTCTGGTCATTTGATGGGCTAAGTATTTCCATTCTCTATCTTTTTAGCCTGGGGATCTGCCATGTGTCAGTGTCTCACTGCCTATTTGCCTTCACCTGTCTAGCTTATCTATGTCTTTTAAGGTTGTGAATATGTATCTGTAGCATTGGTTCATTGTGATATTCATCAATTTTTGAATAGACGATATTACTATTACATATTTAATGATGCATTTGTTATTGTATTTAATTATAAGACTCTGCTATAATAATTGTCATTACTGACCTATATGTATAATTCTCTGATATTAGTACTAGCAGGTGTGTGAATGAGTGAATGGGTATACCGGTATATCATAATGATTATGTCAATATTGTATCAGGAATAGCACAGGAAGTGTTTTTAAATGCTGTTTTTTGCACTTTTTTATTACCCTCTAGGGTTGGCTATCTTTGCACAAATAAAAATGCCTCTTATTTGCATTAATCATTGTTTATGGTGTAATTGATTACCCTAATTACCATTTTGGTTGGGTGTGCCCGATTAATCCACAGCTGTTTTCTATGTGCTTTGGTTGTTTATTTTGTGGAAGGAGCACCCTAACTTTATCGGGGATATGTTTTATTTTACCCCTGGATTTTTCAGTAGTGCCGGGCTATATACTGATTTTTCCTGTATGATAATGTATAAGCTTTTAACATCACAGGTCAAGAAAAATAGATTTTGTGTAGAATCAGTATACTGGGACAACAGGACAACAGTTGTATCAAATGTTCACTGATGCAAGATGACATGGATTTTACAACTTGTTGTAGGAAATGGTCAATGAATTGGACTATAGGTGGGATGAAATAATAGGTCGACCAGGTGGTGCATTAAGATCTTTGTGGATTTTTGGTATAGTGTATATTATGGGACTGCGAGGGTATTTGACACAGAGAAAATCAAACTGTTTAGAGGTAATCCACCCAGCGGTCATGGCGTTATTAAGTTTCAAATCCAAAGTTTTTACACGCATTACAAGCTCATTATCTTTTTTGAGGGTCTTTAAACCCTCCCTTTCACAAGGCAATAGGTTATCATAAACCTCATTGGGTCCAATTCTTTTTAATGCTTGGAATTCAACACTAAGCATATTGTGAAAGGGTTTTTATTGACGCTGCAGTATTGGGTGGATCAAAGGTGCTCCTAGTTTTAAATGCATCCATAGACTCACATATACTAGTAACATTTTTGAAATAATCCTTTAATTTGAGACCCCTCTGTAACTTAAATAGGTCCAAGTCCACTTCAAAAGAGTCAAGCATAGCAGTGGGAACAAACATAAGTCCCTTTTGTAACAAACTGTGTTTGCCAGCAGTTAGAATATGGGCACTTAGGTTGTAAATTATCGTTTCTTGTTGCGTGGAGGACGCCCTCTTATTTTTGTAAAAAAAAAACCCTCTAGTGTGTGGTCTCTAACCTCGGTGACGCCAGAGCGTGTAGAGACCCCCCTGAAAAAAAGGAGAGGAAGGGTAGGAAGGGTGATGGAACCTGGGAGTGGGTTCCCCAACTCCACACAGCCATAATGCTGGCTGCTCACATAACAACGCAGCCAGGTCCCGCGAGATCGCATCCCATGTCCAAATTTCTCGCGAGATCGCATCCCATGTCCAAATTTCTCGAGTCTATATACCGAGTAGCGTCAAGTCCCGCGAGACCGCATCCCATAACTAAATCTCGCGAGTCCCGCGAGTCTACACACCAAGTAGCGTCGGCTCGTGCCTAGGCAACCACACCGAGTCTACACACCAAGTAGCGTCGGCTCGTGCCTAGGCAACCACACGCAAACCTGCTGCTCATACAGCCCGCTGTTGTAACCAAAGCTCACATGTGTAACCAAAGCTCACATGGTATACTAGGGAAAGTGTAGTGAATAATAAGTGAAACATTCTACATCAATCTGCATCGGGTAACATACCCTAGGTTATACTGTGCAGGTATATAACCACCTTAAGTTAGTCATACCCTAGGTTATACTGTGCAGGTATATAACCACCTTAAGTTAGTTAAGGTTAACATTACCAACGGTTGGTAATGTTTTCCGTACATTTAGACCTCTGGGGGTATTGGGGATTTTGGTATATACTTACCTGAGTGAATACTAAGAATACTAACTTGGATTTTGGTATATACTTACCTGAGTGAATACTAAGAATACTAACTTAAGGTGGTTATATACCTGCACAGTATAACTAGGTATGTTAACCGATGCAGATGATGTAGAATGGTTCACTTATTATTCACTACACTTTCCCTAGTATACCCTGTGAGCTTTGGTTACAACAGTGGCTGTATGAGCAGCAGGTTGTGTGTGGTTACCTAGGCACGAGCCGACGCTACTTGGTGTGTAGACTCGCGGACTCGCGAGATTTAGTTATGGGATGCGGTCTCGCGGGACGTGACGCTACTCGGTATATAGACTCGAGAAATTTGGACATGGAGCGATCTCGCGGGACTGGCTGCGTTGTATGTGAGCAGCCAGCATTATGGCTGTGTGGAGTTGCCTGGAGCGACGCTGCTTGGGCGGCGCTGCCGGAACGGATCTCGCGAGACTTGGCCACGTGGGGCGGAGAGTATTGAGGTTGCTAGGGGTCGGAACGGGATCTCGCGAGACTTGGCCACGTGGGGGCGAAGTATTGAGGTGCTAGGGGTCGGGATAGTCCCACGTGGGAGAAGGTAGGAACCCTGCTATGCATATGGGTGTTGATTAACCCAATTATCGTTTAGGGGAGGTATCTCTGGGTTTAAAAAGGTGCTATGGGGTGGTGCTTGTGTCACTTCCTCTGTTGAGAAAGTCCGGGGTCGGACGAAACGCGTCCTGTTTTGTACTATTTTAACGCTCCTGTGCTCCTGTCTGGTCATTGATGGGCTAAGTATTTCCATTCTCTATCTTTTTAGCCTGGGGATCTGCCATGTGTCAGTGTCTCACTGCCATTTGCCTTCACCTGTCTAGCTTATCTATGTCTTTAGTAAGGTTGTGAATATGTATCTGTAGCATTGGTTCATTGTGATATTATCAATTTTTGAATAGACGATATACTATTACATATTAATGATGCATATTGTTATTGTATTTAATTATAAGACCTGCTATAATAATTGTCATTACGAATCATATGTTATTCTATATTAGTACTAGCAGGTGTGTGAATGAGTGAATGGGTATACCGGTATATATAATGATTATGTCAATATTGTATCAGGAATAGCACAGGAAGTGTTTTTTTAAATGCTGTTTTTGCACTTTTTTATTACCCTCTAGGGTTGGCTATCTTTGCACAAATAAAAATGCCTCTTATTTGCATTAATCATTGTTTATGGTGTAATTGATTACCCTAATTACCATTTTGGTTGGGTGTGCCCGATTTAATCCACAGCTGTTTTCTATGTGCTTTGGTTGTTATTTTTGTGGAAGGAGCACCCTAACTTTATCGGGGATATGTTTTACCCTGGATTTCAGTAGTGCCGGGCTATATACTGATTTTTCCTGTATGATAATGTATAAGCTTTTAACATCACAGGTCAAGAAAAATAGATTTTGTGTAGAATCAGTATACTGGGACAACAGGACAACAGTTGTATCAAATGCAAGATGACATGGATTTTACAACTTGTTGTAGGAAATGGTCAATGAATTGGAATATAGGTGGGATGAAATAATAGGTCGACCAGGTGGTGCATTAAGATCTTGTGGATTTTTGGTAAGTGTATATTATGGGACTGCGAGGGTATTTGACACAGAGAAAATCAAAACTGGTTAGAGGTAATCACCCACGGTCATGGCGTTATTAAGTTTCAAATCCAAAGTTTTTACACGCATTACAAGCTCATTATCTTTTTTGAGGGTCTTAAACCTCCCTTTCACATTAGTACTAGCAGGTGTGTGAATGAGTGAATGGGTATACGGTATATCATAATGATTATGTCAATATTGTATCAGGAAATAGCACAGGAAGTGTTTTTAAATGCTGTTTTTTGCACTTTTTATTACCCTCAGGGTTGGCTATCTTTGCACAAATAAAAATGCCTCTTATTTGCATTAATCATTGTTTATGGTGTAATTGATTACCCTAATTACCATTTTGGTTGGGTGTGCCGATTTAATCCACAGCTGTTTTCTATGTGCTTTGGTTGTTATTTTGTGGGAGGAGCACCCTAAATTTACGGGGATATGTTTTACCCCTGGATTTTTCAGTAGTGCCGGGCTATATACTGATTTTTCCTGTATGATAATGTATAAGTTTAACATCACAGGTCAAGAAAATAGATTTTGTGTAGAATCAGTATACTGGGACAAAGGACAACAGTTGTATCAATGTCACTGATGCAAGAGACATGGATTTTACAACTTGTTGTAGGAAATGGTCAATGATTGGACTATAGGTGGGATGAAATAATAGGTCGACCAGGTGGTGCATAAGATCTTTGTGGATTTTTGGGTATAGTGTATATTATGGGACTGCGAGGGTATTTGACACAGAGAAAATCAAACTGTTTAGAGGTAATACACCCAGCGGTCATGGCGTTATTAAGTTTCAAATCCAAAGTTTTTACACGCATTACAAGCTCATATCTTTTTGAGGGTCTTTAAACCCTCCCTTTCACAAGGCAATAGGTTATCATAAACCTCATTGGGTCCAATTCTTTTTAATGCTTGGAATTCAACACTAAGCATATTGTGAAAGGGTTTTATTGACGTGCAGTATTGGGTGGATCAAAGGTGCTCCTAGTTTTAATGCATCCATAGACTACATATACTAGTAACATTTTTGAAATAATCCTTTAATTTGAGATCCCTCTGTAAATAAATAGGTCCAAGTCCACTTCAAAAGAGTCAAGCATAGCAGTGGGAACAAACATAAGTCCCTTTTGTAACAAACTGTGTTTGCCAGCAGTTAGTAATATGGGCACTTAGGTTGTAATTATCGTTCTTGTTGCGTGGAGGACGCCCTCTTATTTTTGTAAAAAAAAACCCTTCTAGTGTGTGGTCTCTAACCTCGGTGACGCCAGAGCGTGTAGAGACCCCCCTGAAAAAAAGGAGAGGAAGGGGTAGGAAGGGTGATGGAACCTGGGGAGTGGGTTCCCTGCACAATAGCATTATCCCCATTGTTGTTGTCACTGTCTGTATTATAGGAGTCCCCTGATGTGTCCACTGTTCCCCTAGGCTTTCGTATATAGTTACGTTTTGGTTGTCTATATGATTTGTCAATGTTCCCCAATAGCCATGTGTACACCTGTTTCTCCTTATAATCCTGTTTGACATTCACAAATTTATTTTGTTTAAAATCTATCAGTTCAGATTTGTGTTTGTCAACTTGTTTTTTAAACCAGTCTTGAGATTTATCATTAGTGAGGGTATTAAAATGTACCTTTTCATAATTGGCAATGTCCTTCCTGATTGAATTGAGCTCCTTGGACGCCTGATCGATGACCAGCAAAATTAGATCCAGGGAACACTTATTGAGGATGCTGCACCAACGACTACAGAAGTCGCTGCCATTTCTCCCGATGATAGGAGTGTTCCTGATGCAAAAGCCTCGTGGTATCCGTTTAGCACTGTAATAATCAGAGAGAAACACTCCATGTAGGTAAAAGTCTATCTCCTTACATTTTAATTTCAGAAGCCGTCCGTAAAAGGTCTTTAGGTGGAGAACCTTGAGCCTCACGGTAGAGTCGGTGAACAGGATACGGGCTTCATCTATTCCTGTATGTATATATATATATATATTTTTTTTTTTTTACTTGTAGCGATCAGCACTCCATTCCCAAAGTGTTCAATGCCCAGGTGCACTTCAAAGACAGCAAGTGTAGAAAGTGTAGCAAAGGCACTCACAGGTCTGTTAAAAGGTAACTTTTATTTGGATCAAAGTAAAAGAGCTATATCAACGCGTTTCAGGATATAGCTGTGTGTGTGTGTATGTATATATATATTATACAAACATAGAAAAGATAATCAATGCACATTCCTGGGCCCCATACAATATCATATTATCTGCACACTGGCATACTTTATAAACAAAGGGGTTTTAGTATACATTACTGTGATCACATGAATGAAAAGCCTTCCAACCACGTCAAGGTAACCCCAGTCTGGGAGGTCCTAACGTCTAACCTTTTCAATTTCTTTTACTTCAATTACGATTAGCAAATTTGCATTTCTCATTCTTCACACTGGATCCATATAACAGGCTCTCTCCCTTCCCCTCAGCCCTTTGGATTTTTAAAATTAGGGAAGAGGCCATCCAGTGCTTTATATTAAAGGCAGAGGACCTCCCATTAAGGGGCGTGTTGGGGGGGCTATTACCACATGGAGGCTTGACCAAGCCTCCCAATAAATACATACATGAAATAAAATTGAAGCATTAACCCTTTCAGTGCCAGCAGTATTCCCCACTTTGCCTGCGTTAAATGCCAGAAGAATTTTCAGGATTTTAGACTTAGGATTTGGTTCAGTCAAAATTTACAGTAGGAAACCTTGTAAGTAGGGAATATTATAGATTTTTTTTTCATCACAAAGTGTATTTTAAAGGGACTGTCCACCCATCTTTTGAAAAATTGATATGATGTAGATAACCCCCCCAAAACCTTAACTTCGTTTTAGTAAAAAGTTAGCAATCCGCTCCCACACAGAGATATTATACTTACATGCTCCTCCTCGCTCCACCGCCGCGGCTCTGCACTTCCGGGGTAAGGCAGTCAGTGTCGGCTGTGACATCACGGCCAATCACTGACTTCCATTCCTGGAGCAGTCTCCACTGTGGCTGCTCAAGAACACGAAAAGAACAGAGCAGCCACAGTGGAGACTGGGAGAAGAACCCGGAAGCGGCGGTGGAGCGAGGAGCTTGTGAGTATGATAACTCTGTGTGGGAGCTGATTTGTATATATTTACTAAAACGAAGTTAAGGTTTTGGGGGGTTATCTACATCATATCAATTTTTCAAAAGAGGGGTGGACAGTCCCTTTAACATTGTAACAGAATTTTTTAAGATTTTACTGGATTTATGGGTAAAATATGTTTTTTAAAATAAGGAAAAATTTGCAAATTTTCATGGATTTTTAATTTTTTTTATAGTTATCTTAAGGTTATGCACAAAAATCTTACTGTGTCTAAAAGCTCTGTTACTCCCGAGTACAACGATACCAGATAAATGTAGGTACCCCACTTTTCCAGTACAAGAGACCCCCCCAAACTAAAACTGCACTTTCAAAAATATTACGCAAAATTGAAATATATAACCACTTCGGATGGTTAACATAGAATATCTACCAAATTAACTAAAATATCCTCACAAGGGAACAAGGGAGATATTTTTAGAAACTACATACCCGCAGGATTTTGAGTGAGATGTTGGATCAAAATGCAGATACCCGGGCGCAGTTCTTCATCCAATTGTATGTCATTTTGTCACATTTTTTTTCCTCAACTGTTAAATCAGAGACAAAATCAAATGTGAATTTCAGCTAAAAACTGTGGAGAAACATTCAAAAGCATCTAAAATATGAAAGCCTAACCCCGAATAAAACTGTATGCTACATTCATGGGTGTACCCAAAGACTACCAACTAACCCAAAGTGAGACCAATGTCAAATAGCAGTAACAATTTTTTTTAGCCAGGTCTGTATTTGAACAGTCTGCAGTTTTTCCACAAAACCCCCACCTAACTCAGACATACCCCCCACAAAAATCAACTTTCAAAGGTAGAAATTATGCCCAAACCCCATATGAATTTTAAAAAAAAGTTACCAAATATCAATTCCCCAAATGTCCTGAATCAAAAAGTGAGACAATGCGTGATGGCTCAGAAACAGTATAAATATTCAGCCAAAATTTGAACACTCCCCTAACTCAGAAATACCTGGAACCTACACACCTTCAGCTACGTAGTGCTTGTAGTTCGTTCATTCATACCATCAATGGTGTGGGCGCAGTTCTTCTTAGAAGTTCGCCCATTTACAGATTTTCTGAAAAAATTTAACAAAAATCTAATTACGAAGGTAGAAATCATGCATAAACCACATGAAATGCACAAATATCAATCTCCCAAATGTTCTGAATCAAACGTTATGCCTTATGCATGGTAACACATGAGGACGTGGAAGCTGCGGGCTACGAAGTGAGACAATGCATGATGGCTCAAAAACAGCAAAAATATTCAGCCAACTTTAAATTTGAACAGTCTGCAGTTTTTACAACAAAACAACCCCAAAATTTAAAAATACCCACCACTCTAGGTAGGTAACAACCCCCTAGAACTATACTCTCATAACTACCCACATACATACTGCTCTTTAAGTGGAATCATTACCCAATATCCCTATTCGGAAGAATACATGTAATAAAAATGAACATCTTACCGAAACAGCTTTATCTCTTTAGATCTCTACCAATACAGATACCCCGTAGAGACTTACAAGCATGTCAAAAAGCTATAAACAAATTTATATGGGCAGACTGCCTACCTCGAATCAGCTCCAGCACCCTCCAAAGACCCAGAAAATTAGGAGGAGCGGCTCTACCCTCATTACCACACTATCTAGCTGCAGCCAGATTATCTCAAACACTATCATGGCACAGTCCACCAAGGCATGTACGATGGGTAGACCTAGAAACTCACCTGACACCAAGTATACCATTAAATCTACTTCTATGGTTGCCAAACCTAAACAAACACAAAACAAACAACCCATATATAAACACTACAATAATCGACAGGTAGAAATACCAAACACTATATAAAATCTCCACCCCTCACACACTTATGACCCCACTATTTTATAACTCAGACTTCCCTCCAGGCTTACAAACCTCCCAATGGACAGAATGGTTCTCAAGAGGGATAACAAGAGTAACAAACTTAATGGACCAAGGTAAACCATATACCTGGACCAAAGACAAACAGGAACTGAAAATTCCATCCACCAAGTGGGACAGACTCAAGTTACCCATTTCATCACCATGTACTTGAAACACCTGACCCCCTCAGGGCTATCTCTCCTAGAAAAGTTAGCACTGCATAACCCTACAGGAACCCAGCAAATCTCAAAAATATATTAAAATATGCATAACATCTCGTTACACCCAAACGCTTAAAGGGCATGTCCACCCTTAATAAAAACTTTTGTCACACAATAAAATAATCCCCCAGCCCCAACCACTATAAAAATTATTATGCCCAGATGTTTACTTACCTTCCCTCTCTCCTTGGACGCCCGGCCTGGCCTTCTGCTTGTGAGACACTGCAAGCAGGGGTCGGGACAGGCAGCCGCGTCCGTGATTGGCTGAGAGGCAGCCAAACGCGGACGCGGCTGCCGGCTTCTCAGAATGCCGGGGAGAGAGGGAAGGTAAGTACAGTTCTGGGGACTTTGTTAAAATATTTTTTTTGCAGTTGTGGGTTGGGGGAACATATACTATTATGTGGCCAAGGGGTTTTATGGTAGGGGGAGGGATAGCAAAACGGGAGGGAGAGGGAGGGGGAGAAGGGCTGCAGTACGCATGCCAAACTTCTCCCGGAGGCTAGATAGGAGGCAGAGTCCTATATGGACTCTGCTATCCTCCTGGTGGGCAGTTTTTGGGACTTTGGGGGGGGACTACAGGGACTACACTACATGGTGGGGCCATTAGTGGGGGGGGATTATAGTTTTGGGGGTGGACATGCCCTTTAAAGCCCAAACTCAAGGGCAAGAATGGCTAGGAAGAGAACTAGCAAGCAAATAATGGACCTCCATAGACACAAATGTCCTACATAGATAGTACCTTATACCAACCAGACTACACCATATCAAAGCAAGTTTGTCACCTTTATGTTTTAGAGGTTGTGGTTAAATAGCCAATGCAGCCCACTGTTAGTGGACCTGCCCAAAAATCCAAGCACTATGGACTTAAAGTTATACACTAGCCAACCAAGTTCTGAAAACAAATATAACAAAAAACCCATGGGCAGCACTATTTGACATGTCTGAAACACTTATGAACTACGAAGGGGGAAAATTGCTTAAATATATTTGTGCGGCAACATGATGCCTCATTGCAGCAACATGGAAAACCACAATTCCTTCTAAACAACAGCTCATACAAAAAATCTGGTGGCTGTGTTTGAATGAGCGACCTATCTATACAGCCAGAAACCTAGATTAGGAACTACAACAAAATTTGGGATGTATGGTTCTTGAGCACGGATGACACCAACAATTCTACAATACAATAAAAAGCTGCAATTCAAAAAAAAAAAGCAACAACCCACCCCCCACGCGCACACACTCCCCCATTTAGTGGTATTTTAGTGAAAACTGGTTGGTACTGAGAGACACACAAATATGTACATCACTTTAAGAATTTTTTGTATGTGCATTTCACTTTTTTTTTTATCATTCCCAAATATAATCATCAGATCATCTTAGGGAATGAAGAACTTGGAATACAGACATCGGTAAAATCTCGTTCCAGAACTTTTTTTTTCAAGGAAGTGTTTTCTCATTCATTGGCAAAGATCAATAATTAGGTGATCAGAACTGATCACTTAATATTGACCTGTGCCCCCATTTCCCCCCCTAAGTCTTTGCAAAGAATCCTATTTTTGAATAGAACTCTGAGTTCCATTCTTAAATACTAAAGTAAGCTGTCACTCACTGACAGCTTAAAGCCTGTACTGCAATCTGAATGGAGATAACAGTTGAGCAGTACCTCAACTAGACCACCAGCATTGTAACAGTCTAAGGGAAGACCCTAGTGAACGTGAAAGTTCTATGACGTTACTGGGGTCTCCCTTACGAGCGATCCACTTCACAAATCGTGGGACCTTTGGTTACTTTGTTTGCAGAAACATGCTTAAGCCGACGCACCCCTCCAAGGCAGTATCCCATCGTCAGTCCTAACCTAGTGAAAAAATACAATCCCTGGGGGGAGAAAGACCATACCTGGTACTCTTTATTTAGTATGACCACTTCCAGGGAACCATGTGAGCTTATGAGCTTCTAAATCTTCCTTTGATCTGAAGGAAGTGTGTGTATGTGTGGTGTATATATATATATATATATATATTATATATATATATATATATATATATATATATATATATATATCCTCTAGCACAACCTGTAGGTAAATTCCTCTAAAATGGTGTTGCAACCACTATTACTCAAAATATGTTATGTAATGTTTCTTCCTGATTACTGATATTTATTTGGTGTGTGTTTATTACCATTGAATAATTCTCTACAAATTTGTATTGCTGTTGAAAGTCGTGGTTCTGCATTACAGTTATTGCAGCATCTGTCTATCTTCAACCATTAATGCACTGCTTGGACGTTTATTGCTTCTGGGACTTATTATTTTTTTCCTGCTTTTTATATATGTCACAAATCTTTGCTAGCACTGAACTATTATAAATCATCCAGTAGATCAAATGTTTGAAACATGAATTATTAATGTGTTATGGAGGAATGCATTTTTCAGATGCTTGATGTGTCTTTTTTTGTACTTCCATCTTGTTCAAGAAAATGTATCCTATCCTTTCTTAATAACGCAATAATATAATGTATGGTGTATACAACTGTTTATTTTAAAATGCCTTTGCAAAATGAATGAAAACCTAAGGGCTTTAAGTATAGGCAAATCCAAAATGTATGCTAATCAATAAAGGCAAGCAAAAATAAGTGAATAACCACCACATTTCTAACAAATGTGAATAGAATCTGATTAAAGGGAGTAATGTGAACAAAGAATCAAAAATGGGCAACATACGATGCCTATCAGCAAACACATGCAGCTTGACTGGTAATATTTAGATTTTTTAAGGAAGGATAGAGAGATTTAAAATAAACCTGTGGATAAGTGTCAATTTGTAAAAGAGTAACAAAGTCAAATTGAGACAAGGTAAAAAAATAAGCTATGCAGGCAATTAAATGGAAGGTTATAATCATTAGGCTCAACACAGCAGGAAAATGAAGGGTCTTTAAAAGGCTACCAAGCAAATATGCATAAAGATTTATTCCCCTAATAAAATACAGACAAGGCAAATAATTCCATGTATAGGGTTTTAATGGTAGCTGAAATAAAATATAATAAATCAAAGATAAACCTAGTTGTGCAGTTAAATTCTATCAAAGATTTACAGGGAGATTCCCGACCAATCAGATGTTAGCTTTCTAATGTTAATACGATCTGGTTGGGCAAATTAAAGGGTATGTCCACCCCTAAAATCGATTTTTAATATTCTGCTCCCCCTGTCCCCAGCCCCAACCGCATGTTTTTTTTTTTCAAAAAGCTCCCCAAACTCTTACTTACCTCCCTCGATCCTCCGCCGCACGGCGGCCCTCTGCTTGCGAGAATGCAAGCAGAGGGGCGGGACCGGCAGTCGCGTCTGTGATTGGCTGAGCGGCAGCCAATCACGGACGCGGTGCCAGTCATTCAGTGCAGCGGAGGAAAGCGGAGAGGTAAGTAAGAGTTTGGGGAGCTTTTTTAAAAAAAAAACATGCGTTTGTTGGCTGGGGGACATGGGGGAGCAGAATATTAAGGGGTTTAATGCTAGGGGGAGGGATAGTAGAACGGGAGGGAGGGGGGGGAGGGAGGGGGGAGAAGGGCTGCAGCACGCATGGCAGGAATCTCCGGGAGGCCAGGTAGCAGCGTGCCTATATGGACCTGCTAGCCTCCTGGTGGTCAGTTTTTGGAACTTGGGGGGGGACTACAGGAGAACCAGATGGAGTTGGGAGTGAGGTACATGGTGGGGCCAGTAGTTGGGGGGATTTTAGTTTTGGGGGTGGACATGCCCTTTAAAAACTTTTATTGAACTCTTGATTGTGTAAAGCATTTACAGCTTTCTGTGGCTGTTCTGCGTGTTACCCTTTTTTCAGGATGAATGAATGACTCACTTTTGCTCTGGTTTTCAAAAGCTTTTTTGTATAAAAATAATAATAAAAAAAAAACTGGCCAATATTAAGAAATAGTGGCTTTGTGTACAAAAGAATAGGGAGATACATACATACCCTGCTTTCCAACTAAAGAACGTATCTGGTCGCCGCCGCTATCTTGAAAATCGCTTCTTTTAGAAAATTTTTTTTTGCTTTATGAGGGGTAAGGGATCTCGTACTATTGATATATATTGGATTTGTAGGTTTAATTTTTAGTTTGTTTTTTGAGATCTACGGTATTTTAATTAGGTGTTAGTTACAGCTTAATATTGGTGGGTCTATCATTAAGTAGTGAACTATAATGGATAAGGCATACTCGAGTATAAACTGAGTAACTGTAAAATCAGCCTGAAAACTTGGACTCGGTTTATAATCGAGTCATTACTTACCTTAGCACTCGCAGCCGCACGATCATTTCCTGTACTGGCGCGCCGGCCTGACGTCACTGCCCGGCGCCAAGCCGGCGCCAAATAGTGACGTCAGCCGGCGCGCCAGTACAGGAATGAGCGCGCGGATGCCGGAATGGAGAGGACTCTTACCTCAATGGCACACAGTCCCAACAGGAAGCCCTTGGATGGAGGAGAGCCCACAGTTCCTGGAGGAGAAGAGCCCACAGGTACAAACTGAACTGGGTGGGAGGGTGAGGGTGGCATTCAAGATGTTTGGAAACACAACTCCCAGCATGCTTATTAGCTGGGAGTTGTAGTTTCCAAACATCTTGAATGCAAGGGAGGGTGGCATTCAAGATGTTTGGAAACTACAACTCCCAGCTATAAAGCTCGCTAGGAGTTGTAATTTCCAAACATCTTGAATGCCACCCTCACTTGGTATTCAAGATGTTTGGAAACTACAACTCCCAGCTAATAAGATGCTGGGAGTTGTAGTTTCCAAACATCTGAATGCCAAGTGAAGGTGACATTCAAGAGTTTGGAAACTACAACTCCCAGCATGCTTTATTAGCTGGGAGTTGTAGTTTCCACATTTTGAATGCCAAGTTTCTACCCTCGGTTTATACTCGAGTCGAAACTTTATTAGATTTTTAGGTGAAATGGTACCTCGGTTTATACTCGGGTCGGTTTATACTCGAGTATATACGGTATATTATAAACAAACAAATGTTAAAAGTTTTGGCTTAATCATTAAGAGGTGCACAAATTTGCCCAAACTGTTTATTTGCCTCAACCAATCATATGACAACTTTTTACTAGTCTACTACAGTTAAAAAACATTTTTGTTTGGTTGCTGCAGGTTAAGAATAGAGATGGAATCCAGGTCTGAATTACCTGTTCGGATCCATTCAGAACTGACAATAACTTTCAGATCACAGAACTTTCCATAATTATTTTTGGAATTCTGAAAATTTGAAAACAGAGTAAAACTTGCAGGTTTTAAACATCTCTAGTTAAAATTTTTATGCTTATTGAATAAGCCCCATGGCTGTGTGGGCCACAAGTCGGGCATCACTGTAGTATATATTAACAGATTTTTGTGTAGATATTTTACTGTTTATCTGAATAAACTGGCATTTTTTGGCAGATGTAGTAAAGATATGTTTATTTTTGTATGCTAACAGAGTAAAAAAAGGTAACTAAAGAGTTAATAATGATCATACTGATAGTCTCAGTAATATTCTTATTAACTGATATAATAATTATTTTCTTTTTAAAGGGCATGTCCAGCCTAAAAATTTTTTTTACAGTCATGTAGAGCAAACCCCATTTTTACATTATCCATAACTGCCAATGATGCTCCTGAAGAGACCCGGTCCCTCGCTGCCTGGGTGCTGCCCTCTGCTTCTGTTGCGAGCTTGTTCTTAGCAAGAACAGGAGTAGTGAGCCGTCATGGGCATGACATCACGACCAAGAAAAAGCTCTGCAGAACAGAGGAGTATCGCAGCAGATCGTCGAGGGACCGGGTCAGGTAAGTCCCTTCAGGAGCATCTTTGGCAGTTATGCATAATGCATAAATGGGGTTTGGATTTGGGGGTTGTACTACATGACTACAAAAGTTTTTTTTGGGGTTGGACATGCCCTTTTACAGCATCATGCATCACTTTATTTTTTTATCTAGTAAATTGCTGTTAAAGTCAAATGCTTTTATATTGTATGTAACAAAATATTCTCATATATAAACAATCCGACTTAGTTAGAATTGTGTTATTTATGCTTTTTGGCAATTGTGATTTGTTACTGATAAATTTAAATTATTTTCAATAAACAACGTGAAAGTGTTGCTGGTTGACCCATGGGCGATAAATAATAATTAAATATTTATTAATTTTGGTATTCATTTTCAGCAACCGATCAGATGTTATATTTTACTGGGCAGACAAATTGTTGCTGCAGATTAATAGCACAGGCAATCTATTAGGGGCTGATAAAGTTTAAAGGGCATGTCCACCCTAAATTTAAAATTTTGCCATAATGTTCCTCTTCCCTGCCCACCCTCCGTGTCAGTTCTGTAATAAAAGTTTCCCAATCATACTTATAGTCCCTTTGCTCCTGCGGCTGTTTTCTGCTCCTCTGCAAACCGGAAGCTGCAGAGAGGGGCCGGCAACCACGTCTGTGACTGGCTGCCAGTTAAGAAGACAGCCACGGGATCGAAGGGGGTGGGCAGGGGAGAGGGACATTACGGCAAATTTTTTTTACGCATTTATATATTTTACGCATAATATTTTATTCAGATGGTTGGGGGGAGGAGGAAAAGGGCTCCCCTGCGCATGTCACACTACCTCCCGGAGGCAAGACAGAAGGCAGAAACATTTAGACAGGAAGACAGTTACTACTCTTCACTTTCCTGGACTTGGACTAGACATTGCAGGAGAACCATAAGGAGCTGAGATGTAAGGTAAGGATTGTTTTTAACAACACAGTGGGGCCAGTGGTGTTAGTTATAATATAGTATTATTATAACACTACAGTTATAGTTTTGGGGGTGGACATGCCCTTTTAAGGTAAAATGTGCTAAATTGTTTTCCATCTAATCACACACTAATTGGGATTTTAATTGCCATCTTAAACTTTTTTACCCTTCTCTAGCCCTCATTTCTCTTATTTTTTAGCTCTTAGAATTTAGTAAAGAACTGTCAATCACTTATTTCCTTTGCATATACAAGCTAAGGTCTGTTGGTCTGGGGTGGCACATTTGTACATGGATAGAAAATTGGTTAATGAATAGGATGCAGAGAGTAGTTGTTAATGGGGCTTCATCATTATGGACTAAAGTGCCAAGTGGGGTGCCACAGGGTTCTGTGTTAGGGCTGCTTATATTTAATCTGTTTATTAATGATTTGGAAGTGGGTGTTGTCAGCAAGGTTTCTGTGTTTGCTGACAACACAAAACTTTGTCGACCAATAAAAACTTTAGAGGATGTGCAATCGTTGCAGAGGGATCTAGATAGATTGTCACATTGGGCGGCTAAGTGGCAGATGAGATTCAATGTTGATAAATGTAAGGTGATGCATTTTGGACTTAAAAATCCTTGTGCTGCTTATACTATAAATGGCCGTGTTAAGTGAATCCCTGTTGAAAAGGGATCTTGCAGTTTTGGTAGATAACAAACTTAAAGGTAGCAAGCAGTGCCAGGCAGCAACAGCTAAAGCCCAGCATGTTATTGTCTTGTATAAAGAAAGGTATGGATTCATGGGAGGAAAATGTTATTCTCCCTCTTTACAGAGCATTGGTAAGGCCTCATTTGGAATATGCAGTGCAATTTTGGAATCCTGTGTACAAAAAGGACATCTTTAAAATGTAAAGGGTTCAGAGAAGAGCAACTAAATTAATAAGGGGGGATCTTGAATATTAAGGGAGACTGGATAAGTTACAATTATGTATGCTGGAGAAAAGGTGCTTGTGTGGGGATATGATTACTGTGTATAAATATATTAACGTGCCATACAATAAACTATCTGGGGCATTGTTCACCAATAGAGCATGTCAGAGGACACGTAGACATCCTTTAAGACTTGAAGAAAAAAGGTTTAGGCTTCAAGTTCGCAAAGGGTTTTTCACTATAAGAACGGTAAAGCTATGGAACGGTCTTCAAGTGGACGTTGTAATGGCAGGTTCATTGGTCAGTAAAAAAAAAGCTGGATCAGTTTCTGCAAACAAGGAATGTTGTGAGTTACTGGTATTGATACATAAAGTAGAGTTGTTCCAGGGAAATTTCTGATTGCCACTTGGAGTCAGGAAGTAATTTCCCCCCCCTTCTTAAATTTGGTGGGTTTTTTTGCCTTCCTGCTGTAGCTAAGGCATGTGTCTAGTTGCAGTACAGCCATATGGTATTGAGTAGGGGTGTTTGACTTGTGACCTTTCACATGTTTGAAAAGTACAACTCCCAGCATACTCTGCCTGCAGTAAGTTTCTTCTTAAAGGGTAACTGTGGTCCAAAAATGACTTTAGCTAAATTGACAGGAATTGCTTTCCTGAGGATTTTTGCAATTTACTTTCATTATTTATTTTACATCGTTTTGAAGATATTTACATTTATATGTATGATATGGTTGTAGAATCACCAGGTCCCCTGCACTTCCTGCTTCCTGCACTGAAACCATGTGACATTCCCTCTTCTGTTTCCACCTCCTCGTGGGCCCCAATGGCCCCTCCCCTTGCAGCCCCTTGGGCCTTTCCCTTGCAAACTCCTGGGGCCCCCTCCCACTTGGGAGGGGGCCCGCATGACTAATGCGCGTTCGCTTTTCCAAGGCATATTCCATTATATTGTGCGTTCGCCTTTCTAATGCCCGTTCGCCTTTCTAATGTGCGTTCGCTTTTCCAAGGCATATTCCATTATAATGTGCGTTCGCCTTTCTAATGTGTGTTCGCCTTTCTAATGTGCGTTCGCCTTTCTAATGCGCGTTCGCTATTCCAAGGCATATTACATTCTAATGCGCGATCGCCTTTCTAATGTCGCTTTTCCAAGGCATATTACACTCTAATGCGCGATCGCCCTTCTAATGCGCGTTCGCTTTTTCAAGGCATATTACCCATTAGAATGCCTTTTCGCTCAAACAATGACTTTTCACCACCTTCAGGGTCGCGCTAATCTTTCGCTCTTTTTAACTCAAAAACCACCTTTCGCTCTTTTATAAATCGCGTTATGCCTTTTTGCTCCTTTTTCGCTAAAATTACCATTGCGAAGTAAGGCGAAAAGGGTTTAGCGATAGCTCGCGGAAACGGTTTCGCCATTCGTTAACGCTACCTTTATAAATAGCGTTAACTGTCTTTTTGTCGAAAACCCATGCGAAAAGCGAATGCGAAAACATTTCGCTACTTTTCGCTCTTTTATAAATATGCCCCTTAGTAGGATAGAGGAGGCAGAAGTGTGCTTCTGCCTCCTCTGCAGTAGAAAAAAAGCGTTTTGCAGTAAAAAGCGGATTTGTTTCGTTTGAAGGAAAATACATGTCTTTGCTGAAAGTTCGTTGCATTTTGCTCAGTTCTGCAGAATATTCAGCCAAAAATAGAAGTTTGTGATTTTCACATGTCAGGAATCCTTTGGCCCTATAGGCACGCTGCATGGCTGTTTTATCCGTGAAATTTTACTATGACTTGTCGGGTTGTAATGGCCCTATTTTATGAGCCTTTTCAACCATTAATTCCAATTCATTTTGGTACTGTTCGTGAAAAAAAAACTGGGAAGTCAGAGGCTTGAATTGTTTTAGGTAGGCCAACGATACGTAGGTTGAACAAATTTCTATGTCATCCATTTTAAGTTGTAATTTGCCAATTTCCTCCAATGTACAACTGTGTCCTAGAAACTTTATCTAGAAAGTCCTCCATAAAGGAAATCCTGTGTTCTGTCTCTTTAAGACTATTGTGTGTCTTTAAATCTTTCCTTAGAGATTGAATAGCTTTTTCAATTAATGGTTTTGAATTAATGGTGCATTTTAATTCAGGAAGCAGGTAACTAACAACCACTGCTGGTTGCTGTTTCTGTTCCTCACTAAAATCATTATTAGGCAAATCCTCTCCTGAAGATGACTGGTCTGTCTTAACAGTTGGGGTTCTGACCGATTAGGGGAGGGAGCCGCCATCTTGGATTCCCGTTCAAAGGATCATTTGTCTCTGTTTTTAATAGCAGATTATTACTGTTATAGTGATTCATTGATATACACCTGCATATCCACAGGAGTTTAGCTTAAAGCAGATTTTGTCACTTTGGTGTGTAATAGCTGTATAAGTGCTGAGTTACCTCGGAGCTATGTAAATCACATCTGACCTTGGTAGCACTGAAAACAGAAGTTTTAGTGTAACAGAGAAGAGAAAAAAAGTTTCTACATAGAACAGCACTCTCTCGGTTGTGCAAAAAATATATACATCGTCTTTATTGGGCTTTTCTCTTCTCTATTACACTAGAATATATTTTTCCTACAAGCACCTCCCTATTCAAGTTGTAATCATTAGGTTTGTGCTAATTCACTAATAAGTGGTGCTTTACTAACCCATTTTCATAGAGGAACCAGATGTTGACTACCAGTCTGATCTTCGTGCATAGAAAGTTAAATATAGATCTTTCTGTAGCTTTGTATGTAGTTATTATAGTATTGTATTTGAGGTTGAATAAAGGCATACTTCCATCCAGTCCAACCTACCGAATTGGGGGGGAAAATACTTCCTGACTCCATGAAGCAATAATAAATATCCCTGAATCAACCCCAACTTTATGAATTAATACCAGTAAGATGCAACATTCTTTATTTTGAGAAATTAATTCAGCATTTTTTTCAAGACATTAGAAAACATTGTTCAGAGCCCCCGCTATGTAATGGGTGCGAGACGTAGTGTGTGCCCACCGTTATTGAGAAGGGCGCAGTTCCCCCTTGCATCGCCTTTGGACCGTTTGTTATAAAAAGTTTGATTTTAATTACTGAGGTATTTTTTGATATTTTGGTGTTCATAGATGTGTTTATTTCTTTTTGGTTTATAAAATACACATGTTAAATCAGATTAGATGTTACAATTGTGCACATTAGAGAAAAGGTGCTTGCATAGGGATAGGGTCACTGGGTATAAATACATTAATGGGCCTGTGTTCCATTGAATGTGGTTGAAGGTTCATTAGATAGTTAAAAAAAAATCTGAAGGGGTTTCTAAAATTAAAGATTGTATTACTGTTGTATGTTTTATGTTGTATTGATACATAAAATTGGTGTTCATTAAAGGGCATGTCCACCCATTTTTCAAAATTTTTTTTTGTAGTTTAGGGCTCCCTCCCCCAGCCCCAACCGTTATAGTAGTTTGTCCAGAAACTCCCCCGAACACTACTAACATTACCTCTTTCTACTGGCCATCTGTCACGGCCCTCTGCAAGCAGGGGGCTGGACCGGCAGCCACGTCCCTGCAAGGCTCTTGGTGATCACTGTCTGGGACTTTGGAGGGATATTACAGGAGAACCATTTGGAGCAGGGATTTTATGGTAAGGAATTTTACACACGACACAGTGGGGCCAGTAGTGGGGGAGAATTTGGTTTTGGGGGTGGACATGCTCTTTAACTGATATTTCAGATTGACAAAGGATGTTTGGGGTTTTTTTTTTGCCTTCCTCTGGGTCAACTGTTAGGCAGGAAATGTGGGTATTGCTGAGTAGGTTATACAAGATGGACTTATAACTGTTAATCCGAAATAAAGGCATAAAAAAACAGTATGAAGGGGTTGGGGGGGGGGGGGGTCAGAAATATCCCTGGACCAATTTTATGTATCAATACCAGTAACATGCAACCTTGTTTTTTTTGTTCAATAGATTTTTTATTGATTTTACTTATAAAATATAAAAGCATACAACATATATGCTTGTGGAGGTTCTCGTTCATCCAGGTCATGGTATATCTGTTGTATTCGGTTAGATCAACTGGACTTAAAGTTTAGTTCTTGAAGACGTTTCGCTAGTCATCTGACTGACTTTCTCAATTCAGAATGTCTTGTACAAGAATCTGTTGGCAATTATGTACCCTGGAAAAGGTGTCAAAACAGCATTGTACATGGCAGACAGTTGGTGTCGAACCCCCAACCCACCTCTATTCAGGCTTGGTTTCTTTATTTTCACATAAATGACTTGGTAAAAGGGAAAATGGTAAACTGGAAGTAGAGGTTTACAGAAAACCAACACACACAGATCAGTATTTGATGTTTGACTCCCACCACCCTTTAGATCACAAGCTGGGTGTCATCAGAACCCTGCAACACAGAGCCGAGAACATCCCCACTAGCACAGAGGCAAAGGTTAAATAAATGAAACATCTCAGAGGAGCCCTTAAAACTTGTGGATATCCAGACTGGGCCTTTGTCAAAAAAAGTAGAAGGAAAGAAAAGAACACGAATACCAACAGTGAAGGGGAAAAGCAAGACAGGAGGAAGAAGATCGTCATACCATATGTAGCAGGGGTCTCCGAGAAATTAAGAGGAATTTTCAAAAAACACCATATTCCTGTCTGCTTGAAAGGGTATGTCCACCCTTCAGAAACTTTTTTTAGCAAACATTGCCCCTGTCCCCCCAGCCCCAACCGCTATGTTTCTAATATCAGAAAGTGCCCAGAACTTTACTTACCTTCTCTCTTGCCTCCGCCGCACTGCCGGCCCTCTGCTTGCGAGAAAATGCAAGCAGAGGGGCGGGACCAGCAGTCGCGTCTGTGATTGGCTGAGCGGCAGCCAATCACGAGGGAAGGTAAGTAATGTTCTGGGCATTTTCTGATATTGCAAACATAGCGGTTGGGGCTGGGGGGACAGGGGTAATCTGTCGCCAAGACCCTGCATGCCGAACAGTGTGTTGTCTGCCTGGTGCTAGGGTTCGACGTGGTGGATCGTGTAGACAGATTATTGGGTGGGGCTGGGAGTGACCCGGCGGTCTTGGTTCACATTGGTGCCAATGACAAAGTTAGAGGTGGAGGTGAGGTCCTTAAAAATGATTTCCGAGAATTAGGGGCCAAGTTAAAAGCAAGGACCTCCAAGGTAGTGATTTCAGAAATACTACCGCAGCCACGTGCTAGGCTAGGGAGACAACGGGAGCTCAGGAGTATAAATGCGTGGCTAAGAGGGTGGTGTAAGGAGATGGGGTTTGGGTTTTTAGAGAACTGGGCTGATTTTTCTGTTGGCTACAGGCTCTTTAGTAGATACGGATTGCACCTCAATGGTGATGGTGCAGCTGTTTTGGGGGAGAAGATGGCTAGGGGGTTGGAGGAGATTTTAAACTAGGTATGGGGGGAGGGAACGTTGAACTACACAGGGGTAGATAGAGAAGTTAGGGATCAGGGGGCTATTAACACAACGGAGGGAGGGGAGGGGGGAGCATAGAGGATAAGGAGGCATGTACGACCATGTATGGAAGTAAATCAATTGATAATCTAAAATGTATGTTTACAAATGCAAGAAGTCTGGCTGGAAAAACCGGCGAACTTGAAATAATAGCTTTAAAGGAAAGGTATGATGTAATTGGTATAGCAGAATCATGGCTTAATGATTCACACGACTGGACAGTAAATATTGAAGGATACTACTTATTTAGACATGACAGAATTAATAAGAAAGGAGGAGGAGTATGTATGTATGTTAAACAGGAATTGAAGCCAAATTTAAAAGATGGAATAGATGGGGGAGTAAACGATACGGCAGAAACATTATGGGTGGAACTGTGTACAGGAAGCAAGAAGGTAGGTAAATTAATTGTTGGAGTATGTTATAAGCCGCCAAATGCCGGGGAGGAGGTGGAAATAAATCTCTATATGCAGTTGGCGAAGGCTGCTGGTATGGGGCATGTTCTGGTCATGGGGGATTTTAACTACCCTGACATAGATTGGAGTAAGGGAACTGCCAGCACCTCAAAAGGTATAAAGTTCTTAAATTTCCTATATGAGCATTTTCTTTCACAGATGGTAGAAGTTCCTACTAGACAGAATGCGTTGTTGGATCTGGTGATTTCTAATAACCCTGAGCTCATTTTGGAGATGAGGGTAATGGGAAGCTTAGGGAATAGTGACCATGATATAGTGTCATTTAATATAGGTTGCAAAAAACTAAAGTGCACTGGCTTAACAAAAACTTTTAACTTTAGGAAAGCTAATTTTATGCTGTTAAAGGAATCGCTCCTGCTCATAGACTGGGGGGAACTGTTTCTAGGTAAAGATACTAAGCAGATGTGGACCACTTTTAAAGGGATATTAAACTATTACATTTCTAAATCGGTACCTTTAGGTAACAAGTGTAAAAAAATTAGATCCAGTCCTGCATGGCTTAATGCTCAGGTAAAAAGGGAGATGGAAAAAAAGAAAAAGGCTTTTAAAATTTTGAAAACAGAGGGCACAGAACAGGCTTACAGGGAGTACAAAAGCTGTAATAAAGAGTGTAAGAAAGCAATTAAACTAGCTAAAATAGAAAATGAAATACGGATTGCCGAACAAAGCAAGTCCAACCCCAAAATGTTTTTTGAGAATATAAATGGTAAAAAGATGAGGACTGAGAATGTGGGACCATTAAATAATGGAGCTGAGGTGGTAGTAGAGGATGCCGAAAAGGCTAATCTGGTAAACCGTTTTTTTACATCGGTTTTTACTGTTGAGAATCCTTGTCCTTACAGTAGGGATTGTAATAATATGCAGGGAAGAAAAGAGTTTTCACATTGGATAACAGAGGATATGGTACGGAAACAATTAGACAAGGTTAATATCAATAAGGCGCCAGGACCAGATGGATTGCATCCTCGGATTTTAAAGGAGCTTAGTTCAGTTCTATCTAGACCACTTTTTCTCATCTTTTCAGATTCGCTTTTGTCTGGGGATGTGCCGCTGGATTGGAAAAAAGCCAATGTAATACCAATATTCAAAAAAGGTAGTCGTTCACAGCCTGGAAACTATAGACCTGTAAGCCTAACATCAGTGGTAGGGAAGGTGATGGAAACCTTGTTAAGGGATCATATCCTTGACTTTGTTTCCTGGGATCATCTTATTAGTAGTAGTCAGCGTGGATTTATGAGAAATAGATCATGCCAGACAAATTTAATTGGTTTTTATGAAGAAGTGAGTAAGAAGCTAGATTCAGGCACAGCAGTGGATGTGGTATATTTGTATTTTGCAAAAGCTTTTGATACTGTGCCACATAAGCGACTAATGTATAAACTGAGGACTGTTGGCCTTGAAGAAAACATTTGTTCATGGATAGAGAACTGGTTATTGGACAGCAAACAGAGAGTGGTGGTTAATGGAGCTACATCTATGTGGGCTAAAGTTCTAAGCGGAGGGCCTCAGGGTTCTGTACTGGGGCCGCTTCTGTTTAATCTGTTTATAAATGACTTAGAAGAGGGCATTGAGAGCAAAGTCTCAGTATTTGCTGATGACACTAAACTATGCAGAGCTTTGGAAACTTCCAATGATGTACAAGTGCTGCAAGCAGACCTAGATAGATTATCAAAATGGGCAGCAGAATGGCAGATGAGATTCAATGTTGATAAATGTAAGGTGATGCATTTGGGATTTAATAATCCCTGTGCCACCTACACCATAAATAACTCTATGTTAAGTGCACCTGTAATGGAAAAAGATTTGGGGGTTCTGGTAGATAACAGACTTAGCCATAGCAAACAATGCCAGGTAGCAACGGCTAGAGCTAGCAAGATATTGTCTTGTATAAAAGGGGGAATAGATTCAAGAGAGAAAAATATTATTCTCCCTCTTTACAAGACACTGGTAAGGCCTCATTTGGAATATGCGGTGCAGTTTTGGAATCCCATATACAAAAGGGACATCTTGGAAATTGAGGCAGTTCAGAGAAGGGCAACTAAATTAATAAGGGGAATGGAGGGGCTCGAATATGCAGGCAGATTAGACAAGTTAGGGCTGTTTACATTGGAGAAGCGAGGTTTGCGTGGGGACATGATTACCTTATACAAATATATTAATGGGCCATACAATGAACTCTCTGGTGCATTGTTCACTAATAGGTCATATCAGAGGACACGTGGACATCCTCTAAGGTTGGAAGAAAAGAAGTCTTCATCTTCAGGTTAGGAAGGGTTTCTTTACAGTGAGAACGGTGAAATTGTGGAACTGTCTTCCGGTAGATGTGGTAATGGCAAGTTCATTGAATAGCTTTAAAAAAGGCCTGGATAAGTTTCTAAAACTAAAAAATATTGAGAATAACTGATTAATGCATATAGATCTGGTTGATCCAGGGATACAATCCGATTGCCGTTTGGAGTCAGGAAGGAATTTCCCCCCCCTTTTTAGCTGGTTTTTTTTGCCTTCCTCTGGATCAACTGTTAGGTAGGGTTAAAAAAAAATATATATATATAAAGAGGGTGAATAGGTTGGACTTGATGGACGTATGTCTTTATTCAACCTTAATTAATTACTAATGTTTGCTAAAAAGGGTTTTACACTAGGGGGAGGGAATCCAAATCGGGAGGGAGGGGGAGAAGGGCTGCAGTACGCATGCCAAACTTCTCCCGAAGGCCAGGTAGGAGGCAGAGTCCTATATTGACTCTGCTATCCTCCTGGTGGGCAGTTTTGGGGACTTTGGGGGGGGACTACAGGATAACCATATGGAGCTGGGATGTGAGGTAAGGATTAAACTGCACTACATGATGGGGCCAGTAGTGGGGGGGATTATAGTTTTGGGGGTGGACATGCCCTTTAAACTAAATAACACACAGAGGCAGCAATTGGTACCGTATATACTCAAGTATAAGTCGATCTGAGTATAAGTTGAGGTAACTATTTTTACCTGAAAAATTTATAAAAACTGATTGACTTGAGTATAAACCAAGGGTAGAAATTAGTTGCCCTTTAAATGAACAGCAGAATTCCCATACATTATTCCAACAACTGAATACAACAGATATACAACATATATATGTTCTCTGTTTTTTAAATAATTCCAGCTGAATAAATATTCTTCACATATGCATAAACAAGTGAACATATAAACAATAAATTATATAACAACATCTTCCTTGTTCATTTATTATATTAAAGGCTGTTTTATAGCACTCCCGGTGTTACCTTGTATACTTTGAATTTGGAGCTCTAGGTCCAAGGGGGAAGTTTTTCCGGAGCGCCTTGATGATGTTTAAATCCAAATTCAGTGAGCAGTCCCAACTTGGGCATTCGGGTCCATGTTGATTAACCATATGTCCCAGGTTTTGGTCCCTTTTTTTATTGTGTTCTGAAGTGTATGTGCAAGATATTCGCTGTGATGGATCCACCATATTTTTCAAATGAATGCTTCTTTAGAGGGGCATGGTTGCTTCCAGTGCTAGGAGGGATCTGGCTGCTGAACAGATATGCATTATTAGCCTCTGAGCTGCTCTATTTAAATTCTCTTTAGGGAGCTTAAAGGACAACTCCACCCTCATAAGAACATCTTTTAGAAAAAATGGCCTCTTTGATATATGTTGATAAATCCTACTTTGTCCTATGAATTCATTTGTATGCCTGCTATGCTTCTGGATGCCTCATGGAAACTGAGCAATTTAGAAACCTGTACTGAGCCTGGGCATGCTCAGAAGAGGCAGAGAGGGGATTCAGTCATTGGCTGTGATGTCAACTGTCAAGTCCATAACTGATAGTTACTAACTGGAAAAACCAGGAAGAAGAAACGGGCAACAGGACATTGTGCAGGATTTCAGGTTAGATTTATATATTTTACATTTCAAACTATTACCGTTTAGGGTTTTGGGGGGTGATTTACCTGTATGTAAGTTTTCATTTTAGGGCTGGACATTCCCTTTAAAGAGAGCTGTGTATGGTGATAATGATTTTTTTAGAAAATATTTCTGATATCAAGGATTCACAGTATTTCCACATCTTTTGTACCTCTATACATGACCACTAACAGTGTAGTTGATCGGCAGGGGCTCCATAGTTCCTAAAAGAGTTTGAAGATATAGACAGGTTGAGTTTGTTCAGGAGTGTAGGTATAATGTACCAGTCATATAAGATTTTTTATGATTTTCCTTTTGTTTCTATGTTGGCGGAGCATTTGGCTGATTGGGAGAAAATAATTTCCCATTGGTCCTCCAGTAACTGTTTACCCAATCTGTTCTCCCAGTTTATCATGGGTTTGATTCAAAGAGGTTGAGGCTCATGCCATAGTTTGTTATAAAGAGTAGTTATTGTTTCTTTTGTGTGAAGGTGATAATTTGCAGAGAATCTCAAATTTAGTTGGTGAGGAGAGACTACGAAATTTATTCTGAATGAAGTGTGATAATTGGGTATATTGAAACCAGTATTTACTTTCAATTTTAAATTTACTTTGGGCTTCAGGCCAGGAAAGGAAGGTTTGGTCTGGTTTATATAGATCTTACGCCCTTCCCCTTCCAGAATTCAGCTTTCAAAGGGTCTAATCCCATTGGAAATACAGGCATATGAAAAAGAGGATATATTGTCAATGTGTCTGATATTCGTTTGTGTTGTAAATTGTACCTATCCCATAGTAGTAGAGTATGTTGTATTGTTGGTATGTTGAGTACGTAGTGCCTTACGGTGTACTGTTGGGGTCCATAAGATAGATGAGGAGTGTAATGTGGCCAGAAGTTGATTCTCTATATCTACCCAACATATTGTACCTGAACCTTGTGTCCACTGTACTGTTTGAGCTAATCTTGCTGGTTTTATAGTATCTATACAGAATTGGTAGACCAAACCTCCATTAGTTTTGTGTCGCACCATTAGTTTTGTGTTGCACCAAATAATCAGCTCAGATATGTGCTTTTTTGTTTTTTCATAAGAATTTAGTTATTGCTGTTTGAAGTTTCAATAGATCTGTTTTCTTGATCATTATGGGTATAGCGCTAGATAGGTAAAGAATTTTGGGAAGAATATAAATTTTTACTGTGTTGATTCGCCCCAGGAGAGACAAGGGAAATCGATGACCATAAGTGTAATAAATTGGTCAGTTTATTGATCATGGGGGTATAGTTGTGAAAAAAAATACTGTTTTTAAATCATCACTTACGTTTACCCCCAAATATTTGAAGGTGGAAGTTGACCATTTAAAATGAAAATAAGATTTTACGGTTGTGCTTACGTGTTCGTGTAAGCTACTGTTTTGGTGCTGTTCAATTTGAATCCTGATAGGTGACCAAAGGTTTCTATTGTTTTATATAAAGATGGTAGCGAGATTAATGGTTGTGTTAGACTAAGTAAGGTGTCATTAGTGAACAGTGAAATTTTTTATTCAATATTTTTTATACCAATTTTATACCATGAATATCATGGGAGGAGCGTATGGATTCTGCTAGGGGTTCCATGCATAGGGCAAACAGAAGTGGGGACATTGGGCATCCTTGTCTCGTTCCATTCTTGATATATATTTCGTATATATTACGTACTCCAGCTGTTGGGCTGGTATAGAGACTGAGGGTTGCTGTTATATACTTTTGGGGGAAACCAAATTTGTCTAATACTTGTTTGAGGTATGACCAATCCACTCTATCGAAAGCCTTCTCTACATCTAGTGAAACATTATTTGTTTTTAAAAACTCATATAGTTTTTTTTTTTTTTTTTTTTAAAACGTTCAATGAACCTGCCATCGCCACGTCCAATGGAAGACGTTCCATTGTTTTACCGTTCTCACGGTGAAAAACCCCTAAAGGGATGTCCACTTGTCCTGTGACATGTTCTATTGGTGAACAATGCCCTAGACAGTTTATTGTATGTACTATTAATGTATTTATACACAGTAACCATGTACTCATGCTTCCAAAACTGCACTGCATATTCTAAATATGGCCTTACCCATGCTAAATGGGTGAATAATATTTTTCTCCCTTGAATCCATACCTCTTTATACAAGAAAATATCTTGCTGGCTGTAGCTGTTACCTCCTGGCACTGTTTGCTACATTTAAGTTTGTTACTCAGCAAGACTCTAAGATTCTTTTCCACCAGAGATTCGTTTAACACAGAGCCATTTATCGTAAACACAGAGCCATTAGTAATGCAACTGTAACAGGTAAACCAAATATGTTCATACAAGCTTTTTATAGTATAGATACATCTATGCCTAAGGAAGAAAAGATGGATCAAATTTCTAAAATGTTAAAATCAAAATTAAATCTTTGTTGACCTACTTTAATGGTTAAATAGCATTGTGTTTTTAATAAAACAATAAAATAAACTTAAGTGACAACAAGCTTCAAAAATGAAATAGAAAGTGGGAAGTAATGTATTGTTATTGATGTTTCTGTCTAATGTGGAAAAGTATGATCTCAAAACAAAAATAAGAGGTTCCCCAGAGTCTCCTTTCAAACTGACAAATATTACCCTTGATTATCCTTCAACTACCATAATGTGTTAATGTGTAAGTATGTCCTTTCTCTGACCCTTTTGGTTGGAGTTTTCTAAAGATTAAGCCTATGAGATTTTGCTATCCAATTCTGTGCTGCATGCCCTAGTTTCAGTAGTTTAAAATGTGTGTGTGGGACCTGGGTTCAGAGTTGTATGTGACATTACAGTGGAGGAAATCAAATACAAAAACACTTGTTACTCATCTCTCAAATTAAGTGAGCAAGATTGCCTTCTTTTGTGGAATATATATATATAATTGGGGTTAAAATCCATCTGTCAACAGTCCAAAGGACACAGCAATGGTTTGCCTTAATTTATTAACATACAACCACTAGTATACGACGTTTAGAAAGTTAACATTGTATACTGTCATACACAAGGTATATCCTTATAAACCATCCCCACAGGAAATGGTCACAAAATTATTGCACACATGTAACAGAGCTTATCGTCTATACATATACAGTTTCTGACAAAAGTCTTGTGGCTTGTGTACAAATAGACCTGAAGTGCCGCTTAACAATTCTAATGCAGATTTTGTTCCAAGAAATGGTTCATTTTACCCCAAACAGCTTTTGTAATAATGTTTCAATGCAAAACGAAACTAACAAAAAGTATTCTAATATTCACAGCTTGGTAAAGCCCATTGAGTCAATTTTTGCAAAGACATAAGTGTTCTCGCTTGTGATATAGGCTTCACCTGTGACTAATAATGGATCAATTAGGTGTCAGGTGTGTATAAAAAGGACCCCAGTACACTAGACCTTTACATCAACTGCAAATAGACCTCTGCAAACATGCCTAAGATTCACCCTGAGACTAAAGTGTTGATGGCATGGCATGGTATCTATGATGCTAATTATATGTATTTTTAATGAGATTTATTATACACTTGTATGTTGCAGCGTGTACATGTCGCTTCTCTATGTTGGTCTGAGTATTATGATCTGAGTAGATCACATTATAAAAAAATAATTGCCTCCCTACGTAGACTAGATGATATTGATATTTATCAATAATGATGTTCTAGGTGTTCCCTTTGCTCTTTGACTATAGTGGATGTTGATCTACTGAATCGGCTTGTGATAAGTCACACTGGAGATTCGATTTAATAGACACGCCCCCTGATGAAGCAGCGGAGGATTAGTAATGTGAGACTGTTTTATGCATTAGCAGTGAGCATTACAGTGGGAGGTTTGGAGTATGGCTCCTAGCCCCTATGGGATTGAGACAGGGAAGGAACCCAGAAGAGGACGGATGGCATGGGGCGATGGGGGTGTTGTGTGGCGGGTCCCACAAGCCGGTGGGAGCCTGTGGAGATAGAGAGTTGAGGATAGACACTCCCCGTCATGACATAAAGGGGTGGTTATCGACACGCTGTATCACGGCTTACACTCTGCTCCGTTGATCCGTATAGCATGGAGGATGGACACATTTTTACATATAATTGTATGTGACCTAAGAGAGGCAACGTGAATACAGATCTGCAACTGCAAGTACTTTTGATTTTATATGTTTGATGTTTTATGGTGGATGGTATCTAGCACTTGGTAACTATTATCTGATTGTTTTAAATGTAGTTATTATCATGTGAATGATGTGTTTTATATGCATTTTTATATATACCTGCACTGTGATTATATAATTGGCTTCTGGAGGTCTACTGACACTTGGGGGGAGGAGCTATGGGTGTTCTATTAAGGGTGATTGGGAATTGAAGTTTCAGACCTTCTGATGACGGCCCTGTGGACGGAAACGCGTTAAGGCACAATAAAACTTTTGGATTGTTTGCTAATGGAAGTCCCTTTGAGTGCTCTTTATTGCATTCTATGGTGGATGTGTACGGAGTAGCACCAGGGCATTGCTAGGTGGTGAGTGGAGTACGGTCACATTGACTGTTTGTTCTATATGTATATATGTATATATATATATTTATAATATAACAAAGTATTGGACACACACACGGGTCTTCTTTAAAGCAAACAACAGTGTTTATTCACCCAAAAGCTTTGGGTGAATAATTGCCGTTGTTTGCTTTAAAGAAGACCTGTGAGTGTGTCCACTATTTTGTTATATTGTATATTCGCCGTGGGAACAGCACCCGGGCGCTTGATATTCGGAAGTAGTGCACGCTGCCAACACTATATATATATATATATATATATATATATATATATATATATATATATATATATATCCCTTATATTATATAAATATATTTATATCTTCATAGGAGATTCCATTGAGTTTTCAGGAGCTACCAATGTGGTGGAGGGTATATGATATTATATATAGGAAAGTTGTATGTATGTGTGTACTATCTCACTATTACCATTTAAATGACCATCAGTAAATGTATATAAAGAATAGCACTGACTTATATTAGGTACAACAAAAATATACAAAATACATAAACTTACTTACAGAGCTGAGATCCCTATTTCAACATGGAATGGTCAAAATGGGAGGTTAAACCACACCCCTGTGTCTGCTCCATTTGAAAGGAAGTGTAATCCAAAAAATGTTTCTGTCTACTACACAGGATGTGATGTGTATTGTAATGGACATATACACCAAGGCTTCTTATATACCACCTCCAGCCTGAAGGTGGTATCAGTGAGTAATAAAAGACAAGACATCACTGCTCTCTATGGCTAGGAGGAGAGAAAGTGAAAGTAGATTGTGGTGTGTGCTTTGGAGAGATATTGACTGCAACACAAGATCCTGTGTATAAGATCCTGTTACCACCTGTTGGGAGGACAGATTATTGGACAGACAATTTACGTTATTGGATACAAACTCTGAGGCAACAGATAAGTGTACACCAACTTACAAGGACACACAATATACAGGCCTGGTCAATATTCAATGTGGTGCACCATAGACAGGGACACCCCTGATTACTTCACATGTTATGTGGGAAACCTGTTTATGTGCACTGTCTGCTTTGTGCCAGACCACCAGAGTAACCTACTGTGTGCCATGCTACCAATAATCCTTCCATAAAGCAGTGATCTGGTACAAATTGGTGGCAACAAACAATAAGACGAGTATAGTATAATGCCTCAACTAGGTGCACCTGAGTTCTCCTACTCAGATAAAATCACTACAGATGGGTGCATCAAACGAAACATCCACCCTAAGAAAAAACACTATAAAACGCACACTAGGCGAGGGAGCAAAATAACCATCCAATCTATAAATAAGGGTTACATATAAAAAATCCCACAATTTATTATGAATACATGTAAAATCACATAAAAAGTATACAGATAGATAGATAGCTGGCCAGCTATAAGTAATCATATAACCCTAAATATCCCCTAAAAATCACAGTACAACCTAACAATAAAAACCAGCATAATACCCGGGTATATATATATAAAGTTCGGGGCAGTCCCGTCCTGATATCGTAATGGGTATGAATTCAGGCAGTTCTTAATGTTTGTATCACAATTCAAATACAAACGAGGGAGTACAAGTCCCGTATCAAAAAGTGTGTGCACACACAAAAAATATGTAAGTATATAGTCAACTCCACTTGCCCGGCCACGGCACAATATAATGTTCAAACAGAAAGAGGCTTATACTACACCATTCCGAATGTCTTGTTGTATTTTCCAATACAGGAAGAGTCTGGAGCTGTAATTCCTGATGCTTTTAGTAGGCTAAGTACAATTCGAAATCAGTAGTGTGTTCTCGATCTCCCTGGCAGTTCGATGAGTACGCTGACAGTGGCTGCACGCTCTTGAGATCCCATGAGAACTACGACAATACACAGACAAGCCTCGATAGCGGAAGGTATAGGTTTCTCGTGATAGCCGGTGTGCCGGGTGTGGGAGTGTCACCACTACGCGTTTCACTCCAATAGGAGCTTCCTCAGGCAGCGGCAGCGCTACTGGTAATACCATTTATTCTCCCTGTTTTCTTTGTATGTTTTTTCTCTGTATTAAGCTATGGAGGCTTCTACTGAAAGTATTGATTTAAATCCTCCTGTCCTTGTACCTGCAGATGAAATTCCGGAATAAGACTCCGTAGCTCTACCAGGCCCAATTGCCAAACCTATTTTTAAACCTGATCCATTTGATAGGCTAACTAGGGAGTGGACTGATTGGCTAGAACAATTTGAATTGGCAGCCACTATTAATGGTTGGGATGAAGGTGCTCACTTGCAAGTCCTTAGCCTTTTGCTTAGTGGTAAAGCCAGGCAGGTATACCAAGGATTTACTGTAATACTGAAATAAAAAGCATCAGTTATTAAAAATTGCTCTAAAGCAATTTTTTTTTCAATTAGATCTGTATAAATGAGTATATAAAGGATAAATCCATTTCTTTAGGTAAACTGGTAATAAGAAATGTTTGTTTATACGTTAGATTATTAGGGCAATGCTATTATAATAACATGATGCTGTGAGGTACCTTCTGGTACCACTTGCGTGGTGAATACTAATAAGTATTAACCTAGCATATAACATAGTAGGTGAGGCGGGCTGCTGGTATACGTTTAGGTTTCATCCACCATTCAGGGGATATTCCAATCATCCCCTTACATATCTATAGTCCAAACATAAAGGATATGGAGAAACCAGACTAAAGCACAGGCTGTGCTGTGAAAAACTCGTGTTTATTCTCACAGATATCCACATGACATGTTTCGAGCGACATGCGCCCTTTATCAAGTGCAAAATAATCAACGATGTTAGTTACAGACCATCCCATCTACTTCCTCTGAAACAAAGGTCAAGTAGTCCATAGTAGTGAATATAAAACAATCCATATTACATATCTAAAACTATTTAACTATACAATTCTATTGCTACATATATAACACTCATTGATATAAATATAATAAAATTCATTCTGTGTATAAATAACACTTATTGATATAAATGCAATAAAATTCGTCCTGTGTCAATCTTCCAAGTGTATAAAACTTCAGAGTGTATAAAACTTCCAAGTGTGTATAAGATTATTATGCAAATTAAAAGCTTATAGAAAAAAGTGAATTCCAAGGTAGTCCATAAATTTGAAGTCCCTTCCAAGAGTCCGTGTACATTAGGTGTAAAAATGGTCACTACTATGGACTACTTGACCTTTGTTTCAGAGGAAGTAGATGGGATAAATAAAGATACTTTGCATGTCCCCACCCATTTCTTTAAGTGAGAAATATGTGTTTATATGTTAGATTATTAAGGCAATGCTATTATAATAACATGATTCTATGAGGTACCTTCTGTTTTAAGAAGGCTCTATTTCATTTTATACTCTGTGTGCAGCTTTTAGCTCCTCTATCCACACCTTTCCCTAACATGTATATTCAATCAGTATCCTGTGCTCCCAAGTCCTAACCCCATAGGTTAGTTAAACTTGTTGTGGTAAATACTAATAAATATGAACCTTGCATGTTAATCAGGATACTGTATAGGATTTAAGGTGGCTATACATATATCCGATTTTACGTATCCAACCAAATGCTCATGCAATATTAGTTTGATCTTGCCAGAACCAACTTTCCCATTCTTCTATGCCACAGACAGGCAGTTCTTGCATGATCGGTCTAATGTCGCGGAAGCACTCGGTCAAGAAAGTAAAACCGGATATATGTATGGGCTGCTTTTGATTGCCCAAAGGTGCTGTTTAGATTGCCTGGGTCAGTTCTCAGTCCTGCAGGTTTATTCCACATAGACCCTCTATATTCTAGCTAGCAGGTAGTATAGGTAAGGGAGGATATAAGTGTGTGTTTGTTCATTTAATATGATGCAATTTGTTTTTTTTAGGACCTTCAGACTAATTTTATTATTGCCCCGTTGGATGTTTCCTGATGGTTCCTGTTAGCACTGCAACTACACATAGCAAAACATACACACATAATTTCCACTGTGCACCAACAGGCACACTTTTGCTAGTATTTATATATATATATATATATATATATATATATATATATATATATACACACAACACACACACGTAATTGTAAACGCTGCGGAAGGTGTTGGCGCTATATAAATCCACAATAATAATAATTAAAAAATAAATTAAAAAAAAATATATACACTTAATTTAAGAGATGAATAACAACAGTTTAAGTGTATTTGATTTCCTCCACTGTAATATCAAACATAATATCCACACATCCATCAAAGACATAGGCCCACACTCATGATGTGATTTGTGCTTCCGTCAAATTTAACATAGATATATATTGCAAGTATCATATAATAAAAGTATGATAGTGAAATGCTTACTATAGTGTATATTAAAGTGCCAAAAACATTGTTTCATTTATAAGCATTAATTATGAAAAATTATCAAACATTACTTTTAAAAATACATTCAGATAAACATGATATGTCGTACACTTAACCATTTGTAAAACTACCATTAATGTACATTAATATAATAGTCCGGCAGATTAACATCAATCAACTCTCTCATTCAGGAAGCTTTATTTAAATCGTTAGGACTTGGGGTACCCCATTTTTTAAATAAATAAATCTCGTTGAAGAAGAAGTTTAGATCTGTCCCCCACCTCTCCTACCTGTAACATGGCTGTAAAAACAAAAGCAAATGGATTATGTTCTGCCTGTTAATAAAGCTATCCTACTGGTTTGGTACTTTTATTATCAGAAAATGCTATATACAGTGCTTGAATGGTGACAATCAATCAGTAATCTAACATCAGTCTTGCCAATATAGCGGAGGCCACATGGGAATGTGATCATGTAGACGACGTGTGGTAATGCAGTTAATGATTTAGTATCAAAGTATTGGAGATTAAATTAAGACATGGGTAGCACTCATGAGTTGGCTAAAAAGGTTGGACTAGAAAGACCTAACAGTTAACCCAGAGGAAGGCAAAAAAAAAAACTGTAAAAGGGGGTATAAAATTCTTCCCGACTCCAAATGCCAGAGACCTTGCCCTAAATACCCACTTAATTGTAAATAGTTTAAATAGAAGTGGCCCCAGTACAGAACACTTAGCCACTTAACTTAGAAAATTAGCTTGATGAAGATGAAGCTCCACTGATATCTACTCTCTGTACTGATTAAACAACCAATTATCCATCCATGTACCAATGTTTTTTCATTGTCAATAGATATACGTTTATACATTTATACAGTTCATACACGGTATTGAAAGTGTTTGGCAAATCCAAGTATACTACTTCCACTGCTATGCCAGAATCTACATTTTTACTCATTTTTCATAAAAAAACAAGCAAGTTATTTTGACAGCATCTATTTCTCATAAATCCATGCTGATTACCAATTATAAGATCAGTTCTTGTTCAAGTCCAGAATATGATCCTGTGACAAAGTTTCCAGTATCTTCCCCACTTACCAGGACTGTAGTTAACAAGTACTACCCTTTTTGAATTTTAGTCTTAAATCTGCCTTTTTTTCTCCAAGCCAGACAAATGTGAATCTGACAAGTTAAGGAACAGTGGTCTAGATAAAACTTTCATCAGATCCTGGGGCTATTTTTTGTCTGATTGTTTCTTTACCCTGTCAACCAGGGTAAATATTTTTTTATACCATTTGTAATATTACAGTCACTGCTATAAGGAATAGGTATCTCAATAGTATATACAAAGGGAAAAAAAGTTCAGCACATTTGCCTACTCAGAATTCTCTATAACTATTTAACTATATGACTATTTACCTTATTATTGTCCTACATTCTCTGACCTTATTCTTTTACTATTAATATACTTAAAAAACATTTTGGCATTGGTCTTGCTTTGTTTAGCTATCCTTCCTTTATTTTCTATTTTAGCTAGTTTAATTGCTTACTTGCAATTTGTATTACAGATTTTATAATTCACGAAGGATTGTTCTGTTCCCGCTGTGTTCTGTTTTTAGAGAGCATGCCATCGGAATCACAGTGTAAATGGATGGTAACGTGATTGACTTGCACACACACTTTTCACGCACATTACCATCTGTTATAGTGTTGCTGCAGACTTGAAGGACAACTTTTTAAAAATAAAAAGCATCTGGGTTAAGGAGATAGGATTGATTATTCCCACCTCCCAATATTGTTTTGTTGAGGAGCTACAGCACATCCAGTTTTCATCTGCTAGGTTATGGCCCTGGGCCATTCTATATTAAAGATGGTGCTAAAGCATTCAGGAAGACTGGCAGAAGCAGTTTTCTTTGTCCTGCTGCTCCTCATAGAAAGAAAGGATATTGGGAGGTAAAAAGCACCAATCCTACATCCCTGCCTTAAGTACTTATTATTAAAATGGGAACTGTGGTCTCCAAACAAGTTGAGTTTAAATGAAAGGCCAGTTTCCTACCTCTAAAAAGAGCCATCAACTACCTCTCTACGTGCTACACAGCCCAAGATATAAAGAAATGACTGAACAGAAAGTTAATGGGTGGGAGGCTGACATGTGACATTCCTAAGGCTTCTCCTGCACAGTGTCGCCGGCGAGCACAGCCTCAGACTCCCTCAGTGTGTGAGGGAGACAGGAAGTCCCTCCTCCTCCTCCTCTCTGCTGTGTGAAGGACCTGCAGCTGCAGAGAAGGCCTGTCAGAGTGGCCCACAGCACCTGTGAGCTGGTGGGGTTTAGGGACCCATGAGTGGGCAGGACCACAGCACCCGCAAGTGGGCGGGGCCACATGAGGCTGTAAGGGAATGGGCCATGGGGGGCCTGCAACTGGAGGGAGCATGGGGTCCATGAGTGGGAGGGACCAGGGGGGCTGCAAAGGGGAGGAGACACAGGGCAGATTGACTGACAAGTTTCAGAGCAGGAAGTGCAGATGATCTGGTGATGCTGCTCCCATATCACACACAAAAATGTAAATATCTTCAAAACTATGCAATATAAACAATGGAAATAAATTGCAAAAACTCTCAGGAGAGCAATTCCTATCAATTTACCTAAAGTCATTTTTGGACCACAGTTCCTCTTTAAACTGTTTTTGAAAAAACTCTATACACACTATAGTTTCCCTTTAAGGTATATTAGAAGTGTAATAGCTTAAACACTTCTGTTTATTATCTATACCTAAGAACATATCACATTTGTATAAACAGTAGAGAAAGTGCAGAGGTACCCACAAGGACATAGATGCAACTTCTTCAGAAATTGCTTAAAAGCGTTTATTCTCACACAACATGTTTTGGACACTTGACACAACATGTTTCATGTTGTTTGGACTCTGTCCGAAACATGTTGTGTGAGAATAAACGCTTTCAAGAGCAATTTCTGAATGAGTTGCATCTAAGTACTTGTGGGTACCTCTGCACTTTCTCTACTGTTTATACGTTTTATGTTCTAGGGCAGAACATTGGAGGATTATACCCAGGGCAGCTATTAGCTAGTGGAAAGAGACTGTGTTTTGGATATCAAATTTGCAATTACTCTCTCCCATTGTGTGGGGGGGTAAAAGTATTATCTTAAACCATAGACCTGCAAGTGGTACAAATAATAATACAAAGGTTATTTTACATAGGTATTTTAAAATTATTAAGCATTTTCACTTACATAGAGTAGGATTCCAAAAGGGTGAAAAAAACAACTGTTGTAAAAAGGACAACTATACCCTAAAAATCTTTTCCCTCCCTGAATCTATAAATCTTTAAGAGGTAGGAGCAGGTAGAGGACTTACTTAGCAATATTTGCTATTTGTAACTGTATTTTTTTAAAAAAAAATACTTATCCAAGGATGCTGAAAACTGCAAGTATTCACTGACTAAACCTCTAAGGCTGGGTGAACACATGCAAATTTTTCGCCCGGGCAACCACAAGAGAGCAATTGGCCTGGGACGAATCACTGTTGATCACTGCGACCAATCATGCGGTCCATAGGCAGCTGCATGATCGGTGGAGATTTGTGGCCATGTTCGATTGTCCTTTAATCGGCCAGTTTGCCCCAAATTCGCCTTGTGTGTACCCAGCTTAAACCCCTGCCTTCAATGGTGATAGTGATAAAATATTTACTTAGATTATTGCATGATTGAACTTTTAAAAATGCCACACATTTTAACTTATCATACGGAACTATGTGTTACTGGATACATTTACTCTTCATTGTTTTATTTTTTTTCTTTTTGGATTTTGTGTGTCCTAGAATTTGGAAATTTTCTAGCAAATTCTGTTGTGATATCCATTTTTTACCAATTACTTGTGTCATGCTTCATTGTGCTTTGCTGTGGTCATGCCTAATGCAAAGAATTAGAAGAGGGGGAGTCTTTTAACTGCAATTCCCAAGACTACGTACTTGGTCACAGCTGAGAGAAAAGCAATCTTCTGCTTAGCATTAAACTGAAAATATAAATTGACAGACTGCAGCTTTGATCTGATTGCATTCTTCTTGAATATCTTGTTCACTGTTTTTTGTTTTTTTATTGTTGAGAAATATATATAGAATAAAATTTAAAAAAAAACTATTTTGTAAATCTGTATTCATATTTTTATATTTCATATATGTTTCATTTATTCTTATGTGCTAGGGTTTATTAAGCATGCCCATAGCATACTGTGCATCATTTGCGCATGGTTCTCTACCCTTTGTACTGGTTATGATAAAATGAAAACTATAGACTGTTATGATAAAAATAAAGACTGATTTTTCAATTTGTAATGGTAAGCCAATTTATTGCTGTCATGGTTTGGAATTGTTTTTCCAGCGCATCATTACACAATTTAAGATGAAAGCATGCTTTATCTCCTATAGCCTTTTCAAAGATATAACAATTTAAAAAAAAAAAAAAAGAAAATGTCAGAATTAAAACTTGACAATAGCACAATTGCATTTTAAGTTAAATGTATTTTCTGTGTTTAGGTTTACCAAGGAACCAGACATATTGTGAAAACGCACATCATCTGAATTGTTTTGTTTATGTCCTTTACACGTGTATTAACTAACAGCTATTTAAAATTGTTACAGGAGCACCTGCTCTTACATATATATCTTAGGTTGCATGCAGCCTAGATTATTTTAGAATATAAATACAATACATACAGGGCTATATACGGAGAGCCACTATCGGCTATTTCTGTCTTAAAGGGTATGTCCACCCTTCTAAAAATTTTTTTACCTAACATTCCCCCTGTCCCCCCAGCCCCAACCGCTATATTAGTATCATCAGAAAATGCCCCAAACTTTACTTACCTGCCCTCTTTCCTCGGCCGCGCTGCCAGGCCCTCTGCTTGCGAGAAAATGCATGCAGAGGGGCAGGACCGGCAGTCGCGTATGTGATTGGCTGAGAGGCAGCCAATCACGGACGCGGCTGCTGAGAGTTCAGTGCAGCGGAGGAAAGAGGGAAGGTAAGTAATGTTTTGGGCATTTTCTGATGATACCAATAGAGCAGTTGGGGCTGGGGGGACAGGGGGAATGTTAGGTAAAAATATTTTTACACTAGGGGGAGGGAATCCTAATCGGGAGGGGGAGAAGGGCTGCAGTACGCATGCCAAACTTCTCCCAGAGGCCAGATAGGAGGCAGAGTCCTATATGGACTCTGCTATCCTCCTGGTGGGCAGATTTTGGGACTTTGGGGGGGGGACTACGGGAGAACCATATGGAGCTGGGATGTGAGGTAAGGATTAAACTACACTAAACAATGGGGCCAGTAGTGGGGGGATTATAGTTTTTGGGGGTGGACATGCCCTTTAAAGCCATGTTAACCGTTAGCAGCTCTTTTGGATGGAATAGGCCGCTATTAGTTTGGTGCATTGCTTAAACGAGCAATAGAGAGCTATAGAGGCTCTTGTTACATAGCCCTAATAGTATGTAAAATAAAATATGTATTAAAACTATTAAGGGCATGTCCACCCTTTAAAACAAAAACTGGGCACTTGCCAATTATCTGACCACAACCCCAACTGTAATTTTTACCTGTTTACCTGAGGTATACTCCTCCTCAATGAGCTTTTTATAAGCTTGAGCATGTACAATGGAGGTAGCAGGGGAAACAGAGTTTGATTATTGGCTGTGATGTCAGCGGTCACAGATTGATTGCATAGAGGGGAGGAGCCAGCTTATTCTGCCAGAAAAGGCAATAGTTATCCTTAAATATCTGGTTAGTAATGCAGGTAAAATGTGCAAAATATATCAGTACTAATTATATTGTTGTATAAGTTGGGGATGGGAGCAGGTAACTGAAAATTGAACAGTTATTTGTTTTAAAGGTGAACATGCCTTTAATGGGTTAATTGATTTATTCTTACTGTGTTTATTTTTTGTCCCCAAAACCCTACATCCAGAATAGTGTGTTGCCTATCTGTTGCTAGGGTTCGACATATGGTGGATTGTGTAGACAGATTATTGGGGTGAGGCTGGTTCTTGGTTCACATTGGTACCAAAGTTAGGTGTGTTACCCACCTAACTAGATTGTAAACTCTACGGGACAGGGACCTCATTACCTCTTATGGCAAAGCCCTAGCACTTTTATTTATATAACTGATATATTTATGTACTGAACTATCTATGTATTTATCCCCCTTGTATGACTTTATTGTATTTTATTACTGTACAACGCTGCGTCCCCAAGTGGCTCTATATATATATAAACATATATACATATACATACATACCAAAGTTACAGGAGAAGGAGGAGATGTCCTTAAAAAGGACTTCTGAGAGCTAGTGGCCAAGTCACCAGACACGTGCTAGGAGTATTAAGAGGTTGGTGTAAGGAGGTGAGGTTTGTGTTTTTAGAGAACTGAGCAGACAGTACTGTCTGCTGCAGGCTGTTTAGTAGGAATGGGTTGTACCTCACTGATGGTGGTGCAGCTGTTTTGGTGGAGAAGATGGCTAGAGGGTTGGAAGTAATTTTAAACTAGGTTGGGGGGAGTACTTTCAATCTCACTGGGTAGATGGGTATAGATGGGCCAGTGGTAGGAGGAAAGGGGGAGGGGCATGCACAGAAGATAAGGAGGCAAGTATTTTAAAGTATGTAAATAAATTACAGGATTGTAATCTAAAATGTGGATTGTAATCTAAAATGTATGTTTACAAATGCGAGAAACCTGACTGAAAAAAATGGGAAATAATGACTGACTGAAAAGTATGATTCAATGGGTTGAGTAGAAACCGTTAAATAATTCTCATGACTGAGATGTAAATAGGAAAGGTTGAAGGGGTATATATTTATCTTAAGGTGGGTACACACCTTCCAATTTTTCCTCCTGACCAAACTTTTGGCATTTACAGGAAGCAGGACTATTGGTTGTGGCAAAAGTATCCACAACTGACACTGCCACAACCGAGCGTTCATGTTTTTTTGACACATCCAATAATTTGTTCTTCCGATTCGGTTGCATCCAACCACAAAATCATCCAATATTTCGGTCCAACTGACCCAAACACTGAAATGTCGGTTGGTCGTGCTGAATTATTATATGGTGTGTACCCAGCATTAAACAAGAGTTTAAGTCAAATTTAAAGAAAGAGATAACTGTTGATATTGATGTTAAAGGAGAACTAAACTTAATTTTTTAAAATCCTTATGTGAAAGCTTTTCTCCCCAGAACAACTATGTATTGTAAGATTCTTCTCGAGTAAGTGGCATTTAGTACATGAGAAATAGATTCTGTAACAAAGAAGGCTTCCATGTTGTTGCCACTACAATTCCTAGCCCATTTTTGCTTTAAAGTACAGAGTTTCTATCTTATGTTTCCAGTGAAATATTAAGTAAATGTACCTGTATTCATTGTTGAGTTGCTGGTTGCACATCATGTAAATGCCATGTTCTTAGGATCACACAGCCCCGTCATAGTTTTGCAGGGGGGCCCAGTGATACCTAGTTATGCCACTGTTTGTTCTCATCATGTTTCACCATTTTCTACTATGTCTAATCTTTCTGGAGCAATTCAAAATAGTAAAATTATTTTACTGATATTTACTGGTGAGGCACAACTAAAGTGCTGGGTTTGGTATCAAACAGACCATTGGGACACAGGTTCAATTCCACAGGATTACATTTTTTGTTTCTATTATATGCGTAGCATAAAATAAAGATTCCTTATGTACTCATCCAACTATTTGCCTTTGTGGGGTAGAGGTAGAAAGCTTTAATTTAAGCAAGGCACAGTATAGAAGGTTGCTGGTTCGATTCCACATACTTACTTAACTATTTATTTATTTATTTTTACTGAAATGTTAATCTATTTCTTACATCCATGCTAGCAAAGAAATAAACTGCAAATATTACTTTTCTTTTTTTGTATGAAAATCAAAGGAATTTATCATTGTTAGGGACAGGAGCATTTCTAAGTCTACACTGAAATCTGTGTTCTGTGTCAGAGGGAGAGACACAGAACACAGCACAACTTATATTTTATTAGGATTTTATGATGATGTTTTCCTACAGTAACATATTCCATTTTTTTGACTACCTGAGTTTATACAATATCAAGAGGTTTATGTTAATTTGGTAATTCTTGGGTAGGGGGGCAGTGATCTGTGTCATGTAAAAAGTTCTTTCTTGCTCCTTTAAGGAAATGCTTAAAAGATTCACATGGAGATTCAATATGGGGCAAAGCCGTCAAAAACCCACGTTAACCCAAAGTAATATCGGGTTATCATGTGTTTTACACAGATTTTAGGGCACAGTGCCAAATGTTTTTGGAAATAGAGCGGTGCAAATGATAAAAAAAATGTCTGTAGGGGGACTTTATTCTGGCACTACTGGAAAATCTTACCTTTACGGGATCCCACGATGCAATACCAGATGTATGAACAGGATGAGCCATGTTAAAAGGATTATTTGAAATCTGCTTTATATTTAAATACTTTAAAAATATAAATTCTCCCAGAGAAATAAATGGTCTTTTTTTATTGTATTGTAAAAAGTCCATAGATTAAAATGTCATGTGGTCTATGAAGCAGTTAAAGGCAAACTTCAGCAAAAATCCAAGCCCTAAAACAGCATGTTATAATATTCATAAAAAAATGGAATTTAGTGATACTGCAGATAGATTTAAGCAATGGCATGCTAATTAAGTTTCACCTATTCATTCTGAACTAGTGGAAAGCAAGAAAGAGAAAAATGTCATTCAGCAGAAGAAAATTTAGCCACAAGGAAGAGAAAATGAACAAGGCAATCAAGGATCTGTCTTCATCAATAACCCTGAAAACCTTTAATTGTTAAGAACCCACCTCATAATTTATTAAAGCTGCCATATATAACAGTTTCCCAAGGCAAAGGCTATATACCTTAAATGTCCTTCCTTTGCTGATAAATGACTTAAACCTACTTTCCTCTAATCACAATGGATTGCTTTATGTCACTTGTATTTCCTGAGGGTAAAGAGTATAACTCTGACTTTGGGTTTTGCTCATTAAACATGGGTCCTTAAAGACACACTCTGCTTTCAACCATTTAGTTCATATATTCTCTGAACACTGTATCATTGTATACACATTTTCATTGTGTGTGTGAGTGTATATACATACAAAATATATATTTTTATATACACATGTATAACAATTGTTTGCTTGAAAAAGATCAAATAGAAAGATCAAAATGTTGCCGTTACACCACAATAAAAAAAGACTAAGGAGTTTTTCTCAGAAGATGCATATAATTGATTTGACTGCAGCACCAACAAGGCTATAAAGAATATGTGAGGTGTGTGCCTAGAACTTTTGCTAGAATATTGTATGTGTCATATAATTTTTAAAAATAATAGTTTTGCCGTATTAGTCCAATATATGTAGTAAAAAGTAGAGTAGTGTGATACTTTTAATGGACTAACAGTTTATTTTAGTAGACAAGCTTTCGAGAGAGGAAGAGGGAAGATGCCCCAAAAGCTTGTCTACTAAAATAATCTATTAGTCCATTAAAAGTATCATATCATTTTTAGCATTTAAGATAAAAGACTAAAAAAATATTTAAATCATTGTATAAAATTTAAATCCTCTGTATTTTTACTTAGAAATAAAGTAGAATTTTTAATCTTTTTTTAATTCAAAGGGTTGTGGGACGGGGTATTTGAATGGAGAGCAATGGTGGCTTTGAGCTTTATAACCCTCATCTGAGTGACTATTATAAATATATATTTCATCACTGTTAAGGAAATCCAGTTGCTTTTATTTACTTTTGTAAATTTATTCTAAAGAAAAAATGACATATTACATTTACACAAATATTCAGGCCTTTTGCAATGTCAATTTAGCTCAGGTGCCTCCCATTTCTCTTGTTCACTGCTGATACCCTAATTGGGGTTTACCTGTGGTTAATTAAATTGATTGGACATGTTTTGGAAAGGCCACATTTCTCATAAAAGCCTCATAGCTGACAATGCACATCAGAGCAAAAACCAAGCCATAAGCTGCCAGCAGAGCTCAGCAACAGAATTGTTGCAAAGCACATCATAGTTTGGTGGTCAGCAACAGGGACTGGGAAACTGCTCAGGGTAGAAGGAAAGCTGAATGTTACAAACAACAGAGATACAGTATCCTCAATGACAACCTGTTCAACAGTGCTCTGGATCTTAGACTGGGACGAAAATTCACCTTCCAATGTGACAATGACCTGTTATAAGGTACTGAATGTAGATTGGTGGGGGGGAGTTAGTGACTGTACAATTAGGCTGCAACAGAACAAAACTAGACAAAGGGAAGTCTGAATAGTTTCTGAAGGCACTTTATTCAACCAGTGTTCCAGGTATCTCTCTTTCTATCTAGAGAAAAGATTAGAGAAAGGCATTAGAGCTGAGAACTGGAAGCTGCAGGTAAATCCTGTGAGTAACATTATTTACTTTGTGGGTTTATTTCCAGTAATGTTTAGGGGATACTGTCAGTTAGTGAGCCAGACAAGCAGGTATTTTGTAATATTTTTTTTTAGATTGTTTTTGTCACTGGTTATTGCTGTTTAACACAGAAGTCCTACTGTCCAACCAAACTGTGTGTGCCATCTTCATGTGCAGAAAAGTCTACAACTTTACGAATTCCTAAATATGGTCTTCAGATGGGGTTAAAGATTTAAAGATACACACCATAGTTAAAGCACAGGTCCATTAAAAAATATATGCTGTTATATTATATTTGGACACATTCCAGGGTATGTATTGCCAACAAATCTTTATACAGGTTATTAGGAATTGAAAAGACAGTCGGATGACTAGTGAAACTTCTTCAGTTGATCTAACTGATAATCACAGATATTCCATGACCTGGATCAATAGTAATATAGTAATTGAGGTTGAATAAAGAGATACATCCTTCAAATCAAAGGGGTGGAATCCTTCCTAACTGCCTTACATAGTTACTTATTGGAAGTTAGATATAGACATACCCCTATCTTTTCTAACCTTGTTTGCCTACTCATGAATTCTACTTAACAGTTGATCTAGAGGAAGGCAAAAAAAAACACAGCATGAAAGGGAGATAAATTTCTTCATGACTCCTTCCTCAATCGGTAAATGTAAATATCCTAGGATCAACAACAATTAAACACATTAAAACAAGTATTCTTCAAACTTTTTACATTTTAGAAACTTATCCAGTCCTCTTTTTATGCTTTTAAAGGGCATGTTCAGTTACCTGCCCCCAACCCCAACTGATTTATTTTGCAGTTTATTTCCTGGGTTGCTTACCAGATATTTTAAGGATAAATATTCTACCGATTCTGGCAGAGTAAGCTGGCCCCTCCCTCCATGCAGTCAATCAAGGCTTCGACTGCTGACATCACACATAATGATTGACTTCTGTTTCACCTGCTGCCTCCTCTGCACATGTTCTAGCATATAAAAAGTTCTTGGAGCAGAGGGAGGAAGAAGATACCTTTGCTAGAAAGGAACAGAACATAAATATCTGTTTTCAAATGCACGCTTGGGGTTGCGGGCAGATAACTGACAAGTCACCTGTTTTTTCTGGGTGGACATGCCCTTTAAATTGCTTATGCAGCATATTAGGAAAATTCCAGTCATGATTCCCACATTATATGTTCAGTGCTCTTTCGTGCAACTTGTATGCTTACATACTTCATACAACTTGCTTACCAATACTTAAAAATAATGGTCTTCTTTCTACTTCATCTACAGCGGTTACCAGGGGGGCTGTATCTGTGGGAGGAAGAATAAGAAGTTACCACCACCTGCCTTTGTTTCCCCAGCGATAACCTGGGCTTCTCCCTTGTTAGTTATGCCTCTAATTAAATGCCTTGCTTTCCTAGTTAACAACAATTTTGCAGGTTTTAGCACATATTTCCGACTGTATGAGACCTATATAAAATTATAGAAACCATAATTGCTAAATTAAAACAAACATTTGTTTCACATGCTGACTTTAAAAACGCCATAATTATTGTAAAGCAATAAGTTATAAGAATCTAAAATTCTGCATACTGGCAAATCACATTTTTTAGTATAAAATGTTATCGCCATGCAGCCAGTTTTTTTTTTACTAAACTGTTTTCCGTTTTTGAAACGATTACTTAATTGAATTAAAATACTTTTATTTTCTTTTAATGTGCATTTAGAGCCTTGTTACAAGGTCTAAGTGGTTTGAATTATAAGTTTAAGATTATAAGAAGTATTTTGCTACAGATTTTATTGATCAAAGTATTTTTCACCGTTAATTGAAATGTAAACCTTTATTGTCCTTATGAATATCAAAGAAAAGAGAATTCCTGTTTCTATCATAGGTCATCTTCTTCCCTGCTCAAGTTCAATAACTCTACTTTTACATGCAGCTACAGGCACCAAGCTAGCTATTAAACATTCCTATGTTGTGGCAGTGACTAGACATCTTCTTTATCACCTAATAATTAACTACAAAATATTTTAATAGTAGATGCATACTGCGAACATTCAGAACATTTCAGGTCAAAAGTTAAATACGACATTCCTGGAAATCAAAGTAGGTGCACTTAAAAGAGTAAATTGCATTCCATAAGGTTTCCACAATTCTTCCAGTCTTTCTGAATCAATGTATCCCTGATCTACATGTGGTGTTTTTATTGTAACTTAAGACTAATGATTAATATGCTGCATCTTTACTTGTCAACTGGATGGAATATTGATATTAGCACCCTATAACTCTTTAATATAATGCAATCATTTGTTAACTAGACATTGATTTCTTGGAGACTGGAGTGCAGGATTTATATAACACTTTTTTGTGGTAGTCGACTGCATTACTTCTTTGGATAAAAAATTTAGTTTAACTACATAGATCAATTCTATAGTAACACATGGAAAACCTATAAAATACATCTATTTGTTTGCAGTATTTTAGGCAGGACATTAAAGGAATAGTTCACTCCCAAAGTGAACTTTTCCTTCAATGTATTGATTGAAGCCCGAGAGGTTAAGGAGCTGTGCCTTACCTCCTGTTCTTCAATCAAAAGCTCAGGATCTGGGAACAAAGATTTACCTTTTGAGCGAACCACCGTGGCTACAGTGAAATCTCTGACCGCTTCCTTGTTCTGTACAGCTATAGCGCGCACGTAGTTCCAAGCAGAAAGTGAGTTTATTGTATGTAATGCATCAGAATATGCAATTTTTGGAGCCTTTGTCAAACAGAAGTAAAAGTTATTAACCATATACAATCCAGGTCCCTTTCTTTATACCAGGTACAGTAGCAAGAAAATGACATCATCAGTTTATATTTCTAATACTTTTTTAGGGTTTATTGTATCACTGTATTTATATGTAACTATATGTATGTATGTATAGGTAACATGTACATATTAGAAATAAGTAGGTCACTTCCTTTCTACCTGTTATAAAGGGAGGGACTTGGATTATATATGGATATTGTGGACTTGTGGTCTTTGCACTATGTCTAATAAAGCACTTTAACAAGACCCATGAAGGGCTGGTATATTTGTGAACTGCATATCTATGGATCTAATTGGCTGAGAGGCAGCCAATCACAGATGCGGTTCAGAACACCAGAGGGGAGAGGAAAGGTAAGTAAAGATCGCGGTACTTTCTTACAAATATTTTATTGCAGTTGGGGCTGGGGGAACTATCCCTAATATGTGGGAAAGGGGATTTACACTAGGGTGAGGGAGAACAAAACGGAAGGGAGGGAGGGAGGGGGGAGGGGAGAGGATGGAGTGAAGGGCTGCTCTGAGCAAGCCAAAAAACCCTCTGAGAGGACAGCTCAGAGGTGGAAACAATTTCCCTAGTGGCCAGGCTCCTGGTGGTCAGTTTTTTTAACTTTGGGGGGACAGGAGTGTTAGGTTTTTATATATTGTGTATAATCACTTAGCCTAATAGCAGCCATTTTGTTTTTCGACTCCATTTTGTGCCCATATTGCTTAGTCTGTACCAAGCTGTACCAAGCTGTACCTAGCCCAAGCTGTTTCTCATGGCCATAGATAATACGTTATCTCAAGGTCTTCTGCCTCCTATGTCAACTTGTCTCTATTCTCGCATTCCAAGACATGTTTTATTATATTATTTGCAGACATAAAGTCTGGTAAAGCCCCTTTTCGTCATGCAAAGTTTTTCCTTTGTTTCATATATGCCAATGTATGAACTAAATAAACTGAGATAGTTTTCAGTACATGCCCTGTGTGTGTGTGTGAATTCTATCTTCCGCAGCTGTGAGGCTTTTTCAATGTTCTAGACTAGGCATCAAGTTTCCAGGTTGGATCAGTGTAGGATATATTATTCTTACAAGGAGAACCATTTGGAGCAGGGATGTAAGGTAAGGATTTTTATACACTACAGAGTGGGGCCAGTAGTGGGTTAAATTTTAGTTTTGGGGGTGGACATGCCCTTTAAAATCTTTTGGCCATAATGAAGCTCTCCCCTGCCCACCCCCAACCGCCGTGTTAGATCTGTAATAAAAGGTTCTTAATCATACTTACAGTCCTTCACTCCCGCGGCTGTCTTCATAGCTGGCAGCCACGTATGTGATTGGCCAATCACAGGTGGGGCTGCCAGTCCGGCCCCTCTCTGTTGCTTTTGGTTAGCAGAGAGCCGGAGAAGACAAGTATGATTTGGAACCTTTTATTATAAATCTTAAGTTTTTTTGGGGGGGTGGACATACCCTTTAATGATAACAAATATTGTATATTGTTAAGAAAAGGTTAGTTAGGAAAGGTTTCTTCTTTCTGCCTTCCAGCAGATGTGGTAATGGCAAGTTCATTGTGTTCATTGTGTTCATTGTGTAGAAAAGTGGGCTGGATAAAAACTAAACTAAAATGAAAAAATATTGAAAATTACTGGTATTAATACATATAGTTCTGGTTGATCCGGGAATTCTTACCTATTGCTATTTGGAGTCAGGAAAGATTTTTTCCCCCTTTTCAGCGTTTATTTTTATTTTTTCCTTCTTCTGGATCTACTATTAGGTAGGGCTCATGAGTAGGTTTAAAAGGTTGGACTGGGTGGACATATTTGAGGTTGAATAAAGACATATGTCCATCTAGTCTAAGCTACTCAGCAATATCCCCATCCTGCATAAATGTAGATGGCGAGAAACCAATAATTACACAGACTATGCTGTTTTTTTACACTTGACACAACCTTTATTCAACCTCAAATACTATACTAGTAGTAATGTCATTAGTTTATTGGTGCAAACCACATGGCATGTTTTTGCCTGCATGCACACTGAAGGAAGCCATTGATATAGTGCCTTGGCTACCTTTTCTGATTTTGTGTGCTAGCCATTGCTTTTTTGACTTCTTTAAAATAAACATTAAATATTGCTATAGTCTTTAAACTGAAAAGCATTATTAATAGGCAGAGACTACAATAACAGCAATCCTATCTTATCAATATACTCATGCAACATCATTTAATTAAGCAGTAATTTGGAATCTGTCATTAACAATTGTTAACAACTTGTACAGTGCCTCAGGGGCTAAAACTCTATCTTTAGTTGCACTTGTTTCATGGGGATTTGTAGCTATTAAAAAATTATCATCAGTTTTAAGAGCAGTGATGACCCAGAACAAAATTGAATTTGATTAGTGTATGTACTTTTTCTGGAAAGGCTGCAGTGTATTGTCTTAGTAAATCTTCTTAAAATTAATCGTCAGTCCACAATTTATTTTAATTGGTTAATTCCATGAATCACTATGCTGATAAGACCTTGCATTGAACCCACGGCAATCTTTTCAAACTTAGCATACATTTCTCGCTATTTCATTATAGTCATTTGTATAATTACTTTTACCGATACCACTGTAATTACTGATTTTCTATGCACATGTTTAGTGATATAGAGATATAGTAAAAATATTTCATCCATTAATATATAGTAGTGTCATGTGAAAGGTAATAACAAAAAACACAGCAGCTAAAATCAAGTTTTAGCTTACCGTATATACTCAAGAATAAGTTGATCCGAGTATAAGTGGAGGTAACTATTTTTACTTGTAAAAACTGATTGACTCGAGTATAAACCGAGGGTAGAAATTATGACCACTACTGCCTTCTGATTCTGTGTTGTTTTTAGGCTCTAGTTGCCCTTTAAATGGACAGCAGAATTCCTATACATGAATCCCATACAGTAATAGCCAAATCCAGTACCAGTAACCCCCAATTCCTTGGCACTCCAGATGTTTGTAAACTACAACTCCCAGCAAGCTTTGTTGCTGGGAGTTTCAGTTTCTAAACATGTGGACTGGCAAGGTTCAGTGAACTTTTAATTAAGCTTACCATCATTTACAATTCTCCTGACCCCCATATAGTAAAGGGCCCTCTGACCCCATATAGTAAAGGACTCTCTGACCCCAATAGTTCAAAATGTCACCTGAGAGTTGTAGTTTCAAGCTGTCATTTGCACTGTACTAGCAGTTGTTTTTTGCCCCAAACTGAGGAGACCCATCAGATTAGCAGCATCCAGATGAGCAGTGACAGTGCTGAGTGAGTCCAGCAGCCAGACTACAGGAAGCTGGAAGTGTAAAGGCAGATCAGCTCCTGTAATTTTCTATGCAGGTTAACACAGCGCCACCTACTGGTTACTATCCGCAATTGCAGGATTTGGTTTTAAATTAGGACTTGACCCGAGTATAAGTCGAGGTTAGGTTTTCAGGCTTTTGAAGCCTGAAAAATTTGACTTAAACTCGAGTATATATGGTATAAATATTTGCAATTAATTTACAGGTATTTACTGGTAAATTGTTTTGGTGCATAAAAGTATGTGGCACATGTTGTTCTAGTTACATGCCCTTTTGCAATCCCTTCTGAACCGGGGCCTCACAGCAAACTCTGTGGATGCTATGGTGATCCTTGTTTGTAACTCACCTTGCACTGGTTATACCTGAGGAAGGGACATTGTAGTCCCGAAACGTCGTGTGTTGTTCACAATAAATTGTTGAATCTACACATATAGTGTGTTCCCTCGTTTGCATCTTTGTTCTTAAATTAATTATTGGCAGCACAGTGGCTCAGTGGTTAGCACTGATGCCTTGAAGTGCTGAGGTCCTGAGTTCGATTCTACTGTACCCTTGGACACATCTGCAAAGAGTTTGTATGTACTCCCCGTGCTTGTGTGGGTTTCCTCCACAATCATAAAGAAATAGGTTGTATGTGTACATAAAGTGATTAGATTGTTTGCTCTTCTGGGCCTTATGTGAATTTATATATATATATATATATATATATAAACTGCCCCACTGACTGGTAAATTAAATTACTATAACTGCCCCACAGGCTGGTAAATTAAATGTAACTGCCCTCACAGACTGTTGGTGCCCCAGGAGGACTGATAACTTAAACTATTGCCAAGAGCCAGCCATACAGCAGGAAGAAAGAGTTGGGAGGCCCCTCCCATAGCATGAAAGAGCGCTCAAAATACTGGGGGAATAGAAACACTGGTCTCACTGCCACACAGACGCCACATAGTTTACGGGTTGTTGGGGTTTGCCTTTACATGTAGAAGGAGTTCTGCCTTTTTTTGCTTGAGACAAAAGTCTCACCTTGTCTCATGGGAACGGCGCCGCCTGTGTATACGTGGACAGTATCATCCCAAACTATTACCCCCTTCCTTTTCATGTCTGCTTCTTGGTCCCTATTAAATGTAATCTATCAGCCTGACACTCTTTGCACTTGCACCAAAACAGCAGGTAACTATGTTCCAGCACAAAGGGGGGTCATGGGAACCTGTAATCCCCCGGTTGAGCAATTTAGTAACTGAGTTTGCCTAACCCTGATTTAGAAGTACATGGCCTGACAAAGGAGGACACATTGCTTGATCCTAGATTCTATAGAATAATTATTTAAATTTTTAGATTATGTAGGACAAGCAAGTCCATTTTTAGGTAATTTGTGTCACCAGGATAACTTTGGTGGATTTTATAAATAGAACATTTATTTGTGAAATCACACTTTTCTCAGAGAATTAGGTGCAATAAGCCTGTGTTTTTCTATTAAATGTTGCAGATAGTTATTGTAGTAACCCACAAATATAGAAATTTTAGACAAAATTCATGAACGAAGCAAATATGCTTACTTTGGGTTTATATAGTTTGTTGTTATGAAAAATCTAGACACATAATTGCACTAGAATTCAACATTTTGTACCCCAATTAGACTGTTCCTTCCACTTCCCTTGTGGGGATGTAATATTGTGCTTGCGACTCTGGGTAAATATTAGTTTGGTCCATCCGCTGCTAGACTTTAACCCTAGCTGTCAGCTGGCATTAAAAAATAGCATTAAATAAAGCTGCAAGCATGATATTGAAACCTATGGATAATGAAGATGCCACAATTCTCTTAAAGTCACGCTAATCCTATGTGAATGATTAATATACAATACAAGGACTGTGCACACCAGTCTTAAATGCAAAAGGAGTTTATTAAAAACATAAATTAAACCCCACGTGACATTTCGGTGCCGTGCACCTTCATCAGACATATGTGAATAAGTAAGTATGAGAGAAGTTGCGTTTGTGGCTCTTTATTTTTTGCTTTAGTGAAATCAAAGTTCCATCTCAGCTTATCCTATTCTAAATCTCTACTAACTCTCCCTTTGACCATCTTTAGTCAGGCTTCTGCCCTAACCACTTCACGAAAACTGCCTTCACTAAACTTACTAATGATCTGCTTGGTGCTAAATCTAAAGGTCACTACTCTTTACTTATTCTTCTTGATCTGTCCGATGCTTTTGATACTGTTGATCACCCTCTACTTCTTCAGATCATGGCCTCCAGGATACTGAAATTTCTTGGCTTTCCTCCTATCTCTCTTGTAGGACTTTTAGTGTTTTCCACTCTGTAATTAGCACCAACCCTCTCCCCCAACCTGTAGGGGTTCCGCAAGGCTCAGTACTCAGCCCTCTTCTTTTTCCTATTTACACCTATGGCCTTGGACAACTCACTAGTTCACTTGGATTTCAGTATCACCTGTGTGTGCTGATACCCAAATATGCATCTCTGCCTCAGATCTCCCTACACTGACATCTCAGATCCCCAATTGCCTTAGTGCCAGCTCTACATTCATGTCCTCCTGCTTCCTTAAACTGAACATAAACAAGACTGAACTTGTTATCTTCCTACCCTCAGCATCTGTTCCCCTCCCTAGTCTCACTCTTAGTATTAACGACAGTGCCATATCCTCCTCTCCTCGTGTCTGTTGCCTGGGAATAACGCTATATTCTGATCTTTCCTTCAAACTACATGTCCATTCACTTGCCAACTCATGTCATCTCCAACTCAGAAACATCTCTTGCATCTTTCCCTTCCTCTCGAATGATACCAAAATCCTAGTTCATGCCCTAATCATATCCTGGCTCGACTACTGCAACACAATCCTGTATGGTTTACCAAACAACTGCCTGGCACCACTTCAGTCCATCCTAAACTCTGCTGCCCGGCTCATTCTTTTTTCACCTTTTGTAATCCCTCTCCTCTCTTTCAGTCTCTTCACTGGCTGCCTATTACACAAAGGATCCAGCTCAAACTGCTTAGCCTGTCCTATAAAGCACTATCCAATACAGCCCCTCTACTCATATCAACTGATCCACAGATACCGTCCCAGGTGCAACCTCCACTATGCTAACGATATCCTACTCTCATTCATCCTCAACTCTTCCCACACCCACATTTAGGATTTTGCTTGTGCTGCCTCTCTGCTCTGGAACTCCCTTCCTCCTTATGTCCGTAGTATTCCTGTAAATAACTCATCACTCTGTGTAATTACAATCTTTGCTTAACCTTTGTATGTAATATGTATTACCCTTGTATGTAATGTATGATTGTCATTGTAAAGCGCCAGGGAATATGCTGGCGCTATATAAATCCATAATAATAAATCAAAATTCGTATGTTGGACCATGCAGCTGATATTATCCAGATCCCCCAATATAAAAATGTTTTAAAGTTTTAACACCTGTCTACATGTCTCAGAACCAGGCATGTAATAAAATCCTGCTCTACAGAAAAGTCCCTGAATTCTTAGGTCAAATATTCATTTTAAAACACAGCTGGATTCCAAAACAGAGAATGAAAAGACAAGATCAATAATAGATTCTAAATGAGGAGCAGAAAATCAATTTGGATTGCTATCATTTGAATGACCTATTCGGTATGTAAATATCTTTTCAGTAGATTGAACCTGAAAACATGAAATAGTGTTAAATTGTAATACTTAAAATGAAAAAAATTGAAATTATTTACCTGATGCCTACTGCAATTACCAACCCTATTACCATTGTCTAAGAAATATTCACATGCTCTGCTATGAGTAGAAATTTCACAAAGGTCCTTAGATATAGAGAAAATTTCTCTGTGCATAAAAAAATGTGTCAAAGTATTGATTTCCTGTCCCCTGACCCCTAATAGTGCCTGTTAAGGTATTGCCACTGTAGTACTGTACTGTAATTAACATTCAAAGGAAATGTGCATCCTGAAATGGCAGCTTATTATTGACCACATATACAGTGAAAAAGAGGTAGCAATGTTTCCTAGGCTTAACCAGTTATAAAACTAAAAAATATTTAGAATTACGGTACTGGTATTAATGCATATATATATAAAGGGAGATGTAATAAAAGTTTTTATACTTTATATAAAATTTAATATATATAATTTTGCCCCAACCAATCAAATGTTAGCTTTCAAATGGTAAATAACATCTGATTGGCGGGGCAAAATTAGCACCATTTTTAACAATAACGACTTTTATTACTTCTCCCTGTTAGTTCTCTCCAATTAGGAGTGATGTTGATGCCATGCAATGTGCATCCTGCCACATGTATAGGAACTTGAATCTGTTGTTCCAGGGGACCTATGTCTGGATCAGGTGCAAGTGGGTTGCCCATTTGGAATCTGAGGGGGAGGTATAGTATAGTATTTGAGGTTAAATAAAGACATACGTCTATCTAGTCCAACACATCTAGCAATATCCTCATTTCCTGCCTAAATGTTGATCCAGAGGAAGGCAAAAAACCCCACCAAATTTGTGAAGGGGAAAAAAATCCTTCCTGGCTATCGGAAATTTCCCTGGATCAACTCAACTTCCCAGTAACTTGCAACATTCCTTGTTTGCAGAAACTCATCCAGCTTTTTTTTGAAACTGAAAAATGAACCTGACATCACAACGTCCACTGGAAGACAGTTCCATAGCTTTACCGTTCTTACAGTGAAAAACCCTTTCTGAATTTGAAGCCTAAACCTTTTTTTTTTCATGTCTTAAGGGATGTCTACGTCCTTTGTAATGCTCTATTGGTGAAAAATGCCCAGAAAGTTTATTGTATGGCCCGTTAATGTATTTATACACAGTAATCATATCCCCATTCAAGCGTCTTTTCTTTAGTGTAATTGTAACTTATCCAGTCTCTCTTCATATTCAAGCTCCCACAATCCCCTTATTCATTTAGTTGCCCTTCTCTGGACCCTTTCCATTTCAAAGATGTCCTTTTTGAACACATGATTCCAAAATTGCACTGCATATTCCAAAGGAGGCCTTACCAATGCTTTGTAAAGAGGGAGAATAACATTTTCCTCCCTTGAATCCATACCTTTCTTTATACAAGACAATACCATGCTGGCTCTAGCTGTAGCTGTCTGGCACTGCTTGCTACCTTTAAGTTTGTTATCCACCAAAACTCCAAGATGCCTTTCCAACAGGGATTCACTTAACACAGATCCATTTATAGTATAAGCAGCACAAGGATTTTTAAGTCCAAAATGCATCACCTTAAATTTCTTAACATGGAATCTCATCTGCCACTTAGCAGCCCAATGTGACAATCTATCTAGATCCCCCTGCAACGATTGCACATCCTCTGAAGTTTTAATGGTCAACAAATATCTGTACTTGGATATTCTATAGTGTATACAGAGAAAAGAAAAATATAATAAGACATTTGCTTTATCGCCATCCTCCGTAACTAACTTATCCCCATTAATTAATGGTGCCATATTTTCAGTTCTCATCTTCTTACTATTAATATACTATATCCTAACTTCATTATTTATTTTAGCTAATTGCTTTCTTACACTCCTTGTTACAGTTTTTATAATTTCTAAAGGCCCCTTCTGTTCCCTATAACTTAAAACATTTTAAATGCTTTTTTCTTACTTTCCATTTCCCTCTTGACATCAAAATTCAGCCACTGGGTAAATTCGTGTTTTGCTGCTTGAGCTGAAATTCTTGGACTGGTGCAAGACCCTACCCAGGAAGAATTAGCCATTATATAACTCGTACATCATAGTGAGAATAGGCAAGACTGACCCTACTCAGGAAATATTGGCTGTTGCCAAAACCTTAATTGCATAGTATACCAGTTCACACCAGTGATTAAGCCTCAACACCCAGCAGTTTAAGGGTTCCTCAGTCATGTGGTTGCCATGGACCGAATGTAGTCCGTGACCTGGTAGTTAAGTCTTTGCCTTTTGGAACTTTCAGCACATGGGTCTGGCAACTGTAGCTGTAAGAAAATCCTAACATTGTGTACAAGGCTGCTTCCATCACTGCTCCTTCCAGGCATAGAGGGTCATAATTGTTGCTGATGCCCTTCATTATCTAGTGAGGATTACCTGCCCTGATAAATTAGAACAGAGGTTCTGCTGCAGCACCAATTCATATTGCCATATTCTGTATTCTCTCTGTAATGCTGAAATAATTATTTTTTTTTTTTTAATTAGTGTCCCTTATTGACACGGGGAGGGGGGGGTGCTATCCTTATGGCTTACCAGTGCAGCATGTATAATGTCCACTTTTAGTAGACGCTGCTCTGCTTCAAATGCCTTCTTCTAATATCTTCTCTGGAATGCCACATTGTGTGCTTGAGGATGGTGTCACTGATGGTAAATACATCTGGGCTTACCATCCTGAAGGCCTCCTCAAATGGGGAAATTACACAGCAGGCTTCCTGTATGTGCAACTACTGCCTAAGTGAAAGGAAATGTAGGTCCCCAGAGCCTTTCCTTTTCCCACTATTTTACTGGTGCTTATTTATGGATTGTTCCTGCTGAAGCATCATCCTATCTCTGTATCATCAATAGAGGGGGTGGTAATGTCACGTATGAGGTGGAATACAGGCATATTGTGTTTACATTGAAATTTGGGTGGGCACAGCTGTGACTCTCCTATCTCCTAACTCTGTGCATCCTGAAACTCATAATAAAAAAAAATCACTTGACCAACTTGTTGGATTTATATAGCGCCAACATCTTCCGTGGTGCTTTACAATTACATAGTAATACGTTTCATACAGGGTAATACATATTATACAAAGTCATACATATTACATCATTAATTATTACTATTAATACATACACAGAATGATGAGTTTCTTACAGCAATATCGCGATGCAATAGAAAAGAGGACCCTGCCCAAAGAGCTTACAGTCTAGAGAAAATGGGGGTGAGACAAAAGGTGATGGGAATTGGTAGGCTGTAAATATATTGGCAGTGTGAGAGGCAGTTAGGTTCAGGTTGGGTCAGTAAGAGGGATAATATCTAGACCAGGTTATATGCTTGCCTGAAGAGTTGGGTTTTAAAGTTACGTTTGAAAGTACCAAGGGATGGTTAGTGACTGCAAGCATGGGAAGAGGTGACAAGTGTGGATGAGATGAGGATATTATTTGCAGAGCAGAAGTTGCATCTGGGAAGGTATCTGGATCAGTTCTGAGATATATGGCGGGGCTGTATTGGATAGGGCTTTATAGGATAGGGTTAGCAGCTTGAATTGGATCCTTTGCAAGATGGGCAACCAGTGGAGGGACTGATGGAGAGGAGAGGCATTAGATAAGCGAGAAGAGACGTGAATGAACCGAGCAGCAGAGTTTAGGATGGATTGAAGTAGTGCCAGGTGGCTGTTTGGTAAACCACAAAGGAGTGTGTTGCATTATTCTAGCCGGGATATGATTAGGACATGGACTAGGATTTTAGTAGCCAGAGGAAAGGATGAATGTGGGAGATGTTTCTGAGTTGGAGCCGACATGAGTTGGTAGGCGTGTTGACATGGGGTTTGAAGGAAAGATCGGAATCTATTGTTATTTCCAGGCAATGGATGTGAGGAGATAGGGACTTTGGTGTGTCGTTAATATTAATAGCGAGACTAGGGAGGGGAACAGAACGTGAGGGTGGGAAAAGGACAAGTTCAGTCTTGTTTAGTTTGAGGAAGTGGGAGGACATGAAGGCAGAGATAGCACTAAGGCAGTTGGGGACCTGGGATGTCAGTGTAGGAGATCTGGGGCAGAGGTCTAAATTTGGGTATCATCTTCATACAAGTGATACTGAAATCCAAATGAGATAATGAGTTGTCCAAGGCCATAGGTGTAAATGGAGAAAAGAAGAGGACCAATTACTGAGCCTTGCGGAACCCCCACAGGGAGTGGCTGAGGGGTGGACCTAATTCCAGAGTGGAAAACACTAAAGGTCCTATCAGAGAGATAGGAAAATAGCCAAGAAAGTGCACATGTTGAATATACCCTGGTAAAGAGCAGCTTATACATTGGTATGGGGTTAGCCCCCTTTCAGACTGCCATGGTAGAGACATCAGTAACTGGTGATGTGTGGCTTATATTATTTAGGGCACAAAAGATCACCTTGGCTTTGGAATAGGCTTTGGGGGGATTCATAGACATAGGTCCCTTATATCCCATTCTTCAATTGAATTGAAATCCCAAAAGTTAAGTTAAATAATGTCTGATTGGTTGGGGCAAAATTAGCACCATTTTTAATGATAAGAACTTTTATTGAATCTCCCTGATAATTTTATGTATTAAAGTTCAGTTGGTGATAATTTGGTTCACAGCAATAAACTGGTTGTTTTTTATATAAACAAATGCTTCATCTTACATTTGTACTGTAAATTTTGAAGCAATTGAAGTTTATTTTATTATTTTATTGTAAAGCTTACTATGGCTTCTTTTTTTTTATTTTCAGCATTTTCTGTGAAGCAAAAATGTTTATTTGTAACATTTACTAATTATAACTTAAATGATATGTAGTGTTATTGGTGCTCTTCAAATCTATGTATCTTATAAACCTCAAGTCCTCAAACTGGTCCTCCAGATGTTTGAAAACTACAACTACCAGCATACCTCAACAACAGAGGAAAGCCAGGAATGGTGGCCCTCAAGATGTTTGAAATCTGCAAAATGTTTGTAAACAAAACAAAAACATTAACACAGACATTGATTTGGTTCCATATAATTTTATAGACTTTTGTACATTAATATATTTTATGCATCAGTCTTATTATCTACAAGACTATCTACAAGTCTAAGACACCGGCAACTTCAGGGGAAGCTACTGCTGGAGAGACAGTAATATAGTTGACATATTTTACTTAGTTCTCTATCACTAAAAAGTAGTGCCTGTAATTGAAAAAAATGCCCGGGGCCCAATTCAGTCTTAATCAAACCCAGGTGTGTCTGTTGCATAAACTATATTTCCCAGGGGCCAAACAAACTGAAAACATCAAATTCAAAGTATGCAAACATACTAAGAATTTGTTCTTATGAGAAACATACTTTATACTGTGTATCTACAGACTACAGAAATTGCAATGGCGATTTTTATAGAAATGTCCTTTGTTTAATTGATATTTGTTTCTTAGTTCATAAAAGGGAATGTAGTCACCTCTATGAAACAGTTGTTGCATAGATTAAAGTTGTTTTATATTCCAGTTATGTCTCAAATCTGGTATTAAACATTCCAAGGATTTGAGTGGTATATGTCTATATAGTGGTAGGAGAATTCTTTGGTGTTTTGTTGCGTATTCATAAGTCTTGATAGTTGCTTGGATAGTTAGAAAAGGAGAAGATGGTAATTTTTCCCCTAGCATAATGGCACCTAGAATTTGGCGTAATATTAATGGGGCCACAAAGGGCCCAGATGGTATAATTGGTTGCCATGTGCCGACAGGTCCTGGCTTGTAGCATGATAATCAAGGAGGATGGAAAACAAAAACCTCCTACTAGTATTGTTTTTGCAAGTGTTGTTTTCTTAATCCTGGCTATTTTATTTGACCATAGCAATTTAGTTATTGTAGATTGTGCTAGTGTAAAATATGAAGGTATATTGATAGAACGGAAGAGATATAAGAATTGTGGAAGAATCATCATTTTAATGATTGAGTTTTGCCTATACTTGATTGATACTGGTACATTCAACCAGTCGAGTTGAGATTTAATTTTCTCAATAAGTGAGAGTTAAAGGGTATGTCCACCCAAAAAAAAAAGTTTTTATATATGATTCCCCAAGGGCTCCCAGCCCCAACCGCTATATTTGTTTCTTTAGAAAGCCCCCCAAACTCTACTTACCTCCCCTCTTTCCTCCGCCGCGCTCCCGGCCCTCTGCTTGCGAGAAAATGCAAGCAGAGGGGCGGGACCGGCAGCCGGCAGCTCACTTCGCTGGAGGAAAGAGGAGAGGTAAGTAAAGTTTGGGGAGCTTTATAAAGATACAAATATAGCGGTTGGGGCTGGGAGCCCAGGGGGAATCTTATGTATTAAACATTTTACGCTAGGGGGAGGGAATCGGGAGAGGGAGGGGTGGGAGGTGGAGAAGGGCTGCAGTACGCATGCCAAACTTCTCCCGGAGGCCAGGTAGGAGGCAGAGTCCTATATGGACTCTGCTAGCCTCTTGGTGGGCAGTTTTTGGGACTTTGGGGGGGGACTACAGGAGAACCCTATGGAGCTAGGATGTGAGGTAAGGATTAAACTACACTACATGGTGGGGCCAGTAGTTGGGGGGATTATAGTTTTGGGAGTGGACATGCCCTTTAAGTGAGTATAGTTCCTGATAATTTGGAGATATATAAATTCCAATTAATTGGATACTTGCATGATAAAAATATTCTTAGTGCTAAGGATATATTACATGACAATAATCGCAATTTAGTTTTATTTACTTTGTAATGGGAAATTTGAGAGAATTGTTCTAAGATAAGGTTGAAAAGTGTATTATTGTTAATCAGCTAAGAGCACCAATTTGTTTTGGCTGATATATTTGTGTTAGAACGTATATGTTGTGCAAGGGGTTAAAGCAAGTATTAGGAGTGAAAAAGGGGGTTATGTCATTGTTGGTGCCTGCTATAAGCCGCCAAATGCTAGCAGAGAGGAGGTGAGTCAACTTCATATGCAGTTGGCAAGGGCTGCAAGTTTGGGGAGTGTGCTCATTATGGGGGACTTCAATTACCCTGACATTGATTGGTGTGGTGGAACTGCCATCACAGAAAAAGGCGATGAGTTCCTGAATTTGCTGCAGGATAATTTTCTCTCACAGGTGGTTGAGGTTCCTACTAGAAAAGGAGCTCTGTTGGATCTGGTAATATCTAACATTGTGGAGCGCATTATAGATATAAAGGTAACTGGAGGCTTAGGGAATAGTGACCATGAAATAGTGGCATTTGGACTTTGTTATCGAAAGGAAAAGTGCGCTGGGTTAACAAAGACATTTAATTTCAGGAAAGCAAATTTTCCAAGGTTAAAAGCAGCTCTTCAGAATGTCAACTGGGATAATGTATTATCAGGTAAAGGTACTGAACAGAAGTGGACTGTGTTCAAGGGGATTTTAAGCCAGTTCACATCTAAATTTATACCCTTGGGAAATAAATGTAAAAAAAATAAATCCGCGCCCATGTGGCTGAATTCTGATGTAAAGAGGCAAATGGTAAGGAAGAAAAAGGCATTTAAAACCTTTAAGGCCGAGGGAACGGAAAGGGCCTTTAGGGAGTATAAAAACTGTAACAAGGAGTGTAAGAAAGCAATCAAACTAGCTAAAATTAATAATGAAGTTAGGATAGCTGAAGAAAGCATCACTAAGCCTAAACATTTTTTTAAGTATATTAATAGTAAGAAGATGAGGACTGAGAATGTGGCACCATTAATTAATGGGGATAAGTTAGTTACGGAGGATGGCGATAAAGCAAATGTCTTGAATAATTTTTTTTCCTCTGTATACACTATAGAAGATCCAAGTACAGATATCATAGAGTATAGTAGCAATAAAGGTATACAAGATTCAAGTTCACTTTGGTTAACCGAGGATATGGTACAGAAAGAACTAAATAAGGTTAATATTAGTAAATCTCCTGGACCGGATAAAATACATCCTAGGGTACTTAGGGAGCTAAGTTCAGTTTTATCTAGGCCATTGTTTCTTATTTTTGCTGATTCCCTCATGTCCGGTGGTGTGCCTCTGGATTGGAAAAAGGCTGATGTTATTCCAATATTCAAAAAGGGTAGTCGTTCACACCCGGGTAATTACAGGCCTGTAAGTTTAACTTCAGTGGTGGGGAAGATCCTGGAAAGTTTAATAAGGGATCATGTTCTAGACTAGAGTATGTTTCAAGGACTGACATTATAAGTAGTAACCAGCATGGATTTAGGAGGAATAGATCTTGTCAAACTAACTTGCTTGGCTTTTATGAGGAAGTAAGTAGAAATTTAGACTCTGGTATAGCAGTAGATGTAGTTTACTTGGATTTTGCAAAGGCTTTTGATACAGTCCCCCATAGGCGACTAAGAATAGCAAAAGGTCTGTTGGTCTGGGAGTCACATTGTACATGGATGAAATTGGTTAAGAATAGGATGCAGAGAGTAGTTGTTAATGGGGCTTCATCATTATGGACTAAAGTGCTAAGTGGGGTGCCACAGGGTTCTGTGTTGGGGCCGCTTCTATTAATCTATTTATTAATGATTGGAAGTGGGTATTGTCAGCAAGGTTCTCTGTTTTGCTGACGCACAAACTTTGTCGACCATTAAAAACTTCAGAGGATGTGCAATCGTTGGAAGGGGATCTAGATAGATTATCACATTGGGCTGCTAAGTGGCAGATGAAATTCAATGTTGATAAATGTAAGGTGATGCATTTTGGACTTAAAAATACTTGTGCTACTTATACTAAAATGGCTCTGTGTTAAGTGAATCCCGTTGGAAAGGGATCTTGGAGTTTTGGTGGATAAAACAAACTTAAAGGTAGCAAGCAGTGCCAGGCGGCAACAGCCAGAGCCAGCATGGTATGTCTTGTATAAAGCGAGGTATGGATTCAAGGGAGGAAATTGTAATTCTCCCTCTTTACAAAGCATTGGTAAGGCCTCATTTGGAATATGCAGTGCACTTTTGAGAATCCTGTGTACAAAAAGGACATCTTTGAAATGGAAAGGGTTCAGAGAAGGGCAACTAAATTAATAAGGGGATTGGGGGAGCTTGAATATGAAGAGAGACTGGAAAAGTTACAATTATGTACGCTGGAGAAAAGGCGCTTGCGTGGGGATATGATTACTGTGTATAAATACATTAACGGGCCATACAATAAACTATCTGGGGCATTGTTCACCAAGAGAACATGTCAAAGGACACGAGGACATCCCTTAAGACTTGAAGAAAAAAGGTTTAGGCTTCAAGCTCGGAAAGGGTTTTTCACTGTGAGAACGGTAAGGCTATGGAACTGTCTTCCAGTGGACGTTGTAATGGCAGGTTCATTGGTCAGTTTCAAAAAAGTTTCTGCAAACAAGGAATGTTGCAAGTTACTGGTATTGATACATAAAGTAGAGTTGATCCAGGGAAATTTCCGATTGCCACTTGGAGTCAGGAAGGAATTTTTTCCCCCTTCATAAATTTGGTGGGTTTTTTTGCCTTCCTCTGGATCAACAGTTAGGCAGGAAATGAGGATATTGCTAGATGGGTTGGACTGGATGGACGTATGTCTTTATTCAACCTCAAATACTATACTATACTATACTATACAGCCCTGCCTTGTACCGTTGGATAGTGTGAAGGGTTTGGAGATTATGTTAGAAATGAAAGCAGAGGCTGATGGGTTTGAATAGAGTGATAGTATTGCTATTTTAAAGGAGTTGGAGATTCTAAATTTTTCTAATGCCAAATCCATATAGAGCCAGTTATTCCTATTAAAAGCCTTTTTAGGCATCTAAAGTAATGAATAATGAGGTTATATTTCTTTGTTGGGTCCAGTTGAAGAGATTGATATTAATTCTAGTGTTGTCAGTTGATTGTCATTTGGGTACGAATCCTACCTGATCGAGGTGAAAACGTGATGGTAAAAATGGCATAATGGCATTTATTCTAGAATAAATCTTAAAATCAGTATTAAGCCAGGAAATAGGTCTTTAGTTGGAGACTAAGGAGAATTCTTTATTTTGTTTAGGAATCGGAACTATTATAGCTTTTAGCATTTTGGGGGGAAAGGAACCTTTTCTATAGTTAGATTGTTTAGCCATAATTTAAATATGGAGATATGATTTCTTTGAATGTTTTGTAGTACTCATTTATGAACCCTAATCTAATCCTGGAGATTTGGGTTTAAGTGGTTTAATTGTGGATATTTCTTCAAAGGTAATAGATTTATTAAAGGGGAAGTTCAGTGCAAATACATATGCTTTTCAGAAAAAAGAGCAGTATTTTTTCATCCCAATGACCTTAATCTGTCAATTTAGCATTTTGTCTGTGTAAAAATAAATGCAACTTCCTGTTTGCAGGACCCCTTATAGAGACCGTTACGCTCTTGCCCTTGTCCCAGCGCCTGGGTTGACTCAGTTGCTCAGTAGAGATCTGAGCATCTTTGACCCATCCAACAGCCAATCAGTAGAAATGACTGTTAGGAACATTCCAAGGATGTGGTGCATCCTGGGAAGAAGAATGACCGTTAGAACCTGAAATGTCAGCTCACTAATGTCAACAGAAAAGGGTATGAAATCAACTGATTTTTCAAAATGGAAGAGAATATGTAGAATAACTAAGTATGCATTACACAAACTAACAATTTAACAAATATTGAAAATTTCCACTGAACTGTCCCTTTAATGTCTTCTGTTTGGTCACTTAAAAGAGATGGGAGAGAATTGTTTTCTAGGATTTAATTAATCTGTTTTGTTAGGTAAGACTGTTAAAGGGTCTGAAGCCAGGTTTTATAGTTGACTATAATAATTGTGGATTAAAGATTTTTTCTTTTTTTGTAAAGTATATAAATGGATTTTGTTTTTTGCTGTTTGGTGTTTCAATCGGTTGGCCAAAAAGGCGTTACTTTAAGGCGTCCTAAATATTTATTGTAGTAAAATAAGTTATATTGATGTAGTTTTTCTTGATAGTTTGTCTTTATACTGTCTTAATTCTTTGAGAATAGAGGTTGAGAGCTAGCCCACAACAACACGTTTTTTGCGCGCAAGAAATTGCACACGCAATTGTATGCGTGATTTGGTGCGTTGTAGTGGGGTCTCAGCCTGAAGTATTAGATTTATGTTGGGAGTCTAGGTAGCTTATTTTATTTAGTAGTAAGATTTTGTATTTAGAGTGTTTTTTCTTTTGGAGTGAGGCAAATTGGATACAGTTGCCTGTAATTATCACTATATGAGCGCTCCAAAGATTGTAAAGATTGATATCAGAGGTTTCATTAATTTGGAAATATTCTTTAATAGAATCTTCTTTTCTCCAAAGGTTGTAATTTGGCTGACCAGGTCCTTGGTAGAATTGAGATTTTGTGAATTGACAATTCCATTTTTCTGTGAGGCAAAAATCTATTTCTGAATGCATCTTATCTGCTTGAATGACACAGATAAGATGCATTATCTTACTTTTCTGCTAACTCCCTCTTTGATCACCTACAGTCTGGCTTCTGCCCTAACCACTCCATGGAAACATCTCTCACCAAACTTATTAACAATATGCTTAATGCTAAATCTAAAGGCCACTATTCCCTGCTTATTCTGATGACCTGTCTTCAGCCTTTGATACGGTGGATCACCCTTTACTCCTTCACATCTTATGCTCCCTAGGTATCCAGGGTTCTCCACTCGCTTAGCTGTCCTCCTACCTCTCAGGTAGGATGTTCAGTGTTTCCCACTCTGGCTCCAAATCCACCACTCTCCCCCTCCCTGTGGGGTAGTAACACAAGGCTCAGAACTCGTCCCTCTTCTCAATTTACACCTTTGGACTAGGTCAGCTCATTAGTTCTTTTGGATTCCAACACCTGTATGCTGATGATACATACATTTACATCTCCGCCCCTGACCTCATTACTCTGACATCCTGGGTCCCTGACTGCCTAAATGCCATCTCTGAATTTATGTCCTCTCGATTCCTCAAACTCAACATGGATAAGACCAAACTTGTCATTTTCCCACCCTCTCAATCTACCTCCCTACCTATCACTGCTATCTACATCAATTACAAAACAATCTCCCCAACACCTTACATGCGATGCCTGGGACTAACCTTTGACTCAGAACTATACTTTAAACACCACAATAATACTCTGTCTATCTCATGTTGGTTACAGCTTAAAAACGTCTCACGCATTTGTCCCTTCCTTTTACAGAATGCTACTAAAATTCTAGTTCACACCATTATCATCTCTCAGCTGGACTAATGTAATACAGACTGGCACCCCTTCAATCAAACCTTAACTCTGCTGCCAGGCTCATCCACCTCTCTTCTTGCTTCTCACATGCTGCCCCTTTCTGTCAATCTTTTCACTGGCTTCCCATTTTCCAAAGGATCCAATTTAAGCTGCTAACCTTATCCTTCAAGGCTCTCTCCAATACAGCCCCCACATACATCTCTAATCTTATTAACAGATACCACCCAAGGTGTAACCTCCACTCTGCTAATGATCTTCTCCTCTCAACCACTCTTATCACCTCTTCCCAGGCCCGTATTTAGGACATTTCTCATACTGCCCCTCTGCTCTGGAACTCCCTTCCTCGGTTTATACGTCATTTGCCATCACTACATATATTTAAACTGACCAATTGTTGACCCGCTAGTAATAATCCACTGACAACTTGGTTACAGCTACTGATCTGTTCACCATATGTTTCATCCCCATCTCCTCTAGACTGTAAGCTCTTTGGCCAGGGTTCTCCTTCCTATTGTACGACAGTAATGCTGTAACTTACCACACTGAATGCTGCTGGACCAGCACTTGAATTATTTTTCACATTGTATTACTTGCAATATCCTTGTATGTAACGTGTTTTCCTTCTGTATAGTAATTCAACTGTAAAGCACCATGGAAGATGATGGTGCTATATAAATCTAAAATAATAATAATAATATATTATGTGAATTTGAGTAATACCTATAATCTTTTTTTGAGGGCTGGTATGAGCTCCATATATCGTGGAAGTCTTCTATGTTTAGACATTGTGAGACGTTGGACTTTGGGTGTTTATTGGTATCAGTAGTGTCTATTTCTGGATTAATATTTATAGTAAAATCTCCAATTATAACTAGAAAGGGAAAGTTCAAGTATAAACTGTGAATTTTGCGTGAAATGCCACATTTTGGAAGGGAATAAGTGTTTGTGCTGCAGATTTTAAAAATCAACAATGGCAATGATGAGGACATTGTTTTTTACTTACCTTTAAATATGACTGTCACATGAATGAATGGGTAGGTCAATTGGTATGTCAGATTGGGGGATAAAAGACTTAACTTTTTTGATGATTGGTCAAAATGTGTTTTTTGACTATAGTTACCCTATAAAATATTCCATGAAAATGTAAGGGTAGGTCAGTAGGTTTGTGTACCTGGGTCAGGTTGGGGGTTAAAAAAACAAACTTTTTTAATGATTAGTCAAAAAATTTTTGACTAAAGGTACCCTTTAAGTATGGCTGCCACAGTAATGGATAAGTAGATCAGTAGGTGTGTGTAACTGTGTCAGGTTGGGGGTTAAAAAAACAAACCTTTTTAATGATTAGTCAAAATTTGTTTTTTGACTATAGTTGCCCTTTAAGAATTGCTTTCATGGGAATGGAAAGGTAGGTCAGTAGGTGGGTGTACAGATTTGTCTGTGTGGGGGGTTGGGGTATCAGCGTTTGTGCTTATGACCATGAAACAAACTGTTTTCATCTCATGACCCTTAAACCTCAAAATATCCACATTTGAGGATTGTTACCATAGTCTATGGGAAACAATGTCCTGAAATTCCCTGATAACGCCGCAACGATTCCGCAGATTACTTAGCTAGGTGATAGCACGCTTCTCCTATATGCCTGCACGTCTGTACCAAACTCAAACTGTGGGAGGAGATACAGTCTAAAAAAGCAGAAGAATAAAATGGAAGAAGAAGAAATAGAAAGAACAGTAATTTAAGTTAATTAAATGTTTGTTTTGAAAGGATTTGGCTTTAGTTATTATTTTTTAAATACATTTTGGTTGATGTTGGTTGGGGGCGTATAAATTTAGTAGTGTGTAGTTTTTATTATTGATTGAACAGGATAGGACAATATATCTGCCATTAGAATCTGTAATAGACTTATGGAGTTTGAATGCTGTAGTATTTTTGATTGCAATCAAGACTCCTCACTTTTTCCATATATATGTTCTTCGTTGAGGAGAATTAATTCCTCTGACATTGTACGATTGGATAAGTAGTACCAGTGGGGTGGTGTATTAATTTGTATCTTTAGTAAGAGTGTTTTTGTATAATAATACTAGCAGTTGTACCCGGCGTTGCCCGTGTACACATGTGGGTATAGTAGTTTTTACATGCAGGTGTGTGTTTGGCTTACATGGAAGAGACATGTGGAAGCGGGAAAAAAAGTGCACAGTTGTAATGTCAAGTTACTGCACCTGTTCAGCAGGAGCGTTAACCCCCATGATGCCGGATTTGCTCACACACCTCCAAAGAGACCGTCTCCTCCACAGTCAAGCCAATCTTCAGCAGGAAAAACACAAACAGGTATAGTGGAGGCAGGCTACCGGATCTTCCATAAAAACAATCAAACTCCTGAGGAAGTGGCAATTGGGCCATGAAACGCGTAGGGTGGAGCTTGTTGTGTGTTCTGGTATGAGGGTTGTTTCTAACAGATTGTAGATGCATCGTTCACCATGATATGTTTTTAACCATTTATCTCACAATAAACCTTGATTGTTTTTATGGAAGATCCGGCAGCCTGCCTCCACTATACCCATTTGGGTTTTTCCTGCTGACAGTTAGTAATGTACATAATGTATTTAATAGTTATGAGTTGAGGAGGTGACATTGCTTGAGGGAGGTATAGCACATATGTTTATAGCAAAATTTTATATACAACGTTATCAGTTTTTCCACTTGGAGCATAAATATACAAATGTTGTGGTGAACATTCTACATGGAATTTGCCGTTGGGAAAACATGTTGATTGCAACTGAATATCGCAGCGCTTGAGTGACTGACAGGCATCAGTGTCTCTGAAGCATGTGACATGCTGGCTCTTTGTGATGTTAAAGGGCACCCCAAAAACTATTAATTAAACCCACTACTGGCCCCACTCTGCAGTTTAAAATAAACCTTACCTTACATCTCTACTCCTTATGGTTCCCAAGATATTCCTTTTCAAAGTCCAGGAAACTGAAGAGTCCAAGCTGTCTGTGAGGCTTCTGTTCCACGCTGATTCCTTGTCCTCATCAAGGTCTGGAGCATGCGCAGTACCCTACCACCACCATCCGGATCCATCCTCAGCCATCGTTGCACCTAGCGTGAATTCCTTTAGGGGGGAAGGTAAGTAACCCCTGCCCGCACCTAACCGCCACAATATTTTTTTTAAACCCCCCCCCCGATCCGTCACTTCTAGTGATGTCAGCCATATCTGTGATTGGCTGCCTCTCAGCTTCACATTTGTTAGCAGTATGTCACCTTGTTTGCGCTTTATCCTTGCTCACGGACCTCTTTATATTGACTATTAGATCCCAATCAATAAAGTAACTTTCTGGTTCAAATTGAAACTGCCATGATGTCTTTGTTCTTTTATGTGTAACTATCTGTGAAGTGTGTGACATGTGGCCAGTGTGTGTCTGTTTCTTAAGTCCAGGTAATGCAGGTAATTCCTGTGTACCATACCCCCCAACCGTCCCGGTTGGAATAGGTGGATGGAGCATATCTTGCAGTGGGTAGAGGCATGGCATTCTAGGGTGTGGACAGTGTGGGTCGTGTCTGTGATGTTGTGGTGTCCAGGAGGCTTGGAAGGGACATTTGGCGGTTGCAATATTTGGGGGCATGGTCCTGTTGTTTCAAAGAGTGAGCGTGGTTGTGCCATTTAGGGGCGTGGGTGTGGTGTCTGGGGGTGTGCCTGTGATGTTTGGGGGCATGGACAGGATGTTTGTGTATGTGGGTGTGATTCGGGAACAGACCTGGGATGTTTGGGGTTGTGGCCATGATGTATTGGGCCAGACCATGATGTTTGGGTTTTTTTGGGGGGGTGACCATATATCTGGTAGTATGGTCACAACATTTGGGGGCGCGGTTGTGATGTTTGGGGTCATGGCAGTTATCTTTGGGGGCGTGGCCTTGATGGTTGGGGTATGAGCATGATCGTGATGTTTGGGGGTGTGGCCATGACAGCAATATCTGGGGGCATGGTCACATTCCAGGAGGCTCTGCTTTAAATTTCTTAGCATGACAATAACCGCAAATAACCACAAATGTGATTCATATCACCAATAATAACATAGTCTTTCCAGGGTTTATGTTTGTATATAAATGTGATTCATATCACCAATAGTAACATAGTCTTTCCAGGGTTTATATTTTAAAACCTTCCAGGAGCAAATTGTAATGTGTTATAGACCTTAAAGGGACAGTTCAGTGGAAATGATCAATATTTGTTAAATTGTTAATTTGTGTAATGCCTTCTTAGTTATTCTCTTTCATTTTGAAAAATCAGTTGATTTCATGCCCTTTGCTGTTCCCTGCTGTTGACATTAGTGAGCTGACATTTCAGGTTCTAATGGTCCTTCTTCTTCCCAGGATGCACCACATTCTTGGAATGTTCCTAACAGTAATTTCTACTGATTGGCTGTTGGATGGGTTAAACATGCTCAGATCTCTACTGAGCAACTGAATCAACCCAGGCACTGGGTCAAGGACAAGACCATAATGGTCTCTACTAGGGGTCCTGCAAACAGGAAGTTAGTATTTCGGTTGCATTTATTTATACACAGACAAAATGCTGAATTGGCAGATTTAGATCATTTGGATGAAAAAATACTGCTCTTTTTTCTGAAAAGTATATGTATTTTCACTGAACTTCCTCTTTAAGAGAAATGTCTGGTTCCCTCTGTTATAGAAGCTGTTGTTCTGTGTGTGCAGCTCTCTGAGCTGTACATTACGCTATTGTTGTGTCACTGAAGTGGACTCTGTGTTTGTGTTGTTGAATCGGGCAGCACACAGAGCCCAGGCCCTTCATCTGAGTTACTGAATTGGGGAATCACACTCTGCAAGTGACGTGCAGGCTTTTTGATGGTCAAACCGGACTTCACGGGCGTCAACCCTTTCAGAGGGCATCACCATTATGTGGATGCATTCAGGGGTGTGGCTGTGAGGTGAGTATATACATGCAAGATTTCTGCTTTATATAGTAGATTCTTTGGACCTGATTTTGAATTACTATTAACATAAAAAAATGAACAAGAAACAGTAACAATAACAATGCCTTTAAGGCTTTAAAAAACTTAGTCAAGAAGAATTTGTCCTAATCTGCTAGTTGTGGGAAGCTAATGCCAAATATGTTAATCTATTCAGGAATATACATATTAAACTCACAAGTAAAACCATGAATGAGTATTTGTTAACTAACATTTGTGTTAACCTATGTTCAAAAAGTCTCCCTACCAGTTTTAAATGAACCCCTATTATAGAATATCTGTTGTATTCAATTAGATTAACTGGACTTGAAGTTTAGTTTTTAAATACGTTTCGCTAGCCATCTTCAAGAACTAAACTTCAAGTCCAGTTGATCTAATTGAATACAACAGATATACCATGACCTGGATGAATGAGAACCTGTTATTGAAGCATATTAGTTTATATGCCTCAAAGATTGGTTCACAGCCAGGGTGGAGAAAGAATTCCAGTGGCCTTGTGTTGTCTCTCCAATAAGTACCTACACCTTTTATTTATACTTTTAAATACAATAATTAACATAACCTAGTTATATCATTAAATCTGAGCTATAAGTACCTGATACGAAATTTATTGTAGGTACATTTAGTTAAACAAATATTAACTACTAATATATGATATATTTATTGCAATTTTGTATATATGACCATCAATTTTAATTTGGAACTTTTCTAAATGAAATATATTTTTTCATATAAAAAAAAATGTGTTCAAGTCCCTCTCTCCTCCCCCCCCATCATTCAATAGAGCCTTTGATCCCGAAAGCTCTTTGTGTCATATGTTTCAAAGTGAGATATCAAATTAGAGTAGGGAAATATATTTATTTAATTGTGATCTCAAAATAGCCTGCTAATTAACCATACTTGCCCCAAAAATTGTGGTATAGCAGAGAAGGGAAAGTTTAGGAGAGGTCTAGGGAGGAGAGACAGAATCGAACAGAATTCTAATTGTTGTTAAAGAAATACCTTTCACCATGGTAGTACATTACGTCATATACACATAATGATTAGATGAAAAATCTGATTGAGTATGATCTCAGTTAACATCAATAAATATTAGAGGAAGAATAGTTATGAAGAAAACACAAGCTCCTATTTTTCAACATAAATACTTTTCACCTAATGATCTATCACATCATATATCCAAAATGATTAGGTGAGGAATCTGAGTATGATTTCAGTAAATACTTATAAAGATTGAAAAAAAAAATAATCGGAATAAAATAAAAAAATCTTATACTTTAACTTAAAGGATAAGTGCACTGCACTGTATTTGTTTTTTTCCCTATGCCCCTCCAGACCCTACCTTAATTGTGCCTTAAAACTTGCTGACATCTTGTTCCTGTTTTGCTGAATGTTAAGCTCCGCCCCTCTGAGATTTCCTCTGCTTTCTCCTGCTTGAAACATCCAAAGATTACAAAGGCTCAAACTAAAGATCAAAGTAATCTTACTTATGAATTCACCTGGCTCGGGTGTATAAACCCCGAGCCCGTCGCTTCCACACCTAAAAAGCAGGAAGATAAAACATAACAGCTGTATTATGGGTTAACCTCTTACCCGACGGTCTCTGTGGCCCTTGTGCTAGATGCCCCAAGCCCGTCGCAAGGCAAGTACAATCCACTTCAGTATTAAGGCATATAACCAGGAGTCTGCATGAAACCGGAACATAGAAAACTGGAGACTGTATGAGAAAGTTAAAAAGATTTTTCCAATACCCACACAGGTAAAACCTTTCTGATCAATGAGTATATAAACTGCACATCATGTTATGTCATTTACATTCTTAGGTGCTGTACGTGTAATTCGCAATATGTAGGTTGCACTACTAGATCCTTAAAATCTAGGATCCCTGAGCACATCAGAGCTATTAAAAATAGGGACATTACTAGCCCATTAGCCAGACATTTCTGTAAGTGTAACTTTGGCAACATTAATATGTTGTAGGTACAAGAGATACATAGAATAAGGAGTGATACTAGAAACAAAAATAGATATCTGAAGTTGTTAAAACAAGAAACTAAATGGATTTTTTTATTAGATACTAGACACCCAAAATGTATGAATTCCATCCTTGATGTAAATTGTTTTATTGATAATTACTAATGTTGATATCTATGTGCTCAGATCCATTCACATTGCCCAATTATTGTTGCATTATTCCTTTATATGTTCTTTTCCTTGCATAAATTACCATCTTGAATGGATAAGGTATACATTGGTTCAAGTCCATTATAGGTAATGTTTAAACATATTATTGCATTATCTGTCATTGATATGTATAGTTTAACATTGACTAATATTTCTATAATGATATTGCTTTTATTATGTCTTTTTATGTCAAGCATTTTCTTGCATTCATTGGTGTTATCTTAGACTTAGCTATAGCAAACAATGCCAGACAGCCACTGCTAGAGCTAGCAGTGGCTATAAATAGAGGAATAGATTCAAGAGAGAAAAATATTATTCTCCCTCTTTACAAGGCACTGGTAAGGCCTCATTTGGAATATGCGGTGCAGTTTTGGAATCCCAAATACAAAAAGGATATCGTGGAATAAGAGCAGTTCAGAGAAGGGCAACTAAACGAATAAGGGAAATGGAGGGGCTTAAATATGCAGGCAGATTAGACAAGTTAGGGCTGTTTACATTGGAGAAGCGACGTTTGCGTGGGGATATGATAACCTTATACAAATATATTAATGGGCCATACAATAAACTCTCTGGTGCATTATTCACGAATAGGTCATATCAGAGGACTCGTAGACATCCTTTAAGGTTGGAAGAAAAGAAGTTTCATCTTCAGGTTAGAAAAATGTTTCTTTACAGTAAGAACGGTGAAACTGTGGAACTGTCTTCCAGCAGATGTGGTAATGGCAATTTCAATGAATAGCTTTAAAAAAGGCCTGGATAAGTTTCTTAAACTAAAAAATATTGAGAATTACTGGTATTAATAATATACTGTAGATCTGGTTGATCTATGGATACTTTCCAATTTGGAGTCAGGAAGGAATTCCCCCCCGCCCCCCAACCTTTTTTTTAGCCGTTTTTTTAAACCTTTCCCTGGAGTAACTGTTAGGAAAGGTTTAAAAAAACTAAATAGGTTGGACTTGATGGACGTATGTCTATATTCAACCTCAATTACTATGTTACATGCGTTACATTTCTGCACTGCTGGCTAAGACCCCCTAAACATATTTCTAATCGAAGATACTAGAAAAAATTTAGCAATTCTCTGTGTGATTACAATTATTTTGTGTATTATTTTTTTATTATTATGAATGATTTATATTATTATTATTATTATGGATTCATATAGCGCCAACATCTTCCATGGCGCTTTACAGTAGCATTAATATACATAAGGAAAACATACATGTTACATACAAGGGAAGTGCAAGTAATACAAAGTGCAAATAATTGTGCAAATAAAAGTGTTGGTCCAGCAGCATTCAGTGTGGTAAGTTACAGCATTACTGTGGTACAATAGGATGGAGGGTCCAGCCCGAGAGCTTACAGTCTAGAGGAGGTGGGTGAAGCAGATCAGTAGCTGTAACTAAGTTGTCACCTTAAAAGGTGACCTATAAAGGTGAGTTTTGAGGTTGCGTTTGAAGATTTGTCATGGCAAGTGATGTATAAAGCGAGGAAGAGAGTTCCAGAGGGGCAGCACGAGAAAAGTCCAGGGGCATGGGAAGAGGTGATTAGAGTGGATGAGAGGAGAAGATCATTAGCAGAGTGGAGGTTACGCATGGGTAGTATCTGTTTATCAGATTAGAGATGTATGGGGGGGGCTGTATTGAAGAGAGCCTTGTAGGATAAGTTTAGCAGCTTAAATTGGATCCTTGGGTAATGGGAAGCCAGTGGAGAGATTGACAGAAAGGGGCAGTGTGTGAGAAGCGGAAAGAGAGTTAAATGGACGTTTTCGAACTTTCCATATAGTTTGAAAGTTCGAAAACGGACCGAACTTTCGAAAGTTCGGCCATCTCTATTTATAACCCATGTCTCTCCTCAACCCAAGTGTAGACATTTAAGGTAATACATCCTTAGAGCAATACACTCCATGTTTATATAATTGGGTTAAACTAGGTTTTATGCAGTGGAAAAGTAATAGGTTAGAGATATCTTCAAATACAATAATAGAGAACCCGTGGAACTGTTGTGCTGAGAAATAACAAAACTCTCTCTTAAAGGACAACAATACTGAAAAGTACCTGGGGAAGGATTGATTATTCCTGCCTCTTAAAATCTTTTCATTAAGGAGTTCCTGCATAAAGAAAAATGCTTTATGCACTTCCTTATTTCTTGGCAGATGCATTTTTTTCATGCTGGTGCTCCTTTGTGAAACAATATTGGGAGGTAGAAATAATCCCTGCCCCCCAGATACTTTTGATTTTCAAAAGTATGTTTTTACAGTGTAGTTTTCCTTTCAGAGAACCTTGTTACTTGGTATGATTTCATTTTCTGTGACGTTTTTGAGTGATAAAGTATACCTGAGGAAATCTGTCCTGTGATTACTGGACTAAAAATAAATATTTAGTGCTGTGTCTTATCATTTTCTATAGGAAAAATGAACTTGATGGACTGATTATTTCATTGTTGTTGGTAAAGATCAGGACTAAGTGATCCAACATTTCCTTTGCTTGTTTTTACAGGTGATCTGTAACAGCTTTACCATAAGTGATGGGGAGATGCAAGACATTGGTGTTGGCCTGTATCCCAGGTAATGCAAACACTGTTTATACAGTTACTAAATTAAATACATTATTGACATTAAAGGGTTTATCAGAAGAATTTCCAATGGATTTAAATTTCAAGAAAACAAGCAGAAAAAATTGTCTAAAAAGATTGTTTCTTAAATGACTCATTACAGTATATATGTAATGTATAAGGGCCATAACAGATACAGTAGATATCTGTTTAATTAAGCTTGTTTCTTTCAGTAATTATAAAGACTTACATTATAAAAAACTTAAGTTAGGCACTTACTGGATGATATAGGTTATATTTAAAACTGCAAGTTTTAGCAATTAAGCAATAAACTGTTAATGGAGATTTATTTAATTTTTAATTATCACACAGCTTGAATCTAGTATTAGTTACAGTTCTTTGGAAATAGCTGTGTATGACTAATCATGGAATAAGAATTTTTGATAACTTTGCAAACCATCTTGCCTATTCTGCATGAAAATATGTTTGTCCAGGTCATACCTTCAAAACAAATACTAATAAAATAGAATAAATGCATAGTTAAAGGATAACTATACTCTAAAATTTTACATTTTAAAAATGAAAAGTTCACGGGGCAGGGAGGTAGGATTTATTATTCCTACCTCACAATATCATTTTATTAAGGAGCTACAACACTTACAGTTTTCATTTGTCCTGGACTTGTCCAGTATTAAAGATAAAGCAGAAGCCAAGAGGAAGACTGGCAGAATAAGTTTTTTTTGGCTGGTACGCCTCACAGAAACAATATTGGAAAGTAGGAATTACCAGTCCTATATCCCTGTCCCAAGTACATTTTAACTCTTTTTATTTTAAAAAAAACTTTATACACACGATAGTTATCCTTTAACAACAAACCTGGGATCTGCAGGATATTCCTTAGGACTCCAAACATTTGCACTTGCAGTTTCACTCCTGCTGCAATGGTAAAAATTCACAGGAGAGATGAGCATTGTATGTTCATTAATGTACTGTCTTATTTTAAACACTTAAAAGGAGATTAACCCAGGGTGTGGTATTTTCTAAGCAGACATATGCCATAAACACTGCATTTTATATCTATTTTATAGGTACTCAGTTTAAACAAGATTATTTCTCAGGCAAATTTAAGGATGGGGCAACATTTTATTTCAACATGCCATTTTGTGAAACCGTATATACATAGTGCCATACCTCTGTTATAAATCTGGATTTTCTAAGAAATCATATCTTAGCTACCGGTAACAATATTTTTTCCTAAAAATGAATGGATTTCCAAAAAGAAGTGACGTTGCTTCCTGCTGAGTCATAGGACTCTGTCGAATTCAAAAATATCTGTTTACTGTAACTCTTTCATGCATTGTATCATAGCCAAGCTGACATGGTGTTCTCCAATCATGAGCTTCAGGCAATTTGTGAACTGTCATACAAACTGGTTTCTGGAATGTGCCTATCAATTCCTCCGTTTTTTACATGGCCAGGGAAGCCATCTGGAGCTTTTGCCTCCTCTCCTCCTTTTTCACAGCTACTGAAAAAGTGTGCCTATTCCTTAAAAAATGTAATATTAAATATGAAACTACTGTGTTTTTTTCGCAGATGCAAAATATTTTTACATGTTATTAGATAACATTGAATTAACATTGAATTTCCTATACTTAGATGTATCTAATGGCAGGCTGTTTTTTATAGGCAAAAAGATCAGAAATCACATCAAAACTCTTTTACACAACTAATGCTTACTAAAGCCTACTATAACTATAATACAGCACTAGAGTGCCATGATTTGGAGTCTGGAGTTCTAAATGATGAAATGTTCCCTCTTATTCTCCTTAGGGGTTAAGTATAGAATTTAATACTTACCTTACTTATGTCTTATGCATAACTATGGCTAGTACTGGTATCCTATATGACTGCACTGCTGTCTTCCTGTCACTTTGTATTTAAATTCTTTTAAATTTGCTGATTTTCCCATTACAACAAAGGAATTATTATTTATTTCTTGTGGTGTACACTAAATCTCTTTCCTTCTGTTTTGTATACTTAAACAAAACAAACTAGAAACATGAGAGACATGGGTCAGAATAGTACAATATTCAGTTAGTGTGTTCCTACAAGACTGCAAATACAATAAAAGATCAAATAATACAAATGTGTTAGGTCTGCCGTATTATATTTTGCATTAACATTAGCATAAATGGATGAATTTTCAAAACTTACGATCAAAAAAGTTTAGTATTAGAAAATCAAAAATTTAAGAATTAAATCAAAAATAGACCAGAAATTTAAAAATTAGATTGAAAATCAAAAACTTTTGTTAGAAAATGTTAAATTCCAATGCAATATTTGAATAATAAGGTAGGAACTTCAGTAGGTTCAGCGGAACCACTATCGGGACAAGAGTCACAGTTTTGTTCATCTCTAGATTTTAAGTGTCAAGTTTCATAATCCTCTAAAGTGAGGCACTAAAAGTGTTTCTGGACAATGCATATTTCCCAAGTATCCTAATTTAAGAACATTGGGAGGCATATCAAAAACTTACCATTTTGAGTTATAGAGATTTTCTTTCAATCTGCATCACACATTTTCACTATTATGAAGGTAATGTTAAAAGGCATGCTTTAAATGATAGGTTCACACAAAAAGGGAACCTATCCCTTTTCTAATTAAAGGGGAACTGTGGTCCAAAAATGACTTTAGGTAAAATGATAGGAATTGCTCTCCTGAGAATTTTTGCAATTTATTTTCATAGTTTTGAAGATATTTACATTTTTGTTTGTGATATGGCAGCAGCATCACCAGGTACCCTGTACTTCCTGCTTCCTGCTCTGAAACCTGTCAGTCAATCTGCCCTGTGTCTACTCCCCTTTGCAGCCCCCCATGTCCCTCCCACTCATGGACCCCATGGTCCCTCCAGTTGCAGGCCCCCCATGGCCCATTCCCTTACAGCCCCGTGTGGCCCCGCCCACTGCCTAAGCCACACCCACTCGCAGGTGCCTAAGCCCCACCTGCTCACAGGTGCTGTGGGCCACTCTGACCCCCCCGAAAACTCTGTGGAAACAGACTTTTCAGAGTGAGAACTCTGCCTGAAAAGGCTGTTTTTACATAGTGAGAGAGAAGGGCTGTAGATTCCCTTACCTTCTCTGCAGCTGCAGGTCCATCACACAGCAGAGAGGATGAGGGACTTCCTGTTTCCCTCACACACTGAGGGAGTCTGAGGCTGTGCTCGTCGGCAGCACTGTGTAGGAGAAGCCTTAGGAATGTCACATGTCAGCCTCCCACCCATTAACTTTCTGGTCAGTCATTTCTAGTCAGGCCTTTCATTTAAACTCAACTTGTTTGGAGACCACAGTTCCCTTTAACTGAAGAACGGGAGGTAAAGGAGCTATGTCTTATTACCTCCTGTTCTTTAATTAATGCAACACAAGCACACTCATTTGCTGACTCCTCTGACAGGTCTCGACTGCTTCTGGGTTAAACTAAACTATAGTGTGCATGTGTTCCTGGCTTCTGTACATTTATTGAAGAATGCAAGGTAAAACATATATATATATATATACTTGAGTATAAGCCAATGTTTTTAGGTTTTAAAATAGACCTAAAATCCTTGCCTCTGCTTATACTCGAGTCAAGTTCTTACCAGCATCAATGTAGTAGCTCAGACTCTAAATCCGGATGCCGTACGCTTAATAAGTACTGTGGATTTGCCGTCTGACATCACTACTCGGCACCAAGCAGTGAGAGGCGGTGAGTAGTGACGTCAACCAGCAAATCCACAGTACTTACACAGTGTGCGGCATCTGGATTCAGAGTCTGAGCTACTACATTGATGTGAGGTGAGGGGGAGGGGCTCTCCACTGCAGGCTTAAACTGAGCTTACAGCAGAATTCCCTTACAGATGTTTGGAAACTTCAACTCCCAGCAACAAAAGCATGCTGGGAGTTGTAGTTTCCAAACAACTGTTTGGGGATTCTGCTGTCCATTTAAAGGGCAACTTAACCCTCAAAACAATACAAAATCAGAAGGCAATCTTATGCAATAGAGACCATCCTTCTTCTGATTCTTTATTGTTTTGAGGCTTAAGTTGCCCTTTAAATGGACATCAGAATTTCCATAAAGATGATTTGGAAACTACAACTCCCAGCATGCTTTATTTGCTGGAGTTGTAGTTTTCAAATATCTGTATGGGAATTCTGCTATCCAATTAAAGGGCAACTTAAGCCTCAAAACAATACTGAATCAGAAGGCAATAGTGGTCATCATTTCTACCCTCGGCTTATACTCGTTTTCCTATTTTTTGAGGTAAAAATATGTACCTCATCTTATACTCTGGTCGGCTTATACTCAAGTATATACGGTAACACCTTTAGGATAGGTTCACTTTTTGAGTGAACCTGTTTTTTAACACAGAAAAGATAAATGTCTTAGGGTGCCCTTAAATGGGTGGACAGGTGCACCGAATATAATTAGAAAGTCACCATGAACCATTAATCTTCTTAAGGAGCTGTGTCTACAGATAAGTTTGTCTGAAAAATTTCTTATAGTCCTATCGACTTCAGTTCCATATCGCATTGATATCGACGAGCATGATCAAAAATCAAGTTTTATTCTATGCTCCCCTCGTCTTAACTATGAAGGTTACAGCTGAGCTCAATTTAATAAAATAATTTATCTAACAACTATTCATTCTATGAATGGCTTTGCTATATGTTTTTACATTACATCTCGGTAACAGAAAAATATTTAACGATGCCTTTTAGCAAAAATACATGTATAATGATTTGTAAAGCTGACTCCTTCCATATACTGTAAAATGAGAGCTTGTTCAAACAGCAAACAAAGTAACAAATATAAAACATCAGAAAATGTAAAGCAGATTAGATTTAACACCATCTGTAGAAACTTCTGTTTAAACGTGTCTGCAAACAGAATTACAAGAATGTGGATAAAGCATGTGGATTAAACATCTTAAAGGACTACTAAAGTGAGGAAAGTGATAATCTACCCATATATAGTACTATTTTAAGCTAGATAGGACCTGAAATCATACATTTTGTTTTGCTGCTGTCGTTAGATGTATATACTGTCATGCATATACACCAAGCCTGAATGCACTCTGTAGAGGGCATCCAGACAAGCAGGGTTATTTGATAAAAGTTCTTATCATTTAAAATGGTGCTAATTTTGCCCCAACCAATCAGATTTTAGCTTTCAAATGTTAAATAAGATCTGATTGGTTGGGGAAAAATTAGCACCATTTTAAACGATAAGAACTTTTATTGAATCTCCCTGATAGTTTGCATGCAGTGTGTATGAACAAAAAGGGAAGGAGCCATCTTGTGTTTTCTCAAAGGCTGAAAACCAAAAGGAATGATTTCAGTTCCAACCTCCCACATAGTACAACTACCGTATGTATGTGATCAGATGTAAAATAGCCAGTAATACAATGAAGATGTACTTGCTGGCTCCAATTTCTTTTCTGTATTATTTTTTTTTCTCTATTCACATCAACAGTGTTCCTAAAACCTGTCATTTTGTTCATTCTATTACATTCTGCTGCTAAGATTGTTTTGCTGTCTCCTTAGAAGGAATTTACATTCTCCCTACCCCAGACAATTACATGGCTCTCCAAAATTCTTCTTTTAACCTCCAAAACCTGTGTGCACATATGTTTCTGGGCATTCCCTGTGCTCATTACAGAACCATTTTGCATAAAACCCCCTACTCAGAATGCCTTCTCCTGCCTTAATCCATTCTTTCTTCTTGCTCCCTGGCTCTGGAATTCTAAACCTGCAGAAGATGTGGTAATGGCAGGTCCATTGAATATGTTCAAGCAAAAACTGGAAGTAAATATTATGTTGATCCAAGGATTCTTCCGATTGCCAGGAAAGTTTTCCCTTTCAGGCTTTTTTCCCTTCCTGTGAATCAACTGTTATTATGTTGCTATGCTAGACTTTGGGATTTTAAATTAGAACTGATTAAAGGCACATGTTCATTGTTCTGTTTTTATACATTGCACTGCACAAAAAACGCAGTGTATTTGTGTTTGTTTTTTTGTCTGCTTTGTCCGCGTTTGCATTACCTTTCTATTTGCTTCTCCACATTTGTTTATAAAAATAAAATGTCATAGTGGATTGTAAAATGCATGTGGATAGAAATCCACAGTGGGAACTAGCTCTGAGACCTATTTTCTCTTTTGCTTTTTATTTTTGATTTAGCAACAAAGTCCATTGCACTACCTATAAAAAGTTAGATATTTACTAGCATTATCATATTCAACAGATGATCATTGTATGATGTTATAAAGTTCCTTAAACTGACCATTCACTAAATTGTTTTTTTATATATACATTTTTTCAGTATGTCTTTATTAAACCACAGTTGTGATCCAAACTGTGTGATTGTATTTGAAGGCAGACGTCTGCTTCTCCGCACAGTTAAGGAAATCTCAAAGCGAGAAGAGGTAAGATAATTAACATGTTCTCCCTTCTGTCACAAACACCTGAAATGTACAATAAGAACCCATTTAAATTCCAGAGATCGGCCTCGTAAGTACATTCTCTATGAATTATCTCACAAAGAAAACACAATACATTATGGCAGTTTCTGTGGGGTATCATTACTTGGCATAAATCTTATATTGTCATGATTAATTCTTTACTGTCCTTTAGAACAATACTTGTCAATTTCATTTTGTCTGATAAAGGTAGTACTAATTGCTCTCAGAGTAACTTATGTGTGATATACATGGACGGAGGGTGACTTTCAGAATAGGAAAGGCTAACGAGGTATCATTGCCGCGCATAGCGCGGTGTGAATTTTTCTAGGCCACGTCCCTTTCCACGCCCCAGGTCACACCCACTTTGTATTTTACACAACATAAAGTGTTCATTTTAAATTTTATATTTTACATAAAATGGGCAATAATATGCTTGGCACAGAAATGGATAAGAGAGAGAGATAGATAGAGAGAGAGAGAGATAGATAAGAGAGATAGATAGAGAGATAGATAGATAGAGAAAGAGAGAGAAAGATAGAGAGAGAGAAAGATAGAGAGATAGATAGAATGATGGAGAGATAGATAAGAGAGAGAGAGAGAGAGATAGATAGAGATAGAGAGAAAGATAGATAGATAGAGAGATAGAAAGAGATAGATAGATAAGAGAGAGATAGAGAGAGAGATAGATAGATAAGAGATAGAGATAGATAGAGAGATAGATCGATAGATAGAGAGAGAGAGAGATAGAGAGAGAAAGAGATAGAGAGATAGATAGATAGAGAGAGAGTTAAGAGAGAGATATAAATAGATAGAGAGAGAGAGAGAGATAAGATAGAGAGAGAGAGAGAGAGGAGAGGATAAAATGACAGAATAATAGATAGACAAAATGACAGACCTAAACTTGCCTCAGATCTTTTTTTTTAACTTGCATTTAATCTTCTGGTGGGATTAAAAATTACAGTAAATAACTTGCCCTACTCTTCTAACATAGAGATGTCCGAACTTCGCAAAATCCGGTCCGCTCGAGGATCCGCGAATTTTCGAAAAAATCCGAAAATTCGAAAATCCGCGAGCGGACCCGTTAAAATTAAAAATATCCTTGAAATAACGAGATTTTTCGTATTTTCGAAAATTTTCGAAATTGCGAGTTTTCATGTATTTTGGAAAATATGTATTTTCGAAAATACAAGTAATCCTCGTAATTTCGAATATTTTCGAAAATACGTATGTTAGGAATTAAGAGAAACCCTTGTATTTCCGGAAATTTTCGAAAATACGTGAAAACTCGTAATTTCGAAAATTTTCGAAAATACGAAAAATCCGCGAATCGGAAGTTCGGAAGGCGGAAAAATCCGCCGTTCGCGAACGGGATAAATCCACGGCGGATCCGGGTTCGGATCCGCGAACCGGCCATCCCTATTCTAACATAGAGACTAACCTCCTCCAGGCAGAGATCACATCCAGGAACCAGCAGGACATTGCTGCGCACACCTTTTGGCCAGTGTCAGTAAAGTTTTTAAAAAAATGGAACTTCCGGGTTTTGAATAAACTTTATTCATACTGACACTGCCCGGCCAGTACAAATAGAGTTTAGGAAGGGGAGCCGGGACATCACGCGATGTTTTGAGGTATGTTTGGGAGAGGGAGCTTCTACTGACACCAGCACTCCCACCCCACACCCGGAAATGGGGGAGGGAGGGGGGGGGGGAATTAAAGGTACATTATTATTTTTTTTTTTTTCCCCCCAGATTTCACTTAGGAAGGCTAAGCCTTCCTAAACCATATTGGTAAATCCGCCTATGGTGATATAACTGCCCTAGTAAATCTTTAAATGTGCCTTAAAATCAGGGGCAACAACAGGAGAATAAGTTTTGCTGGGGGCCCAGTGATTTTAAATTATATCACTGCTTGAAATCAGCAAGTTTAAAGAATTTACTTTGTGATCATTATCGTCATTCAATAACTTCTTTTTAATGCCTTCAGGCCCTTTAGATTTTTATTATTATTGGATGTTTGGTAATGCATGAATATAGAATGCCGAGACATTGTACATATCAAATTCTAACATATCATATCTTCACATCGCATCAATCATATTACACATTGCATTCTGTGAAACATTCCAAGCATTTTTTATAAGAATAAGTATAACATAATTGAGCATATATGTTAACAGAAGTAAAAAAAGAAAGATAACAGATAATAACTGGCATATTGATATTGTTTTGTTTGTATCATATCCTTAAGTTCCTTAGGTAATGTTAGGGTGTTAATTAAGGGCGTTAGGTCTCTAATATAAATTTTGGGCGGTCGTTTGTTTGTTTTGCAAGGAGGGGCTTTGGTGTTAGTATAGTTAGTTTTGGGGTTGTCATAGTATTAGTATATATCTATTGCATAGGTGCTTGCTAGCCATGCCATCCATATCCTGTCATATAGATACATGGTATCGAACTGCATATGGAACGTGCATTCATAAGTCATGATAGAGTTTATCCTCTTTATTACCGTTTTTATAGACAGTGTCGTTTGTCTCCATTGAGCTCCCACATGAATCTTCACTGCTAAAAACACATATTGTATTAAGCGGTTCTGGGATTTGGACAGATTCTCTCTTTCACGTCCCAACAATGCAATATCAGGACTCGGAGAAATTTGTGTAAATATAATTTCGGAGATTATATTGAAGATCCAGGTCCAGAGATTTTGTATTATGGGACAAGTCCACCATATGTGGAAAAAGTCCCTATGTTGGAGCAGCCACTAAAGCAGAGGGGTCTGAGTGTGGGATAGATTTTATTTAGTACCGTTGGTACTCTGTATGTTCTGTACATAACCTTTATGGCAGTTTCGCGTAGGGCTATATTAAGGCTGCCTTTGTTAATGTTTTCGTATGTGTCTGACCATTGGGCGCCATCTATAGTAGTGTTTAAATCTAGATCCCAAGCTATTTGTTATTTTTCTTTCTTGTCTCCTTCTAGTTTAAGAGTTTGTATATTTTGGATAGGTTTCCTTTTGCTGTGAGGCAATGTAAGCATAGTTTTTCGAAGTCTTAAGAGGGGGTTCATTTCTCCTATTCTTCTTAATTTAAGTTTCAGATAGTTTTTAAATTGTATGTATTGGAAATGTCCTCTGGGAGGTATATATGTGTTTTGGGGAAGAAATTATAGTTCTGTGGTGTTTTTTTTGTTGGTTGAAATGAGTCTGAAGAGGCCTGTTTCCCTCCACTATAAATATCCTTTATTTAAATAGCCGGGTGGAAATTCCGGGTCATGATATGTTGGTCATTAGTGAGTGTCTATTCATGAGATTGAATTTGAATTTTAGTTTGTCCCAGATTTGTAAGGTGAAGATTTGTAAGATGTGCATGGGCTCATGTTTTTTTTTTTTCGGGAAAATTTTAATTTCTTTAAATAATTTGTTCACTCCTGGGATGTAATAAAATACATTTTAAACCGTAAAGGATCAGGGGAAAGATGACATTGTAATTCATATTTATGAAAAAAATTGGGTATTGTTAATTTTAATTCAGTCCTAAAAAGTCAAGAGATATTGCGATATCATGGTATAAAGGTTGGACTAATATGTCTTTATTCAACCTCAATTAGTATGTCACTATTTTACTGAGACTGTAAATTTATGAATTGAGCAACATCCTCATACCCAAGTCTTCTATGGTCTTCCCAAAATTTCCAAGAGACTATGTAGTCCACCTATGCATCACATAATATTGGCTACTGGTTCTGTTACTCTGCCTGTGGATTATTAACCATTGGCTACATAGTAAATTATGGGTTGAAAAAAGACAATGGTTCATCAAGTTCAACTCCTTCATTAAAATCTCACAAACACAACAAAGTGGTTCCCTCTATCCAGTTGGTGCATGCCCCCAGTACCTAAACTAAACAAGAACACAACCAACCACACATACCCAAATATGATAAATCTCTGTATAGAGCCATTGTAAGGTCTCATTCTAAGGATACAGTGCAGTTTTGGCCACCAGGCCACAGAAAGGATATCAGAAAATTGAAATAGAGATGGGCAAATAAACTGATACAAGTTATGGAGAGTTTGTGTTATGAAGACACGTTCAAAGGAGGCTTGGGTGTCTTACAGTAGGTGACACTCATGCTTCGGCATATGTGATCAGTTGTGTCCTTGTCTAATTTGGTGTTCTTGGGGACATGCATAAATGTATGCCATTTTTTTTTTCTGTACTTTATTTGGGGGGAGTCTGTTTTTTTATAGAGGGATTAAACTTAATGGACTGTTTTCTGTTTTTCAGCCCAAAATTAAAGCCAAACTAAAGCCTCAGAACAATACTGAAACACAATTCAGAGCACCTGGAGATAAAACCAGTTATCTGTGTCTTACCTCTCATTTTGATGTGGGAAAATTTACCTTACTAACATGTGGTTTGTGCTTTACTTCTCAGCATTCCAGTATCACACAGTTTGGTCAATGACCATTATGTTCTTGCTCAGTCCTAAACTACGGCAGAAACATGTTACAGTTAGTCACATCCACTTGTAGTCTCTAGCCAATACTTTTACAGAACAGGTTAATTAAGGGAGCATGTGACTTATGTCAGGAGGTGTGGCCAGACACTGCACATGCATACAGCTACTTCATCCTGTTCTTCAGAGGCTTACAGGTACTTTGATGCAATTTACTGGAGTGAAATTTTACAGTTTGTTGGTGTTTGTTTTCAGATTTTGGAGTATAAAAATTTGGGGTTAGTTCTCATTTAACTATGTAACTAACTGTGAAATTATGTAAAATGTACAAGGCACACTGTTGGGAATATGTCTTTTTATCACAAAATTACTCACTTGGTTTGGTGTGTATTGCCTCCTTTATTTGTCTTTAATTGTTTTATAATCTTAAATAATTAATAATAAATATAAATGAAATAAAGACATAGGGCCTTATTTTTAAAGGTATCGCCTTAACAATTGGTCATTTTATCATCGTGATCATACGATTATGATTGCAGATGGAAAATTACGATTGTGATCATACAATTAAGCTTGTGATCATATTCGTATGATCGTCTATATAATGCGATTTTAGTACCGCATAGTATTGTACAGCTGAGTGGTCGTAAAAATGTATGTTAATATAAAAAAAACATAAAGAAAAACCCATGGTATTGGACGTTTCCAATACTGCCATATACTGTGGTTTTAACTGTATCTAAAATGTATCATTTTATGTTTTGTATGAAATGTTTTCATTTTATAAAATAGCCATTTTTTTTTCATAAAATGAACAAGAAATAACCTAAAAGTAATAGGGTTGCTTGCAAGAGACATGTTGCAGATGGTGTAATTTCAAACAATCAATACCACTTCTCTAATCATCTGTATACAACTTGGATATTAGCAATATCTTATGATTATTTAATAACACACTCAACAGTAAATATGTCTAAATATTGCTCCTTTGAGAAAAGTGGTGACTGACCTCAGTTATTATTATAGATTGCTAGATTTGTGTAGTGCAACATCTCCCATGGCCCCTTACAATTTCACTGATACATACAAAGTATATATGTAAGATACAAAAAGGGTAAAAGAAAATTGTACAGTATTCTTAGGGGGAGGTGTGTGGCAGAAGGACATGGTAATATAATGCAAGACAATATGAGAGAGGGCTCTGCCTTACTGAATGTTCATTCTTCAGCAACAGGGATGAAACATAAAGAAATGTCTAAAGAGATAGGTTTTAAGGTTGTGTTTGAAGTCAAGTGCCAAATGCACCGTGAAAGGGAGTTCCAGCTGTGTGCAAATTTCTCTATGCAAAGATTTAAGGAGGTTAATGTGACTGAAAGTAAAAGGTTTTTTTTCTAGAGCAGAAGACATGGATAGGATAGTATCTGAAAAATACTGTAGCTCTTAGAAGTTTAAAGGGGCTATATTAAAGAAGGTTGCATAGGATAGGACAGAGCAGATATCTTTATCCCTGAAAACATGGAATAAAGTCCTCATGCAAAGTGTCAAATGTTATTTTCTGCATTGTATTGATTTTTTTGTGTGAAATCTTTTGGCAGGTCTCTCAATTGATTAGTAACTAGCTGTTGAGGATATGAAGTTTATAGTTTTTATGTTCTATGTTTTATGAAGTGCCAGGGGAGGACTGGCCCAGTAGGATGAGGGGCAAATACCCCCCAAGCTGGTCTCCAATAATTATTTGGGCTGCCACAGAAGCTATTCGTAAGTTACATGCTTGAAAGGCACAGCACATCACCCTGGGTACTTGTAAGGTGGAGGGGGGAGATTTTAGGATTCAAGTAGTGCTTTAACCACACCATACACTTGTGTTGTATGGTGTAAGCAACAATGTAAATAGGGAATAGTGGTCTTAAAAATGGGTGTATCCTAGGAAAGTGGACATGGTCTTAAATGTTGCAACCTACCATGAAAAAGCCACTGGACTGTATTTGCCCCCCAGGCCAAAAGATCCCAGTCCTCCCCTGCTTTATAGAATATTTCATTTTGAATTGCAGTACAGAAAAGGTATTACCATTTTTAGTCTTCTCCCCAACTCACCATACAAATGGCTATATATAGTATAATAGTTGGTAATAGCTTAATACTGAATCTGTCAACAACTTTCTTTTTTATGTACAGCTAACTATAAGTTATATTGATGTGAAAATTCCTACCGAAGAACGCCAGAACCAATTATTCCGCCAGTACTCCTTCACTTGTGAATGTCATGGATGCCTTTTAAGGGATAAGGTACAGTATAATGGACAGTGCAATATATTTATCAGGCAGGGAATAAAAAAATAGAATTGATTTTTAAGCTGACCTCATGGCCAATGCCTGACTGCTGCTTCTGTATCCACCTAATCTGAGCATGTTTACAGCTTTAAAGGGGAACTTTGGTCTCCAAACAAGTTGAGTTTAAATGAAAGGCCAGGTTCCTACCTTTAAAATGAGCCATCAACCTCCTCTCTATGTGCTGCACCGTCCAAGATATGACAAAATCACTGATCAAAGTTAGGGGGGGGAGGTTCTGAATCTGCGGTCACAAATACTAGTTCCTCTTTCTAATCTGCGGTTGGCACATGCTCAGTCCAGGAGAAAACAGAATAGATTGAGTAAGAGTGACTGAAGGAGGAGTGGGAGGGGCCACAGGGGGTTTCAAGGGGGCTGCAATGGGAGGGGCCATGGGAGCCTATGAGGAGGAGACACAGGGAATATGTACAGTCACATAGTTTAGAGCAGGAAGTGCAGGGGATCTGGTGATGCTCCTACCATATCACACAGAAAAATGTTAATATCTTAAAAACTATGTAAAAAAAAACTATTAAAGTAAATTGCACTAATATCCAGGAAAGCAATTCCTGGCAATTTACCCTTTTTGTACCACAGTTACCATTTAAGAGCTAGTAGCAACCTTTACAGGAAGCGAATATCAGGCTTTATAAAGCGGTATAACACTCCAAACACAAAACTGTAGTTTTACAATTATAATTTTTACACCTCTCAGGCAAAAATAAACAACATTGGGAAAAAGGGTTTAAAAAAACCCTGGATACTTCCCCTGTTTAAATTAATTAAGGGGCCCCTATAGCAATTTTTATATATTTAATTATACAAATTATTTTAGGGGAAAATTACATTGACAGTAGGTACTGTGGAATTATAATGTAACCTAAATCCCAGTATTCAAAAAACGTTAGGAACGACAATGCTCCACTCGCAATTTAAAGTGGTTGGCCCGGGTGGATCAACCCCCGTGACCTGCGCCAATGTAATCGTCAGTCTAGTATTGACCACAAGTGTGTCAGTGCATTGACCATTCAAGTATAGTACAATTGCATGTACGTGATGAGAAAATGAACTCTCCTTTCTCAATGGGATTCTGGTTTTAAGAAGAAAAAAAAATCCACCTGGTTTAGTTCCGTAAAAGTCTGGCATGTGTATCTCCACATTTATACCCCCAAATTATATTTGGTTGCTTTATATATACCAATGCTTAAAATTGGCATATATTATGTTACAAACTCCAAATTTGATGGGGGTTTTTTGCAAGAAAGCAAAACAGGGAATCAATTTTCATGACTTTATGTCTAAGTTTGAGGAACAGAACAATTATTCTTATAATCTCAATGGGGACACATTTTGTAGGCTGGTGGAGATACATCAATAATGTGTTGATTATCTGGCACAATGACATTTCCAAATTATCACTATTGCACCAATGACCGAATGAAGCTCAACCTTCCATGATCTTCTCCTTTTTTGTACTATAAACATAGCTTCCCATTTTTTGAGGTTTTGGTTAAAATTGTGATAGAATGTCTACTTTATTTAAAACCCATACAGAAGAACACTTTGATAGCCAACATCCTCCACACACATAGAGATATATAACTTAAAGCCAATTGAGAAATACAGTATTTGAGAATAAGTCTATAGGAAAGCAACTGCAGATGGAAGTAATGCATAATAAGTTCATAGATTTTTAGTTATTTCACATTAGACTATTACATGAAGTTAGGGAGAAGGTTGGATTTAAGGATAATGGGAGAAAGACAAAACAAAGGTTACAGCTATTATACTGAGAAGACTTTGACATATCATAAAAGAAGCATCACATTTTTGTAAATATTTTATCATATCTTTTCATGGGACAATATTTAAGGTATGAAACCTTTTTAAAATGTAATGTAGTCAGTGTACAGCTTGTATAACACTTTAAATGCTGTCCCCTAAAATTAACTTAACACACAGCCATTCATGTAAAAACTGCTGGCAAAAAATTGTATACACCCCTAAGTGAAAAATGTCCAAATTGTGCCAAATTAGCCATTTTCCTTCCCGGGTGTCATGTGACTTGTTAGTGTTACAAGTTCTCAGGTGTGAATGGGGAGAAGGTGTGTTATCGCTCTCACACTCTCTCTTACTGGTCACTGGAAGTTAAACATGGCACCTTAAAGTAAACTTTGAGGATCTGAAAAAATAATTGTTGCTCTACATAAATGTCGCCTAGGCTATAAGAAGATAGACAACACCCTAAAACTGTAGAATTGTAGAAGCTTTAGAACGGTGGCTATACAGAAGTTTAACTGGACAGGTTTCACTAAGAACAGGACTCGCCATGGACAACCAAAAAAGTAGAGTGCACATATATATTTAGATGTATGAGTGTTGCCACCAATGCTGCATAGGTAAAAGGGGTGGGAGGTCAGCATGTAAGTGCTCAGACCATACGCTGCACACTACATCAAATTGTTCTGCATATATGTTGTCCAAAACGGAAAAACCTCTTCTAAAGATGGTGTACAAAAAATCCTGCAGACTGTTTTATGAAGCCTAAGAAAATTGATTACTGAAACCATGTCCTGTGGTCTGATGAGACCCAGATTAACTTACAGCCAAGCATGGTGGTGGGAGTGTGATGGTTTTGTGCTGCATGAGTACTGTTGGCACTGGGAAGCTACAGTTTATTGAGGGAACCATGAATGCCAACATGTACTGTGACATACAGTACATGATCCCCTCCGTTCAAAAACTGTTGCCAGTGGTTTGTACATTAATGGCTGTGTGTTTAATTATTTTGAGGTCACAACAAATTTACACTGTAATAAAAGCTGTCCACTGACTACAGTACTTAACATTGTATCAAAATGTTATATCTTTAGTATTGTATAGTATTGTATTTGTTAGCAATACATAGCCTCCTCTAGTTGATTAGGAGAGGTAAAACATTTTTTTCCATGGTCTTATCATAACAGTACAGTATGAACTGAAAGCCAAAATAAATTGATTAATGAGTACAAAAAAAGCCATTTTTCCCGTGTATGTCAATGAGTATTTCAATGATTTAACTTAACCCCGAACAGAAAACATGTTTCGACATTTGACTTTAGCTTAAGAGTTACAGTATGTTTCATAGTACTGGATGATGCATACATATACAAAGGGAATAGTACAACCTTTTTAAAATGCAGAGAACTCGGAAGGAAAAGTTGTCTGGTATGTGAGAAAATCTGTGCCTGTGAATCAGCCCTGGATAACTGATTATTTATTATAAAGAATGTAATTGTAAATTGTGATGGTTGTGTTCTGTAACATGTATATATTTTATGTGTATTGCTTGTCATATACAGACCCAATAATAGAAAAGATGGCGGACATTGGTGGATTTGCAGAGTTAGCAGAGACCTGGTTGAGGAGTCCACAAGTCTGTCGATCAACCGTCTTTCCTTGCGAAGTTAATCAGACAGATCAATCCAAATTAGTCCACATTAAACAAGAAGAGTCTTCCTATAAAAGAAGGCATCTTGCAGTCTCATGCTATATGAATGGCATTGCCCACAAAATCTAAGAAACAAGAAGTCAAGTTCTCCAGAGTATGGGGTGGAGAAATGACTTCTTGTTTCTTAGATTTTGTGGGCAATGCTATTCATATAGCACGAGACTGCAAGATACCTTCTGCCCACCTCTCCTTAAGCTATATAGCTGCCTTGTCCAAATTAAACAACAATAGTAAAATTGTAGTGGACTCACCACATAGAATTGGTGGTTGGTGCAGCTGCCCCAGACCCATTGCAAAGTTTCATATCTCCAACAGCTGAAATACACAATTCGGTTGGCGTCTCCAGTTATTTTCTTTTAATTTAGATATACATAGGGGCATAGTTATAAATGTTTGTTAAACTTTTTAGCCTCTGTTATAGGCCTTTTTGACAGATTTGGACTTTTCCATGGGTCCATGGAAGGTGGAGTGGAGTGTTTCTCAATACTAATAAGTATCCAGGAGGGTGTTAGAGTATTCTCCAGTATTTTCTGTAATAAGATCTGAGATTTCATTTTTTAAAGTTTTTTTTTCCTGCTTTTTAAGATTGTTTCTTTTTTAAGGTTCTGGTTTTCTTTATTTACCAATATAGTCAAATGGGGTCTAAGGGACATATTTATAAAGTGGCATTATTTTTTTCATATAGTATAGTTATTTTTTTCACCACAATTTTTTAAACTTTTCAATTTTTTCAACTTTTCTTATAAAGTTATTAAAAGTTGAAATTATGTAGCACTAATAATTCTGAAAATATGGCAAAAAGTTAAATTCAGCACAAAGTATGTTTAATAGGTAATATTCCCTGGTGGATTTTCAAAGTAGTATCAAATTGGTTAATACACACTGAACACGTGTGGTGTTTTTTCAGCAAAAAATATGATAGTGTAAAACTCACCCAGGCAAATGTTCTCTTTTTTATTAATAGGATATGATAAAGTGTTAAACTCGCAAAGGCAAATTTTCCCTTTTTTATTAGTAGGATATGATAAATAGTGTAAAACTCACCCAGGCAAATTTTCTCTTTTTTATTAATAGGATATGATAAATAGTGTAAAACTCATACAGGCGACTCATTTTTCAGTATTGCTTATTTTCAGCAAACTGCAGCTTATTATCAAACCAGTTATATTAATATGGGAATATGTGTAAGAAATAGTCATGTTAATGGAACATTCCAGTAAGTAATGATGCTTGGTGAAAATTCTGGTGAAACTGCAAAAATGCAACAAAAAAGGTGGCAAAAAGGCGAATTTTCACCTATTTTTAATTATCTTTAAATAAAAAAAAGTGACAAAAATAGCTCTGATATTTCACCTTCTCTGGTCTGGTATTTCTCTTTTCGCCATGATACCAGACCTAACGCAATGAATAAGGCGATATTACCATCACACATCGCCGCAGTGTTACTTTTCCGCGAAAACGAGCATTTTTATAAATAAGGCAAAAATAGCAATTGTTTATTAACATCCATCTAATCTATAAAATAGGTAATATTTCAGTCAGAATTAAAGGGAAAGTCCAGCCCTAAAACGAAAATTTACATACAGGTAAATCATCCCCCAAAACCCTAAACGGTAATAGTTTGAAATCTGAACCTGAAATGCTGCACAATATCCTGTTGCCCCTGTTTCTGCTTCCTGGTTCTTCCAGTTATAACAGTCAGTTATGGATTTGACAGTTGACATCACAGCCAATTACTGAATGTTAATCCCCTATCTGCCTCTACTGAGCATGCTCAGGCTCAGTACAGGTTTCTAAATTGCTCCGTTTCCATGAGGCATCCAGAAGCATAGCAGGCATACAGTAATGAATTCATAGGACAAACTATGATATATCAACATATTTTTAAAAGGCCATTCTTTCTAAAAGATGTTCTTATGAGTGTGGAGTTGTCCTTTAAGTCCTCTAGGTATTCGTGTGTCGAAAACACATGTTCAAAAATGATTTGGCTTACTTTCTCAGCAAAGATGTCAGCATATCCCCTCCCTTTTAGATTTGAGTATTCTCACACTAATCATTATACTCACAAGTGTATAAAGTAAGGAAAAGCAAGTTAGCCAGAGTAGGTTCTTTTGTAGAGACACATTGCATCCCTTTTCCATCAAAATTAACATGATTTTCTCATCCCGAAATAGAATCAGAATATTTTTCTCAATAATAGTACTGTATTGTAATGCTGATTACTATTAGAGATGTTTGAAAGTGGTGATTTCAATCTTGTTTTTATTAAAGGGCATGTCCACCCCCAAAACTATAATCCCCCCCAGTAATGGCCCCATCATGTAGTGTAGTTTAATCCTTACCTCACATCCCAGCTCCATATGGTTCTCCTGTAGTCCCCCCCCCCCCAAAGTCCCAAAAACTGCCCACCAGGAGGATAGCAGAGTCCATATAGGACTCTGCCTCCTATCTGGCCTCCAGGAGAAGTTTGGCATAAAACCCTAACATTCCCCCTGTCCCCCCAGCCCCAACCGCTATATTTGTATTATCAGAAAATGTCCAAAACATTACTTACCTTCCCTCTTTCCTCCGCCACACTGAACTCCCAGCAGCCGCGTCCGTGATTGGCTGCCGCTCAGCCAATCACAGACGCGACTGCCGGTCCCGCCCCTCTGCTTGCATTTTCTTGCAAGCAGAGGGCCTGGCAGCGCGGCGGAGGAAAGAGGGAAGGTAAGTAATGTTTTGGGCATTTTCTGATAATACAAATATAGCGGTTGGGCTGGGGGGACAGGGGGGAATGTTATGTAAAAAAATTTTTTAGAAGGGTGGACATACCCTTTAATTGGAAAATATATCTTATTGAATGTGTTTTATAGACTTGGAAATAGTTTGTCCTTTACATCATCCACACCTCCCAACAACTTTTATTGTCAAATGTGCCATCCATTGATGTGCATTTGTCTTATCTACTGTAAGTTATGCATTATATGGTGCATAAGTAGGTGCATTTAGTAATGTTTTTACATCAGAAAACGAAAGCCCCAATATATCTTTCTACAGTAAGTAATTACTTTATGTTGACTGTAAACAGCTTAGATAGGCTATGTAGAAAATATTTTACTAGCATTTTATTTTAAAATTTTTCCAAAACACTTTTACTTTGGCAATTAGGACTAAATTAAGCAGCTGAGAAATATGCAGTCTCTGAAGGTTCTAGAATTTGGGACAGCTGGTTAAAAGCTGACACAATAGATGCCATCTCCAGTCTTTCAGTTCTACAAGCACAGAATCAGAACCAGAGACATAATCTATCATCTGTGACAGAATCAGGGCTAATATTTTATATGAGGAATTTCTCAATAAAACGTGATTGCAATGGTATGTTGTATCTTAAACAAAAAACATACAACCTTACAGAAACCATAGTTAATGCTTAAATATTTCAGTAGACGTTAATTGATATTGAGTTAAAATGATATACCAATACTGGCAGTCATAAATAAAGAAAAACAAATACATAAAAGTGTAACAAATAAATGTTAGACTGTTAATTGAAAGAGTGTTTAACAAAGCATGCATCACATCTTTTTTTTTTTTTAATTTTCCATGTCTGCATCACATTCAGCAGAGTACATTTAGCCTCCTCCATACTGCCTATTTATGTTGGTCTGTGGTACATGCACTCTAGGAGTCTGCTTAATTTTTTCAAAGTTCAATGATTCAAGATGCATTAGTAAATTGGTTCTGTCCAGTACTCTCTGCTAGGTTTAGCATGAACTTTCACTTCCATTCTGAACTGGCCACTTAACAATCCTAATCAGTAAACGTTGCTGGATATTATGACCTGAAGTAGGAAGGATATAGAGGAGGAGACCAGAACAAAGTGAGTAAACAGTATATGAAGTGTATTGTTAGTATATACTAGCAGTCAGCCACCCATTTGGGGCTTAAGGGGGAGTACAGACATGGATATGTTCTGGTTTTATTTGTCATTTATTTTTTAAAGTAATTGACTTTGTTATTATGAAATGTAATGACACTAGAAGACACCTAATAGGTCACTCTGGTCACAAAACTCATTAACCATTTATTTTACAGTAAGGTGTAAACTCTTTACCTGAAAAAATATAATATATAAAAAAAACAAAAAAAAAAACATTTTAGCCTGAGCAATAATATATTGTGTTTTTATCTTCACTGTTTGTTATGGGATAGGATGAGGACATGTTGGCAGGAAACAAGCAATCTACCAAAGATGTTAAAGATTTGGTTTCAAGACTTGAGGAACTACAGTCCCAGAACAGTATCCTTTAATGTAAAAATATGACAAGTTAAAAAACTATTGCCAACACATGACTAAAAATGGAATGTTCAATTACTGAGACCCTTCTCACTTCTGAAATAATGACCACCCAGTAAGTAAATTAATTGAAAAATACGATAAACATACTCGTTAGAATATATCATATTCGTTACTTCTTGCACAAATTTTTTTTTTTTTTAAAGTGTGCTTTTTATGAAGAACATACAGGGAGATTCAATCATTTTTCGATTATCGTTTAAAATGGTGCTAAATTTGCCCCAACCAATCAGATTTTATTTAACATTTGAAAGCTAACATCTGATTGGTTGGGGCAAAATTAGCACCATTTTAAAAAATAAGAACTTTTATTGAATAACCCCTGTAAATGTATTATGTGTTACGTGTGCATAATTTTATTCTTCCCATGTCAATACTCTGTCAATACTAACAATTAAACCTACCCATTGCTAAACACTATAGAGATAAGGGATATTCGACCAATGATATCAAAATTTATGGTGTTAAAATCTAAACTTAAGAATCACTTAGGTAACAGAGAACACCGATTGAAATGTAGAGAGGTATGGTGGATTAAGCAACTGGGGTCTATACACCCCAATGGGCTTATAATTTGTACTTATTTTTGTAGACTTAAAATATCCCGGATCAGTGACATGCCAAATAGAATGGATATGGTTCATATGTATCTAATAATGATTAAAGGGCATGTCCACCCTTGTAGGACAATTATACTCCCCTTGCCTCCGCTCTTCTTCCTTAGTACTTTCTACCCAGGGTGAGGACCTGAACCGCTAGGTCCTCACCCCTGGGTTTGCTTAACTTGTGGCATATATTTACTTACATGCTGCTCCAGTAAAATCCGCACCTACCTGCCCATCTGCGATGAGGACTATAGGAAGACATGCTCTGCAATGAGCGTGCCTTCCTATTGGCCTTGTCATGCAAGGAGGGGAGGGGCAGAGCCTACTGGAGCATCTTGTAAGTAAGTATATGCCGCAAGTTAAGTGAACCTAGGGGTGAGGACCTAGCGGTTCAGGTCCTCACCCTGGGAAGAAAGTACTGATTAAGGAAGAGTGAAGGTGAGTATAATAGTCCTTTAAAACAAAAAACTGCCTCCACCTTCTGCTCAATAAACTTCTTATAAGCTTGAGCATGTGCGGAGGAGACAGCAGGGAAATCAGCAGGGAATCTTTGGTTGTGATGTCAGCAGTCACATCCTTGATTGACTGCATGAAGAGAGGAGCCAGCTGACTCTGACGGAATGGAGGCAATAGTTATTAAATTATATGGTTAATGATGCATTTAATAATGTGCTGAACTTATGAGTTGGGGTTGTGGCAGGTAACAGACATGTGACCAGTGGATCTTCCCTTTAAAGATAGGGGGGGGAATTTAAATTGTTTGATTTCATTTCCTAATTGATTCCAAAGAATAATTGTGGTCATTTTGGCTAATCCTTTGATGTTGATGTTCTCATATGGCCTGATGAAGGTTAATGGAGTCCTGAACTATAAATATAAAGGAGAACATTATGATGTAATTGAACTGTTTAATATATTTCTTCAAGATGGGGCTGCTTCTTGTGTTTTTTTCTATATACCATATAAATAAAACAGGCACAATCAGGCAGCACTTGAATGCATATTTGTTTTATTTCTTGATTCTTTAAGCAACCCACATAATGCAACTTTTTGGGTCACTGACCCTTTTTCAAGCTGTTGTTTAAATTGAAAGTTCTCATGTCCAAATTAATTTTAAATATAGCAACACAGAAAATGGCATAAATGAATAAGGAAATTACATGGATACAAACCTTTATAATTCTGAAAATATAACATAACTCAAGTTACATATTTCAATACGTACTCATAATTCATCAAGTATGTATGATCAGGTATGTTTTGTACCAGAAGTATAATTTCCCTGAATATACAGTATTGTCATCTCAACAATCCCCAGAACACAGCTGACATAAAAAAAGCTACAAGTTGTAATCCCTATTTAGGCTCTGTGTTTTTTTTAAATTTTAGATATTGTGTTACTGCATTTAAACCAGGGGTGCCCAACCTGGGCTGTGTGTGTAGCCCCATCACCGATCCACCTAGGCGCGACATTGCTATTGCTCAGTCCACCCATGGGTCTGTGCTTACCACAAAAAGCACGGGTGGGCCACAGGTTGGGCATCACTGATATAAACTTTTGTTTCTTGTAGGTAGATAGAATTTCTAAAGATATTAAAGCTTTTTTTCCATAATGTATACATTCTATAATAAAATTCCTTAAGTAATGATATTACTAGATACGGAAGAGGCTTTACGATTGTGTGAGGACCTAATTAACAGCAGTCAGCTTCCAGATAAAAACATCCATAAGCTTAGAATTCTTGAAATTGCAATGGACAGTTGCATAATGCTTGGTCAATGGGAGAAAGCTTTGCACTTTGGGAAACGTTCTTTGGAACCTTACAAGTTAGTAAAAGTAAAACAATATTAAATGTCAAAAATACTTGCTGTTAGCAATTATACTAAACTAAGACACGTACTAAGAACAGTTCAATAGTTAGTAACAGTACTTTTAGACATGTCCTGGAAGCAAATAAAGTGCAGTAAATAAATTAAATATCAGAGCTTTAAAATATAAAAGTATATATTATAGTAGAAATACATTTTTCTAAAGAGCCAGGAGTAATTAAGGTAAATGAAAAAGTTTACACATTTGGAAACCGTATATCCATACAGCTCCATGATATTACACAAGAACAACCTGCTACACATGTCTTGCCCTTGTGGGGTTTGTCAATGTCTGCTATTAATTATTATGGTGCCAGTTTTTAAACAAAGCACTGTCTTGCAGAAAAATTGAAGCATATATAGTCCTCCATGAAATTTTGCAAGGTCATGTGATGTTGCCACAAACCTATCAGGGATATCTACAAATTAGCACAATACTTAATGTACAGCCATTAGATAATTGCATGCCAAAGCAGCCAATGAACAACCACTTTGGGTCAACCTCCTTACATTGATAATGTCAGGCAGCAACAAGCCTTTATTTTCCCACACTTCGGAGGCTGGTGGTGGTGAGGTCTCCCCTTCCTTCTCCATAAATCAGAACAGCTAAGCTTAACAGCTTGATTGTAGTGGGATTGTCAGAAAAAGGATGGTTTGCTTTTTATCAGACGTGTACATAGTTAAAGGAACGCAAATATGCAGTGACACCACAATTGCCCCAGTGCCTGGGTTGCAGGTGGGCCAAGACGAAGGAGGCCTGGTAAACAGCACTTACCACAAAACAGCTGTAAAATAAATAACTAATCCATTCTAAACAAAAGGCATGTGGTCCAATTCTAGAATTATCCCTAAAAAGGAAACAGTTTAATGTATGCATTATGATTTATGTCTCTAGTTTTGATCTCTATTTAAGCCCTCTTAAATTTAATTAAACATGCTCAAAACGAAGGTTCCTTGTAGAAAGTGTTCACTTAATATTGATTCACCTGCTCTGAGTTGTTTTTGTTAATGTAAGGTAACAATCATTGTGCCACCTACACCATAAATGGCAAATGCTATTGGGGTTCTAGTACATAACAGACTTAGCTGTAGCAAACAGTGCCAGACCACAACGGCTAGAGCTAGGAAGATTTTATCTTGTATAAAGAGGGGAGTAGATTCATGGGAGAAAAATATTATTCTCCCTCTTTAAAAAAAAAAATTGAAAAATTTGGTCCAGTTTTGGAATCCCATTTATAAAGAGACATCTTGGAAATGGAAAGATTTCATAGAAGGTGATCTAAATAAGGGGAATGAAGGAGCTTGACTATGCTGACAGATTAGACAAGTTCTGTTAACATTAGAGAAGAGGCGTTACAGGGATATGATCACTTTATAAATATATTAATGGGCCATATAATAAACTATCTGGTGTATATTTCATTTATAGGTCATTTCAGATGACTCTGGACAACCTTTAAAATTAAAGAGAAAGCAGTTCCATCTTTAGGTTAGGAAAGGCTTCTTTTCAGTGGGAACGGTAACACTATCAAACTGTTTTCCAGCAAATGTAATGCCAAGTTCATTAAATAACAATGTGTGCTGGATAAGAATCTAAAATGAAAAAATATTGAACATTTCTGGTAATAAACATTTGACAGGTATTCACATCATACTTGAATGATGGGGTACCTTGTGTTCTACTAATATTGAATATCTGGCTATCAATTGCAGGCCATATTATTTACCCAATGAGTTTCCCTGTATTCTGCTATTAGCTATATTTATATACCTGCTGATGCCAAATCTGCCATAAGAGTCTTAGGTGACTATATCTGTTTATTACAAAGCCAGTACCCTTATAGTGTTATCCTGCTTGCTGGTGACCTCAATCATGCCAACTTTTACAGTTTGACCTTTAAATTGCATTAACTTTGCTACTAGGAGGTCTAATATTCTGGACCGTGTCTACTAATCTTAAAGTCTTAGTTGACACTAAACTACACATTGGTCTGTCGGACCATTTGCTTTTTTAATTTATTATCCTAAAGCATGTACTAAACCAAAGGTAAGAAAGTGTTAACTGCATGTTGTATGGAGCATTTTAATGCTTATACTAACACAGTGATTAAAGGAGAACTGGATTTTGTAATGTAGCTATTGGCTTGTAGAAAATGAAAGAACCCTGTTCCCAGGATAGGGAATTTATTTTTTGCTTGTGTGAAGGACATGGGACAATGGGTGCTAGTGTCTGTCAGATCTCGCATTGTTCTTATCCCCTTTCTCCCCCAAATATGGAAAATTGGGTGGGCCCTCCCCTTCTGGAAACCTGGATGGTTTATATATGGGAGCCATAATGAGTGGAGTTGGTTGAGTTTCATTATAGTGCGTGATTTATGCCATGCCTTCCAGCCTGACATTAACAGTAAGTTGTCCCTGCTCTCCTCTGGCAGATCCATATATTGTGTGTGTAGCATTGAGACCAATGATTGGGAAGTACAGAGTTGATGATCTAAATCTAGTTGTGTGTAGGTTGAGGAGGCGTGCAGCCAGCCTCTGAGATGGGATGCTATATTGTAGAGTTTGATATTTGGAAAACCAATTCCTCCTCTATTTTTTGGTAGTGTTAGGATGTTATAGCAGATACGTGAGGGTTTATTATGCCAAATGTATTTGCGAAACATGGTGTTTATCTGTTTTGTGTCTTTGTGGGATAGGAATATTGGTAAAGTTTGTAAGAGGTAGAGCAGTTTAGGGAATAATATCATTTTTATAAGATTAGCCTGTCCTGTAAAGGAAAGGGGGAATTTTTCCCATGCGTGTTTGTCAATTTTAAGATGAGTGGGGGGATGTTTTTAGAGTATAGATCGCTTATGTGTTTGGGAAGGGATATTCCCAGGTATGTTATAGAGGAGGTGGCCCATTTGAAGTGGAAACTGTGTGACCAATTTGGTGGGCCGCCTGAGCCGAGTGAAAGTGCCTCTGATTTGTTATAGTTGATTTGTATACCAGACAGTTTCCCGAAATAGGTCAGATCTTTCATTATCGCTGGTATGGAGTGTAATGTCTTGGAGATAAATAACAAGACATCATCTGCATATGCCGATAGTTTCAACTCCATCTCCCTAATTTTAATTCCTGTAAATTGTGTGTTATTGGATAGGGTTCTAAGTAGTGGGTCAATGCTAAGGTTGAATAGTAATGGTGAAAGTGGGCAGCCTTGTCTTGTGCCTTTGCGGGTTTGGAATGGGTGTGAGATGATGTTATTTATTAGTAGGGATGTGTTGGTATTCCTGTGGAGGAATTTGATTGATTTAGTATAGTTCGGGCCAAAATTGCGTGTAGCTAAGATTTTGTGTAGAAATTCCCAGGAGACCTTGTCGAAAGCCTTGTCTGCATCTAGGCTCAGCAGAATCCCCCGGGGGTTAATTTTGTTGGTGTGGGCTACAATGGCGGCTATTGCTGTGGGGATGGCTTTGGTGGTGTTTCTGCCTCTAGTGAATCCGAGTTGTGACTCTGTGATTAGTTCCGGCATGATACGGCCAAGCCTATTTGCCATTATTTTGGTTAGGATTTTGTAATCCTGGTTTAGTAATGAGATTGGTCTATAGGGTTGGACTAATAGTGGGTCTTTGTTTGGTTTGAGAAGTAGGATGGTCTGGGAATCTTTGAAATTTTCTATATGAGTTTCTTGAGAGAGTATGGAGTTGTAGATATCAGTGAGGATAGGGGGTAGATGGGGCAGTAGTAGTTTATAGTAAGTGCTGGGAAACCATCTGGGCCTGGGGTTTTGGGGTTGTGTAGCAGTTTGATGGTATCAGATATTTCTTGTTGTGTTATTGGGTTATTGAGTAGTTCTTGTTGTTGGGGTGTAAGTTGGGGCAAAGAGCAGGATTCTAAATAGGAGTTTATTTCCATGGTTGAGCTAGTGTGTGTTGTGTATAAGGATTCAAAATAGTGTAGGAAATATTTCTGGAATTCAGGTTGTGAGTTGATGATTTTGTTTGTGTCTAGTAGTAGGATGGAGCATTTGGAGTGTTGGGGTGGGGTTTAGTTAGTTTGGCTAATAGGGTGCCTGTTCGATTGCCCCATCTATGGTATTTGTTTCTTCTGGCGTCCACTGACCATCGTGCTTGTGCTAGGAGATAAGTGTCCAAGAGATTTTGTGTGGATATATATCTTTATTTATTTCTGAGGGATCATCTATGTATTGGCTGCACGCCTCCTTGAGATCATGATCCAGTTGGGTGTTTCTTTCTTTATAGGCTTTTTTTTGTGTGTAACATATGATATTGTGTCCCCTCATCACCGCCTTTGAGGTTTGCCAGAAGAGAGCTGGGTCCTCTATATGAGCGATATTATTGTCAGTGTAGTTTTGCCAGTGGGTGATTAGGTATGTTTTGAAATCCTCTGAGTTGTAGAGGTATGCTGGGAATCTTCATTGGTTTCTCTGAGTGATTTGCAGATCAAAATTTATAGAGTGTTCAATGGGGGCATGGTCCGATATTAGGATGTTGTTTATGTGTGTGTTCAGTATTTGAGGGAATAGGTCATTAGAGATTAGAATATTATCTATGCGTGGAGTGTGAGTGATGTGGGTGTGAGTAAAAACTGAATTGTTTAGTTGTTGGGTGAAGTAGTCTCCAGGGGTCGCAAAGTTCTAGTTGTGACATTATTTCCAGGAGAGGAGGGGGTGTGGATGGCAATGACTGCCTGGGTCCCATTCTGTCTATAGAATTATTTAAGATTGTATTGAAATCTCCCCCCAGGATAATTTGGTGATTGGGTCTGGACAGTAGTTGTCAGAAGGTTAGAATAAAATTCCCCATTTATTCCATTTGGAGCATATATATTTATTAGAGTGTAGATCTTAGTTCAAGATCGAGAATAAGGAATCTGCCCTCAGGGTCCCTTGTTGTGTTCACTATGGTGGCTGACAGATCTTTGTGGATTAGTATGGCTACTCCTCTAGATTTTGTCGTGTATGAGGCTGAAATGCAGTGTGTTATCCACACCCTTCTTCAGTTTGTTTCCAGTGTGTCTCCTGGAGTAGTACAATGTGTGGGTGTAGTCTTTTTAGATGTGTGAGGATTCTGTTACGTTTGACCGGTGTATTCAGATCGTCTACATTCCAGGAGACTATTTTAAAATAGTTCATTTGAGGTTAGGGTTTATGCTGGGGGTGTATGTTGATCTTCCTCTCTCTAAGAGTAGGAAGTTTATGTATTGTGAAAACTTGCCTGTTCTCCCTGTCCTGTCCCAGCGAGCAGGGAAATATCAGGACTTTTCTTTGTGGATGCAAGGTCACCCCCCCTTGACCCCCCCCCGGCAACTTGATGGTAGCGGAAGTGAGAGGAAAAAGCTTAGGCAAGGCAAATGGCAGTAACAATTAAAGGATAAGTGCACTGTAAAATCAAGTTATGTTCATTTGGAAGCTGCAGCTTTAAAAATGCCGTTGCCATATTTTTTTTTTACCTATGCCCCTCCAGGGCCTAACTTTGTGCCTTGGAAGTTCTGACATCTTGTTACTGGTTTGCTGAATGTTAAGCTCCGCCCCTCTGAGATTTCCTCTGCTCTCTCCTGCTTGAGCCTCAAACATAAATGCCTGTGAGTTCCATGCACACGCACGTGCATGAAACTTACAGGCATTACTGTATGAGGCTCAAGCAGGAGAGTGCAACGGAACTCACAGGCATTACTGTTTGAGGCTCACGAGAAAGCAGAGGAACTCTCAGAGGGCGGAGCTTAACATTCAGCAAACCAGTAACAAGATGTCAGCAACTTTCAAGGCACAAGCTAGGCTATGGAGGGGCATAGGTAAAAAAAATAAAATATGGCAACGGTATTTTACAGTGCACTTATCCTTTAAAAAAACGTAAAATAACTATATATTGCATAGTAAACATAACTGTAATCATTAGATAATAGTCAAACTGAGCCCTTAACTAGTTGTTGGGGTGTTGAGTTTGGGGTTTAAATATCTGGTCTGTCTTGTTTGTTTTCAAGGAATCGGATTGAGGCTTCCTCCAGATGGTGTAGAGCTGGGTTTTACTGTTTTCGTTTACCCTCAATTTGGCTTGGTAGAGCATTTGGAATTTTATGTTATCGTCAAGATATTGACAGACTGGGTTGAAAGCTTTCCTTTTGGCGCTTACTATTGTTGAGAAATCCTGAAATATTAGGAGTCTGTGGTTGCTGACTTTCAGAGTTTCCATTTTGCGATAGGCTTGTAGGATCTGTTCCTTGTCCCTGAAATCCAGCAATTTCACAATTACTGGTCGGGGTCTTTCAGGAGTTTGTCTGTTTTCAGGACCCATCTGTGAACTCTTTCTGTGTGAGTTCATTATGGTGTGGAGTTATTAGGGAGAGGGAGGGGGAGGGAGGGGGGAAGGGCTGCAGCACGCATGGCAGGAATCTCCGGAGGCCAGGTAGCAGGCAGTGTCCTATATGGACCTGCTAGCCTCCTGGTGGGCAGTTTTTGGAACTTTGGGGGGGGACTACAGGAGAACCAGATGGAGTTGGGATGTGAGGTAAGGATTAAACTACACTACATGGTGGGGCCAGTAGTTGGGGGATTATAGTTTTGGGGGTGGAGACATGCCCTTTAAATTGATGTTGGGTTAGGGTTTCAGATCTGTCAATAGCACTCCAGGAATTAAATAGTATTCCAATGATTGTTGGGCTTTAATCCTGGACTAGGGTGGCCCAGTGATTTCATAGATCTCAGTAGTGTATCGGGTCCAGAGCCAAGCGGTCTGCTACGTGGCCTCCGGCCTCTGTTTGTAATGGGGTACAGTTTCAGATAAACAAGTTTGTGGCCTGTTTGGCGTTCCTGAGTTACATAATCACCCTGGGGCCCTTGGGGTTGCCTTTATCTTTGGTGTCAGCCTCTGTCAGGGGCAATTGGTGTAGGGATGGAGCCTCCTGTCTGCTAGTGGTAGTTCAGAGGACAGGTGGTAGTGGAGGGGTTCCACTGGGCATCGGGCTTTGCCACCAACTTACTTGAACCAGTGTCTCTGCAGGCTCCCATGGTTGGTGGACGCTGATTACTTTTGGGCCTAGTGATGTCCAAGGCCTAACACCTCGTGGTCCACCATGCGGCCCCGAGCCTCCGTCTGTGATGAGGGTTGATTCTGGGTGGGCAAGTTCAGTCTCTGTATCGGGTTTTGTCTCAAACCTGCTTGAGCCAGTGGATCTGCAGACACTCTCAGCAGGCGGCCGGTGACCACTGGTTGTTTGGGCCCGCGTGGTGTCTAAGGTTCGACACCACGTGGCCCCGAGCCCCCGCCTATGATGAGGGGTGGTTTTGGGTGGGCAAACTTACAGTCTGTGCGTGCATTGTATCCCAAGAGGTACCTGTATTGCTGTTTGAGTTCTCGGTGTGGGTCTACCTGCCCGACGCTTTGACGTTGTCTGAATGTCTGAGGCCTCCGCGGCCAGCCCCGCCTCAGGTGTCCGGTCCTGGCCAGGGAAGCCCCGTTCACTGAGGTCCACTCGGACGGGTTTTCACTGTGTGGTCCATGTGGATGCGCCTCTGTTTGGGGTATCACGGACTATCCAGTCAGTAGGTCTCTCCTGTGCTGCCGTGCATGGGCCTAAGCTGTTGAGCGGTAGTTTGACTTTATCTCCGCTAGCACAGCTGGACTTCGGGGAAATGTGGGGTAAGGAAGGTGTTCAGGGGTTGGTAAAGGCTCCTCTGTGTTCAGGAGTTTTGTTGCCTTCCTTTGCCCTGAATAGTTTAGATAAAATTTAAGATTTTATCTTTCATAGCTCCAGGCTGCTCGGAGCTGTTGTAAAACGCGGCTGCTCTCAACGTCCCGCACCCAGAAGTCCGGTTAAACCATTTTTAACGATAAGAACCTTTTATACATAGGCCTGTATATGTGTTTGGGTCTTAAAAGGCAAAGGGTAGCCCACCTGCTACATTAATTTTATATAACATGTTTGCATCCCTCTAACAGTACCCCTTTAATTGGTATTCCCTCTAATAATTCCCATCAATATGTACATTTGTAGAAATAACATGGTGCAAAGCTGCATACCCTCCAACATTCCCCTTTTAATCTGCACATTTATAGAAAATGGAAAAGATACAGGTATGTAACTGTGAATAGTGCAGGTGTATTGCAAAACATGCGTGCTACATGTTTCTGACCCACTTGTCCTTCCTTAAGTGCTTGAGTGAGACTGTAACATGTAGCACACATGTTTTGCAATAAACCTGCAATATTCATGGCTACAGACCTGTGTCTTTGTATGTTTATTGTTTATATATCGGATTTGGTGGAGTGAAAGCCGTAGGTGAGACATACATTATTTCAGATCCGGACACACTAGATACCCAGACCTATATACATCACACTACAACACTGCTACTAGGAAAGTGTTAATCAGCTGCACCACCAATTTGAATATTGATGATTTAATATATTCCTACATCATAGGGGTTGGTGGTGGGAGTGGAAATCACACAGGTGCTAAAAATATAATCGAGGTAAAAGTACTAGCAGGCAAGAGAAAATGTCAGCTTCAGATTTGGGGAACAAACAGAACCTAAAATGAGCTCATTGAGGTAAATCTTCCATGCTGAAAAGGATGTTGAGGCAAGTACTTTCTAACTTTTTTTTGAGTTAGAGCTATCTGAGATACCCCCTCATGTAAAATGGAAAGGAGACTTGCAAATTGACATCTTGGAAGAACAATGGTATAAGGCAATCAATCTATCATATAACCTATCCAAATGCATTAAACACTGGGAAGCTAATGTAAAAATCCGACTACGATGGTATAAAATCCCATCAATATTAAGGAAATAAATCTCAGGAATAAGTGATAAATGAGACAATGTGTTCATTTGGGCACACTACTACAAAAATACTTAAGCTTTGGGAAGATGTCTTTAAACTCCTATCAAAAATCTTAGCTTGGTACTTACCCCCTAATTCAGCCCAAGCCTTACTAAATATAGATATCTATGAATACCCAAACCATATGACCACAATAATGTACTACTTGTTAACCATTGTTAGAACAAAATTGCCAAAATCTTGGAGATCTACCGAAATCCCCACATGGTCAGAAATAATCAATAAATTGAATCTAAATAATGAATATAAACTTACATTCGCTACCTCAAAAGGGTACCTTGGGAAACTGTCATATGCATGGATGCTGTGGTCAGATAATCGGAATTGAAGGGCAGAAATTCTTTATCTAGACATAATAAGATAATAGGCAATATATCTCAATATTGAACTACTATACTGTTAACAACCACTAATTGAAACTACAAAGAGGATGTATGGTCAAAGAGATTATACACTTAGGAGACCTATAAAGAAAAACTTGTAGGTCAGACTGGTTTTGTTTATGTTTAATTGTTAAAGGGTATGTCCACCATTCTAAAAAAAAAATGCAAGCAGAGGGGCGGGACCGGCAGTCGCGTCTGTGATTGGCTGAGCGGCAGCCAATCATGGACGCAGCTGCCGGGAGTTTAGTGCGGCGGTGGAAAGAGGGAAGGTAAGTAATGTTTTGGGCATTTTCTGCGCAGGACAAAATTCTCCCGGAGGAGAGACAGGAGGCAGAGTCCTATATGGACTCTGCAGTACTCCTGGTGGGCGTTTTTTTGGACTTTAGGGGGGGATAGCAGAAGAACCAGATGGAGCTGGGATGTAAGGTAAAGATAACTACCTACACAATAGGGCCAGTAGTGGGGGATTATAGTTTTGGGGGTGGACATGCCCTTTAATTCTTTCCAAAAAAAAAAAAAAAAAGGAAATAAGGAGGAGGGGGGAAATGGGAAGAAAAAAGCACCTCATATTAATAAAGGTCCCACTACTCCAAAACGTTTTCGGACTTTAAATCTGAGTTTTAGATCTTGAGAAATCCTCCTTTGAAATAACAACAAGGAAAGACCTGTCACACCAGAGGCAGAGATTATAATATGCGCCATATTCCTGACTGCCAGCACACTTTCTGCAACAATTAAGAGAATCAGCAGAGAAAAGAAAGAAGGGGGGAGGGAGGGGGAGATGTGCAAGCAGAGCAGGGTCTATGTTGAGGCTGTGCAGAACTTTATAAGTGTCACAGACACTTATGATGGAAACTTTAAGGGATCATATCCTTGACTTTGTCTCCAGAGATCATCTTATTAGTAGTAGTCAGTATGGATTTATGAGAAATAGATCATGCCAGACAAATTTAATTGGTTTCTATGAAGAAGTGAGTAAGAAGTTGGACTCAGGCAGAGCAGTGGATGTGGTATATTTGGATTTTGCAAAAGCTTTTGATACTGTGCCACATAGGCAACTAATGTATAAACTGAGGACTGTTGGCCTTGAAGAAAACATTTGTTCATGGATAGAGAACTGGTTATTGGACCGCAAACAGAGAGTGGTGGTTAATGGAGCTACATCTATGTGGGCTAAAGTTCTAAGCGGAGTGCCTCAGGGTTCTGTACTGGGGCCGCTTCTGTTTTAATCTGTTATAAATGACTTATAAAGGGTGTATTGAGAGCAAGGTCTCAGTGTTTGCTGATGACACTAAACTATGCAGAGCTTTGGAAACTTCCAATGATGTGCAAGTGCTGCAAGCAGACCTAGATAGATTATCAAAATGGGCAGCAGAATGGCAGATGAGATTCAATGTTGTGTTATAGAAATGCTGGGATAGTGGTGGAAGGTGTTTATATTTCCCCCAGATTTCTCTCTTATGTGTATTTAGCTCCAGGGTAAGTAGCTCAGTAGTGAAAGGGTGTTCTTTCACTGCATTTGGCTTTTTGGAAAAGCCGGTAAAAGGGGCACTGGAGCGAATGGAAGTGAGCGGGTGGGACTTCCATTCACCAGACTATCCAGGCTTTTGGTGATCCTGGCTAATTAATGGCCTCATTAGGCTGCAGGGGAAAGCACTTTGATTAGGGTGTCTCAAGGGTTCTTTCTCTCTCTTCCAGGGAACTGTCTGGAGGCAGTAAAGGAGAGAGCCAGACACAGTGAGGAACTAACTGTTGTATGGTGTTATTTCAGAGTTGGATATTAGGTCCTCTTTGTCACATAGAGAGGGAATTCTGAATGTTAGAGCCGAACAGGCTAGGATTTATTTTTATGTTTTGTTTATGGATGTACCACTGTGATCTGGACTGGTGAAATAAAGCTGATTGCAGTCAGCTTAAACCTGGAACTGTTGTTCACAAACTGTTGTTTTTTTCGTCTGGAGTCATTCTGGTCCCTGCAATCTACGCAACCCCCCAAGAAACTGTACCTTTTGGGCAAGCCCCTTTACAGTTGATAAATGTAAGGTGATGCATTTGGTATTTAATAATCCCTGTGCCACCCACACCATAATTATAACAAAACAAAAGTTGTTTTTAAGTGCATCTGTATGGAAAAAGATTTTGTGGTTCTGGTAGTAACAGACTTAGCTATAGCAACAATGCCAGGTAGCAACGGCTAGAGCTAGCAAGATATTGTCTTGTATAAAAAGGGAATAGATTCAAGAGAGAAAAATATTATTCTCCCTCTTTACAAGGCACTGGTAAGGCCTCATTGGAAATGCGGTGCAGTTTGGAATCCCATATACAAAGGGACATCTTGGAAATTAGGCAGTTCAAGAAGGGCAACTAAATTAATAAGGGAATGGAGGGGCTTGAATATGCAGGCAGATTAGACAAGTTAGGGCTGTTTACATTGGAAAGCGACGTTTGCGTGGGAACATGATAACCTTATACAAATATATTAATGGCCCATCAATGAACTCTCTGGTGCATTTTTTTACTAACAGGTCATATCAGAGGACTCGTGGACATCCTTTAAGGTTGGAAGAAAAGAAGTTTCATCTTCAGTTTAGGAAGGGTTTCTTTACAGTGAGAAACTGTGGACACTGTCTTCCAGCAGATGTGGTAATGGCAAGTTCATTGGATAGCTTTAAAAAAGGCCTGGATAAGTTTCTAAAAGTAAAAAATATTGAGAATTACTGGTATAATGCTATAGATCTGGTTGATCCAGGGATACTTTCCGATTGCCGTTTGGAGTCAGGAAGGAATTTTTTCCCCCTTTTTAGCTGGTTTTTTTTGCTTCCTCATGGATCATCTGTTAGGTAGGGTTAAAAAAAAAAGAGGGTAAATAGGTTGGACTTGATGGTCGTATGTCTTTATTCAACCTTAATTACTATGTTACTATGTAGACACTACAAGAAGGCAGTAAGAGAGGGTGGGGCAATTAGGAGCACTCAATAAACATTAATAATTTGGCAAGCACAGGTAAATGTGATTTACCACCATTTTACTTCTCTTAAATTGTACTTTCTGACAATGTAAAGTTGTTTATTGTATAATGTAATGTATAATTTCTGCTTCTAAAATGACAGGTCTTTCCTTGTAAATGCTGTGATTTCTAAGATGATTTCTCGGGTCTTAAACTTAAATTTCGGAAAAGTTTTGGAATAGTGGGATCTTGCTGTATTGAGTAAAGATACCCTTTCAAGTAAATGATAACTGTCGGTATTGATGTTAAAGCAGAGGCAATGTGGGTGGAATTGGGTGACAGGAAGGGGTTAAAGTTCTTGTTGGTGACTGCTACAAGCCACCAAATGCTAGCATGGAGGAGGTGAATCAGCTTTGTATGCAGATGGCAAGGGCTGTACATTTGTGGCAGGTTCTGATTATGGTGGACTTTATTTACCGGAGTAGTGGAACTGCCAACACAGTAAAGGGCAATGGTTCTTAAATTTGCTACATGAACATTTTCTCTCACAGGTGCTCTGTTGGATCTGGTAATATCTAACATACAGCGTGTTGATTGGCTGACCGGAGTGTTGATTGGCTGACCGGCAGCCAATCACAGATGCGGCTGCTGGTCTGGCCCCCTGCTTGCAAGTTCGGCATGCAGGGAGCCGGATCAATGTGTCCGAGGATGGAGGGGCTGTAATTAATGATCTAAAAAATGTTTACATTTTGACAAGGTGGTTGGGGTGGGCAGAGGGCCCATATATCAAAAATATTTTTTTTGGGTGGACATGCCCTTTTGGGTGGACATGTATGACTGACCAGCAATGTACTGATTCCCTAGATGTTAAAAAAGTTATTTTGTAAAACAAGAGTTTAACGGATCCTTATCTCCAGTCAAAAACGTCCATATTCATAACAGCACAACTAAACAAACAAGTACAAGTAGAAAATACAATAATGAAATAAAACTGAAAGCCATGAACATAATAAAGCAATTTATCTAGATCCAGTCTCTTGTTCTGGCTGCATGAATCCCAAGAGGTCATGAGGCTTTTGTTATGAGCTGTTATTTCATCAGGTGATTTTTCTGAAATCCTGTAATAAAATTTGAAATGACATTGAAGAATAAAAAAAATGTTAACACTTAACATGTTGTATTTTTCTGCAAGGTGACTAGAGAGCTGAACATTTTAGCATGTGTGTTGTCTCAAAAAAACAACCGCTTATAAAGTCCATAGCTTGACATGGTAATTGTAGTCACTTTTTTTATTTTGCATCCTGTAAATCTGCTGTAGAAAACCAATAGTATTTTTAAGGGATTTGGCATGGAGTGATCTGCATCTTTATTTTGAAATGTTCAGTAAAAATATCAGGCCATAAATATGTATGTAAATATGTAAAGAAATGAATAAAAAAGGAGTGTGACGCTTTTGCACTTCAGTCATTTGCTTAGCAAAGGCGTCACAAGGACATCACTCTAACAATAGGTGACTGAGTAATTATGGTTAACCTGGGAGTTACTGGGGTAAAGATAACAAAAAACACTGCAAAATTATATATATTCATTTAAAAAAATATTTTTAATAAGCAGAGCTGTCATTAAATGCCTATCGGCTCTGCATTCATTCGGCGTATCTGCTCTTCCTTCTTCCTCAGGGATTTTTGCCAGCGCTCATGTCCTGGATTAGAAAAAGATAAAAGAGCAGTCTGAGGCTTTTGCACTTTAGTAATCTGTTAAGCAAAGGCATCACAAGGACATCACTATAACAATTGGTGACTTAGTAGTGATAGTAAACTGAGGCAGTTGCTGGGGTAAAGATAAAAGAAAACACTGCAAATTATAGATATTTTTTTTAAAATCTATTTTTAATAAGCAGAGATGTTAGGATGAACTTACTGGCTCTGTGTTACCGTGATGTGTCTGTGCTTCCTCTCGGATTTCCGAAAATGCTTGTGTGTGTCTTCACTGTTGGCATCTCCGGGGGTGCACACAGGCATCCATCTTCCCCTCTTTCAGCTAATGCTGATCATTGCAGCATGGCTAAGAAGAAGGGCTGTGATTGGCCACTCAGACTGCCCTTTTTTTTGTTCTTGCTGTGCTATTGGCTGTTTCTGGTTTAAATTTATCTGACTTTTCTTCCTCTGAGCCCAATATAGCGTTTAGTTATCCTTTCAGCTTGTGGTGGGAATTTTGACAGATTTATTGTTGCCAACCTTTTGCCTGTTTATTTGACTATGATCCTTTGCTGTTTGAACTGACCTCTGTCTGATTTTGACCTTGCCTCTTCCTAATGCTCTGTTACCATGATTTCTGATTGTGTGTATCACCATGATTTCTCTGAACCACTTAGTTCTTAGTTTTCTTAGTTGAGACATTGAGTAATCCCCCATACATAAGAGAAAGGGGGGGGAACAAAAATACAAGCCACTGCTTTTCAGCAAAGACAAACAACACAAAAAGTCCCTGATGTGTTTTGCCCCTCAGGTAGGCTTATTCATAGGTGGCTGATCTCCAAGCAGGAGGCGGCTGACTTCAATTGGAAAGCAGATACCACATTCTGAGTGTTTAAGTGGGCACCAAATTGGTTATCCAGTATGTCTATCTGTGCTTTTAAGATTATCCTGCTGCAAACCCTCTTCTTATAGGAAAGGCAGTACAAGCCAATAGGAGTGTCGCAAAGTTCACATTTGGTCATCACCACACTGGTTGGTCATCACCCCACAATTCCTAAAAGTGTTTTTATATTAATCAATCTTCTAAGACAAATAATGATTAATATAAAAACACTGTGGGGAATTGGGGATTGGTGACCAAGCAGTAATAAGTCCTAGACATTCCGATTGGTGCGTACTTTAAAGCTGTGACCAATGAGACATACTTTTGTCTTAAAGAATGTTTAATATAAAAACACTGTTCTTTCTTCCCCCAACCTTCCCTCCCCTTTATTAACCTATGCCCACAAAGATGACTGTGGAAGCGTATGTTGAAATTTCAGAGGATTTTTTTAATGTAATTAGTTCTTGTTGATCCACAGATGCTTTCCAATTGCCTTTTTGAAATGATTTTTTTCCCTTGCTGTTTTTTTTCCATCCTCATGAGATACATAGGTTGTTTAAGCTGAATTTTGTTTTAATCCCCTTCTAATGTATCATGTATCTCTTCTGGGTTCTGAGTCATCATGAGGCAATAGAATCTATCAGATTTGCTTCTGGTCCAGTAGATGGGAGATCTGGGAGGCAATATAATATAATCGAAAGTCTGGGAGTGCTTTCCCCCCCCCCCAAATCTGTGGGGCATAATAATATTGACCAGTGTTGCTTACCGTATATACTCAAGTATAAACCGACCCGAGTATAAACCGAGGTACCCAATTTCAGCTAAAAATCCTAATTGGATAAGAATCTAAAATGAAAAAATATTGAACATTTCTGGTATAAACTTGACAGGTTCACATCATACTTGAATATGGGGTACCTTGTGTTCTACTAATATTGAATATCTGGCTATCAATGGGGCAGCTATTATTTACCCATGAGTTTCCCTGTACTGCTATTAGCTATATTTATATACCTGCGGATGCCAAATCTGCCATAAGAGTCTTAGGTGACTATACTGTTTTATTACAAAGCCAGTACCCTTATAGTGTTATCCTGCTTGCTGGTGACCTCAATCATGCCAACTTTTACAGTTTGCCTTTAAATTGCATTAACTTTGCTACTAGGAGGTCTAATTTCTGGACCGTGTCTACTAATCTTAAAGTCTTAGTTGACACTAAACTAACACATTGGTCTGTCCGGACCATTTGCTTTTTTAATTTATTATCCTAAGCATTACTAAACCAAAGGTAAGAAGTTTAACTGCATGTTGTATGACATTTTAATGCTTATACTAACACAGTGATTAAAGAGAACTGGATTTTGTAATGTAGCTATTGGCTTGTAGAAAATGAAAGAACCCTGTTCCCAGGATGGGAATTTATTTTTTTGCTTGTGTGAGGACATGGGACAATGGGTGCTAGTGTCTGTCAGATCTCGCATTGTTCTTATCCCCTTTCTCCCCCAAATATGGAAATTGGGTGGGCCCTCCCCTTCTGGGAAACCTGGATGGTTTATATATGGGAGCCATAATGAGTGGAGTTGGTTGAGTTTCATTATAGTGCGTGATTTAAGCCATGCCTTCCAGCCTGACATTAACAGTAAGTTGTCCCTGCTCTCCTCTGGCAGATCCATTATTGTGTGTGTAGCATTGAGACCAATGATTGGGAAGTACAGAGTTGATGATCTAAATCTAGTTGTGTGTAGGTTGAGAGGGCTGTGCAGCCAGCCTCTGAGATGGATGCTATATTGTAGAGTTTGATATTTGGAAAACCATTCCTCCTCTATTTTTTGGTAGTGTTAGGATGTTATAGCAGATACGTGAGGGTTTATTATGCCAAATGTATTTGCGAAACATGGTGTTTATCTGTTTTGTGTCTTTGTGGGATAGGATATTTGGTAAGTTTGTAAGAGTAGAGCAGTTTAGGGAATAATATCATTTTTATAAGATTAGCCTGTCCTGTAAAGGAAAGGGGGAATTTTTCCCATCGTGTTTGTCAATTTTAGATGAGTGGGGGGATGTTTTTAGAGTATAGATCGCTTATGTGTTTGGGAAGGGATATTCCCAGTATGTTAATAGAGGTGGCCCATTTGAAGTGGAAACTGTGTGACCATTTGGTGGGCCGCCTGAGCCGAGTGAAAGTGCCTCTGTTTGTTATAGTTGATTTGTTATACCAGACAGTTTTCCCGAAATAGGTCAGATTCTTTCATTATCGCTGGTATGGATGTAATGTCTTGGAGATAAATAACAAGACATCATCTGCATATGCCGATAGTTTCAACTCATCTCCCTAATTTTAATTCCTGTAAATTGTGTGTTATTTGATAGGTTTCTAAGTAGTGGGTCAATGCTAAGGTTGAATAGTAATGGTGAAAGTGGGCAGCCTTGTCTTGTCCTTTGCGGGTTTGGAATGGGTGTGAGATGATTTTATTTATTAGTAGGGATGTGTTGGTATTCCTGTGGAGGAATTTGATTGATTTAGTATAGTTCGGGGCCAAAATTGCGTGTAGCTAAGATTTTGTGTAGAAATTCCCAGGAGACCTTGTCGAAACGCTTGTCTGCATCTAGGCTCAGCAGAATCCCCCGGGGTTAATTTTGTTGGTGTGGGCTACAATGGCGGCTATTGCTGTGGGATGGCTTTGGTGGTGTTTTCTGCCTCTAGTGAATCCGAGTTGTGACTCTGTGATTAGTTCCGGCATGATACGCCAAGCCTATTTGCCATTATTTTGGTTAGGATTTTGTAATCCTGGTTTAGTAATGAGATTGTTCTATAGGGTTGGACTAATAGTGGGTCTTTGTTTGGTTTGAGAAGTAGATGGTCTGGGAATCTTTGAAATTTTCTATATGAGTTTCTTGAGAGAGTATGGAGTTGTAGATATCAGTGAGGATAGGGGTAGATGGGGCAGTAGTAGTTTATAGTAAGTGCTGGGAACCCATCTGGGCCTGGGTTTTTGGGGTTGTGTAGCAGTTTGATGGTATCAGATATTTCTTGTTGTGTTATTGGGTTATTGAGTAGTTCTTGTTGTTGGGGTGTAAGTTGGGGCAAAGAGCAGGATTCTAAATAGGAGTTATTTCCTCCATGGTTGAGCAGTGTGGTGTTGTGTATAAGGATTCAAAATAGTGTAGGAAATTTTCTGAATTCAGGTTGTGAGTTGATGATTTTGTTTGTGTCTAGTAGGAGATGGAGCATTTGGAGTGTTGGGTGGGGTTTAGTTAGTTTGGCTAATAGGTGCCTGTTCATTGCCCCATCTATGGTATTTGTTTTCTTTCTGGCGTCCACTGACCATCGTGCTTGTGCTAGGAGATAAGTGTCCCAAGAGATTTTGTGTGGATATATTCTTATTTATTTCTGAGGGATCATCTATGTATTGGCTGCACGCCTCCTTGAGATCATGATCCAGTTGGGTGTTTCTTCTTTCTTTATAGCTTTTTTTTGTGTGTAACATATGATATTGTGTCCTCTCACCCGCCTTTGAGTTTTGCCAGAAGAGACTGGGTCCTCTATATGAGCGATATTATTGTCAGTGTATTTGTGCCAGTGGGTGATTAGGTATGTTTTGAAATCCTCTGAGTTGTAGAGGTATGCTGGGAATCTTCATTGGTTTCTCTGAGTGATTTGCAGATCAAATTTATAGAGTGTTCAATGGGGCATGGTCCGATATTAGGATGTTGTTTATGTGTGTGTTCAGTATTTGAGGGAATAGGTCATTAGAGATTAGAATATTATCTATGCGTGGAGTGTGAGTGATGTGGGTGGTGAGTAAAACTGAATTGTTTAGTTGTTGGGTGAAGTAGTCTCCAGGGGTCGCAAAGTTCAGTTGTGACATTTTTCCAGGAGAGGAGGGGTGGTGGATGGCAATGACTCCCTGGGTCCCATTCTGTCTATAGAATTATTTAAGATTGTATTGAAATCTCCCCCCAGGATAATTTGGTGATTGGGTCTGGACATAGTTTGTCAGAAGGTTAGAATAAAATTCCCCATTTATTCCATTTGGAGCATATATATTTATAGAGTGTAGATCTTAGTTCAAGATCGAGAATAAGGAATCTGCCCTCAGGGTCCCTTGTTGTGTTCACTATGTGGCTGACAGATCTTTGTGGATTAGTATGGCTACTCCTCTAGATTTTTGTCGTGATGAGGCTGAAATGCAGTGTGTTATCCACACCCTTCTCAGTTTGTTTCCAGTGTGTCTCCTGGAGTAGTACAATGTGTGGGTGTAGTCTTTTTAGATGTGTGAGGATTCTGTTACGTTTGACCGTTGTATTCAGATCGTCTACATTCCAGGAGACTATTTTAAAATAGTTCATTTGAGGTTAGGGTTTATGCTGGGGTGTATGTTGTATCTTCCTCTCTCTAAGAGTAGGAAGTTTATGTATTTGAAACTTGCCTGTTCTCCCTGTCCTGTCCCAGCGAGCAGGGAAATATCAGGACTTTTCTTTGTGGATGCAAGGTCACCCCCCCTTGACCCCCCCCCCGGCAACTTGATGGTAGCGAAGTGAGAGGAAAAAGCTAGCAAGCAAATGGCAGTAACAATTAAGGATAAGTGCACTGTAAAATCAAGTTATGTTCATTTGGAAGCTGCAGCTTTAAAAATGCCGTTGCCATAATTTTTTTTTTACCTATGCCCCTCCAGGGCCTAACTTGGTGCCTTGGAAGTTCTGACATCTTGTTACTGGTTTGCTGAATGTTAAGCTCCGCCCCTCTGAGATTTCCTCTGCTTTCTCCTGCTTGAGCCTCATACAGTAATGCCTGTAAGTTTCATGCACTTGCGTGTGCATGGAACTCACAGGCATTTATGTTTGAGGCTCAAGCAGAGAGTGCACGGAACTCACAGGCATTACTGTTTGAGGCTCAAGCGAGAAAGCAGAGGAACTCTCAGAGGGGCGGAGCTTAACATTCAGCAAACCAGTAACAAGATGTCAGCAACTTTCAAGGCACAAAGCTAGGCTATGGAGGGGCATAGGTAAAAAAAATAAAATATGGCAACGGTATTTTACAGTGCACTTACCTTTAAAAAACGTAAAATAACTATATTGCATAGTAAACATAACTGTAATCATTAGATAAGTCAAACTGAGCCCTTAACTAGTTGTTGGGGTGTTGAGTTTGGGGTTTAAATATCTGGTCTGTCTTGTTTGTTTTCAGGAATCGGATTGAGGCTTCCTCCAGATGGTGTAGAGCTGGGTTTTACTGTTTTCGTTTACCCTCAATTTGGCTTGGTAGAGCATTTGGAATTTTATGTTATCGTCAAGATATTGACAGACTGGGTTGAAAGCTTTCCTTTTGCGCTTACTATTGTTGAGAAATCCTGAATATTAGGAGTCTGTGGTTGCTGACTTCCAGAGTTTCCATTTTGCGATAGGCTTGTAGGATCTGTTCCTTGTCCCTGAAATCCAGCAATTTCACAATTACTGGTCGGGGTCTTTCAGGAGTTTGTCTGTTTTCAGGACCCAATCTGTGAACTCTTTCTGTGTGGAGTTCATTATGGTGTGGAGTTATATAAGGAGAGGAGGGGGAGGGAGGGGGAGAAGGGCTGCAGCACGCATGGCAGGAATCTCCGGGAGGCCAGGTAGCAGGCAGTGTCCTATATGGACCTGCTAGCCTCCTGGTGGGCAGTTTTTTGGAACTTTGGGGGGGGGACTACAGGAGAACCAGATGGAGTTGGGATGTGAGGTAAGGATTAAACTACACACTACATGGTGGGGCAGTAGTTGGGGGATTATAGTTTTGGGGGTGGACATGCCCTTTAAATTGATGTGGGTTAGGTTTCAATCTGTCAATAGCACTCCAGGAATAAATAGTATTCAAATGATTGTTGGGCTTTAATCCTGGACTAGGGTGGCCCAGTGATTTCATAGATCTCAGTAGTGTATCGGGTCCAGAGCCAAGCGGTCTGCTACGTGGCCTCCGGCCTCTGTTTGTAATGGGGTACAGTTTCAGATAACACGTTTGTGGCCTGTTGGCGTTCCTGAGTTACATAATCACCCTGGGGCCCTTGGGGTTGCCTTTATCTTTGGTGTCAGCCTCTGTCAGGGCAATTGGTGTAGGGATGGAGCCTCCTGTCTGCTATTGGTAGTTCAGAGGACAGGTGGTAGTGGAGGGGTTCCACTGGGCATCGGGCTTTGCCACCAACTTACTTGAACAGTGTCTCTGCAGGCTCCCATGTTGGTGGACGCTGATTACTTTTGGGCCTAGTGATGTCCAAGGCCTAACACCTCGTGGTCCACCATGCGCCCCGAGCCTCCGTCTGTGATGAGGTTGATTCTGGGTGGGCAAGTTCAGTCTCTGTATCGGGTTTTGTCTCAAACCTGCTTGAGCCAGTGGATCTGCAGACACTCCGCAGCGGGGCCGGTGACCACTGGTTGTTTGGGCCCGGTGGTGTCTAAGGTTCGACACCACGTGGCCCCGAGCCCCCGCCTAGTGATGAGGGGGGTGGTTTTGGGTGGGCAAACTTACAGTCTGTGCGTGCATTGTATCCCAAAGGTACCTGTATGCTGTTTGTTTTCTCGGTGTGGGTCTCCCTGCCCGACGCTTTGACGTTGTCTGAATGTCTGAGGCCTCCGCGGCCACCCCGCCTCAGGTGTCCGGTCCTGGCCAGGGAAGCCCCGTTCACTGAGGTCCACTCGGACGGGTTTTCATCCTGTGTGGTCCATGTGGATGCGCCTCTGTTTGGGGTTACACGGACTATCCATCAGTAGGTCTCTCTCCTGTGCTGCCGTGCATGGGCCTAAGCTGTTGAGCGGTATTTTGACTTTATCTCCGCTAGCACAGCTGGACTTCGGGGAAATTGGGGTAAGGAAGGTGTTCAGGGGTTGGTAAAGGCTCCTCTGTGTTCAGGAGTTTTGTTGCCTTCCTTTGCCCTGAATAGTTTAGATAAAATTTAAGATTTTATCTTTCATAGCTCCAGGCTGCTCGGAGCTGTTGTAAAACGCGGCTGCTCTCAACGTCCCGCACCCAGAAGTCCGGTTAAAACCATTTTTAACGATAAAACCTTTTATACATAGGCCTGTATATGTGTTTTGGGTCTTAAAGGCAAAGGTAGCCCACCTGCTACATTAATTTTATATAACATGTTTGCAATCCCTCTAACAGTACCCCTTTAATTGGTATTCCCTCTAATAATTCCCATCAATATGTACATTTGTAGAAATACATGGTGCAAAGCTGCATACCCTCCAACATTCCCCTTTAATCTGCACATTTATAGAAAATGGAAAAGATACAGGTATGTAACTGTGAATAGTGCAGGTGTATTGCAAAACATGCGTGCTACATGTTTCTGACCCACTTGTCCTTCCTTAAGTGCTTGAGTGAGACTGTAACATGTAGCACACATGTTTTGCAATAAACCTGCAATATTCATGGCTACAGCCTGTGTCTTTGTATGTTTATTGTTTTATATATCGGATTTGGTGGAGTGAAAGCCGTAGTTGAGACATACATTATTTCAGTCCGGACCACACTAGATACCCAGACCTATATACATCACACTACAACACTGCTACTAGGAAAGTGTTAATCAGCTGCACCACCAATTGAATATTGATGATTTATATATTCCTACATCATAGGGGTTGGTGGTGGAGTGGAAATCACACAGGTGCTAAAAATATATCGAGGTAAAAGTACTAGCAGCAAGAGAAAATGTCAGCTTCAGAGATTTGGGGAACAAACAGAACCTAAAAGAGCTCATTGAGGTAAATCTTCCATGCTGAAAGATGTTGAGGCAAGTACTTTCTAACTTTTTTTTGAGTTAGAGCTATCTGAGATACCCCCTCATGTAAAATGGAAAGGAGACTTGCAAATTGACATCTTGGAAGAACAATGGTATAAGGCAATCAATCTATCATATAACCTATCCAAATGCATTAAACCCTGGGAAGCTAATGTAAAAATCCGACTACGATGGTATAAAATCCCATCAAATTAAGGAAATAAATCTCAGGAATAATGATAAATGAGACATGTGTTCATTTGGGCACACTACTACAAAAAATACTTAAGCTTTGGGAGATGTCTTTAAACTCCTATCAAAAATCTTAGCTTGGTACTTACCCCCTAATTCAGCCCAAGCCTTACTAAATATAGATATCTATGAATACCCAAACCATATGACCACAATAATGTACTACTTGTTAACCATTGTTAGAACAAAATTGCCAAAATCTTGGAGATCTACCGAAATCCCCACAATGGTCAGAATAATCAATAAATTGAATCTAAATAATGATATAACTTACATTCGCTACCTCAAAGGGTACCTTGGGAAACTGTCATATGCATGGATGCTGTGGTCAATAATCGGAATTGAAGGGCAGAAATTCTTTATCTAGACATAATAATAATAGGCAATATATCTCAATATTGAACTACTATACTGTTACAACCACTAATTGAAACTACAAAGAGGATGTATGGTCAAAGAATTATACACTTAGGAGACCTATAAAGAAAAACTTGTAGGTTCAGACTGGTTTTGTTTATGTTTAATTGTTAAAGGGTTGTCCACCATTCTAAAAAAAAATGCAAGCAGAGGGCGGGACCGGCAGTCCGTCTGTGATTGGCTGAGCGGCAGCCAATCATGGACCAGCTGCCGGGAGTTTAGTGCGGCGGTGGAAAGAGGGAAGGTAAGTAATGTTTTTGGCATTTTCTGCGCAGGACAAAATTCTCCCGAGAGAGACAGGAGGCAGAGTCCTATATGGACTCTGCAGTACTCCTGGTGGGCGTTTTTTTGGACTTTAGGGGGGTAGCAAGAACCAGATGGAGCTGGGATGTAAGGTAAAGATTAAACTACACTACACAATAGGGCCAGTAGTGGGGGATTATAGTTTTTGGGGTTGGACATGCCCTTTAATTCTTTCCAAAAAAAAAAAAAAAAGGAAATAGAGAGGGGGGGAAAATGGAAAAGAAAAAAGCAACTCATATTAAGGATCCCACTACTCCAAAACGTTTTTGACTTTAAATCTGAGTTTTTAGATCTTGAGAAATCCTCCTTTGAAATAACAACAAGGAAAGACCTTCACACCAGAGGCAGAGATTATAATATGCGCCATATTCCTGACTGCCAGCACACTTTCTGCAACAATTAAGAGAATCAGCAGAGAAAGAAAAGAAGGGGGGAGGGAGGGGGAGATGTGCAACAGAGCAGGGTCATGTTAGCTGTGCAGAACTTTATAAGTGTCACAGACACTTATGATGGAAACTTTAAGGGATCAATCCTTGACTTTGTCTCCAGAGATCATCTTATTAGTAGTAGTCCAGTATGGATTTATGAGAAATCATCATGCCAGACAAATTTAATTGGTTTCTATGAAGAATGTGAGTAGAAGTTGGACTCAGCGAGCAGTGGATGTGGTATATTTGGATTTTGCAAAAGCTTTTGATACTGTGCCACTAGGCAACTAGTATAAACTGAGACTGTTGGCCTTGAAGAAAACATTTGTTCATGGATAGAGAACTGGTTATTGGACCGCAAAAGAGAGTGGTGGTTATGGAGCTACATCTATGTGGGCTAAGTTCTAAGCGGAGTGCCTCAGGGTTCTGTACTGGGCCGCTTCTGTTTAATCTGTTTATAAATGACTTAGAAGGGGTATTGAGAGCAGGTCTCAGTTTTTTGCTGATGACACTAAACTATGCAGACTTTGAAACTTCCAATGATGTGCAAGGTGCTGCAAGCAGACCTAGATAGATTATCAAAATGGGCAGCAAGAATGGCAGATGAGATTCATGTTGTGTTATAGAAATGCTGGGATAGTGGTGGAAGTGTTTATATTTCCCCCAGATTTCTCTCTTATGTGTATTTAGCTCCAGGGTAAGTAGCTCAGTAGTGAAAGGGTGTTCTTTCACTGCATTTGGCTTTTTGGAAAAGCCGGTAAAGGGGCACTGGAGCGAATGGAAGTGAGCGGGTGGGACTTCCATTCACCAGACTATCCAGGCTTTTGGTGATCCTGGCTAATTAATGGCCTCATTAGGCTGCAGGGAAAGCACTTTGATTAGGTGTCTCAAGGGTCTTTCTCTCTCTTCCAGGGAACTGTCTGAGGAGTAAAGAGAGAGCCAGACACAGTGAGGAACAACTGTTGTATGGTGTTATTTCAGAGTTGATATTAGTCCTCTTTGTCACTGAGAGGAATTCTGTAAGGTTCAAGCAGACGGTAAGGATTTCGGGAGGATAGTGTGTAATATTTTTGGGTCGTGTTTTCCGAGATAAGAGCACAGGAAATGGAAGGTCAAAATGTTTAGTGAGTCCGAGTATGGAGCTTTAAGTACCACTGTATGCTCAGTAGGGGTCGGAACCTGAACTGGTGGTTCAGATCATGTTTCGGTCCGCCTGGAGGGTCAGGAATGTGATACATTAGGAGCCGCAGGCTAGGAATGGTTACATGAGAGAGGAATCATGGGCGAAGTAGTTCTCGCGATCTGGTCCAACCTTTGCTTGGTGGCAAGAACCCTTGAAGGTGTCTGAAGGGGAGTCAGGATTCTGGTTTGTTATAGTAGAGGACGGAATCCGTCATATGACACGAATACAGGACTGTAATGGAAAAACTGCTTAATGTAAGAATGAGTTAAGAAAAAGATTTGTGGGTTCTGGTAGATACAGACTTAGCTATAGCAAACAATGCCAGGTAGCAACGGCTAGAGCTAGCAAGATATTGTCTTGTATAAAAAGGGAATAGATTCAAGAGAGAAAAATATTATTCTCCCTCTTTACAAGGCACTGGTAAGGCCTCATTGGAATATGCGGTGCAGTTTTGGAATCCCATATACAAAAGGACATCTTGGAATTGAGGCAGTTCAGAGAAGGGCAACTAAATTAATAAGGGGAATGGAGGGGCTTGAATATGCAGGCAGATTAGACAAGTTAGGGCTGTTTACATTGGAGAAGCGACGTTTGCGTGGGAACATGATAACCTTATACAAATATATTAATGGCCCATACAATGAACTCTCTGGTGCATTGTTTACTAACAGGTCATATCAGAGACTCGTGGACATCCTTTAAGGTTGGAAGAAAAGAAGTTTCATCTTCAGGTTAGGAAGGGTTTTCTTTACAGTGAGAAACTGTGGAACTGTCTTCCAGCAGATGTGGTAATGGCAAGTTCATTGGATAGCTTTAAAAAAGGCCTGGATAAGTTTCTAAAAGTAAAAAATATTGAGAATTACTGGTATTAATGCATATAGATCTGGTTGATCCAGGGATACTTTCCGATTGCCGTTTGGAGTCAGGAAGGAATTTTTCCCCCTTTTTAGCTGTTTTTTTTTGCCTTCCTCTGGATCATCTGTTAGGTAGGGTTAAAAAAAAAAAGAGGGTAAATAGGTTGGACTTGATGGTCGTATGTCTTTATTCAACCTTAATTACTATGTTCTATGTAGACACTACAAGAAGGCAGTAAGAGGGGTGGGCAATTAGGAGCACTCAATAACATTAATAATTGGCAAGCACAGGTAAATGTGATTTACCACCATTTTACTTCTCTTAAATTGTACTTTCTGACAATGTAAAGTTGTTTATTGTATAATGTAATGTATAATTTCTGCTTCTAAAATGACAGGTCTTTCCTTGTAAATGCTGTGATTTCTAAGATGATTTCTCAGGCTCTAAAACTTAAATTCCGAAAAAGTTTTGGAATAGTGGGATCTTGCTGTATTGAGTAAAGATACCCTTTCAAGTAAATGATAACTGTCGGTATGATGTTAAAGCAGAGGCAATGTGGGTGGAATTGGGTGACAGGAAGGGGTTAAAGTTCTTGTTGGTGACTGCTACAAGCCACCAAATGCTAGCATGGAGGAGGTGAATCAGCTTTGTATGCAGATGGCAAGGGCTGTACATTTGTGGCAGGTTCGATTATGGTGGACTTTATTTACCGGAGTAGTGGAACTGCCAACACAGTAAAGGGCAATGGTTCTTAAATTTGCTACATGAACATTTCTCTCACAGGTGCTCTGTTGGATCTGGTAATATCTAACATACAGCGTGTTGATTGGCTGACCGGAGTGTTGATTGGCTGACCGGCAGCCAATCACAGATGCGGCTGCTGGTCTGGCCCCTGCTTGCAAGTTCGGCATGCAGGGAGCCGGATCAATGTGGTCCGAGGATGGAGGGGCTGTAATTAATGATCTAAAAAATGTTTACATTTTGACAAGGTGGTTGGGGTGGGCAGAGGGCCCATATATCAAAAATATTTTTTTTGGGTGGACATGCCCTTTGGGTGGACATGTATGACTGACCAGCAATGTACTGATTCCCTAGATGTTAAAAAAGTTATTTTGTAAAACAAGAGTTTAACGGATCCTTATCTCCAGTCAAAAACGTCCATATTCATAACAGCACAACTAAACAAACAAGTACAAGTAGAAAATACAATAATGAAATAAAACTGAAAGCCATGAACATAATAAAGCAATTTATCTAGATCCAGTCTCTTGTTCTGGCTGCATGAATCCCAAGAGGTCATGAGGCTTTTGTTATGAGCTGTTATTTCATCAGGTGATTTTTCTGAAATCCTGTAATAAAATTTGAAATGACATTGAAGAATAAAAAAAAGTTAACACTTAACATGTTGTATTTTTCTGCAAGGTGACTAGAGAGCTGAACATTTAGCATGTGTGTTGTCTCAAAAAAACAACACGCTTATAAAGTCCATAGCTTGACATGGTAATTGTAGTCACTTTTTTATTTTGCATCCTGTAAATCTGCTGTAGAAAACCAATAGTATTTTTAAGGGATTTGGCATGGAGTGATCTGCATCTTTATTTTGAATGTTCAGTAAAAATATCAGGCCATAAATATGTATGTAAATATGTAAAGAAATGAATAAAAAAGGAGTGTGACGCTTTTGCACTTCAGTCATTTGCTTAGCAAAGGCGTCACAAGGACATCACTCTACAATAGGTGACTGAGTAATTATGGTTAACCTGGGAGTTACTGGGGTAAAGAAAACAAAAAACACTGCAAAATTATATATTTCATTTAAAAAAATATTTTTATAAGCAGAGCTGTCATTAAATGCCTATCGGCTCTGCATTCATTCGGCGTATCTGCTCTTCCTTCTTCCTCAGGGATTTTTGCCAGCGCTCATGTCCTGGATTAGAAAAAGATAAAAGAGCAGTCTGAGGCTTTGCACTTTAGTAATCTGTTAGCAAAGGCATCACAAGGACATCACTATAACAATTGGTGACTTAGTAGTGATAGTAAACTGAGGCAGTTGCTGGGGTAAAGATAAAAGAAAACACTGCAAATTTAGATATTTTTTTTAAAATCTATTTTTAATAAGCAGAGATGTTAGGATGAACTTACTGGCTCTGTGTTACCTGGATGTGTCTGTGCTTCCTCTCGGATTTCCGAAAATGCTTGTGTGTCTTCACTGTTGGCATCTCCGGGGGTGCACACAGGCATCCATCTTCCCCTCTTTCAGCTAATGCTGATCATTGCAGCATGGCTAAGAAGAAGGGCTTTGATTGGCCACTCAGACTGCCCTTTTTTTGTTCTTGCTGTGCTATTGGCTGTTTCTGGTTTAAATTTATCTGACTTTTCTTCCTCTGAGCCCGATATAGCGTTTAGTTATCCTTTCAGCTTGTGGTGGGAATTTTGACAGATTTATTGTTGCCAACCTTTTGCCTGTTTATTTGACTATGATCCTTTGCTGTTTGAACTGACCTCTGTCTGATTTTGACCTTGCCTCTTCCTAATGCTCTGTTACCATGATTTCTGATTGTGTGTATCACCATGATTTCTCTGAACCACTTTTAGTTTTCTTAGTTGAGACATTGAGTAATCCCCCATACATAAGAGAAAGGGGGGGAAACAAAAATACAAGCCACTGCTTTTCAGCAAAGACAAACAACACAAAAAGTCCCTGATGTGTTTTGCCCCTCAGGTAGGCTTATTCATAGGTGGCTGATCTCCAAGCAGGAGGCGGCTGACTTCAATTGGAAAGCAGATACCACATTCTGAGTGTTTAAGTGGGCACCAAATTGGTTATCCAGTATGTCTATCTGTGCTTTTAAGATTATCCTGCTGCAACCCTCTTCTTATAGGAAAGGCAGTACAAGCCAATAGGAGTGTCGCAAAGTTCACATTTGGTCATCACCACACTGGTTGGTCATCACCCCCAATTCCTAAAAGTGTTTTTATATTAATCAATCTTCTAAGACAAATAATGATTAATATAAAAACACTGTGGGGAATTGGGGATTGGTGACCAAGCAGTAATAAGTCCTAGACATTCCGATTGGTGCGTACTTTAAAGCTGTGACCAATGAGACATACTTTTGTCTTAAAGAATGTTTAATATAAAAAAACTGTTCTTTCTTCCCCCAACCTTCCCTCCCCTTTATTAACCTATGCCCACAAAGATGACTGTGGAGCGTATGTTGAAATTTCAGAGGATTTTTTTAATGTAATTAGTTCTTGTTGATCCACAGATGCTTTCCAATTGCCTTTTTGAAATGATTTTTTTTCCCTTGCTGTTTTTTTTCCATCCTCATGAGATACATAGGTTGTTTAAGCTGAATTTTGTTTTAACCCCTTCTAATGTATCATGTATCTCTTCTGGGTTCTGAGTCATCATGAGGCAATAGAATCTATCAGATTTGCTTCTGGTCCAGTAGATGGGAGATCTGGGAGGCAATATAATATAATCGAAAGTCTGGGAGTGCTTTCCCCCCCCCCAAATCTGTGGGGCATAATAATTTGACCAGTGTTGCTTACCGTATATACTCAAGTATAAACCGACCCAGTATAAACCGAGGTACCCAATTTCAGCTAAAAATCCTAATAAAAGTTGTTGACTCAAGTATAAACCGAGGGTAGAAACTTGGCATTCAAGATGTTTGGAAACTACAACTCCCGCTAATAAAGCATGCTGGGAGTTGTAGTTTCCAAACATCTGAATGCCACCCTCACTTGGCATTCAAGATGTTTGGGACTACAACTCCCAGGCTTTATTAGCTGGGAGTTGTAGTTTCCAAACATCTTGAATGCCAAGTGAGGGTGGCATTCAAGATGTTTGGAAACTACAACTCCCAGCTAATAAAGCATGCTGGGAGTTGTAGTTCCCAACATCTTGAATGCCCCACTCACCCTCCCACCACAGTTTGTACCTGTGGTCTCTTCTCCCTGTGGTCTCTTCTCCGTGGGGCTCTCCTCCATCCAAGGGCTTCCTGGCAGGTACGGTCGGTATCCTGAGCATTCGGCAGCCGCGCTCTTTCTGTGTACTGGCGCGCCGGCTGACGTCACTGCCCGGCGCCGGGCAGTGACGTCAGGCCGCGCGCCATACACAAAGATCGTGCGGCTGCCGGAATGCTCAGGTAATGTACTGGGAGTTGTAGTTTCCAAACATCTTGAATGCCAAGTTTCTACCCTCGGTTTATACTTGAGTCAACAACTTTTATTAGGATTTTTAGCTGAAATTGGGTACCTCGGTTTATACTCGGGTCGGTTTATACTCGAGTATATACGGTAAAATGTTAAGTTTATAGAATTAAACTACAAGAATAGATGAAGATCATTGCCTGGCTGCTGTCTGTCCATCTATCTATAACTGTTTTTCTACCTCTGTCTTTCTATCTGTCTGTTTGTCCAGTCTTTCAATCTATCTATATATATTTCTTCTTTCTCTGTCTGTCTATATCTATCTATCTATCTATCAGTATCTTATTGTCAGATAGGCAGATAATGTCCATATTTCCCAGATTACGCTTTCAGATAGTTTATTCACAGATGGAAATGATTGTGGGAATGATTATTTCAAAACAATCTGATGCCTTGTCTTTTATTTTGTATATATAAATATAAGTGAGAAAACCCTAAAAACTGGATAACTAAGAAAACTTGACCACACATTTGTTTTTGTAAATGTACCAAATGGGACTGTTTCCAGTAGATATTTACATAGAACAGAGATTCTTCATTTCACTCAGTAGCCCTTTAATATGCATATTTATGTAATGTCAACTATCTGTTTATTTACTGTGACCTTGCACTTCCCTTAGCAGCTACATGGTGAGATTAAATAAACTACTTGTTGCTTAAACTATAAACCACACACAGCAATGTACGTGTTAACACTTTACAAGAAAAAGATCCATCTCAAGTGGGCTAACAGAACTATTACTGTTCTTATTGAAAACTTTTCATGGTAAATTTTAGACTTTAGAAATATACACGTACAATTTATACAATTTACACTTTATCAATGTGTAAAAAGTTAAATTCTTTAAGGCAATTTTCAAACCTCTAATCTTGAGTATCTTAAGTAAGATTAAAAAATTAAGAGACTGTAAAAACATTAAAATAAGTCAGGCAAAAATGTTAAAGAGACCCTTACATCCAGCACACAAAATATCTTTTAAAGCCTGATTTTAAAGCTTTTATAAACTAGTTTATATTTATTTTTTTTAATTCTAGTAGTATTTAGGAAATAGAAAAATGCATACGGTAATACTACACATAGAATAATTAAAATATAAACTTATTTCTCTCTGAGTTTTTGGCTGTTACCTCTACTGGTCTATATTTGCTGATCGCTCTTTTTTTGTTTTGTTTTATAAATAGAGCATTCTGGAATAGAATTTTGGGAAACCAGCACTAATCCAAATTATAATTTTTGTAGTGTTGTACTATTAAATGACCATTAAACTATTTGCATTTAACCGTTTCCGATTGGAAAAATCTATTGTGCTCCCTCTATAAGTGAATACTAAGGTTGGATACATTTTATTAGATTTAAATATAGTAGTTGCTATTTACTTAAATGGCTGTTTTTGAACAGCTCTCCCCTTAGAGGGCATGTCCAATCAAAAAAACCCCAGTTGCATATCCATTCCTGCCAAATATGCCCATGAAGGGACTTACCGTATATACTTGAGTATAAGTCGATCCGAGTATAAGTCGAGGTACCTATTTTAACCTGAAAAATTTGTATAAAAACTGATTGACTCAAGTATAAGTCGAGGGTGGAAATTATCACCACTGCTGCCTTCTGATTCTGTGTTGTTTTTAGGCTTTAGTTGCCCTTAAATGAACAGCAGAATTCCCATACATGAATCCCATACAGTAATAGCCACATCCAGTACCAGTAACCTCCAATTCCTTGGCACTCCAGATGTTTGGAAACTACAACTCCCAGCATGCTTTGAGTGGCAAGGTTCAGTAAACTTTTAATTAAGTTACCATCATTTACAATTCTCCCTGACCCCCATATAGTAAAGGGCACTCTGAACCCCATATAGTAAAGGACTCTCTGACCCCAATAGATAAATGTCACCTGAGAGTTGTAGTTTCAAGCTGTCATTTTCACTGAACTAGCAGCCATTTTTTGCCCCAAACTGAGGAGACCCATCAGATTTACAGCATCTAGAGGAGCTGTGACAGTGCTGAGTGAGTCCAGCAGCCAGACTACAGATAGGAAGTAGGAAGTGTAAAGGGCAGATCAGCTCCTGTAACTTTCTATGCAGGTTAACACGCGCACCTACTGGTTACTATCTGCAATTGCAGAATTTGGATCTAATTAGGACTTGACCCGAGTATAAGTCGAGGTTAGGTTTCAGGCTAATTTTAAAGCCTGAAAAATTCGACTTATACTCGAGTATATACGGTACCTGTTCCGGTCCCTCGGGCTCCTCCTCAGCTCCTCTACTTCCTGGATGTCAGTTAAGCGTGACGTCAAATCCAATTGCCTGATAGCCGCGACCGGAAGTAGAGCGGCTGTCAACGCAGAGGCCTTTGCTCCTGTTTTTGCTAGAAACGCTAGGGGAGATTTTTGCAGAGAGGAATCAGGGGGTTGGGAGGGAGGGAGGGAAAGGGCAGCAACATTAAGACAGGAAGACAGTCATACTCTGCAATTTCCTGGACTTTGGACATGGATTGCAGAAGAAACATAAGGAGCAGGATTGAAGGTAAGGATTTTTTTAAACTGTATAGTGTGGGCTAGTATGGGGTTAAAATTAGTTTGGGGGGTGGACGTGCCCTTTAAAAGTACTGAAATAGACCAAATGAATTATTGATACACAATGTCCCCCAGAAAACACAATTCAGATTGAAGTGTACAAGAAGTGTGCAGGATCATTTCAAAAGATTAAGCACATATACACATTAATAGATGACTGAGCTTAATACATCAAAAATTAATTTGCCACAGTGTTAGCACTTTAAAGGGTAACTGCAGTCTTCAAACAAGTGTCTAAATACTATCTAAAAGCTCTCTTATACCTTTCAAACAAGCCAAGAATGAGGTCTGTCTTCTCTGGTTCCTAAGTTATAGGCTTTTAAATTTACAGCAGGATGAAGTCACATGATGGAATGTGTAAGAAGACCCACCCCCCAAATAAGGATCTTTTCTGAAGCAATTTAAAGATAACTCCACCATCATAAGAAACATCTTTTAGAAGAATGGCCTCTTTAAAATATGTTTATATATCATAGTTTGCCCTATGAATTCATTACTGTATGCCTGCTATGCTTCTGGATGCCTCATGGAAACTGAGCAATTTAGAAACCTGAACTGAGCCTGGCATGCTCAGAAGAGACAGAATATGGTATAAAATTCAGTCATTGGCTGTGACATCAATGATAACTGACAGTTGCTAACTGGAAGAACCAGAAAGCAGGTACAGGGGCACCAGACATTGTGCAGGATTTCCGGTTAGACTTATATATTTCAAATTTCAAACTATTACCGTTTAAGGTTTTGGGGGTGATTACCTGAAGTTTTCATTTTGGGACTGGACTTGCCCTTTAAAGACGTTACAGCAATAGTATATGACCTGGGCATTAATGCATCTCAGTGCCTTGGGCAAAGGGGTCAGAGCAATGGTGCTGGTGATGTCACAGTGCTAGCTGGAAAGACCACCCTTTATACTGCTATAGGTTTGGATAGTTTGCAGCTAGAAGCATGATACTGGAGTAATTTTAAAGGTAGGAATGTGCTCTTTTTAATAGGAGACCACAGTTACCATTTAAACATCATATACATATAACCAGCACTCTGCTAATGCAGTCCATGTTTTGCTTTAAGTGCAATATACAGCTAGCAGAGCAGTCTTAAATATCTGACCGAATGAGATTCACCTCAGCAAGTCTAGCAGGAGTAGGAGACTGAACAAGATTTCAGTGGAGTAGGAAGAGCCAGCAAGTACAGCTTTGCAATAAACTGAACTTTGATTTTAAAGAGAAAGTCCACCCTTTAATTGATCAATTGAATGTAGGTAAAACCCCCCCCCAGGGCCACATCTACCATTAGGCAGAGTGAGACTCTGTCTCAGACGGCACCCCTGCATGAACAAGAAAGGCGGCAGACAGGCAGCAGTGAAAAATATATTTTTTTTCCCTTGATATTAGAGATATTATGTTTTAAAAATCCTTTTTATGTTAGGTTATCTTAGTTAGTTTGTGAGGCTATGTTAGACTGTTAGGCTAGTTAGGGGCCTGCTGGAAGGAGTCTCATTGACCTGGTGACAGGCTTACAAATCTTTTGGCCAAATCTTTTACTACAGAAAGTATGGCATTTCTAATATTTGTAACAATTGAACCAACATATATAGCACAGGCAATAAATAAAATGATTTGAGCAACAAAAACCTGAAAGGGGCAAAACAAGTTGTTTGGGAACGGATGTAATATCTGTTTCTAGTAATTTACATTATTGCCTATCTGAGGAACTGTTTAAATACTTGTGTCATAGGAAGTTCAAAATCGTAAAATTTAGCCACGTCCATCCACAAAGTCATGGCCACTTTAACATGGCCGCGGCGAGCGAAAGGGCAGCAATAAAAAGTTTAGCTCAGGCAGCCAAAACTCTAGAAGTGCCCTGCCCCCCCCACCCCACAAAAAAAAAACTGCTATAGTTCAAAGACTGGAAGACTTACTGATAAAGTCCCTCCTAAGCTAAGGTCTGTTGTTTGCTTGGGTTGTACTGGATAGAAAATGTTTGATGGATCAAATGCAGAGAGTCAATGTGGACTAAAGTTTGAGATTGGAGCAGAGAGCCAATGTGGGCAAATTTCAAGTGAGGGACAACAGGGTTCTTCTGTGTTGGGGCAATTTCTATTTAACCTGTTTATTAATGATTAGGAAAAGGTGTTCTCAGCGAGGTCTCTGTAATTGCAGACGACAGAAAACTTTGTGGACCATTAAAAGCTACAGGTGATTTGCAAGTGTTGCAGTCAGATCTAGGCTGCTAAGTGGCAGATGAGATTAGGGGCATATTTATAAAGGATTGCTTTTTCGCAAATAATTACCGCAGACATCGCAGCGAAAATGCGCCTTTTGGGGCTTCGTTTCACCTTATTTATAAAAAAGCGAAAAAAAACACTTCGCATCTGAAAAAGGCGAACGGGCGCGATAAAGAGTGAAAAGTATCGCAGCAAAAACTTAACGCATCTAAGAGACTGCATTGTGAAAACCATTCGAAACCAAAAAGCCCACTAGAAAACAATGTAAACTTCAAAATGGCCACCTCACATTTAACAAAAAGTCACCCATGTCTTATTTAGCCAATCTTTTTAGAATTTCTTAATTGGAATACAATTCTTTTTCACTGCACATTCACCTTTCTAATGCGCGTTGCTTTTCCAAGGCATATTACATTCAAAAGGCGATCGCGCATTAGCAAGACGAACGTGCATTAGGAAGGCGAACGCCCATTCAAAAGGCGATCGCACATTAGCAAGACAAACAGACAGAATGAGTTTTTTAAAGGGTGAAGCCACACCAGCGCATTTTTTGCTTGCGTCCGTGTTTTGCGTTCGCATTGCGTTGCTATTTTAGAAACAATGGAAAATGCGGGAACGAAAACTTGCCGCAATTTCAGATTGCACGTCCCTTTGCGTTGATAATATATGCGTTCACCATTTTGATGCATTAACGCATGCGTTTTCATAACGCAAGACAACAAAAACGATGCGTAAAGCCAAAACGTACAACTATCGCGGCCAATAACGCTTGCAATTTTGTGTGCCATTCCTGTGCGTAGCAGTGTGGTGGAGCCAGGCTGAGGCCACACTGCACGCACAGGAATTGCACACCAAATCACGAGCACTATGCACACGATTGTGCGCGCGAGCCTTGTGCGTTTGTGTTAGGACGTGGGTTTTGTATCAAAAATAAAACGATGTCTTTCACTCGTCGTTGGCGTTTGGTGCAGGTCAGTTTAATAGGAAAAGCAAATATAAGAAAAGAAACAGCAATTCACACTATGAACAATGTGTAAACTCCCAAACCAACAAGGGATTGTTTCAAACTGCAGTGAGACTGATCGCTCTGACTTCCGGAGTCTCCCTGAATAATCAGTTGCACTAACTTTTACAGCTGGGGTGGATTTCCCAGCACCCTTAGCTTTGAAAGACACATAACCTAAATAACAAAATACAGATAGTTCTTCTATAAATAAACATTTCTGTACATCACATGTATAAAAGAAATTGTACAATGTTTGTAAGATCAATCAAGACTGTTACAACAGAAATGGTATAAAGTAATAAAACATCTTAAACACTCCTGCTGCAGGTTTTACAAATAACAATTACACTCAGACTAGCAATTAGATTCCACCCTGTTACTTTACACAGCATAACAGCAGACAGGTATTCTTAATGCTCTATGGCTACTTTTTTATTCAACCATATCATGGGGTAGGAAAGTCTAGTCACCTTTCTGTAGGAAAAAAGTAAATAGAAAAAGAGTTCGCTGGCCAGCAATAGAGGAAAGACAGAGGACACACAGATCACATAAACAGACAAGGTCACATCCACTCCTAACAGTTTGAACGTGTGATTTCACCTTTTTAGGTTACGAACAGCATGCATTAACGCACCAAAAATGGTGAACACATGCGTTAACCAAAAGGAAACGTTGCGCAATCACATGCGCCTCAGAAATTGAGGGACTTGATGCGTTCCCGCAATTTCCATTTTTCCCCAAACCCATGTGCGTTTGCGAGCGCAAACGTGTTGCCTAGCCCTTATTAACGCTACCAAAAGAAGAGCATAAAGCAGCACCCTGAATGCTTACAATTGACCTCACATTGTAAATGAAAAAATGAGCATACATTGCAAACGCTAAAACACACCGAGAAAGAAGGGGTGAGGGTACGTACATGAAAGACAAAATAGCAGAACTCATTTCAAGTCCAAGCTAAAATATTCCTATACAGACCAAATGGAAAAATCGATATCTTAATGATGTGTTCCAAAAACATGTAAGACAATTTGTAAGAATGGCTTTTACGTTTTTGTTGGCTAAAAAATCAGGAACCAATCCAAATTCCCAACAGACGGCTCCAAAATGCCTTTTCGTAAAAAAAGGACTTTTCAACACCTTCAGGGTCGCGCTAATCTTTCGCTCTTTTTAACGCCAAACACCCTTTCGCTCTTTTATAAATAGTTATGCTTTTCGCTCCCTTTTGGCACAAATTACCAGTGCGATGTATGGCGAAGTACAGCGAAAAGGGTTGGAGCGATAGGTTGCGGAAACGTTTTCGACATTCGTTAAAGCCACCTTTATAAATCGCGTTAACCATGCGGAAAGCGAATGCGAAAAGTTAATGCTACTTTTTGCTCTTTATAAATATGCCCCTTAGTGTTGATAAGTCTAGGGATTGGAACCTGTGACTTTTGGAACTGTGTGTTTCTAACCTGTACTTTTTCCACTGACTTAAGCCACCACTAAAATTTTTGTACTGACCCAGGAGGGCTGTAATATTTCACACTGACTTGTTAGTAAACTGCAGGGAACAAGCAACTTTCAAAGTCTTATCAGGAACTCTTTTTTGTGTAGAGGAGACATCTGTACAGAAAATACGTCAGTCCCAGAGAAAGTATATTTAAAATGGCATTGTAAAAGATAATTGTGTCAGCTGGAGCATTAAGATCTGGGCTTATAGCTATAAAAATAAATGTGGAATAAAAAAGTAAATTGTTATCCACACAAACCCTCCCTTACCTATTCCACCTGCCTGCCAGTAAATTCTAGAGGGTCTATGTGGAATAAACTTACAGGTCTGAGAACAGACCCAGGTAATCCTGCCAAAATGTGCAGTTCAAGCTATGCAGCACCACTAATAGGCAACCAAAGACCATATACAGATCCAGATGAAATGCTCAATGATTAACAGGTTTATACTTTTTTATTTATTTACCAAGCAAGTTCCGATTTACAGCACTAGGGGTTAGGACAGAACAGGATACGGATTGTCTATATAGTTTAATGTGAGGTGGGGGTTAAAGGAGCTAAAAGCTCCCCACAGTATAACATGTAATAGAGCCTTCTTATAACAGAAGCCTTATGTTATTATAATAGGCTTCTGTTACCTATTACACTATTGGAATAGAGAAAGATTATATATGTCACTTTAGGCCACAGGATTCATGAACCTTACTAAACTAAAGGTGGCCATGCCAGATCCCTCATGTCTGGATGTGTGCCACTGGATTGGAATTATTGGATGTTATCCAATATTCAAAAAGGGTAGTCATTCAAAGCTGGGTAATACAGGCCTGTAAGTTTAACTTACAGTGATGGGGAATATACTGAAAGTTTAATAAGGGAACATATTCTAGAGTATGCTTCAAGGACTGATATTATAAGTAGTAACCAGCATGGATTTAGGAGGAATAGATCTTGTCAAACTAACTTTCTTGGCTTTTATGAGAATAAGTGAAAATAGAGTCTGGCATAGCAGTAGATGTAGTTTACTGGATTTTGCAAATGCTTTTGATACAGTCTGCTAAAGTCGTTGGTCTGGGAAGGCACATTTGTACATTCATAGAAAATTGCTTAATGAATAGGATGCAGAGAGTAGTTGTTAATTGGGCTCACATTATGAACTAAAGTCAAGTGGGGTGCCACAGGGTTCTGTGTTGGGGCAGCTTTTTTAAAGGGCAGTCCACCCTTGTAATAAACTTTTTATATAATGTACTGCTCCTTCCCCCAGCCCCAACCGCATAACTTTTTTTAGAAAGTGCCCCAATCTTTACTTACCATGCCTCTTCTTCGCTGCACTTCCCTGGCCTCTGCTTGCATGGAAATGCAGCAGGGGGCGGGACTGGCAGCCTCGTCCGTGATTGGCTGAGAGGCAGCCAATCACGGACGTGGTTGCCGGGAGTTCAGACTGGCGAAGGAGAGAGGATTTTACACTAGGAGGAGGGTGACAAAATCGGAGGGAGAGGGAGGGGGAGAATGGCTGCAGTGCGCATGCCAAACTTCTCCAAGAGGGGAGACAGGCGGCAGAGTCCTATATGGACTCTGCTAACCTCCTTGCTGGACAGTTTTGGGGAATTTGGGGGGGGGACTAACAGGAGAACCATATGGAGCTAAGATGTGAGGTAAGGATTTTTACACACTACATAGTGGGGCCAGTAGTGGGTTAGTAGTGGACATGCCTTCAATCTAATAATGTTTTGGAACTGGGTAATGTCAGCAAGGTTTTTGTCGACCATTAAAAACTTCAGAGGATGTGCAAATGTTGCAGGGGGATCTAGATAGATTGTCACATTGGGCTGCTAAGTGGCAGATGAGATTCAATGTTGATAAATGTAAGGTGATGCATTTTGGACTTAAAATCCTTGTGCTACTAACCATATATACTCGAGTATAAGCCGAGGTTTTTAGTTTTAAAAATAACCTAGAAACCTTGTCTCGGCTTATACTCGAGTCACATCAAAGAGAGCTGAAAAAAGTTTCTGACTAGTAAGCTTTTTCACTTACCAGTCCATTAGGTCGCCTGAAATGCAAGCATAGCCGCCAGATATGCTGGGAGGGAGGACAACTGCTGCTTACGGCAATGCAGAGAGACCGATGCAGAGAGACCAAGCGGGTACCGGTATGTGCGCGCGGGCACGTTAGGCGCGGGACGCGTCATTACGTACAGACTGTACTAATCCGGAATGGAGGAGCAGGGAAGGAGCGAGATCTCCAATTCTCCTGTCCGGTCCTGTGGGACCGGTAGTTACCATATATTGCATTTTTATTGCCTATGCCTATTCTTACCAGAATTTGTGGGGTACAGAGTTGCCAATACAATGTTAAGAACAAATACAACTCCGCTATGCTTTGATTGCTGGGAGTTGTAGTTTCCAAACATCTGGAGTGCCTCTAAACACAGAAAGATGGGTTACAGAGTTGGGAGAGAGTTGGCACTAGAGATGTTTAGGAACTACAACTCCCAGCAACCAAAGTATGCGGGAGTTGTAGTTTCCACAACATCTGGAGTGCCTCAAAAGAATACAATGATTTGGACAAAGTTGGGCAAGGGGGTTTTTTTGTTGTTGAACTTGCCAATAGATTTATTTCCAAACATCTGGAGTGCCAAGAAATGAGTCCAGTACTGGATTTGGCTATAACCGGCATTGTGGGGACTACTGTATGGGATTACCATACAGTACTTTATGGCAATTCTGCTATCTATTTAAAGGGCAACTAAAACCTCAAAAGAATACTGATTTAGAAGGCTGAATACCTTGATATAAAAGCAGTACGGTAATCTGTGGCTCACTTAACTACGGTAAACTCTGCTCTTAAGGTATGGGGTTCAAGTCTTCTTACTGGCTCTTCTGTGTATTTTTAATCTGTAGAAACGGTTGGTCGTGGAAGAAACAAAAAACGCAGATCTTACGACGCTGGATTTAAACTCAAGGTGTGTCAAGAGCAGAAGAAAGCAATAATTCCATTGCAGGCCGGGAATTTGGCGTTGACAAAAAACAGGTTCGAGTTTGGGAAAAATTAAGTCAGAATTGGAGAAGATCCCGAAGTCAAAAAGGCTTGTCGTGGTTTAACAACCTCATATGGGGCTCTAGGACTGACTTGCATAAATGGGTTGGGAATGTCGTCAAAATGGATACTGTATAACACGCATGGCAATTCGATTACGTGCCCTTCAAATGGCTAAAGATGAGAATAAATATAAACAGCGGGTATTGAGAAATTTGTTGCATCAGCTGAATGGTGTACCGATTCATGAATAGGTTTGGCCTTTGCTTGCGACAGCGAACACAGATTTCACAAAAACTACCCACAAACCTTGAAGAAAAGGTGATGTCATTCCATCAATTCATTATAAAACAAGAAAGTTGTTAATATGACCTTGGAAGTATCGGGAATATGGATGAGACAGCAATGACTTTGATCTTCCAAGCAACAGAACAGTGGCATTCTTGGGAGAAAAAACTATTTTCCTTAGAAAAACCGGGAATGAAAAAAATCATTACAGTGGTTCTGGCATGTTTGGCGAATGGAGTCAAGCTGCGCCTGTTTATATTTAAAAGGAAGACCTTGCCTAAGAATGCCAAATTCCCCCCGCGAATTACTGTCTGCCCACATGTTAAAGGCTGGATGGATGAACAAGGAACAAAAAAATGGCTAGAGGAGATTTGGAATGGACGACCAGGAGTAGCTTTAAAAAAAAACCCTCATTGCTAGTTTGGGATATGTTTAGAGCACATATATGTGAAGATGTCAAAACATGGCTAAGCATTTCAAACCACTTTGGCTGTTATTCCTGGTGGGCTTACATCTGTTTTACAGCCCTTGGATGTGTCTATAAACAAACCTTTTAAAGACCGTGTGCGAAAAATGTGGCACGAATGGATGTCATCTGGTCAAGCCAAATTGACAAGGAATGGAAATCTTATGAAGCCTGACATAGAATTAGTAGCAAAGTGGGTCCGAGATGCATGGGAGGACATTCCAGAAGACATCATCAAACGTGCTTTTGAAAGGTGGTATAAGTAACACCATGGATGGTACAGAAGACGAGCTTTGTTTCAGCACAGCAGCAGCGATGAAGATGATGTAAATATTGATGATGGTGATGATAATGTGTATGCAGATGACATTACACCAGCTGAATTTGAGGCACTATTTGGAGAAACTGAGGATGAGGAATCTGACTTTGAAGGATTTTAATTAGAGTACCGTACTGCATGTTTCATATTGCTGCTCAGCCATTGAACTTTGATTCAGCAAAAGGTTTCCCAGTCAGTTAAAAATTTTCCATACTTTTTTGTGCATTAGTTTTATGGGTCGACCGGTATGTTTGTGGTATTAATGTTGCTTTAATGCATATAGTGACTACAAAACAGGTTGCTTTTATTTGAAAATAATACCCTAAAAATAAAACATGGGCCTCCTCTTTATTCATGTTCATTTTCTAATCATTTTAGGAATTACAGGTTTGCAGTAGTGGTGATAATTTCTACCCTCGGCTTATACTCGAGTCAATCAGTTTTTATTAATTTTTCAGGTAAAAATGAGTACCTCGGCTTATACTGGGTCTCGTTATACTCAAGTATATACGGTATACTATAAAATGGCTCTGGTTAAGTGAATCCTGTTGGAAAGGGATCTTGGAGTTTTGGTAGATAACAAACTTAAAGGTAAAGCAGTGCCAGGCAACAACAGCCAGAGTCAGTATTGTCTTGTATAAAGAGAGGTATGGATTCCAGGGAGGAAAATGTTATTCTCCCTCATTACAAAGCATTCAAGGGTTTTTAATGCACTGATTTAAATGTGTAGAGCCAGGTTGTTGGGAACAATGTTTATATCTGCCAATCTGCTTATGTATCTGTGTAATGCCTTGCCAGGTGACAATATGAAACTTTCAAATGCTGTTCACCACATACTGTCATTATTTTTGCTGTTAATGGGTCGGGTCTTTTTCACTCAGGTCATTAAACATCAACACCTGTCAATACCCTTAAGGTCTTGACATGGAATGTAAGAAGCCTCCAGAATAAAACAAATGCACTGTAGTGCTACAGTTTCTTAAAAACTTAGAATTGATACATAGTGCTCTGGAAACATCTGGTTGGCCACCAAACACGTGCTCTTAAGAAGCCTTGGATAGGATGGGTGTACAATTCTCAATTTACCACAACATCCTGTGGAGTGGCAGTGCTCATTACTAAATCGATACAGTTTGACCTGGTGGATTTAAGACTTGACCAAAGGGGAACTTTTGTTTTTTAAATGCCAGAGTAAGGGGGTTACCTTGTTATTGTTAGCCAGCTATGTTCCACCTCCCTTTTCAATGCCCTCTGTGACAGCTGGAGTGCAATTTCTGTCTGATAACCCAGAGTTCATTTATTTGAGTGGGGGATTTTAACAATGTCTTGCATTACCCAGGACTGTCTACACACTACTAGATGGATACCTCCACCACAACCGGTTACTAGACTAGCTAGACTCATGAACAATATCACTGCCTTGTGGGTCTCGGTTGTGGGGCCAGTCATTACCAATTTGGAAACTTAACCCATTGTGGCTGACTCCGTTTCCGAAGGAGACACCCTCCGAGGAGAGTGGGTATCATACTTCGATAACAATGTGGGAACAGCTGGGATGGTATAGGTTTGGGAGATGTTTAAGCTACGGTATATGCCCGTATGTTGCTTATATCAACAATTAATACAATTAACAGAGCTCTTCTGAATTAGAAAATAAAGCTATAAACGCTCTAGACGCAGCTCAAATACCTTTGAAATAACCCAAACTCAGAGACAGCAGAAACTCTAAACTTCAAACCAAGATAAACAAAATCCATGAAACTCTTTTTTTAGTCCCAAAAGTAAAATAAATATGATGAAAAATGTGGAAGGCTTTGGCATATGGCCAACATTGAAAATAACCTCCAAGTGTTACAATGCTCTTCACTCCTAGCAGAAGACTATAACTGAAAGACTAGAGGTGGCTGCGTATTTTGCAAATTATTACACCAAACTCTATAAATCCTCCTTTTGTCACACACTACAGGAAACTAGATATGTACCTTAGACAAGATACGCTCCCCCAACTCAACAATGATGAAATGCACTTATGGAAGAACCTATATCTGAGGTAGAAATTAGGCAAGCTATTTCCTTTTGGCCAAGAGCAAGTCCCTGGCCCAGATGGACTTCTAGTTGAGTTTTATGTTAAAACATGGAGGAGTTGACTCTACATTATTGGAGCTATATGAGACTATGTTCTCTACACTACTTTACCCACATGAATGTCTGAAGCCTAATAGACCTATTTCGTTACTCCAGGTAAATGTTAAAATTCTCGCAAGACTACTTTCCCTAAGACTTACCGAATAATACAATCTCTAATACATGCCAACCAATCTGGATTTATTCCAGGTAAAACACTTATACTAGACGTTTTATCATGAACTTGCAAACATGTAAGATAATGTTGGAACGGATGTGTGGTGAGCCTGGATGCAACGCAAACTTTTGATTCGGTTGAGTGGCCGTATCTGTGGGTACACTGAGGGGCTTTGGTTTGGACCAAACTTCATTAAATGGCTACAAATCTTATATTCTTCCCCTAGCGGTAAGATTCGCTAACGGTGGATCACTGAGGCATTTTCTTATCCAGAGGTACCCGACAGGGATGTCCCCTTTCACCTCTGTTATATGCATTGACAATAGAGCCATTGGCAGTTAAACTCTGCTCCACACCACACATAAAGGGTTTAACTATCAGTCTTTATGCAGATGACATGTTGTTATATCTAGCAGATCAAAACAAATCATTAGAATCTGCTTTACAGTTAATAATGGAGTTCGGTGAATTTTCTGGCCTTTTTATTAATTGGAGCAAATTGAATACTCCCACTTGATTTGTTCCCCCCAGCTAGCTCCATAAGCCCTATCGCTTTAATCAGAACCATTACATAAATGCAGGGAATTACTGTATCTAGACACTCAGAGGATTATATTGACCTTAATCTTGAACTCATTAAACAAAAAATTTTAATCTGGTCTAAACTGCCCTGGGAATAGCAGGCCATACTCGGCACTACCCTATATATACCCCTGCGATACTTTAAAATAATTGATTCCTCTTACGTTCCTTTGTAGAGGGAGCTAATAGACATACCGTATATACTCGAGAGATAAACCGAGTTTTTCAGGCTGAAAAATCAGCCTGAAAACTCGGACTCGGTTTATACTCGAGTCAGTACCTTACCTGAGCATTCGGCAGCCGCACGATTTTCTGTGTATGGCGCGCCGGCCTGACGTCACTGCCCGGCGCCGGGCAGTGACGTCAGCCGGCGCGCCAGTACACAAAGATCGCGCGGCTGCCTGAATGCTCAGGATACCGCACCGTACCTGCCAGGAAGCCCTTGGATGGAGGAGAGCCCACAGGGAGAAGAGACCACAGGGAGAAGAGACCACAGGTACAAACTGGGTGGGAGGGTGAGTGGGGCATTCAAGATGTTTGGGAACTACAACTCCCAGCATGCTTTATTAGCTGGGAGTTGTAGTTTCCAAACATCTTGAATGCCACCCTCACTTGGCATTCAAGATGTTGGAAACTACAACTCCCAGCTAATAAAGATGCTGGGAGTTGTAGTTCCCAAACATCTTGAATGCCAAGTGGGGGTGGCATTCAAGATGTTTGGAAACTACAACTCCCAGCATGCTTTATTAGCTGGGAGTTGTAGTTTCCAAACATCTTGAATGCCAAGTTTCTACCCTCGGTTTATACTTGAGTCAACAAGTTTTCCAAACAACTTTATTAGGATTTTTAGCGGAAATTGGGGTACCTCTGGTTTATACTCGGTCGGTTTATACTTGAGTAATATGGTAAGCAACACTGGTCAATATTATTATGCCCCACAGTTTGGGGGGGGGGAAAGCACTCCAGACTTTCGATTATATATTTGCCTCCCGATCTCCCATCTACTGGACCAGAAGCAAATCTGATAATTCTATTGCCTCATGATGACTCAGAACCCAGAAGAGATACATGATACATTAGAAGGGGATTAACAAAATTCAGCTTAAACAACCTATGTATCTCATGAGGATGGAAAAAAAACAGCAAGGAAAAAAAATCATTTCAAAAGGCAATTGGAAAGCATCTGTGATCAACAAGACTAATTACATAAAAAAAAATCCTCTGAAATTTCAACATACGCTTCCACAGTCATCTTTGTGGGCATAGGTTAATAAAGGGGAGGGAAGGTTGGGGGAAGAAAGAACAGTGTTTTTATATTACATTCTTTAAGACAAGTATGTCTCATTGGTCACAGCTTTAAAGTACCACCAATCGGAATGTCTAGGACTATTACTGCTGGTCACCAATCCCCAATTCCCCACAGTGTTTTTATATTAATCATTATTTGTCTTAGAAGATTGATTAATATAAAAACACTTTTAGGAATTGTGGGGTGATGACCAACCAGTGTGGTGATGACCAAATGTGAACTTTGCGACACTCCTATTGGCTTGTACTGCCTTTCCTATAAGAAGAGGGTTTGCACAGATAATCTTAAAAGCACAGATAGACATACTGGATAACCAATTTGGTGCCCACTTAAACACTCAGAATGTGGTATCTGCTTTCCATTGAAGTCAGCCGCCTCCTGCTTGGAGATCAGCCACCTTGAATAAGCCTACCTGAGGGGCAAAACACATCAGGGACTTTTTGTGTTGTTTGTCTTTGCTGAAAGCAGTGGCTTGTATTTTTGTTCCCCCCCCTTTCTCTTATGTATGGGGGATTACTCAATGTCTCAACTAAGAAAACTAAATAGTGGTTCAAGAAATCATGGTGATACACACAATCAGAAATCATGGTAACAGAGCATTAGGAAGAGGCAGTCAAAATCAACAGAGGTCAGTTCAAACAGCAAAGGATCATAGTCAAATAAACAGGCAAAAGGTTGGCACAATAAATCTGTCAAAATTCCACCACAAGCTGAAAGGATAACTAAACGCTATATGGCTCAGAGAAGAAAAGTCGATAAATTAAACCAGAAACAGCCAATAGCACAGCAAGAACAAAAAAAAGGGCAGTCTGAGTGGCCAATCACAGCCCTTCTTCTTGCATGCTGCAATGATCAGCATTAGCTGAAAGAGGGGAAGATGGATGCCTGTGTGCACCCCCGGAGATGCCAACAGTGAAGACACACACAAGCATTTTCGGAAATCCGGAAAGCACACAACATCACGGTAACACAGAGCCAGTAAGTTCATCCTAACATCTCTGCTTATTAAAAATAATTTTAAAAAAATATCTATTTGCAGTGTTTTCTTTTATCTTTACCCCGCACCTGCCTCAGTTTACTATCACTACTAAGTCACCAATTGTTATAGTGATGTCCTTGTGATGCCTTTGCTTAACAGATTACTAAAGTGCAAAAGCCTCAGACTGCTCTTTTATCTTTTTCTAATCCAGGACATGAGCGCTGGCAAAAATCCCTGAGGAAGAAAGACAGATACGCCGAATGAATGCAGAGCCGATAGGCATTAATGACAGCTCTGCTTATTAAAAAAATATTTTTTAAATGAATATATATAATTTTGCAGTGTTTTTTTTATCTTTCCCCCAGTAACTCCCAGGTTAACCATAATTACTCAGTCACCTTTGTTAGATGATGTCCTTGTGACGCCTTTGCTAGCAAATGACTGAAGTGCAAAAGCGTCACACTCCTTTTTTATTCATTTCTTTACATATTACATACATATTTATGGCCTGATATTTTTACTGAACATTTCAAAATAAAGATGCAGATCACTCCATGCCAAATCCCTTAAAATACTATTGGTTTTCTACAGCAGATTTCAGGATGCAAAATAAAAAAAGTGACTACAATTACCATGTCAAGCTATGGACTTTATAAGCGTTGTTTTTTTGAGACAACAACATGCTAAAATGTTCAGCTCTCTAGTCACCTTGCAGAAAAATACAACATGTTAAGTGTTAACATTTTTTTTATTCTTCAATGCATTTCAATTTTATTACAGGATTTCAGAAAAATCACCTGATGAAATAACAGCTCAAACAAAAGCCTCATGACCTCTGGGGATTCATGCAGCCAGAACAAGAACTGGATCTAGATAATTGCTTTATTATGTTCATGGCTTTCTTTTTATTTCATTATTGTATTTTCTACTTGTACTTGTTTGTTTAGTTGTGCTGTTATGAATATGGACGTTTTTGACTGGAGTAAAGGATCCGTTAAACTCTTGTTTTAACAAAATAACTTTTTTAACATCTAGGGAATCAGTACATTGCTGGTCAGTCATACATGTCCACCCAAAGGGCATGTCCACCCAAAAAAAATATTTTTGATATATGGGCCCTCTGCCCACCCCAACCACCTTGTCAAAATGTAACATTTTTTAGATCATTAATTACAGCCCCTCCATCCTCGGACCATTGATCCGGCTCCCTGCATGCCGAACTGCAAGCAGGGGGCCAGACCAGCAGCCGCATCTGTGATTGGCTGCCGGTCAGCCAATCAACACTCCGGTCAGCCAATCAACACGCTGTATGTTAGTATTACCATCCAACAGAGCACCTGTGAGAGAAAATGTTCATGTAGCAAATTTAAGAACCATTGCCCTTTACTTGGTTGGCAGTTCCACTACTCCGGTAAATAAAGTCCACCAAATCAGAACCTGCCACAAATGTGTCAGCCCTTGCCATCTGCATACAAAGCTGATCCCCCTCCTCCATGCTAGCATTTGGTGGCTTGTAGACAGTCACCAACAAGAACTTTAACCCCTTCCTGTCACCCATTCCACCCACATTGCCTCTGCTTTAACATCAATACCGACAGTTATCATTTACTTGAAGGGTACTTTACTCAATACAGCAAGATCCCACTATTCCAAAACTTTTTCGGATTTAAGTTTTAGAGCCTGAGAAATCATCTTAGAAATCACAGCATTTACAAGGAAGACCTGTCATTTTAGAAGCAGAAATTATACATTACATTATACAATAACACAACTTTACATTGTCAGAAAGTACAATTTAAGAGAAGTAAAATGGGTGGTAAATCACATTTACCTGTGCTTGCCAATTATTAATGTTATTGAGTGCTCCTAATTGCCCCACCCTCTCTTACTGCCTTCTTGTAGTGTCTACATAGTAACATAGTAATTAAGGTTGAATAAAGACATACGACCATCAAGTCCAACCTATTTACCCTCTTTTTTTTTTTAACCCTACCTAACAGATGATCCAGAGGAAGGCAAAAAAAACCCAGCTAAAAAGGGGGAAAAAATTCCTTCCTGACTCCAAACGGCAATCGGAAAGTATCCCTGGATCAACCGATCTATATGCATTATACCAGTAATTCTCAATATTTTTACTTTTAGAAACTTATCCAGGCCTTTTTTAAAGCTATCCAATGAACTTGCCATTACCACATCTGCTGAAGACAGTTCCACAGTTTCTCACTGTAAAGAAACCCTTCCTAACCTGAAGATGAAACTTCTTTTCTTCCACCTTAAAGGATGTCCACGAGTCCTCTGATATGACCTGTTAGTAACAATGCACCAGGAGTTCATTGTATGGGCCATTAATATTTTGTATAAGTTATCATGTTCCCACGCAAAACGTCGCTTCCCAATGTAAACACCCTAACTTGTCTAATCTGCCTGCATATTCAAGCCCCTCCATTCCCTTATTAATTTAGTTGCCCTTCTCTGAACTGCCTCAATTTCCAAGATGTCCCTTTTGTATATGGGATTCCAAAACTGCAACCGCATATTCCAAATGAGGCCTACCAGTGCCTTGTAAGAGGGAGAATAATATTTTTCTCTCTTGAATCATTCCCCTTTTTATACAAACAATATCTTCTGCAGCTCTACCGTTGCTACCTGGCATGTTTTTCTATAGCTAAGTCTGTTATCTACCAAACCCACAAATCTTTTTCCATTACAGATCACTTAACACTGTTATTTATGGTGTAGGTGGCACAGGGATTATTAAATACCAAATGCATCACCTTACATTTATCAACTGTAAAGGGCTTGCCCAAAAGTACAGTTTCTTGGGGGTTGCGTAGATTGCAGGGACCAGAATGACTCCAGACGAAAAAACAACAGTTTGTGAACAACAGTTCCAGGTTTAGCTGACTGCAATCAGCTTTATTTCACCTTCCAGATCACAGTGGTACATCCATAAACAAAACATAAAAATAAATCCTACCTGTTCGGCTCTAACATTCAGAATTCCCTCTCTATGTGACAAAGAGGACCTAATATCCAACTCTGAAATAACACCATACAACAGTTTAGTTCCTCACTGTGTCTGGCTCTCTCCTTTACTGCCTCCAGACAGTTCCCTGGAAAGAGAGAAAGAACCCTTGAGACCCCCTAATCAAAGTGCTTCCCTGCAGCCTAATGAGGCCATTAATTAGCCAGGATCACCAAAAGCCTGGATAGTCTGGTGAATGGAAGTCCCACCCCTCACTTCCATTCCGCTCCAGTGCCCCTTTTACCGGCTTTTCCAAAAGCCAAATGCAGTGAAAGAACACCCTTTCACTACTGACCTACTTACCCTGGAGCTAAATACACATAAGAGAGAATCTGGGGGAAATATAAACCCCTTCCACACACTATCCCAGCATTTCTATAACACAACATTGAATCTCATCTGCCATTCTGCGCCCATTTTGATAATCTATCTAGGTCTGCTTGCAGCACTTGCACATCATTGGAAGTTTCCAAAGCTCTGCATTTTTAGTGTCATCAGCAAACACTGAGACCTTGCTCTCAATACCCCCTTCTAAGTCATTTATAAAGATTAAACAGAAGCGGCCCCAGTACAAACCCTGAGCACTCCGCTTAGAACTTTAGCCCACATAGATGTAGCTCCATTAACCACCACTCTCTGTTTGCGGTCCAATAACCAGTTCTCTATCATGAACAAATGTTTTTCTTCAAGGCCAACAGTCCTCAGTTTATACATTAGTTGCCTATGTGGCACAGTATCAAAAGCTTTTGCAAAATCCAAATTACCACATCCCCTGCTCTGCCTGAGTCAAACTTCTTACTCACTTCTTCATAGAAACCAATTAAATTTGTCTGGCATGATCTATTTCTCATAAATCCATACGACTACTACTAATAAAATGATCTCTGGAGACAAAGTCAAGGATATGATCCCTTAAAGTTTCCATCATAAGTGTCTGTGACACTTATAAAGTTCTGCACAGCCTCAACATAGACCCTGCTCTGCTTGCACACTCCCCCTCCCTCCCCCCTTCTTTTCTTTCTCTGCTGATTCTCTTAATTGTTGCAGAAAGTGTGCTGGCAGTCAGGAATATGGCGCATATTATAATCTCGCTCTGGTTGTGACGGTCTTTCCTTGTTGTTATTTCAAAGGAGATTCTCAAGATCTAAAACTCAGATTTAAAAGTCCAAAAACGTTTTGGAGTAGTGGGATCCTTTATTAATATGAGTTGCTTTTTTCTTTTTCCCATTTTCCCCCCTCCTCCTTATTTCCTTTTTTTTTTTTTTTTTTGGAAAAATTAAAGGGCATGTCCACCCCCAAAACTATAATCCCCCCCACCTGGCCCTATTGGTAGTGTAGTTTAATCTTTACCTTACATCCCCTCCATCTGGTTCTTCTGCTATCCCCCCCTAAAGCCCAAAACGCCCACCAGGTACTTGCAGAGTCCATATAGGACTCTGCCTCCTGTCTCTCCTCCGGGAGAATTTTGTCCTGCGCAGAAAATGCCCAAAACTTACTTACCTTCCCTCTTTCCACCGCCGCACTAAACTCCCGCAGCTGCGTCCATGATTGGCTGCCGCTCAGCCAATCACAGACGCGACTGCCGTCCCGCCCCTCTGCTTGCTTTTTTTTTTTAGAATGGTGGACATACCCTTTAACAATTAACACTAAACAAAACCAGTCTGACCTACAAGTTTTTCTTTATAGGTCTCCTAAGTGTATAATCTCTTTGACCATACATCCTCTTTGTAGTTTCAATTAGTGGTTGTTAACAGTATAGTAGTTCAATATTGAGATATATGGCCTATTATCTTATATGTCTAGATAAAGAATTTCTGCCCTTCAATTCCGATTATCGGACCACAGCATCCATGCATATGACAGTTTCCCAAGGTACCCTTTTGAGGTAGCGAATGTAAGTTTATTCATTATTTAGATTCAATTTATTGATTATTCTGACCAGTGGGGATTTCGGTAGATCTCCAAGATTTTGGCAATTTTGTTTCTAACAATGGTTAACAAGTAGTACATTATTGTGTCATATGGTTTGGGTATTCATAGATATCTATATTTGTAAGGCTTGGGCTGAATTAGGGGGTAAGTACCAAGCTAAGATTTTTGATAGGAGTTTAAAGACATCTTCCCAAAGCTTAAGTATTTTTGTAGTAGTGTGCCCAAATGAACAACTGTCTCATTTATCACTTATTCCTGAATTTATTTCCTTATATTGATGGGATTTTATCACACGTAGTCGGATTTTTACATTAGCTTCCCAGTGTTTAATGCATTTGGATAGGTTATATGATAGATTGATTCCTTATCCATTGTTCTTCCAAGATGTCAATTTGCAAGTCTCCTTTCCATTTTACATGAGGGGGTATCTCAGATAGCTCTAACTCAAAAAAAGTTAGAAAGTACTTGCCTCAACATTCTTTTCAGCATGGAAGATTTACCTCAATGAGCTCATTTTAGGTTCTTTTTGTTCCCCAAATCTGAACTGACATTTTCTCTTGCCTGCTAGTACTTTTACCTCGATTATATTTTAGCACCTGTGTGATTTCCACTCCACACCAACCCCTATGATGTAGGAATATATTAAATCATCAATATTCAAATTGGTGGTGCAGCTGATTAAAACTTTCCTAGTAGCAGTGTGTAGTGTGGATGTATTAGTCTGGGTATCTAGTGTGTCCGGATCTGAATAATGTATGTCTCACCTACGGCTTTCACTCCACCAAATCCGATATATAAACAATAAACATACAAAGACACAGGTCTGTAGCCATGAATATTGCAGTTTATTGCAAAACATGTGTGCTACATGTTACAGTCTCACTCAAGCACTTAAGGAAGGACAAGTGGGTCAGAAACTGTTCACGCATGTTTTGCAATACACCTGCACTATTCACGTTACATACCTGTATCTTTCCATTTTTCTATAAATGTGCAGATTAAAAGGGAATGTTGGAGGGTATGCAGCTTTGCACCATGTTATTTCTACATGTACATATTGATGGGAATTATTAGAGGGAATACCAATTAAGGGTACTGTTAGAGGGATGCAAACATGTTATATAAAATTAATGTACAGGTGGGCTACCCTTTGCCTTTTAGACCCCAACACATATACAGGCCTATGTATAAAAGGTTCTTATCGTTAAAAATGGTTTAACCACTTCTGGGTGCGGAGCGTTGAGAGCAGCCGCGTTTTACAACAGCTCCGAGCAGCCTGGAGCTATGAAAGATAAATCTTAAATTTTATCTAAACTATTCAGGGCAAAGAAGGCAACAAAACTCCTGAACACGAGGAGCCTTTACCAACCCCTGAACACCTTCCTTACCCCATATTCCCCGAAGTCCAGCTGTGCTGCGGAGATAAAGCTCAACTACCGCTCAACAGCTTAGGCCATGCACGGCAGAACAGGAGAGACCTACTGACTGGATAGTCCGTGATACCCCCAGAGGCCCATCCACATGGACCACACAGTGAAAACCCGTCGGTGGACCTCAGTGAACGGGGCTTCCTGGCCAGGACCGGACACCTAGGCGGGGCTGGCCGCGAGGCCTCAGACATTCAGACAACGTCAAAGCGTCGGGCAGGTAACCCACACCGAGACCTCAAACAGCAATACAGGTACCTCTTGGGATACAATGCACGCACAGACTGTAAGTTTGCCCACCCAAAACCACCCCTCTCATAGCGGGGGCTCGGGGCCACGTGGTGTCGAACCTTAGACACCACGCGGGCCCAAACAACCAGTGGTCACCGGCCGCCTGCTGAGAGTGTCTGCAGATCCACTGGCTCAAGCAGGTTTGAGACAAACCCGATACAGAGACTGACACTGCCCACCCAGAATCAACCCTCATCACAGACGGAGTCGCGGGCCGCATGTGGACCCGAGGTGTTAGGCCTTGGACATCACTAGCCCAAAGTAATCAGCTCCACCAACCATGGGAGCCTGCAGAGACACTGGTTCAAGTAAGTTGTGCAAAGCCCGATGCCCAGTGGAACCCCTCCACTACCACCTGTCCTCTGAACTACCACTAGCAGACAGGAGCTCCATCCCTACACCAATTGCCCCTGACAGAGGCTGGACACCAAAGATAAAGGCAACCCCAAGGGCCCCAGGGTGATTATGTAACTCAGGAACGCCAAACAGGCCACAAACTTGTTTATCTGAAACTGTACCCCATTACAAACAGAGGCCGGAGGCCACGTAGCAGACCCGCTTGGCTCTGGACCCGATACACTACTGAATCTATGAAATCACTGGGCCACCCTAGTCCAGGATAAAAGCCCAACAATCATTGGAATACATTTTAATTCCTGGAGTGCTATTGACAGATCTGAAACCCTAACCAACATCAATTTAAAGGGCATGTCCACCCCCAAAACTATAATCCCCCCAACTACTGCCCCACCATGTAGTGTAGTTTAATCCTTACCTCACATCCCAACTCCTCTGGTTCTCCTGTAGTCCCCCCCCCAAGTTCCAAACCTGCCCCCCAGGAGGCTAGCAGGTCCATATAGGACACTGCCTGCTACCTGGCCTCCCGGAGATTCCTGCCATGCGTGCTGCACCCTTCTCCCCCCTCCCTCCCCCTCCCTCTCCCTTATATAACTCCACACCATAATGAACTCCACACAGAAAGAGTTCACAGTTGGGTCCTGAAACAGACAAACTCCTGAAAGACCCCGACCAGTAATTGTGAATTGCTGGATTTCAGGACAGAACAATCCTACAAGCCTATCGCAAATGGAAACTCTGAAAGTCAGCAACACAGAGACTCCTAATATTTCAGGATTTCTCACACAATTTAAGCGCCAAAGGAAGCTTTCAACCCATTCTGTCAATATCTTGACGATAACATAAATTCCAAATGCTCTACCAAGCCAAATTGAGGGTAAACGAAAACAGTAAAACCCACTCTACAACCATCTGGAGGAAGCCTCAATCCGATTCCTTGAAAACAAACAAGACAGACCAGATATTTAAACCCCAAACCAACACCCCCAACAACTAGTTAAGGGCTCAGTTTGACTATTATCTAATGATTACAGTTATGTTTACTATGCATATATATTTATTTACGTTTTTTTAAAGGATAAGTGCACTGTAAAATACCGTTGCCATATTTTATTTTTTTTACCTTGCCCCTCCATAGCCTAGCTTTGGCCTTGAAAGTTGCTGACATCTTGTTACTGGTTTGCTGAATGTTAAGCCCGCCCCTCTGAGAGTTCCTCTGCTTTCTCCTGCTTGGCCCAAACAGTAATGCCTGTGAGTTCCGTGCACTCTCCTGCTTGAGCCTCAAACATAAATGCCTGTGAGTTCCATGCACACGCACGTGCATGAAACTTACAGGCATTACTGTATGAGGCTCAACCAGGAGAAAGCAGAGGAAATCTCAGAGGGGCGGAGCTTAACATTCAGCAAACCAGTAACAAGATGTCAGAACTTCCAAGGCACAAAGTTAGGCCCTGGAGGGGCATAGGTAAAAAAAAATATGGCAACGGCATTTTTAAAGCTGCAGCTTCCAAATGAACATAACTTGATTTTACAGTGCACTTATCCTTTAATTGTTACTGCCATTTCCTTGCCTAAGCTTTTTCCTCTCACTTCCGCTACCACAAGTTGCCGGGGGGGTCAAGGGGGGGTGACCTTGCATCCACAGAAAAGTCCTGATATTTCCCTGCTCGCTGGGACAGGACAGGGAGAACAGCAAGTTTTCACATACATAAACTTCCTACTCTTAAGAGGAAGATCAACATACACCCCCCACTAAACCCTAACCTCAAATGAACTATTTTAAAATAGTCTCCTGGAATGTAGACGATCTGAATACACCGGTCAAACGTACCAGAATCCTCACACATCTAAAAAGACTACACCCACACATTGTACTACTCCAGGAGACACACTGGAAACAACTGAAGAAGGGTGGTGGATAACACACTGCATTTCACCTCATACACACAAATCTAGAGAGTAGCCATACTATCCACAAAGATCTGTCACCACCATAGTGAACACAACAGGGACCCTGAGGGCAGATTCCTTATCTCGATCTTGAACTAAGATCTACACTCTAATAATTATATGCTCCAAATGGAATAAATGGGGATTTTATTCTAACCTTCTGACAACTACTGTCCAGACCCAATCACCAAATTATCCTGGGGGGAGATTTCAATACAATCTTAAATAATTCTATAGACGAATGGGACCCAGGCAGTCATTGCCATCCACACCCCCTCCTCTCCTGGAAATAATGTCACAACTAGAACTTTGCGACCCCTGGACCTACTTCACCCCAACAACTAAACAATTCGTTTTTACTCACACCCCATCACTCACACTCCACGCATAGATTATTCTAATCTCTAATGACCTATTCCCTCAAATACTGAACACACACAATAAACAACATCCTAATATCGGACCATGCCCCCATTGAACACTCTATAAATTTAGCATGGAGGAGGTGAATCAGCTTTGTATGCAGATGGCAAGGGCGTACATTTGTGGCAGGTTCTGATTATGGTGGACTTTATTTACCGGAGGAGTGGAACTGCCAACACAGTAAAGGGCAATGGTTCTTAAATTTGCTACATGAACATTTTCTCTCACAGGTGCTCTGTTGGATCTGGTAATATCTAACATACAGCGTGTTGATTGGTGACCGGAGTGTTGATTGGCTGACCGGCAGCCAATCACAGATGCGGCTGCTGGTTGGCCCCCTGCTTGCAAGTTCGGCATGCAGGGAGCCGGATCAATGGGTCCGAGGATGAGGGGGCTGTAATAATGATCTAAAAAATGTTTACATTTGACAAGGTGGTTGGGGTGGGCAGAGGGCCCATATATCAAAAATATTTTTTTGGGTGGACATGCCCTTTGGGTGGACATGTATGACTGACCAGCAATGTACTGATTCCCTAGATGTTAAAAAAGTTATTTGTAAAACAAGAGTTTAAGGACCTTATCTCCAGTCAAAAACGTCCATATTCATAACAGCACAACTAAACAAACAAGTACAAGTAGAAAATACAATAATGAAATAAAACTGAAAGCCATGAACATAATAAAGCAATTATTCAGATCCAGTCTCTTGTTCTGGCTGCATGAATCCCAAGAGGTCATGAGGCTTTTGTTATGAGCTGTTATCATCAGGTGATTTTTCTGAAATCCTGTAATAAAATTTTAATGACATTGAAGAATAAAAAAAATGTTAACACTAACATGTTGTATTTTTCTGCAAGGTGACTAGAGAGCTGAACATTTTAGCATGTGTGTTGTCTCAAAAAAAACAACAGCTTATAAAGTCCATAGCTGACATGGTAATTGTGTATCACTTTTTTTTTGCATCCGTAAATCTGCTGTAGAAAACCAATAGTATTTTTAAGGGATTTGGCATGGAGTGATCTGCATCTTTATTTTGAAATGTTCAGTAAAAATATCAGGCCAAATATGTATGTAAATATGTAAAGAAATGAATAAAAAAGGAGTGTGAAGCTTTTGCACTTCAGTCATTTGCTTAGCAAAGGCGTCACAAGGACATCACTCTAACAATAGGTGTGAGAGTAATTATGGTTAACCTGGGAGTTACTGGGGAAAAGATAACAAAAAACACTGCAAAATTATATATTTCATTTAAAAAAATATTTTTAATAAGCAGAGCTGTCATTAAATGCCTATCGGCTCTGCATTCATTCGGCGTATCTGCTCTTCTTTCCTCAGGGATTTTTGCCAGCGCTCATGTCCTGGATTAGAAAAAGATAAAAGAGCAGTTGAGGTTTGCACTTTAGTAATCTGTTAAGCAAAGGCATCACAAGGACATCACTATAACAATTGGTGACTTAGTGTGATAGTAAACTGAGGCAGTTGCTGGGGTAAAGATAAAAGAAAACACTGCAAATTATAGATATTTTTTTTAAAAATCTATTTTTAATAAGCAGAGATGTTAGGATGAACTTACTGGCTCTGTGTTACCGTGATGTGTCTGTGCTTCCTCTCGGATTTCCGAAAATGCTTGTGTGTGTCTTCACTGTTGGCATCTCGGGGGTGCACACAGGCATCCATCTTCCCCTCTTTCAGCTAATGCTGATCATTGCAGCATGGCTAAGAAGAAGGGCTGTGATTGGCCACTCAGACTGCCCTTTTTTTTGTTCTTGCTGTGCTATTGGCTGTTTCTGGTTTAAATTTATCTGACTTTTCTCCTCTGAGCCCAATATAGTTTAGTTATCCTTTCAGCTTGTGGTGGGAATTTGACAGATTTATTGTGCCAACCTTTGCCTGTTTATTTGACTATGATCCTTTGCTGTTTGAAACTGACCTCTGTCTGATTTTGACCTGCCTCTTCCTAATGCTCTGTTACCATGATTTCTGATTGTGTGTATCACCATGATTTCTCTGAACCACTATTTTAGTTTTCTTAGTTGAGACATTGAGTAATCCCCCATACATAAGAGAAAGGGGGGGGGAACAAAAAAACAAGCCACTGCTTTTCAGCAAAAACAAACAACACAAAAGTCCCTGATGTGTTTGCCCTCAGGTAGGCTTATCATAGGTGGCTGATCTCCAAGCAGGAGGCGGCTGACTTCAATTGGAAAGCAGATACCACATTCTGAGTGTTTAAGTGGGCACCAAATTGGTTATCCAGTATGTCTATCTGTGCTTTTAAGATTATCCTGCTGCAAACCTCTTCTTATAGGAAGAGCAGTACAAGCCAAAGGAGTGTCGCAAAGTTCACATTTGGTCATCACCACACTGGTGGTCATCACCCCACAATTCCTAAAAGTTTTTATATTAATCAATCTTCTAAGACAAATAAGATTAATAAAAAACACTGTGGGGAATTGGGGATTGGTGACCAAGCAGTAATAAGTCCTAGACATTCCGATTGGTGCGTACTTTAAAGCTGTGACCAATGAGACATACTTTTGTCTTAAAGTTTAATATAAAAACACTGTTCTTTCTTCCCCCAACCTTCCCTCCCTTTATTAACCTATGCCCACAAAGATGACTGTGGAAGCGTATGTGTGAAATTTCAGAGGATTTTTTTAATGTAATTAGTTCTTGTTGATCCACAGATGCTTTCCAATTGCCTTTTTGAAATGATTTTTTCCCTTGCTGTTTTTTTTCCATCTCATGAGATACATAGGTTGTTTAAGCTGAATTTTGTTTTAATCCCCTTCTAATGTACATGTATCTCTTCTGGGTTCTGAGTCATCATGAGGCAATAGAATCTATCAGATTGTTTGTGTCCAGTAGATGGGAGATCTGGGAGGCAATATAATATAATCGAAAGTCTGGGAGTGCTTTCCCCCCCCCAAATCTGTGGGGCATAATAATATTGACCAGTGTGTTGCTTACGTATATACTCAAGTATAAACCGACCCGAGTATAAACCGAGGTACCCAATTTCAGCTAAAAATCCTAATAAAAGTTGTTGACTCAAGTATAAACCGAGGGTAGAAACTTGGCATTCAAGATGTTTGGAAACTACAACTCCCAGCTAATAAAGCATGCTGGGAGTTGTAGTTTCCAAACATCTTGAATGCCACCCTCACTTGGCATTCAAGATGTTTGGGAACTACAACTCAGCATGCTTTATTAGGTGGGAGTTGTAGTTTCCAAACATCTTGAATGCCAAGTGAGGGTGGCATTCAAGATGTTTGGAAACTAAACTCCCAGCTAATAAAGCATGCGGGAGTTGTAGTTCCCAAACATCTTGAATGCCCCACTCACCCTCCCACCCAGTTTGTACTGTGGTCTCTTCTCCCTGTGGTCTCTCTCCTGTGGGCTCTCCTCCATCCAAGGGCTTCCTGGCTAGGTACGGTGCGTATCCTGAGCATTCAGGCAGCCGCGCGATCTTTCTGTGTACTGGGCGCGCGCTGACGTCACTGCCCGGCGCGGGCAGTGACGTCAGGCCGGCGCGCCATAAACAGAAAGATCGTGCGGCTGCCGGAATGCTCAGGTAGGGTACTGACTCGAGTATAAACCGAGTCCGAGTTTTCAGGCTGATTTTTCAGCCTGAAAAACTCGGTTTATACTCGAGTATATACGGTATGTCTATTAGCTCCCTCTACAAAGGAACGTAAGAGGGAATCAATTATTTTAAAGTATCGCAGGGGTATAAATATAGGGTAGTGCCAGAGTATGGCCTGCTATTCCCAAGGGCAGTTTAGACCAGATTTAAATTTTTTGTTTAATGAGTTCAAGATTAAGGTCAATATAATCCTCTGAGTGTCTAGATACAGTAATTCCCTGGCATTTAATGATAATGGTTCTGATTAAAGCGATAGGGCTTATGGAGCTAGCTGGGGGGAACAAATCAAGTGGGAGTATTTCAAATTTGCTCCAATTAATAAAAAGGCCAGAAAATTCACCGAACTCCGTTATTAACTGTAAAGCAGATTCTAATGATTTGTTTTGATCTGCTAGATATACAAACAAATGTCATCTGCATAAAGACTGATAGTAAAACCTTTATGTGTGGTGTGAGCAGAGTTTAACTGCCAATGGCTCTATTGTCAATGCATATAACAGAGGTGAAAGGGGACATCCCTGTCGGGTACCTCTGGATAAGGAAAATGCCTCAGTGATCCATCCGTTAGCGAAATCTTACCGCTAGGGGAAGAATATAAGATTTGTAGCCATTTAATGAAGTTTGGTCCAAAACCAAAGCCCCTCAGTGTAGCCCACAGATACGGCCACTCAACCGAATCAAAAGTTTGCGTTGCATCCAGGCTCACCACACATCGCGTTCCAACATTATCTTGACATGTTTGCAAGTTCATGAATAAACGTCTAGTATTAAGTGTTTTTACCTGGAATAAATCCAGATTGGTTGGCATGTATTAGAGATTGTATTATTCGGTAAAGTCTTAGGGAAAGTAGTCTTGCGAGAATTTTAACATTTACCTGGAGTAACGAAATAGGTCTATTAGGGCTTCAGACATTCATGTGGGTAAAGTATGTGTAGAGAACATAGTCTCATATAGCTCCAATAATGTAGGAGTCAACTCCTCCATGTATTTAACATAAAACTCAACTAGAAGTCCATCTGGGCCAGGGACTTGCTCTTGGCCAATAAGGAAATAGCTTGCCTAATTTCTACCTCAGATATATGTGCTTCCATAAGTAGCATTTCATCATTGTTGAGTTGGGGGAGCGTATCTTGTCTAAGGTACATATCTAGTTCCTGTAGTGTGTGACAAAAGGAGGATTTATAGAGTTTGGTGTAATAATTTGCAAAATACGCAGCCACCTCTAGTCTTTCAGTTATAGATCTTCTGCTAGGAGTGAAGAGCATTGTAACACTTGGAGGTTTATTTTCAATGTTGGCCATATAGGCCAAAGCCTTCCACATTTTTCATCATATTTATTTTACTTTTGGGACTAAAAAAAGAGTTTCATGGATTTTGTTTATCTTGGTTTGAAGTTTAAGAGTTTCTGCTGTCTCTGAGTTTGGGTTATTTACAAAGGATATTTGAGCTGCGTCTAGAGCGTTTATAGCTTTATTTTCTAATTCAGAAGAGCTCTGTTTAATTGTATTAATTGTTGATATAAGCAACATACGGGCATATACCGTAGCTTAAACATCTCCCAAACCTATACCATCCCAGCTGTTCCCACATTGTTATCGAAGTATGATACCCACTCTCCTCGGAGGGTGTCTCCTTCGGAAACGGAGTCAGCCACAATGGGTTAAGTTTCCAAATTGGTAATGACTGGCCCCACAACCGAGACCCAACAAGGCGAGTGATATTGTTCATGAGTCTAGCTAGTCTAGTAACCGGTTGTGGTGGAGGTATCCATCTAGTAGTGTGTAGACAGTCCTGGGTAATATGCAAGACATTGTTAAAATCCCCCACTCAAATAAAGTGAACATCTGGGTTATCAGACAGAAATTGCACTCCAGCTGTCACAGAGGGCATTGAAAAGGGAGGTGGAACATAGCTGGCTAACAATAACAAAGGTAACCCCCGTACTCTGGCATTTAAAAAACAAAAGTTCCCCTTTGGTCAAGTCTTAAATCCACCAGGTCAAACTGTATCGATTTAGTAATGAGCACTGCCACTCCACAGGATGTTGTGGTAAATTGAGAATTGTACACCCATCCTATCCAAGGCTTCTTAAGAGCACGTGTTTGGTGGCCAACCAGATGTTTCCAGAAGCACTATGATATCAATTCTAAGTTTTTAAGAAACTGTAGCACTACAGTGCATTTGATTTTATTCTGGAGGCTTCTTACATTCCATGTCAAGACCTTAAGGGTATTGACAGGTGTTGATGTTTAATGACCTGAGTGGAAAAGACCCGACCCATTAACAGCAAAAATAATGACAGTATGTGGTGAACAGCATTTGAAAGTTTCATATTGTCACATGGCAAGGCATTACACAGATACATAAGCAGATTGGCAGATATAAACATTGTTCCCAACAACCTGGCTCTACACATTTAAATCAGTGCATTAAAAACCCTTGAATGCTTTGTAATGAGGGAGAATAACATTTTCCTCCCTGGAATCCATACCTCTCTTTATACAAGACAATACTGACTCTGGCTGTTGTTGCCTGGCACTGCTTGCTACCTTTAAGTTTGTTATCTACCAAAACTCCAAGATCCCTTTCCAACAGGGATTCACTTAACACAGAGCCATTTATAGTATACCGTATATACTTGAGTATAAGCCGACCCGAGTATAAGCCGAGGTACTCATTTTTACCTGAAAAATTAATAAAACTGATTGACTCGAGTATAAGCCGGGGTAGAAATTATCACCACTACTGCAACCTGTAATTACCTAAAATGATTAGAAAATGAACATGAATAAAGAGGAGCCCATGTTTTATTTTTAGGGTATTATTTCTAATAAAAGCAACCTGTTTTGTAGTCACTATTCATTAAAGCAACATTAGATACCACAAACATACCGGTCGACCCATAAAACTAATGCACAAAAAAGTATGGAAAATATTTTAACTGAACTGGGAAACCTTTTGCTGAATCAAAGTTCAATGGCTTGAGCCAATATGAAACATGCAGTACGGTACTCTAATTAAAATCCTTCAAAGTCAGATTCCTCATCCTCAGTTTCTCCAAATAGTGCCTCAAATTCAGCTGGTGTAATGTCATCTGCATACACTACATCACCATCATCAATATTTACATCATCTTCATCGCTGCTGCTGTGCTGAAACAAAGCATCGTCTTCTGTACCATCCATGGTGTTACTTATACCACACTTCTGAAAAGCACGTTTGATGATGTCTTCTGGAATGTCCTCCCATGCATCTCGGACCCACTTTGCTACTAATTCTATGTCAGGCTTCAAAGATTTCCACCTTTTGTCAATTTGGCTTGACCAGATGACATCCATTCGTGCCACATTTTTCGCACACGGTCTTTAAAAGGTTTGTTTATAGACACATCCAAGGGCTGTAAAACAGATGTAAGCCCACCAGGAATAACAGCCAAAGTGGTTTGAAATGACTTAGCCATTGTTTTGACATCTTCACATATATGTGCTCTAAACATATCCCAAACTAGCAATGAGGGTTTTTTTTTTAAAGCTACTCCTGGTCGTCCATTCCAAATCTCCTCTAGCCATTTTTTTGTTCCTTGTTCATCCATCCAGCCTTTAACATGTGGGCAGACAATAATTCGCGGGGGGAATTTGGCATTCTTAGGCAAGGTCTTCCTTTTAAATATAATAACAGGCCGCAGCTTGACTCCATTCGCCAAACATGCCAGAACCACTGTAAATGATTTTTTTCATTCCCGGTTTTTCTAAGGAAAATAGTTTTTTCTCCCAAGAATGCCACTGTTCTGTTGCTTGGAAGATCAAAAGTCATTGCTGTCTCATCCATATTCCCGATACTTCCAAGGTCATAATTATACAACTTTCTTTGTTTTATAATGAATTGATGGAATGACATCACCTTTTCTTCAAGGTTTTGTGGTAGTTTTTGTGAAATCTTTGTTCGCTGTCGCAAGCAAAGGCCAAACCTATTCATGAATCGGGTACACCATTCAGCTGATGCAACAAATTTCTCAATACCCGCTGTTTTATATTTCTCATCTTTAGCCATTTGAAGGGCACGTAATCGAATTGCCATGCGTGTTATACAGTATCCATTTTGACGACATTCCACAACCCATTTATGCAAGTCAGTCTCTAGAGCCCCATATGAGGTTGTTAAACCACGACAAGCCTTTTTTGACTTCGGGATCTTCTCCAATTCTGACTTAATTTTTCGCCAAACTCGAACCTGTTTTTTGTCAACGCCAAATTCCCGGCCTGCAATGGAATTATTGCTTTCTTCTGCTCTTGAAACAACCTTGAGTTTAAATCCAGCGTCGTAAGATCTGCGTTTTTGTTTTCTTCCACGACCAACCGTTTCTAACAGATTAAAAATACACAGAAGAGCCAGTAAGAAGACTTGAACCCCATACCTTAAGAGCAGAGTTTACCGTAGTTAAGTGAGGCACAGATTACCGTACTGCTTTTATATCAAGGTATTCAGCCTTCTAAATCAGTATTCTTTTGAGGTTTTAGTTGCCCTTTAAATAGATAGCAGAATTGCCATAAAGTACTGTATGGTAATCCCATACAGTAGTCCCACACAATGCCGGTTATAGCCAAATCCAGTACTGGACTCATTTCCTTGGCACTCCAGATGTTTGGAAATAAATCTATTGGCAAGTTCAACAACAAAAAAAACCCCCTTGCCCAACTTTGTACCAAATCATTGTATTCTTTTGAGGCACTCCAGATGTTTGGAAACTACAACTCCCAGCATACTTTGGTTGCTGGGAGTTGTAGTTCCTAAACATCTCTAGTGCCAACTCTCTCCCAACTCTGTAACCCATCTTTCTGTGTTTAGAGGCACTCCAGATGTTTGGAAACTACAACTCCCAGCAATCAAAGCATGCTGGGAGTTGTAGTTTCTTAACATTTGTATTGGCAACTCTGTACCCCACAAATTCTGGTAAGAATAGGCATAGGCAATAAAAATGCAATATATGGTAACTTACCGGTCCCACAGGACCGGACAGGAGAATTGGAGATCTCGCTCCTTCCCTGCTCCTCCATTCCGGATTAGTACAGTCTGTACGTAATGACGCGTCCGCGCCTAACGTGCCCGCGCGCACATACCGGTACCCGCTTGGTCTCTCTGCATCGGTCTCTCTGCATTGCCGTAAGCAGCAGTTGTCCTCCCTCCCAGCATATCTGGCGGCTATGCTTGCATTTCAGGCGACCTAATGGACTGGTAAGTGAAAAAGCTTACTAGTCAGAAACTTTTTTTCAGCTCTCTTTTGATGTGACTCGAGTATAAGCCGAGACAAGGTTTCTAGGTTTATTTTTAAAACTAAAAACCTCGGCTTATACTCGAGTATATATGGTTAGTAGCACAAGGATTTTTAAGTCCAAAATGCATCACCTTACATTTATCAACATTGAATCTCATCTGCCACTTAGCAGCCCAATGTGACAATCTATCTAGATCCCCCTGCAACATTTGCACATCCTCTGAAGTTTTTAATGGTCGACAAGAAACCTTGCTGACATTACCCAGTTCCAAAACATTAGATTAGATTGAAGGGCATGTCCACTACTAACCCACTACTGGCCCCACTATGTAGTGTGTAAAAATCCTTACCTCACATCTTAGCTCCATATGGTTCTCCTGTAGTCCCCCCCCCAAATTCCCCAAAACTGTCCAGCAAGGAGGTTAGCAGAGTCCATATAGGACTCTGCCGCCTGTCTCCCCTCTTGGAGAAGTTTGGCATGCGCACTGCAGCCATTCTCCCCCTCCCTCTCCCTCCTGATTTTGTCACCCTCCTCCTAGTGTAAAATCCTCTCTCCTTCGCCAGTCTGAACTCCCGGCAACCACGTCCGTGATTGGCTGCCTCTCAGCCAATCACGGACGAGGCTGCCAGTCCCGCCCCCTGCTTGCATTTCCATGCAAGCAGAGGGCCAGGAAAGTGCAGCGAAGGATAGAGGCATGGTAAGTAAAGATTGGGGCACTTTCTGTAAATAAAAGTTATGCGGTTGGGGCTGGGGGAAGGAGCAGTACATTATATAAAAAGTTTATTACAAGGGTGGACATGCCCTTTAAAAAAAAGCTGCCCCAACACAGAACCCTGTGGCACCCCACTTGACTTTAGTTCATAATGATGAAGCCCAATTAACAACTACTCTCTGCATCCTATTCATTAAGCAATTTTCTATGAATGTACAAATGTGCCTTCCCCAGACCAACAGACTTTAGCAGACTGTATCAAAAGCATTTGCAAAATCCAAGTATACTACATCTACTGCTATGCCAGACTCTAAATTTCTACTTAATTCCTCATAAAAGCCAAGAAAGTTAGTTTGACAAGATCTATTCCTCCTAAATCCATGCTGGTTACTACTTATAATATCAGTCCTTGAAGCATACTCTAGAATATGTTCCCTTATTAAACTTTCCAGTATATTCCCCATCACTGTAAGTTAAACTTACAGGCCTGTAATTACCCAGCTTTGAATGACTACCCTTTTTGAATATTGGAATAACATCCAATAATTCCAATCCAGTGGCACACATCCAGACATGAGGGAATCTGGCATGGCCACCTTTAGTTTAGTAAGGTTCATGAATCCTGTGGCCTAAAGTGACATATATAATCTTTCTCTATTCCAATAGTGTAATAGGTAACAGAAGCCTATTATAATAACATAAGGCTTCTGTTATAAGAAGGCTCTATTACATGTTATACTCTGTGGGGAGCTTTTAGCTCCTTTAACCCCCACCTCACATTAAACTATATAGACAATCCGTATCCTGTTCTGTCCTAACCCCATAGTGCCTGTAAATCTGGAACTTGCTGTGGTAAATAAATAAAAAAAGTATAAACCTGTTAATCATTGAGCATGTTCATCTGGATCCTGTATATGGTCTTTGGTTGCCTAGTAGTGGTGCTGCATAGCTTGAACTGCACATTTTGGCAGGATTACCTGGGTCTGTTCTCAGACCTGTAAGTTTATTCCACATAGACCCTCTAGAATTTAGCTGGCAGGCAGGTGGAATAGGTAAGGGAGGGTTTGTGTGGATAGAACAATTTACTTTTTTATTCCACATTTATTTTTATAGCTATAAGCCCAGATGCTTTAATGCTCCAGCTGACAGCATATTATCTTTTTACAATGCCATTTTTAAATATACTTTCTCTGGGACTGACAGTATTTTCTGTACAGATGTCTCCTCTACACAAAAAGAGTTCCTGATAAGACTTTGAAAGTTGCTTGTTACCCTGCAGTTTACTAACAAGTCAGTGTGAAATATATACAGCCCTCCTGGGTCAGTACAAAATATTTAGTGGTGGCTTAAGTCAGTGGAAAAAGTACAGGTTAGAAACACACAGTCCAAAAGGTCACAGGTTCCAATCCCTAGACTTATCAACACTAAGGGGCATATTTATAAAAGAGCAAAAAGTAGCATTAACTTTTCGCATTCGCTTTCCGCATGGTTAACGCGATTTATAAAGGTGGCGTTAACGAATGTCGAAAACGTTTCCGCAACCTATCGCTCCAACCCTTTTCGCTGTACTTCGCCATACATCGCACTGGTAATTTGTGCCAAAAGGGAGCGAAAAGGCATAACGTGATTTATAAAAGAGCGAAAGGTGGTTTTGGCGTTAAAAAGAGCGAAAGATTAGCGCGACCCTGAAGGTGGTGAAAAGTCCTTTTTTTAGCGAAAAGGCATGTTTGGAGCCATGTCTGTTGGGAATTTGGATTGGTTCCTGATTTTTTAGCCAACAAAAACGTAAAAGCCATTCTTACAAATTGTCTTACATGTTTTTGGAACACATCTATGAAGATATCGATTTTTCCATTTGGTCTGTATAGGAATATTTTTAGCTTGGACTTGAAATGAGTTCTGCTATTTTGTCTTTCATGTTAACGTACCCTCACCCCCTTCTTTCTCGGTGTGTTTTAGCGTTTGCAATATATGCTCATTTTTTCATTTACAATGTGAGGTCAATTGTAAGCATTCAGGGTGCGTGCTTTATGCTCTTCTTTTTGGTAGCGTTAATAAGGGCTAGGCAACACGTTTGCGCTCGCAAACGCACATGGGTTTTGGGAAAAATGGAAATTGCGGGAACGCATCAAGTCCCTCAATTTCTGAGGCGCATGTGATTGCGCATACGTTTCCCTTTTGGTTAACGCATGTGTTCACCATTTTTGGTGCGTTAATGCATGCTGTTCCGTAACCTAAAAAGGTGAAATCACACGTTCAAACTGTTAGGAGTGGATAGTGACCTTGTCTGTTTATGTGATCTGTGTGTCCTCTGTCTTTCCTCTATTGCTGGCCAGCGAACCTCTTTTTCTATTTACTGTTTTTCCTACAGACAAGGTGACTAGACTTTCCTACCCCTATGATATGGTTGAATAAAACAAGTAGCCATAGAGCATTAAGAATACCTGTCTGCTGTTAGGCTGTGTAAAGTAACAGGGTGGAATCTAATTGCATAGTCTGAGTGTAATTGGTTATTTGTAAAACCTGCAGCAGGAGTGTTTAAGATGTTTTATTACTTTATACCATATTCTGTTGTAACAGTCTTGATTGATCTTACAAACATTGTACAATTTCTTTTATACATGTGATGTACAGAAATGTTTATTTATAGATAAGAACTATCTGTATGTTGTTATTTATGTTATGTGTCTTTCAAAGCTAAGGGTGCTGGGAAATCCACCCCAGCTGTAAAAGTTAGTGCAACTGATTATTCAGGGAGACTCCTGAAGTCAGAGCGACCAGTCTCACTGCAGTTTGAAACAATCCCTGTTGTGTTTGGGAGTTTACACACTGTCCATAGTGTGAATTGCTGTTTCTTTTCTTATATTTTGCTTTTCCTATTAAACTGAACCTGCACCAAACGCCAACGACTGAGTGAAAGACATCGTTTTATTTTTGATACAAAACCCACGTCCTAACACAAACGCACAAGGCTCGCGCGCACAATCGTGTGCAATAGTGCTCGTGATTTGGTGTGCAATTCCTGTGCGTTGCAGTGTGGCCTCAGCCTGGCTCCAGCCACACTGCTACGCACAGGAATGGCACACAAAATTGCAAGCGTTATTGGCCGCGATAGTTGTACGTTTTGGCTTTACGCATGCGTTTTTGTTGTCTTGCGTTATGAAAACGCATGCGTTAATGCATCAAAAATGGTGAACGCATATATTATCAACGCAAAGGGACGTGCAATCTGAAATTGCGGCAAGTTTTGCGTTCCCGCAATTTCCATTGTTTCTAAAATAGCAAGCGCAATTGCGAACGCAAAACACGGACGCAAACGCAAAAAATGCGCTGGTGTGGCTTCACCCTTTAAAAAACTCATTCTGTCTGTTTGTCTTGCTAATGTGCGATCGCCTTTTGAATGGGCGTTCGCCTTCCTAATGCACGTTCGTCTTGCTAATGCGCGATCGCCTTTTGAATGTAATATGCCTTGGAAAAGCGAACGCGCATTAGAAAGGTGAATGTGCAGTGAAAAAGAGAATTGTATTCCAATTAAGAAATTCTAAAAAGATTGGCTAAATAAGACATGGGTGACTTTTTGTTAAATGTGAGGTGGCCATTTTGAAGTTTACATTGTTTTCTAGTGGGCTTTTCTGGTTTCGAATGGTTTTCACAATGCAGTCTTCTTAGATGCGTTAAGTTTTTGCTGCGATACTTTTCACTCTTTATCGCGCCCGTTCGCCTTTTTCAGATGCGAAGTGTTTTTTTCGCTTTTTTATAAATAAGGTGAAACGAAGCCCCAAAAGGCGCTATTTTCGCTGCGATGTGCTGCGGTAATTATTTGGCGAAAAAGCCAATCCTTTATAAATATGCCCCTAAATCTCATCTGCCACTTAGCAGCCTAGATCTGACTGCAACACTTGCAAATCACCTGTAGCTTTTAATGGTCCACAAAGTTTTCTGTCGTCTGCAATTACAGAGACCTCGCTGAGAACACCTATTTCCTAATCATTAATAAACAGGTTAAATAGAAATTGCCCCAACACAGAAGAACCCTGTTGTCCCTCACTTAGAAATTTTGCCCACATTGGCTCTCTGCGTCCAATCTCAGAACTTTAGTCCACATTGACTCTCTGCATTTGATCCATCAAACAATTTTCTATCCATGTACAACCCAAGCAACAACAGACCTTAGCTTAGGAGGGACTTTATCAGTAAGTCTTCCAGTCTTTGAACTATAGCAGTTTTTTTTTTGTGGGGTGGGGGGGGCAGGGGCACTTCTAGAGTTTTTGCTGCCTGAGCTAAACTTTTTATTGCTGCCCTTTCGCTCGCCGCGGCCATGTTAAAGTGGCCATGACTTTGTGGATGGACGTGGCTAAAGTTTTACGATTTTGAACTTCCTATGACACAAGTATTTAAACAGTTCCTCAGATAGGCAATAATGTAAATTACTAGAAACAGATATTACATCCGCTTCCCAAACAACTTGTTTTGCCCCTTTCAGGTTTTTGTTGCTCAAATCATTTTATTTTATTGCCTGTGCTATATATGTTGGTTCAACTGTTACAATATATTAGAAATGCCATACTTTCTGTAGTATAAAAGATTTTGGCCAAAAGATTTGTAAGCCTGTCACCAGGTCAAGGTAGACTCCTTCCAGCAGGCCCCTAACTAGCCTAACTAGTCTAACATAGCCTCACAAACTAACTAAAGATAACCTAACCATATAAAAGGATTTTTAAAACATAATATCTATAATATCAAGGGAAAAAAAATATATTTTTCACTGCTGCCTGTCTGCCGCCTTTCTTGTTCAGTGCAGGGGTGCCGTCTGAGACAAGAGTCTCACTCTGCCTAATGGTAGATGTGGCCCTGGGGGGGGGGGGTTTACCTACATTCAATTGATCAATTAAAGGGTGGACTTTCTCTTTAAAATCAAAGTTCAGTTTATTGCAAAGCTGTACTTGCTGGCTCTTCCTACTCCACTGAAATCTTGTTCAGTCTCCTACTCCTGCTAGACTTGCTGGAGGTGAATCTCATTCGGTCAGATATTTAAGACTGCTCTGCTAGCTGTATATTGCACTTAAAGCAAAACATGGACTGCATTAGCAGAGTGCTGGTTATATGTATATGATGTTTAAATGGTAACTGTGGTCTCCTATTAAAAAGAGCACATTCCTACCTTTAAAATTACTCCAGTATCATGCTTCTAGCTGCAAACTATCCAAACCTATAGCAGTATAAAGGGTGGTCTTTCCAGCTAGCACTGTGACATCACCAGCACCATTGCTCTGACCCCTGTGCCCAAGGCACTGAGATGCATTAAGCATGCCCAGTCATATCCTATTGCTGTAACTGTCTTTAAAGGGCAAGTCCAGTCCCAAAATGAAAACTTACAGGTAAATCACCCCCCAAAACCTTAAACGGTAATAGTTTGAAATTTGAAATATATAAGTCTAACCGGAAATCCTGCACAATGTCCTGGTGCCCCTGTACCTGCTTTCTGGTTCTTCCAGTTAGCAACTGTCAGTTATCGATTTGATGTCACAGCCAATGACTGAATTTTAATACCATATTCTGTCTCTTCTGAGCATGCCCAGGCTCAGTTCAGGTTTCTAAATTGCTCAGTTTCCATGAGGCATCCAGAAGCATAGCAGGCATACAGTAATGAATTCATAGGGCAAACTATGATATATAAACATATTTTAAAGAGGCCATTCTTTCTAAAAGATGTTCTTATGATGGTGGAGTTATCCTTTAAATTGCTTCAGAAAAGATCCTTATTTGGGGGGTGGGTCTTCTTACACATTCCATCATGTGACTTCATCCTGACTGTAAATTTAAAAGCCTATAACTTAGGAACCAGAGAAGACAGACCTCATTCTTGGCTTGTTTGAAAGGTATAAGAGAGCTTTTAGATAGTATTTAGACACTTGTTTGAAGACTGCAGTTACCCTTTAAAGTGCTAACACTGTGGCAAATTAATTTTTGATGTATTAAGCTGCAGTCATCTATTAATGTGTATATGTGCTTAATCTTTTGAAATGATCCTGCACACTTCTTGTACACTTCAATCTGAATTGTGTTTTCTGGGGGACATTGTGTATCAATAATTCAATTTGGTCTATTTCAGTACTTTTAAAGGGCACGTCCACCCCCCAAACTAAATTTTAACCCCATACTAGCCACACTATACAGTTTAAAAAAATCCTTACCTTACAATCCTGCTCCTTATGTTTCTTCTGCAATCCATGTCCAAAGTCCAGGAAAGTGCAGAGTATGACTGTCTTCCTGTCTTAATGTTGCTGCCCTTTCCCTCCCTCCCTCCCAACCCCCTGATTCCTCTCTGCAAAAATCTCCCCTAGCGTTTCTAGCAAAAACAGGAGCAAAGGGCCTCTGCATTGACAGCCGCTCTACTTCCTGGTCGCGGCTATCAGGCAATTGGATTTGACGTCACGCCTTAACTGACATCCAGGAAGTAGAGGAGCTGAGGAGGAGCTCCGAGGGACCGGAACAGGTACCGTATATACTCGAGTATAAGTCGAATTTTTCAGGCTTTAAAATTAGCCTGGAAACCTAACCTCGACTTATACTCGGGTCAAGTCCTAATTTAGATCCAAATTCTGCAATTGCAGATAGTAACCAGTAGGTGGCGCTGTGTTAACCTGCATAGAAAGTTACAGGAGCTGATCTGCCTTTACACTTCCTACTTCCTGTAGTCTGGCTGCTGGACTCACTCAGCACTGTCACAGCTCCTCTAGATGCTGTAAATCTGATGGGTCTCCTCAGTTTGGGGCAAAAAATGGCTGCTAGTTCAGTGAAAATGACAGCTTGAAACTACAACTCTCAGGTGACATTTATCTATTGGGGTCAGAGAGTCCTTTACTATATGGGGTTCAGAGTGCCCTTTACTATATGGGGGTCAGGAGAATTGTAAATGATGGTAAGCTTAATTAAAAGTTTACTGAACCTTGCCACTCAAAGCATGCTGGGAGTTGTAGTTTCCAAACATCTGGAGTGCCAAGGAATTGGAGGTTACTGGTACTGGATGTGGCTATTACTGTATGGGATTCATGTATGGGAATTCTGCTGTTCATTTAAAGGGCAACTAAAGCCTAAAAACAACACAGAATCAGAAGGCAGCAGTGGTGATAATTTCCACCCTCGACTTATACTTGAGTCAATCAGTTTTTACAAATTTTTCAGGTTAAAATAGGTACCTCGACTTATACTCGGATCGACTTATACTCAAGTATATACGGTAAGTCCCTTCATGGGCATATTTGGCAGGAATGGATAATGCAAACTGGGGTTTTTTTGATTGGACATGCCCTCTAAGGGGAGAGCTGTTCAAAAACAGCCATTTAAGTAAATAGCAACTACTATATTTAAATCTTAATAAATGTATCCAACCTTTAGTATTCACTTATAGAGGGAGCACAATAGAATTTTTCCAAATATCGGAAACGGTTAAATGCAAATAGTTTAATGGTCATTTAATAGTAACAACACTACAAAAATTATAATTTAGGATTAGTGCTGGTTTCCCAAAATTCTATTCCAGAATGCTCTATTTATAAAACAAAACAAAAAAAGAGCGATCAGCAAATAATAGACCATGTAGAGGTAACAGCCAAGAAACTCAGAGAGAAAATAAGTTTATATTTTAATTATTCTATGTGTAGTATTACCGTATGCATTTTTCTATTTCCTAAATACTACTAGAATTAAAAAAAAATAAATATAAACTAGTTTATAAAAGCTTTAAAATCAGGCTTTAAAAGATATTTTGTGTGCTGGATGTAAGGGTCTCTTTAACATTTTTGCCTGACTTATTTTAATGTTTTTACAGTTCTCTTAATTTTTTAATCTTACTTAAGATACTCAAGATTAGAGGTTTGAAAATTGCCTTAAAGAATTTAACTTTTTACACATTGATAAAGTGTAAATTGTATAAATTGTAACGTGTATATTTCTAAAGTCTAAAATTTACCATGAAAAGTTTTCAATAAGAACAGTAAATAGTCTGTTAGCCCACTTGAGATGGATCTTTTTCTTGTAAAGTGTTAACACGTACATTGCTGTGTGTGGTTTATAGTTTAAGCAACAAGTAGTTTATTTAATCTCACCATGTAGCTGCTAAGGGAAGTGCAAGGTCACAGTAAATAAACAGATAGTTGACATTACATAAATATGCATATTAAAGGGCTACTGAGTGAAATAGAAGAATCTCTGTTCTATGTAAATATCTACTGGAAACAGTCCACAATTTGGTACATTTACAAAAACAAATGTGTGGGTCAAGTTTTCTTAGTTATCCAGTTTTTAGGGTTTTCTCCACTTATATTTAATATATACAAAATAAAAGACAAGGCATCAGATTGTTTTGAAATAATCATTCCCACAATCATTTCCATCTGTGAATAAACTATCTGAAAGCGTAATCTGGGAAATATGGACATTTTCATTTTTATTTTTCTTAGACTTTTACTTAACCTTTGAGTGCTGGACTTTAGCTTGTGTATAGCAGTTTATCATTATAATCATAAATAGGTGCATTTTGTTTTTATGGAAATGAAAAATCATGCATTAAAGGTTCACAGCTTTGGAATCGGCTTTGGAATCAACACAGCTTTGGAATCATAGTTTTAAATTGCCCATAAACGTAGTTATCTTATCGATACATCTGCCGATAAACTCACACCGATACAATCAGCTGTTTTCGTTATTGGGAAGACTAAAATTTCAGCTTATCGTTATTATCTCCCACAATTGGACAATAATATTGATCATCTATGGCAACCTTTACTGATACTAAACAATTGTTATAATTTTTATTATTGTGGATTTATATAGCACCAACATCTTCCATTGCGTTTTTTTTTTTACAAGAACTTAAAATCTAAGCACATTTATTTGACACATGCAACCTATCATGACACATGATTGTGGGGGAAACAGGAGTGCCTGGAGGAAACCCACGCAAGCACGCGAAGAACATACAAAGTTCTTTTTCTTACTAATGAGGCTTTTGTGTAACAAACCAAAATTCTCAGATTTATGTTAAAATAAAGAAATGGAGCTGATTGTTTTACCAATCTGACATTAAAAGCCTTGTCCTGTAACAATATATCCTTTCCCTGTTTGTTTTTCAGTCTTTATTACTCAAATTATCACCCAGTGCGTGCAGTTCAGTTTATGAAAATAGGCAAGCTACAGAACTACCAAAGGATATTTCCTGAAGCATTGAAGACTCTTAAACAAGTAGGTGTTGATAGAAAATCAGGTTTATACAGTACCTATTAAGGAATCTAAATAAATTCAGCAGTGGTAATAGCTTATTGCACAGTAAAACAAGTTTAGATGCTTCACATCCCCTTTTTTTCTATACCGTACATGTTTCTAGCAGCTAGGCAATATGGTTTGAACAGCTATAATATAGTAGCATAAGAGCAAGATTTTCACTTTATCTCTAAAACCTGGTGTCTTTGAAAGTGAGACAGTTTGGGAGTCCATGGGTTGTACGTAGTGATGCGTAGTAGGCTTGTACAACTGCTACAACCGCACAGAAAACATTAACATGGTATAAATTTCCTTTGTATCTATGCCATCTACAACATCTGAAACTGATGGGAGCATCTTATGGACAACAGCAGGGAACCTGTACCAATTTATAATTAAACGTTATAAATTGTTTATTGGGTCTGGGATGCTATGCAGATTTTATGGATACATCTAAAATATATTTTCCTGTGTGTTTTGCTCTCGCTCCTATTTAACAACATACAGTAGTGAGGTAAGTCAGGATGACAAATATTCCCTGAAGATTGATTAGATTTTGGAGATTAGCAGAAGCTGACTATCTGTTGAAATCTGTGTTTCTTTGAACTGAAAGAAGTAGTCATTGTTTGTTTATTTGCTTTCTACCTTCGATGAGAATTCATTAATGTTAATCATCCTAACATGAAAGAGTGTTCTGTTCTATGCAAAACCTGTATTTGTTTGTAGGGATCCAATAGATACTAATCAATCTGCATACATCTGAATTTACAAATAATAAAGCTCCTCCTCCTTTAACCTGTGTTCTGCAATGTCAGGGTTAGGAGAATCGTCAGTGACAATTATTGTGGGAGGGGCTAGAAAAAAGTCAGTAAGTATAGTATTTGAGGTTGGATAAAGACATACGTTCATCCAGCCCAACCTACCCAGCAATACCCTCATTTCCTGCATAACTGTTGATCCAGAATTATGAAGAGGGAAAAAATTCCTTCCTGACAAGTGGCAATCAGAACTTTATATATCAATACCAGTAACATGCAGCATTCCTTGTTTTTAAAAACTCATTCAGCTTTTCTCTTAACTATCTAATGAACCTGCCATCACCACATCCAATGGAAGACAGTTCCATAGTTTGACTGTTCTTACAGTGAAAAACCCTTTCTGAACTTGAAGGCTAAACTTCTTATCTTCAAGTCTTAAGGGATGTCCACGTGTCCTCTGACACTGAATGCCCCAGATAGTTTATTGTATGGCTGTTAATGTATTTATAAACCGTAATAAATGATTTTATATTAATATATAATATAAATTTATAGATATTTGTCTTTAAAACCATTTTTCCAAAGGCAGTTATCTGTATGTCTGTACTAAGCTTTAGGTTTAATTCTCATTTCAACTGTGGAGACATTTAATAGCACATTATTATGTAGAATGCAGTTCTTAACGTTTTAATATATTAAAATATTAGCACAACATTGTAAAATGTATCTGCTGTTTAAAGACTGATATCTTCTGATTCTTGTAACTTTATCTTTATCATTGTTTTTGTGATTATGGCAGCATGTACTGCCTTTCTCTGATTCCTACATTTTTCGAAAATAGTTTTTTTTATCTAGATTGCAAGAATTATCCTTTGTTTATGCTCAATAAAAATGATGTGATTATTAAATATTACCATAACTTTATGCTTATTTTAGGCTTTTGAGATAATGAAGGTCACTCACGGAAGAGATCACAGTCTGACACAGCAGTTGGTGGAGCTTCTGAATGATTGTGAAGCTAACTTAAAAGCAATGTAGAAAGGATGGATTTTTTCACGATGAATATTCCTATTCCACTTGAGTTTACAGAAGAAACTGTATTTAACTGAAAACTACTGCTATGTCTAACTCAGTGGTTAATATGTAAAAGTTACCTGCTACTAAGATATTATTCGCTGTACTACAGTTCCAATTGCTTGGGTGAAATAATTTTAGGTTGATTTCAATAAAGACGTTCTGCACCAGAAATCAGGAAAGACCCAAATGTCACTGCCACACCTCTACACGTTAGGCCATGACTCTGGAACGCTCGCATCCCACCTATCGAGGGACTTTGCTGAGACTACCGGGACTCTGGGGCAGACCCTTTAAACAGGGTTTTTAAACAGGGTCTGTCCCGGAGGAACCAGTAGGGTTTGGGGGTATGCCGCTTAACATGTTGAGAAAATCATTGCAAAAGAAGCAGAAAAATCCAAAAGTTCAAGCTTTTTCAAAAAATCTTATATCATGACAGCCATCACTAGTACATCGAATAAGATAGGGAGAGAACAGGCTTCAAATCTCCCTCCTCAGCAACATGCAAATAAGGAACAAAGACTTCTGGGAATTTACCATGTTTCCATGGAGGCTCTATGGAATGCTATGTCTTTAAAAAGACTTCTACGGCATTCCACACGCTAAATGCAAAACCAGAGCGCCTACTACAGACCGGTTTCGGCTTTATTGAGCCATCACCAGTGTAGTGCAGGCCTCTGGTTTTGCAGTGTGAAGCGCCTATGGTCAGACGTCACTAATACATTAAAAAGATAGGGAGAGAACAGGCTTCAAATCTCCCTCCTCAGCAATATGCAAATAAGGAACAAAGACTTCTGGGAATTTACCATGTTTCCATGGAAGCTCTATGGAATGCTATGTCTTCTAAAAAGACTGGTGTCAGTACTGATAGCAAACTAAATCGTACTTTGGTTACATTATTACAAGTATCGGTATTTTTTGGACAGTGGTGTTGCTTTTTGACCATGATACCAGCAGGTATTTCAAAACTGTTTGGTATTGGCTGTGATGTGAATGGGCCCATAGATGTGAATGGGCCCATACTGGGCAGTATCAAAATATTGTTTGTTTTTTTTAGCTGCAGTGAAGATCTTTGCTGAAACAAAAAATGCAACACTGTTGTCTAAAAATGTAAATCGCTATAAGTCATTACAGATAGCAATCTTTTATAAATACAGCCCACACTATTATCTGCCTTAAACAACTGGTATGTTATGCCTCAAAGGGGACTGTCTGCAATATTTAATACTTGAAGCTACTGGAAGCCCACAAGAGCAGTGCTGTTTGAATATGCAGTCCTTCAATGGGTTTGTAACCAGACACTCGAAAATAGGAAGTGCTTATTATTATCATCCTTGGAGTATTACTGCACATGGAGAAGCAACTACTAATTATTGAGCTAAGTGGCAATTTGAATGTATATCTACTATACACAACAATAATTTTCTATACAAATACATAACTTGTGATGGATGGTATTACCTTTAAAAGCTATACTTCCATTCAGTAAGGTTTTCTGCATTAACATGCACTGCTGTTTTATTACTTCTAAACTTGTAGTAACTGTAAAGTTACCAAAAAGTACTGTAAGAGCTCCCATTAAAATATCTACATACTTTTCTATTGTAAGGAGCAAATATGTGTTAGGAACAGAATAGCAGTCTATGGAATCATAGACTGCTAGACACTAGCGCATACTAGAGTTGGTCAGTTGGTCTGGCCCTATTGGGTGGGCTTAGGTGGTGGGAGTTGCATGCTGCTGGGGTTGACAATTCTGTACAGAATCGAGGGGGTTTGCTAGTTAACTAATAAAAAGAGTGATATCTAATTTATATGGCTTGTAAATCACTAGGTGCAATATTTAAAGCTCTCCGAAGTGTTTATGCAGAAATGTGCAAAAACTTCTTTGCTAAGGCTAATAAAAACTTTAAGGGGAACATCAGTGGAAGAATCACCTTTAGGCTTGAAGCTTGGAAATACTGATTTATAGTTTCATTGGTAGTTTCACAGTGACCCTATATTTGAATCTGTTGAAGTTAAAGGATAAGTCCACTGTAAAATCAAGTTATGTTCATTTGGAAGCTGCAGCTTTAAAAATACTATTGCCATAATTTTTTTACCTATGACCCATCCAGAGCCTAGCTTTGTGCCTTGAAAGTTGCTGAGATTTCTCCTTCTTGAGCCTCATTCGATAATGCCTGTGAGTTCCGTGCACACGCACGCACCAACCTTGTTTTATGCCCTTCTTGTTTAAATGTCCTTTTTTTTATGTCCTTAAGAACAAGGTCCTTTAGAAGAAGGGACTGTAATAGCTTCCGCTTAAGTTTGTTCCCACAGGAAATTTCCTTTTGTCAGTTACAAACCACTGATCCAACCAATGTGAATTCTATTTAACTTATTGGCTCGAGCCAATTAGTGCAAGAGACAGGAAGAGAGGGAAAAAACAAAACACCCTTTAACCCTACCACAACCTGCTTGCATTTACAATAGGTGCAATACTAGAATATAGAAACCCAGTGCATCACTTTAACTGAAAGAAAGATTTAACTACTTATTGCACACACAGTCCATATCACAGCACACTTATCAGCACAAACAATCCTTATTTTAAAACTTTCACACAAACCATAGAACCATCAGATGATTTTTCTATGTCCTTAAGAACAACATCCTTTAGAACAAGGGACTGTAACAGCTTCCATTATTGTGGCCTATTGTGTCAGGCATTGGGTCCCTGGGTGAGGCCCTCTCGGATCTTGTTGATATGTTGCTCCAACCTTTTGTACTTTGTCTAGATACCTACCTTAGATACACTAAACATATTTACAGGTGTTGGGAACTATGACGGTGTGTCAGAACTATAGTTTGGCGTCAATTGATGTCTGTTCATTGTACTCCTGCATCCCCCATGCTAAAAGGACAGAGGTGGCACAGTCCATTTGGAAAAATACAGTGCTTACACAGGTGCACAGAAATTTTTAAGTGCTTTGGTTCTTATTGAACCACAATTTTTTCATGTTTGACTCAGTCTTCTTCCTCCAGACCAGAGGGGTGGCGATGGGGGTGAAATTTGCCCCCACATACGCCAACCTCTCTATGGGATGGTGGGAAGAGACTAATACAGCCGATGTTTACATCTAACCCTCTATTCCAGCACGTTAATACCTTTAAAAGGTATGTTGATGAACTGCTGATTATTTGGACCGGGACTAAACCAGAATTTGAAGAGTATGTGAATATCATTAATGGTAATCAATAAAATCTTAAATTTACTTATGAGTTCTGTAGTACCAGTCTTAATTTTCTGGACATTATGATCAAGTGTCAGGGAGGCTTTTTAGAGACCACCATGTTTCGTAAAAATCCACAGGGAACACTGTTTTATATGCCTCGTTGAGCCATCCTTCGCATAGTTTCAGAGACATTCCGTACGGACAATTTCTTCGCATTAGAAGAAATTGTTAACAGTTGAAGGACTTTGTCCTTTGAATCATGTAAGTTGAGAGAGACTTCCTAGTAGAGGTTATTCTATCAAAGTTTTATAAGAAGCTTTTGAAAGAGCTCTTAAAAAGGATAGAGACCTGTTTTTTGGGCATTCCACTTATGGGACCAACAATCATAACCCAATAGCCCAATAGTCCGTTCCATGAATAGGATAGGAAAAAGGGCTTTTGTTCCACGGTATAGTGGACCAATATCAAGGTCCGACCCTGCTAAATAAGTGGTCTTCTCGACACACAGTATTCTGAAATTATTAGTATTGTTCAGAAATATCTACTAGTTCTACACGAGGACAGTCTTTTAAGACAGATTTTACAAAATGATGTTAAGATTGTGGCAAGAAACGCGACTTCAATTGGTAATTTGCTTTCCCCAAGCCTTTTTTCCAGCAGTAAGAACACAGGCAATAATTGGCACTTTTAAATGTGGGGAAAGCAGATGTCTAAATTGTAAATATATTAAAACGGCCTTTTTAATAGTACTAACTATTACTAACACAGAAAAATGTTTTTCATATTAGACAGTACATTAATTGTGAAACATCGTGGGTTATTTATCTCCTCACATGTTCTAAATGCCTGATGCAGTATGTGGGCTGTACGTCTCATATACTAACGTCACGGATCAGAGAACATGTGAGGGATATTAGGGCCAGACATTTTTTTATGTTGTAACCGTGGTAACCCTCTGTTCCTTATGGTACACAACATATTTTACCTACAAGAGAAGGGAATAAGTAGGTAGGAATATGGAACAGCCTTAAAAGAAGGCCAGATGGGTTTTTAAATTAAATACTAGGATTCCAAGAGGTCTTAATAATTGCTTTGATATTAACAGGGTTTAGGGAATGATGAATATGTGGTTCTTTATTATAATTACCAATTAGTATTATGGTTTTCTTCTATTATTCTTTTTGTTATTGATTTACATTTTATATTCAACTTTGTTTTCACTTTAGTCTGGTTTGTGTTTTGGTTATTATTTAGTTTTTTTGCTTTAAACGCATCCTGCTCTTTACCTCTACCTCTTTAAGATTTGGAGGGGTGGATCCCTCTCTTACCTGTGTGTATTTAGAGGAGCTCCTCACTCTACTAGCCAGAGCTTTCTTCTACCTATGATTAAGTGCCTTAATGAAACGCGTCAGGTGACTCTCTGGCTCGTGCTATAGAACTTCAATAAAGGTGAATTTTGATGTTACTTCGGTTTGGTGCACTGATTTATTTCAAGACAGTGTGCACGCTCTTAAACTATTGGGATTACTAATATCTGGAGCTTGTTGATCTCTTTCTGACTCTAATTAGGGTTTCAATCACCCCATCCGAGCATCGTTGCTCCATCAACCTAGGTTTATCAACTTCCATACTGCCAACTTCAAACTCTCTGGGTTTGTTTGGATAACTGGGCCCTGAGACAACAGATCTTTCCCGATGGGAAGCATTATAGGAGTTTGTACCGACAGCCTCATGAGCAATGGGAACCAAGGACAACAAGGCCAAATTGGGAGAATTGCGGACCTCCATCTTTGAACTCGCTATTTTCCTTGGAATATTAGATTCACTGGAAGGAAGATATATGCTTTTAGTCCTGACCAATCTTGCCCCAGAGCGTTGACTGCTTGTGCCATGTTGTTGGGGAACCTGGAGAAGAATATTTTCACTTTGTAATTTTCCCTAAATGCCATCAAATCTATTTCCGGGACTCCCCATCTGGCAATAATCATCTGAAAGACTGCTTGGGGAGTTAAGGGCCACAGAACAACCAATTCCTAAGGTCAGGAAAAAGGACATACCTTTGAAAATTGTAATGTCAATATCATGGCAAAGGAACACGCCTGGTTCAAGAGAGATTTCTTCATTTATGTGAAAATGAAGAAACCAAGCCTGAAAAGAGGTGTACAATGCTGGTTTGACACCTTACCCTGGCCATTTTCGATAACACCGCTTAGCCTCAATGCATCCACACCTTGCATTCAGAAGGTCCCCATCACCTGGCTGTCATATACTAATTGGGACTTTCAAGGGTACAAGTCATTCTGAATCGAGAAAGCCAATCGGATGACTACCGAAACGTCTTCAAGAACTAAAATTCAAGTCCAGTTGGTCTAACTGAATACAACAGATATACCATGACCTGGATGAATGAGAACCTTCACAAGCAAGAATCATTAGAGTGACAAGGTGAAAAACAAAAGATACAGAATTTCTGCATCACAGACCACTGCTCCTTTGAACTGGACATACTTCATTTGGAATGTAACTTACCATTTCCCCTAGACCCAGTGTCTCTACTGGCAGCCTGCTCCATCCTGCCCCAACCACTGCTTGATAGGCTATAGTGGGCAAAGAAACGCCGAAAATACTGGCTTTTTAAAAGTTACAGTGAGTCGTGAGTTAGTGGCGTCACGCGGCTGTGGCATCTAGCGTTCTACAGCTTACAGAAGTGAGAAGGGAACACAGGCCTGGGATGCGGAGGTTCTTTTCCTGCCTGAGAGCATGCAAGGTGTTCACAGTGGCTAGGACATTGGTCAGAAAGGAGCAGGAGAGCAAATAATCAATAACCGGCAATGTACCTTCAGGTAACCCCGTTTTCACCCAAAAGTACTTACCTAGTGAGCTAGTGAGAAGAAAAACAAGACTGAGGAGTCAAGGGGGGGGGGAGGGCAGTGTTTATGTAATTGTTTGGTGGATGTATTTTTCTTCTCTTGCCAGGCTATAGGGAGGCTTAACCATTTAGACACTGCTGCCAGGATGGCTAGGAAAGAGACTGCAGGAGAAAGAGAATGCAGGAGAGAGAGAGTGTGAAAGATAGAGGATAGAGACTACAGGAGAAAGTTTAAGAGATGGAGGATACACTGCAGGAGAGTGTGAGATAGAGAATAGAGACTGCAGGAGAGAAAGAGTGTGAGAGATAGAGGACAGAGACTGCAGGAGAGAGAGTGTGAGAGATAGAGGATATAATATGTATGGGACATATACTGTCTCATTGGGACATATACTGTCTGTTCTCACTGTATGGGACCTTAACCATCTGTTATCACTGTACGGGAACTTTACTGTCGGTTCTCACTGAATGGGACCTTTACTGTCTGTGATCACTGTATAGGACCTCTACTATTTGCTCTCACTGTGTGGGGAATTTATTGTCTGTTCTCATTGTATTCTACCTTTGTTGTCTGCTCTCACTGTGTGGGACCTTTACTGTCTGTTCTCACTGTGTGGGACCTTTACTGCCTGTTCTCACTGTATAGGAACTTTACTGTCTGCTCTCACTGTATGGAACCTTTACTGTCTGCTTTCACTGTATGGGACCTTTACTGTCTGCTCTAACTGTGTGGGACCTTTACTGTCTGCTCTCACTGTGTGGGACCTTTACTGTCTGCTCTCACTGTGTGGGACCTTTACTGTCTGCTCACCCTGTGTGGGACTTTTACTGTCTGCTCTCCCTGTGTGGGACCTTTACTGTCTGCTCTCACTGTGTGGGACCTTTACTGTCTGCTGTCACTGTATGGAAGTAGGCTATGATAGACAGGTGCACTACTTATTCAAACAGGCCGTGGATCACTGGAATACAGTGGTGCTCAAGGGAAAAAACAGCTTACAAAAATACAAAGAGAAGGGAACTGGTGACCAAACATCAACCGTCCCAAATAGTCCCCTACACAACAGCACTACCACATGCCATACTTAAGTAAAAAATTATTTATTAGGTTCACATAAATAAATATACCCCCCTCACACACAGTATACACAATAGAAACATCACATAACTAAAACCGGGCGTCCCCGGTGTATCAAAAACCGAAGGCTATCCAACATGGCGTGTGTCTCAATAATGGCTCCAACCCACCAACCATAAAATTCTTATCGTTAGGGACTTGAAGTGAGAAGCCAAGTCCGACTTACCAACCTTCTTCACGGACGGACCACACTCTTCACCCTATAGATCAGTTTCGCATACTGAGATCCAATGTCCACCAGTCCACGATACTCCAGGCTTCTAGTGGGTCCACCAATACTCGTATCCAAATCCCGCTCCGGATCGCAGATAGGCACAATAGAGACACACGCTAAGGCCGCACTTCCAGACCTACACGTGTTTCGCCGTTCCTTCCATTTCGCTACGGCTTCCTCAGGGTCACATGATACAAACTGCCTTATCCCCTTAAATAGTCTGACTCTTAAAGACACATTACTTATTTACCAGGATAGGCTACCAAATAGAAATATGTAATCATCAAACAATAGTACACATTAAACAAAAAGTTATATTGGGGGCTTCACTTCCAAACATGGCATTCCCAACAATACATCTAACTGAACCCAAGGGCTTCTATATCAATACAAGGAGGATAATACCTCCCATTTAGAAAGACCAGATGAGTGTAGGACAACAGTAAGGGTGACAACCAATTATAAATAGCAGTTAAATTGGATGTCATCATTCAGACCAAATGGGGTCATGGTATTCAATTTGAAGATCCAACGTAGTTCACGCTGGAGAATAACTTTATCCAAATCACCACCCCGTATACCCAATTTAACCACTTCTAATCCCATAAACGTCCATTTAATACTTTTCTTACTGTTATGTGCCTCTGCCATATGTTTCGCTAGGGCTGACCTTTCAATTTGTCCTTTCTGCACTGCCCTATTATGTTCCTGTATTCTAGTGGTTAGTGGGCCGCTATATAGACAATGTTTTACTCATATGGAAAGGGTCATCGGACAGCCTCATTAAGTTTGTTGAAGAATTGAGCAATAATGTGTACAATATAAAGTTAACCTTTGAATACAGCAGCGAAGAAGTACACTTTTTGGATTTAGCCATTCGTAGGGTTGGCTCATCAATCTCCACATATACTTACAGAAAGGAAACTGCAGTGAATACTCTGCTTGAAGCATCTAGCCACCACCCTCGTAACTTGGTTAAGGGGATCCCGGTTGGCCAGTTCTATCGTATGAAGCGTAATTGCACAGATAATAAGATGTTTAATACTCAGGCAAGGGAACTGGCCGAAAGGTTCTACCAAAGGGGTTACTCTGAGCAAATGGTGCAGAGGGGTTGGAAACGGGCCACCCATATAAGCAGACAGACCCTTCTCAGAAGAAAGGCTAAGGATAAGGAAGATGGGGTATCCCAGATTCGGTTAATTACTGGTTATAACCAGGAATGGTCAAAAATAAGGGCAATTTTGGACAAACATTGGTTTCTCTTATCAGAAGATAAAGAACTAGGGGATTCTATTTTGAATCATCCGTCACTAACGGCTAAGAGAGCCCCTAATTTGAGGGATTGTCTCTCACCTAGTCACTTTGTAGATAAGAGAATAAATACTAATTGGTTGACAAATAAGAAATGGAAGGGCAATAAAAAATGTGGGAAGTGTATCATGTGTCCTCGCATGTTGGAAACTGATCATATATGCTCTGATGAAGGGAGGTCATTTAAGATCTATCAATATATATCCTGTAGTTCTGTCGGGGTAATTTACCTGATTCAATGTGCCTGTAATAGAAAATATGTGGGCAAGACACTTCGCCCACTAACCACTAGAATACAGGAACATAATAGGGCAGTGCAGAAAGGACAAACTGAAAGGTCAGCCCTAGCGAAACATGGCAGAGGCACATAACAGTAAGAAAAGTATTAAATGGACTTTTATGGGATTAGAAGTGGTTAAATTGGGTATACGGGGTGGTGATTTGGAGAAAGTTATTCTCCAGCGTGAACTACGTTTAAATTGAATACCATGACCCCATTTGGTCTGAATGATGACATCCAATTTAACTGCTATTTATAATTGGTTGTCACCCTTACTGTTGTCCTACACTCATCTGGTCTTTCTAAATGGGAGGTATTTCCTCCTTGTATTGATATAGAAGCCCTTGGTTTCAGTTAGATGTATGTTGGGAATGCCATGTTTGGAAGTGAAGCCCCCAATATAACTTTTTTGTTAATGTGTACTATTGTTTATGATTACATATTTCTATTTGGTAGCCTATCCTGGTAAATAAGTAATGGTCCTTTAAGAGTGAGCTAAGGCGGTTTGTATCATGTGACCCTGAGGAAGCCGTAGCGAAATGGAAGGAACGGCGAAACACGTGTAGGTCTGGAAGTGCGGCCTTAGCGTGTTCTCATTGTGCCTATCTGCGATCCGGAGCGGGATTTGGTACGAGTATTGGTGGACCCACTAGAAGCCAGGAGTATCGTGACTGGTGAACATTGGATCTCAGTAGCGCAACTGATCTATAGGGTGAAGAGTGTGGTCAGTCCGTGAAGAAGGTTGGTAGTCGGACTTGGCTTCTCATTTCAAGTCCCTAAGGATAAGAATTTTTAGGTTGGCGGGTTGGAGCCCTTATTGAGAACACACGCCATGTTGGATAGCCTTCCATTTTTGATACCCCGGGACGCCCGGTTTTAGTATGTGATGTTTCTATTGTGTATACTGTGTGTGAGGGGGTATATTATTTATGTGAACCTAATAAATCATTTTTTACTTTAGTATGGCATGTGGTAGTGCTGTTGTGTAGGGGACTATTTGGGACGGTTGATGTTTGGTCACCAGTTCCCTTCTCTTTGTATTTTTGTCACTGTATGGAACCTTTACTGTCTGCTGTCACTGTATGGAACCTTTACTGTCTGTTCTCACTGTATGGGACCTTTACATTCTGTTCTTACTGTTTGTGACCTTTACTGTCTGTTCTCACTGTTTGGAATTGCAATAACATTAGTATATTTGTACACTAGAAAGGCCTGTATGTATGGTTGCCCCATATGACAGTCAGGATGCTTTATGTGCACTGATGCCCTTAGGAATATTTATTTAATAAAGTTAGAAATTTAGAGGCTGATGTAATATGAGGTGTACATTTTTGCCTGTGCTATAAAGATGAAATCACAGTGGCAAAAGTAGTGGCTCAAATTTACTGTACCTCTAAGCTCTAAGAGGTGTTGGATATTGTTAGAGGAAATTTCATATGTTTAGCTTTAGATAGTTTGTTAGGTTAGGATTGGTTAAAAGAGACTACCTTGGCCTGGTGGCAGGCTTACAAATCTTTTAGCTTAAATCGTTTTTATTCTTCAGTACCATTTATACTCGAATATAAGTCGATCCGAGTATAAGTCGAGGTACCTATTTTTACATAGAAATTAAAAACACAACTAACTCGAGTATTAGCCGAGTTTAGAAAATGTGACCACTACTGCCTTCTGATTCCGTATTGTTTTGAGGCTTTAGTTGCCCTTTAAATAGACAGCAGAATTCCCTTACAGTAATAGCCAAAACCAGTATGGCTATTACTGTATGGTACTACTGTATGGAAATTTCGCTGTCCATTTAAAGGGCAACTAAAGCCTTAAAACAATACAGAATCAGAAGGCATCTTTTTAACGATAGCTAAAATGCTCCTGGTTCTGTATTCTTTTAAGTCATTAGTTGCCCTTTAATCTCATACAGTAACCCCCATTCCTTGGCACTCCAGATGTTTGAAAAACGACAACTCCCAGCATGCCTTATTTGCTGGGAGTTGTAGTTTCAGAACATCTTCAGTGGCAAGAATCAAGCTTACTGTATGGGACTACTGCCCCACCGCACCCCCAGAGCGAAGGAACATGTGCAGAGAAGGCCATTGGATTAGTGTAGTATGGTGCAGTACACTAACCTCTTATCCTGTAAGCCGGCTTCCACTCCACTCCACTGCCCTGGCGCCTGACGTCACTACTCAGCGCCGGGTATTGATGTCACCCATCAGAACAATGGAGCAAAGCATTGCGGATGCTGGCTTACTGGGTAACAAGTTAGTGACCCGAGTATACCGTATATACTCTAATATAAACCGACCCGAGTATAAACCGAGGTACCCAATTTCAGCTAAAAATCCTAATAAAAGTTGTTGCCCCGAGTATAAACCGAGGGTAGAAATGCCAACTCACTTGGCATTCAAGATGTTTGGAAACTACAACTCCCAGCATGCTTATAGCTGGGAGTTGCAGTTTCCAAACATCTTGAATGCCGTGAGGGTGGCATTCAAGATGTTTGGAAACTACAACTCCAGCAATGCTTTATTAGCTGGGAGTTGCAGTTTCCAAACATCTTGAATGCCAAGTGAGGTGGCATTCAAGATGTTGGAAACTACAACTCCCAGCATGCTTTATTAGCTGGGAGTTGTAGTTTCCAAACATCTTGAATGCCACCCTCACTTGGCATTCAAGATGTTTGGAAACTGCAACTCCCAGCTAATAAAGCATGCTGGGAGTTGTAGTTTCCAAACACTCTTGAATGCCCCCTCCCCCTCCCACCCAGTTCAGTTTGTACCTGTGCGCTCTCTTCTCCCTGTGGGCTCTCTTCTCCCTGTGGGCTCTCTTCTCTGGGCTCTCTTCTCCTCTGCTCTCTCTCCTGTATCGGCATTCTGCAGGCATTCCGGAGCCGCGCGCGCATTCCTGTACTGTCGCGCCGGCTGACGTCACTGCCGGCGCCGGGCAGTGACTCAGACCGGCGCGCCAGTACAGAAAAAGATCGGCGGCTGCCGGAATGCCCAGGTAAGCTCCTGACCTCGGTATAAACCGAGTCCGAGTTTTCAGGCTGATTTTTCAGCCTGAAAAACTCGGTTTATACTCGAGTATATACGGTAAGTCGAGGCTGGATTTTAGACTTTTTTTAAAACCTAAAAACCTCGACTTATACTCGAGTATATACAGTAATTATGGAGGGGATAAATGTCTATCTGAGGAACTGTATAAATAAATACACCAGTGATGCCATTTTCAAAAAGCCACACCCACCCTTCAAAGCCACACCCACTTCAAAGTTTAGCTCAAGTGCCAAAAACCCTAGAGACACCCATTACCGTAAAATAATGATAACAAATACTATGTTAATTTGAAAATGGTATTTTAATTAAAATCCTTTGTATAAATTTAGTTTACAGATTTATTAATACGCAAAGTAAAGTAAAAGGAGACCTTCATAGATTATTAAATAAAATTAATATTATTGGAGAAGGGAGATGAGTTAAATGGTAGAATTTTTAATTTAATAAAAACAAAAGCTGGTGAATCTCTAGCTTGAAGCTGTGGATGCAGCCTTTAATACTTGTATCGTAAAATAATTCTCATTAAAGCATGTCATTTTTTGTTATATTACAATGCCACGGCTTTATAAATATGGCCCAATATGCCCAGCCCTTTTTACATGTCAGTGCCTACATTAGGCATATTTTGTGTGTGCATTATTTTAACCTATTTAAGGTTTCAGGATTTCTTTGCGTACATCAAAACCTGTTTACTCATGGACATGAACTCACATACACAGATGTACATTTCCACAAAGAACAAGCAGTTTTGCTAGTTAATCCCACAAATACAAAACACACACTTGCAAAAATAACTTATTTAAAGAAAAGAATAAATGATAAAACAATGCGGCTCATAATTTCATATTTTTTTTAATACTGTAAGATCACTGTCCATTTTACATGTAATACTGTATATCTAGATACGCATGCAAATGTTTTACGCATCAGTAGCTGTCACAAAATGCTTTACTAACTGACTGGCTGAAAAGTCCATTGCTTTGGGTGTTCACACATAGTTAACAAAGACAAACACAGATTTATTCATTGTAATCTTCCAGAAACATTGCAACAAACACAACTTACTTTAAATCAGCAATCCAGAAATAAGAATATACACTATGAGAAGAAAACAAGCTGCCAATACAATAAAAAAAAGTTTTTTGCTTTTTTTTCTCCTTTACTAGCACCATATGTACACGAGAGAATATGAACATTTAGTTAAATGTTTGAAAGGCACTTAATACATCTCTCTGTGAATGTCATTCATACAGTCCTCCTGAAGCTCCAAATCCCATAACTATCCTCCATCACTATTATTTATGTGGGAAGAAACATCTCAATTTTACCAATAGTTTATATGTACAACATTTTACCAAAGTGCTCTCTTCAGTCTTGCAAAAATCTGCTGATGCCAGACCAATTTTTTTATAAATAGAAATAACCTTTTAAATATGTTGCTGATCACTGAAAACGGTTTCTCTTACACTTCACATCATGTCCCAATAGATCCTTCTCCAACGTTTGCCCTGGTTCAAATGTCTGGGAATTGTTGGAATTTGTTTTTGTAGTCTCCTACATCTTTGCTTTGCTGCTCTTTTATTTTACAGTCTTGACAATAGTGCTGCTTTATCTACGTCTTGATGTGATATCAAAACAAGTGATCATCATAAGATGAGCTTTACAGAAGTTGACACGATTTTCCAAACGTTCAGTCACACATTCCAAGGCTTCCAAATATTCAATGGAGTCTGCTTCATAAGCTTGTTCCAAGTCAACTGTGCAAAAATAAGGGTGTATAAGTAAAACAAAAAGAAATTACTTCCTTGAATGAAGTTTTGTGCTTACTATAGCACTGTAATTCCCTATCTCTCTTTTTGTATAGTATAACAGTCTTAAACATTAAAAGGGTCACTAAAATGTTTTTGCCTCTATTAGGGCCATATTTCTAAAGTATCACTATTTCTTGGATTTTGTTTTTTTATGACCGTGTATGACCATGATCATACATTAACAATTGCCTATACTTTTACGCTAACCCGGAGTATCGGACGTTTCCAATACCGCAAGTTAATAAATATGCCCTTCAATTTCATAGTTGAGGGACAGTTCAATGGCAGAGCAGGGCTTGGAATAGCTGCACATGAGATAACTTGGGAGCTGCTATTCAAACGTGCTTCAGCACTATCTTTAAAGAAAATATATGTGGTGGCACTCCTCAGTGAAATTATATTGGGATGAAGGAATAACCCTACACAGAGTACTTTTCATTTTTAAAAAGTACATTTTTACAGAAATTTAAGAAATTGTGTTTTTCTGACTATTGCAACTGGTACCTGCTATTTTTTGTGCATTTTACAATAAGTTAACTGAAAATTGCAGAGCTTGCATATTCTCTCCAGCTTTTCGCAAACATGAAGTGAGGAAAAATGCTAGTAAGTCTACTAGTTCATAGCAAGCATTACAATAAGAGCCCTTACAAGGGCCCCACTTGCCTCCTAAAGGAGCCATTGTGGCTCTTACAAACAGCCATCTTATGCCCCCTTTTACTTCTTTTCTGAAATAAAAAAATAATTTCATACATCACCTTGCAGCACACAGCAAAGAGAGAGTTGAAACACATTTTGCAACTTTGTGAATATGCTCTGTCTATTGGGCAATGTTGCCTGGAGAATTTAGTTCCCATTTAATTGTACGATCACTTGTACAATACCATAGTGGTAGTTTACTACTGATTGGTATTGTACAGCCGTAAACGTATGGCCACAGTTGTATTTTTATGATAACTCGCAATATCACAATTTTCAGATGCCACAGGTTTGTAAACCTGGCCCTACATGCTGTAGATTGTAAATTAAATATCATACACAATGTGACATGAATAATTAAAGTTCTTACATTCATTAAGCCATTTATTTGGTTCCAACATCAGATACTGCTTTGTGATTTCCAGTTCCTTCATTAGCCATTCATATTTGGCTCTGATTTCAGCAATTCTCTGCTGGCGGTGCTCAAGAATTTTAAGCTTGGAATTCATTTGTGCTACCTCCTAACAAGGAAGACATTTTAAAGGTTATTTTACTCTTCATTAGTCCACAAGGTATGAAATAAACACAAATACCAGTCATTTAAAATAAAAGAACCAATAACCCCCAAAATTAAAGGGGAACTGTGGTCCAAAAATTGACTAGGTAAATTGACAGGAATTCTCCCGAGAATTTTTGCAATTTATTTTCATTGTTAATTTTGCATAGTTTTGAAGATATTTACATTTTTGTGTGTGATATGGCAGCAGCATCACCAAGTCCCCTGCTTCCTGCTCTGAAACTGTCAGTCAATTTGTCCTGTGTCTCCTTCTCCCCTTTGCAGCCTCCCTGGTCCCTCCCACTCATGGACCCCATGGTCCCTCTATTTGCACCCCCAAGGCCCATAATCTTACAGCCCCATGTGGCTCCGCCCACTTGCAGGTACCGTGACCCCGCCCACATGTGGGTGGCATGGTCTATGCTCCGCCCACTCGCGGGTGCCATGGGTTACTCAGAACCTCCCCCCTACAGAAAACTCTGTGGAATCAGCATTTTCAGGCGGAGTGAGAACTCTGCCTGAAAAGGCTGTTTTTACACAGTGAAAGAGAAGGGCTGTAGATTCCCTTACCTTCTCTGTCAGGACTTCACACAGCAGAGAGGAGGAGGGACTTCCTGTCTCCCTCACACACTGAGGGAGTCTGAGGCTGTGCTCGCCGGCAGCACTGTGCAGGAGAAGCCTTAGGAATGTCACATGTCTAGCCTCCCACCCATAAACGTTCTGGTCAGTCATTTCTGTATATCTTGGGCTGTGGAGCACGTAGAAAGGTGGTTGATGGTCGTTTTTTAAAGGTAGGAAACTGGCCTTTCATTTAATCTTAACTTGTTTGGAGACCACAGTTCCCCTTTAACTAGTTTCAACCATGGATCTATAATTTTAGGGGAGGTAAGAGCAATTACTTTACCTTCCACAATTTCTAAAGGGTATCTTCACTCCGCAAGCTAAATTTTTCAGTAGTGTAGGGTACCCCAGCCCACCCCAACCATCATGTTAGTTTTGTAAAAAAAAAAGGAACAGACTAACCACTGTTCACTTCCCGGTTCCTGCTCCCAAGCTACCTGCTTGCTAAAAGTTGCAAATGGGCAGGATCGACAAGCTGCCGGCTATGTAGTCTATTTCTGTGGGTTTTTTTTTTTTTTTTTACAAAACTAACATGGCGGTTGGGGGTGGGCTGAGGTACACTACAGAAAAGGGTAGGGGCTAAAGCTGCATGAAGGGATCTGGAGGGTGGGAGGAAAGGAGTGCTCCCCTGCACATACCCGAGTCCTCCAGGAGGACAAAGAGGAAGATGCAGGGTCCGTTTGACAGACAGCTCCTACTCTTCCCTTTTCCGAACTGCAGAAAAAGGAGCTGAGTTGTAAGGTCAGGCTTTTTTTTAACACTACACAGTGGGGCCAGTAGTGGGTTAAATTTTAGTTTTGGGGGTGGTAGTAAAATAGGAGGTAGGAATACATGTCCTTACTTTACACACAATTATAGACTCAGGATGGAAATAATGTTTGTGGTACTTTAAAGTGAAATAAATGAAACAAGGAGCTTCGAGAAGAGGAAACAGACAAGATAAAATACCTTTCCATGATCATCAATGACAGAAATGGGAACCTGCCACTAAAGCCTGGACATTGATCTTCTAGTGGTACTTTTACAAATTTAAAAGTAGATGAAGCAGGAAGAGGAGCCCCATCATAGTTTTGCTGGGGGCCCACTTATTACTAGTTACCACTGGTAATATTTAAATACTTTAAACATGGTAAGATGTTTTTAAAACATATAAAATGTTATATTTCTCCAGAAATTTATCAAAATTTTAAATTCGTTAGTATCCCTTCAACATACAGAAAATTATGACATTTGTAACATAGGAATAAACATGATGATCTTTATACCATATCATAATTCGCTAATTAGAAATGGAACATAGAAATTTAAATCTGTAAGGGTGATACTACCTTGCAGTCTCCACGAAGTGGATGGCGTCTTTGGACATTATCTATTTCATAGACCTTAATCTCAAATGGTTCTCCTAGGTTTCTTTGTCCATTGCACAAAGGACCATCAACCCAGCGCATTCCAGGGCTGCTGGCTGGCTTCCTGACTGGGGATGTTGTGTCAAGTGACAAAGCTGGAACAAGTCTTCTTCTTTGTGACCCTGCTAGGAAAAGGCTCCATTTACTATATATTCAAGTATAAATTGTCATGTATTGTGTTCAATTGTGTGGACCTTTCTTGAATGTGCAGAGACTTTCCTTTTGTTTTTTGTTAAAAAATAACTGGAAGTCAGAATATCTCTAGGGTCTGAGAAGATTAGGAGGACTTTCGGGCACTCTATCAGGGAGATTCAAGAAAAGTTCTTATCGTTACAAATGGTGCTAATTTTGCCCCAACCAATTAGATGTTAACTTTCAAATGTTAAATAATATCTGATTGGTTGTAGCAAAATTAGTACCATTTTTAAGGATAAGATTATTGAATCTCCCTGTTTGTGCTGCGTGTTGAAATTTGTAGGCCATGCTCCCGTCTCCCGCCCTAATTAAAGGGGAAGTTCAGTGCAAATACATATGCTTTTCAGAAAAAAAGAGCAGTATTTTCCCATCCCAATGACCTTAATCTGCCAATTTAGCATTGTGTCTGTGTATAAATAACTGCAACCGAAAAACTGACTTCCTGTTTGCAGGACCCCTAATAGAGACTGTTATGGTCTTGCCCTTGACCCAGTGCCTGGGTTGATTTAGTTGCTCTGATTCAGAGATCTGAGCACGTTTGACCCATCCAACAGCCAATCAGTAGAAATTACCGTTAGGAACATTCCAAGGATGTGGTGCATCCTGGGAAGAAGAAGGACCGTTAGAGCCTTAGAAATGTAAGCTCACTAATGTCAACAGCAGGGAACAGCAAAGGGTATGAAATCAACAGATTTTTCAAAATGGGAGAGAATATGTAGAATAACTAAGAAGGCATTACACAAACTAACAATTTAACAAATGTTGATAATTTTCACTGAACTGTCCCTTTAAACCACACCCAATATGAACTTAATAGAGATAGACAGAGAGACAAACAAACATAGACAAACCGAGAGATAGATACACAGCCAGGAAGTTAAAAATAGAAAGGCAGAGAAATAGACAAAGATAAGGTGTAGACAGAGATACACATATTAATGATACAGAGACACAGTATTCCATTACACTGGTAGCAAACTGGCAATTTTAGTATATATTGGTAGCAAACTGTAAATTTCAGTATATACCGCTAGCAAACTGGCAATTTCAATATATACTGATAGCAAACTGGCTTTTTCATTACATACTGGTAGCACACTGGCAATTTAATTACATACTGGTAGCCATGGGAATTTCATCACATACTGGAAGCACACTGGCAAATTCATTAAATACTGGTAGCCATGAGAATTTCATCACATACTGGTAGACATGCGCATTTCATTACATACTGTATGTTAATTTATTTACAAACGTTCGGCCGTAGAATAGTAGTAAATTACTGCAATGGTATTCTATGGGAGATCACAAATCTACAATCATTGTCGTAGATCTTTAGCGTAGATTACACCGGTATAAATACGTCCCTAAAGCTGGGTATTCACAGTAATGATAAAGTCCCAATACCATTGCATCAGTTTCTGTGTGTGCCTTCGTTTTCCGAATGAGCGTGTGGACGACGTACGATCGGGTTGGCCTAACGCTCGAAAATGTCCATTGGCCGAGCTTGACGCCCTATAAAGGAGTCTGCCACGGCCGAGGGAAACACACAGTCCCAAGCGTTCTCCCTATGATGTGCATCTTTGAAAGATGACAGACAGGATCATCTTTCACTGATCTGTACTGTGTGTACCCAGCTTTAGAAACAAAAGTGTTTAGAATAAGAGGGTTGTTTATCTGTTGTGTGTATTAGTGTTAGGCCCCAACAAAAACCCAGTTTTGCATCCTGCGGCATGATATCTTGGAGCAGCAGTTTCAAGGGACCTTTCTTTGTGCCAGATGTGAGTGGGTTGCGCATTTGGAATCTGAGGTGCAGAATCTAAAGGGGAAACTAGCAGCATTGTAGGGCTTAGCAAACCATGAGGGTACAGCAAACCATGGGGGTACAGGCAGGGGCCAGTAAAATGCAGGATGGCAATGAGACAGATAGGGTGGTGAAGGAAGGTAAGATATGTAATGGTCAGCAAAGTAGTATAGAGTCACACTCCAGTGTGAAATAGTGGGTTTATTCAAATCCAATCATCAACAATCATTGAGGCCTTAAACCTCAGTATCCCTGAGTTACTACGTGTTCCCTTTGAAGTGGGGAAAATGGACGTCTGCACCCACCAGGCTAGTGTGCATATGGACTCTTGTTGACTATAAGACTTGTTATGCTCACCAGAGAAAGGAAGAGAAAGATTGCTTCTACCCAGCTAGTCGATCCCAACAGATTTGACATCTTAGGTGAAGAAACGGAGGATAACTCAATAGCATATGTGGAACAGGCCAATCCCTTGAGCACCCAGCGGACCACTATCTCTAATTCAAGGGAGGGAGAACATAGGGCCAAGAAGGATAGGCAGGAGGTAGTGGTATGGGACTTCATTATTAGAAAGGTAGATAGGGCTATCTGACGCCAAGACCCTACATACCGAACAGTGTGTCGCCTGCCTAGTGCTATGGTTCAACACGTGTAGGCAGATTATTGAATGGGGTTAAGAGTGACTCTGCAGTCTTGGTTCACATAGGTGCCAATGACATAGTTAGAGGAGGGCCTTAAAAACGACTTTTGAGAGTTAGGGGCCAAGTAAGGACCATCAGGGTAGTATATTCAGAAATAGTACCGCAGACATGTACTACGCTAAGGAGGCAATAGAAGCCTAGGAACATTAATGCATGCTTAAGCGAATTGTGTAATGAGGGATCAGGGGGCTAATAAGAAAATCGAGGGAGGAGAGGGGGTATATCAATAGTATATATCAAAATCGGATATGAGGAATATACAAGGTGCAATAAAAACGCTCAAATGATCAAATCATGATTTTTATCTGTGGCCATCATTTCTTTTTATTAAATAAAAAATTATTTAAAAAGTCATTTAAGGGCAACTGTGTCTGAACACGTTAGAGTTAACGGATAAGTATACCATCTACTCAACTTGATGTTAGTGGGTAGCTGTATCTTTATGAAAAAATGTGGTGGTATTTATTTCTGTCTATCCCCCACCCCTACCCTACCTGCAGTGGTTAAAGGTTGATTTCTTGCTTCTGTGCTGGACATCCTTGAGCAGGACCTCCCCCATGCGATTCTGTAAGCAGTGTCAGTCAGTCAGCCTCTAGTTCACTCATTTAGCGGGTGATGTCGTGAGGCACGTTAGCTCAAAAATCAGGCAGTCTCAGCAGCCTCCTTTCCTCCAAATCCCACCTCGGATATGCAAATCCTGCAGCTTTCTGGTACTTCTGGGTAAGACAGTCAGCCTCGGCCGTAAAAGTGATGTCACAACCAATTACTGACTGCCATTCCCAGACGAGCCTTCACTGCTCAGGGAACACAAAAAGAACAGAGCAGCTGCAGTGGAGAGGGAGTGGAGAGACAGGAAGAGGCTGTGGATTGCAATCTTCTAAGTATGATTTCTCTTGCTGGGAGCAGAATTATTACATTTAAACAAAATCTAGGAACCTAGGCATGGTGGGTCCTGCCTAATATATTAATTTTGTTATAAGGGGTGGACATTCCCTTTAAAGTTAGTGCAATTCTAAGTACATTGTAAAGGGTCAAGGTATGGAAAACGAGGAGGTAAAAAATAGAAGGGGAAGAAATAGAAATAAAAATAAAGATAAGGTTTTAAACCTCCCATATAAATCCTGCTTGCAGTGCGAGTGTTTTAAAGTGTTATTTTGTTTTTAAGGGGGGCATTGGAGCATTAAGGGCCATTTTTAAGTTATCGTTAACGTATGACAGCAGCTGTAAAAGTACATCTGTGATCATATGTTAATTTATTTACAAACGTTCGGCCGTAGAATAGTATTAAATTACTGCAATGGTATTCTATGGGAGATCACAAATCTACAATCATTTCTCCACCTGCACCCGCCGAGCGAAGGATACATTTGCAGGATAAAGGCCATTGGATTAGTGTAGTATGTTGTGTTCTGTCACTAACCTCTTATCCTGAGCCGGCTTCCACTCCACTCCACATGCCCCTGGCGCCTGATCGTCACTACTCGCGCCGGGTATTGATGTCACACCCATCAGAACAATGGAGCAAAGCATTGCGGATGCTGGCTTACTGGTAACAATTTAGTGACCCGAGTATACCGTATATACTCTAATATAAACCGACCCGAGTATAAACCGAGGTACCCAATTTCAGCTAAAAATCCTAATAAAAGTTTTTTGCCCCCGAGTATAAACCGAGGGTAGAAATGCAACCACTTGGCATTCAAGATGTTTGGAAACTACAACTCCCAGCATGCTTATTAGCTGGGAGTTGCAGTTTCCAAACATCTTGAATGCCAAGTGAGGGTGGCATTCAGATGTTTGGAACCTACAACTCCCGAGCATGCTTTATTAGCTGGGAGTTGCAGTTTCCAAACATCTTGAATGCCAAGTGAGGGTGGCATTCCGATGTTTGGAAACTACAACTCCCAGCATGCTTTATTAGCTGGGAGTTGTAGTTTCCAAACATCTTGAATGCCACCCTCACTTGGCATTCAAGATGTTTGGAAACTGCAACTCCCAGCTAATAAGCATGCTGGGAGTTGTAGTTTCCAAACATCTTGAATGCCCCCTCCCCCTCCCACCCAGTTCGTTGTACCTGTGGGCTCGCTCTTCTCCCTGTGGGCTCTCTTCCCTTGGGCTCTCTTCTCGGCTCTCTTCTCTCCCTCTGGCTCATTGATTCCCGCTGGTAGGTGCGGGGCAACGGTAGCGCAGGGGGAGGAAGGAAAAAGCGAGATAGTCGCTAGTCCGGCGCTGCATTGCGCAGAATCGGCCCAACAAAGCGTCCTCAACCGACTCCTGACTCGATATAACCGAGTCCGAGTTTTCAGGCTGATTTTTCAGCCTGAAAAACTCGGTTTATACTCGAGTATATACGGTAAGGTCGAGGCTGGATTTTTAGACTTTTTTTAAAACCTAAAACCCTCGACTTATACTCGAGTATATACAGTAATTTGGGAGGGGATAAATGTCTTATCTGAGAACTGTATAAATAAATACACCAGTGATGCCATTTTTCAAAAAGCCACACACCACCCTTCAAAGCCCACACCCACTTCAAAGTTTAGCTCAAGTGCCAAAAACCCTAGAGACACCCATTACCGTAAAATAATGATAACAAATACTATGTTAATTTGAAAATGGTATTTTAATTAAAATCCTTTGTATAATTTAGTTTACAGATTTTTAATACCAAAGTAAAGGAGACCTTCAGATTATTAAATAAAATATATATTATTGAGAAGGGAGATAGTTAAATGGTAGAATTTTTTAATTTAATAAAAACAAAAGCTGGTGAATCTCTAGCTTGAAGCTGTGGATGCAGCCTTTAATACTTGTATCGTAAAATAATTCTCATAAAGCATGTCATTTTTTTGTTATATTACAATGCCACAGCGGCTTTATAAATATGGCCCAATATGCCCAGCCCTTTTTACATGTCAGTGCCTACATTAGGCATTATTTTGTGGTGCATTATTTAAACCTATTTAAGGTTTCAGGATTTCTTTGCGTACATCAACCTGTTTACTACTATGACATGAATCACATACACAAGATGTACATTTCCACAAAGACAAGCAGTTTTGCTAGTTAATCCCACAAATACAAACACACACTTGCAAATAACTTATTTAAAGAAAAGAATAAATGATAAAACAATGCGGCTTATAATTTCATATTTTTTTTAATACTGTAAGATCACTGTCCATTTTACATGTAATACTGTATATCTAGATACGCATGCAAATGTTTTACGCATCAGTAGCTGTCACAAAAGCTTTACTAACTGACTGGCTGAAAAGTCCATTGCTTTGGGTGTTCACACATAGTAACAAAGACAAACACAGATTTATTCATTGTAATCTTCCGAAGAAACATTGCAACAAACACAACTTACTTTAAATCAGCAATCCAGAAATAAGAATATACACTATGAGAAGAAAACACTGCCAATACAATAAAAAAAAGTTTTTTGCTTTTTTTTTCTCCTTTACTAGCACCATATGTACACGAGAGAATATGAACATTTAGTTAATGTTTGAAAGGCACTTAATACTACATCTCTCTGTGAATGTCATTCATACAGTCCTCCTGAAGCTCCAAATCCCATAACTATCCTCCATCACTATTATTTTTGTGGGAAGAAACATCTCAATTTTACCAATAGTTTTATATGTACACCATTTTACCAAAGTGCTCTCTTTCAGTCTTGCAAAAATCTGCTGATGCCGACCATTTTTTTTAAAATAGAAATAACCTTTTAAATAGGTTGCTGATCACTGAAAACGGTTTCTCTTACACTTCACATCATGTCCCAATGATCCTTCTCCCACGACGTTTGCCCTGGTTCAATGTCTGGGAATTGTTGGAATTTGTTTTTGTAGTCTCCTACATCTTTGCTTTGCTGCTCTTTTATTTTACAGTCTTGACAATAGTGCTGCTTTATCTACGTCTTGATGTGATATCAAAACAATGATCATCATAAGATGAGCTTTCAGAAGTTGACACGATTTTCCAAACGTTCAGTCCACACATTCCAAGGGCTTCCAAATATTCAATGGAGTCTGCTTCATAAGCTTGTTTCCAAGTCAACTGTGCAAAATAAGGTGTATAGTAAAACAAAAAGAATTACTTCCTTGAATGAAGTTTTGTGCTTACTATAGCACTGTAATTCCCTATCTCTCTTTTTGTATAGTAATAACAGTCTTAAACATTAAAAGGGTCACTAAAATGTTTTTTGCCTCTATTAGGGCCATATTTCTAAGTATCACTATTTCTTGGATTTTGTTTTTTATGACCGTGTATGACCATGATCATACATTAACAATTGCCTATACTATTACGCTAACCCGAGTATCGGACGTTTCCAATACCGCAAGTTAATAAATATGCCCTTAATTTCATAGTTGAGGACAGTTTCAATGGCAGAGCAGGGCTTGGAAATAGCTGCACATGAGATAACTTGGGAGCTGCTATTCAACGTGCTTCAGCACTATCTTTAAAGAAAATATAGTTGGTGGCACTCTCAGTGAAATTATATTTGGGATGAAGGAATACCCTACACAAGTACTTTTCATTTTTAAAAGTACATTTTTTACAGAAATTTAAGAAATTGTGTTTTTTTCTGACTATTGCAACTGTACCTGTCTATGCTATTTTTTTGTGCATTTTACAATAGTTAACTGAAAATTGCAAGAGCTTTGCATATTCTCTCCACGCTTTTCGCAAACATGAAGTGAGGAAAAATGCTAGTAAGTCTACTAGTTTCATAGCAAGCATTACAATAAGAGCCCTTACAAGGGCCCCACTTGCCTCCTAAAGGAGCCATTGTGCTCTTACAAACACGCATCTTATGCCCCCTTTTACTTCTTTTCTGAAATAAAAAAATAATTTCATACATCACCTTGCGCAGCACACAGCAAGAGAGAGTTGAAACACATTTGGCAACTTTGTGATATGCTCTGCTATTGGGCAATGTTGCCTGGAGAATTTAGTTTCCCATTTAATTGTACGATCCACTTGTACATATCCATAGTGGTAGTTTACTACTGATTGGTATTGTGCGCCGTAAACGTAATGGCCACAGTTGTATTTTTATGATAACTCGCAATATCACAATTTTCAGATGCCACAGTTTGTAAACCTGGCCCTACATGCTGTAGATTGTAAATTAAATATCATACACAATGTGAACATGAATAATTAAAGTTTCTTACATTCATTAAGCCATTTATTTGGTTCCAACATCAGATCACTGCTTTGTGATTTCCAGTTCCTTCATTAGCCATTCATATTTGGCTCTGATTTCAGCAATTCTCTGCTGGCGGTGCTCAAGAATTTTAAGCTTGGAATTCATTTTTGCTACCCTCCTAACAAGGAAGACATTTTAAAAGGTTATTTTACCTTTCATTAGTCCACAAGGTATGAAATAACACAAATACCAGTCATTTAAAATAAAGAACCAATAACCCCCAAAATTAAAGGGGAACTGTGGTCCAAAAATTGACTAGGTAATTGACAGGAATTCTCCCAGAATTTTTGCAATTTATTTTCATTGTTAATTTTGCATAGTTTTTGAAGATATTTACATTTTTGTGTGTGATATGGCAGCAGCATCACCAAGTCCCCTGCTTCCTGCTCTGAAACTGTCAGTCAATTTGTCCTGTGTCTCCTTCTCCCCTTTGCAGCCTCCCTGGTCCCTCCCACTCATGGACCCCATGGTCCCTCTATTTGCACCCCAAGGCCCATAATCTTACAGCCCCATGTGGCTCCCCCACTTGCAGGTACCGTGACCCCGCCCACATGTGGGTGGCATGGTCTATGCTCCGCCCACATCCGGGTGCCATGGGTTACTCAGAACCTCCCCCCTACAAAAACTCTGTGGAATCAGCATTTTCAGGCGGAGTGAGAACTCTGCCTGAAAAGGCTGTTTTTACACAGTGAAAGAGAAGGGCTGTAGATTCCCTTACCTTCTCTGTCAGGACTTCACACACAAGAGAGGAGGGACTTCCTGTCTCCCTCACACACTGAGGGAGTCTGAGGCTGTGCTCGCCGGCAGCACTGTGCAGGAGAAGCCTTAAAATGTCACATGTCAGCCTCCCACCCATAAACGTTCTGGTCAGTCATTTCTGTATATCTTGGGCTGTGGAGCACGTAGAAAGGTGGTTGATGGTCTTTTTTAAAGGTAGGAACACTGGCCTTTCATTTAATCTTAACTTGTTTGGAGACCACAGTTCCCCTTTAAGCTAGTTTCAACCATGGATCTATAATTTTAGGGGAGGTAAGAGCAATTACTTTACCTTCCACAATTTCTAAAGGGTATCTTCTTCACTCCGCAAGCTAAATTTTTCAGTAGTGTAGGGTACCCCAGCCCACCCCAACCATCATGTTAGTTTTGTAAAAAAAAAAAGGAACAGACTAACCACTGTTCACTTCCTCGGTTCTCTGCTCCCAGCTACCTGCTTGCTAAAAGTTGCAAATGGGCAGGATCGACAAGCTGCCGGCTATGTAGTCTATTTCTGTGGGTTTTTTTTTTTTTTTTACAAAACTAACATGGCGGTTGGGGGTGGGCTGAGGTACACTACAGAAAGGTAGGGTTAAAGCTGCATGAGGATCGGAGGGTGGAGGCAAAGAGTGCTCCCCTGCACATACCCAGTCCTCCAGAGGACAAAGAGGAAGATGCAGGTTCCGTTTGACAGACAGCTCCTACTCTTCCCTTTCCGAACTGCAGAAAAAGGAGCTGAGTTGTAAGGTCAGGCTTTTTTTTTAACACTACACGTGGGGCCAGTAGTGGGTTAAATTTTTAGTTTTGGGGTGGTGTAGTAAAATAGAGGTAGGAATACATGTCCTTACTTTACACACAATTATAGACTCAGGATGGAAATAATGTTTGTGGGTACTTTAAAGTGAAATAAATGAAACAAGGAGCTTCGAGAAGAGGAAACAGACAAGATAAAATACCTTTCCATGATCATCAATGACAGAAATGGAGACCTGCCACTAAAGCCTGACATTGATCTTCTGTGGTACTTTTACAAATTTAAAAGTAGATGAAGCAGGAAGAGGAGCCCCATCATAGTTTTGCTGGGGGGCCCACTTATTACTAGTTACCACTGGTAATATTTAAATACTTTAAACCATGGTAAGATGTTTTTAAAACATATAAAATGTTATTTTCTCCAGAAATTTATCAAAATTTTAAATTCGTTAGTATCCCTTCAACTACAGAAAATTATGACATTTGTAACATAGGAATAAACATGATGATCTTTATACCATATCATAATTCGCTAATTAGAAATGGAACATAGAATTTAAATCTGTAAGGGTGATACTACCTTGCAGTCTCCACGAAGTGGATGGCGTCTTTGGACATTATCTATTTCATAGACCTTAATCTCAAATGGTTCTCCTAGTTTCTTGTCCATTGCACAAAGGACCATCAACCCAGCGCATTCCAGGCTGCTGGCTGGCTTCCTGACTGGGGAGTTGTGTCAAGTGACAAAGCTGGAACAAGTCTTCTTCTTTGTGACCCTGCTGGAAAGGCTCCATTTACTATATATTCAAGTATAATTGTCATGTATTGTGTTCAATTGTGTGGACCTTTCTTGAATGTGCAGAGACTTTCCTTTTGTTTTTTGTTAAAAAATAACTGGAAGTCAGAATGTCTCTAGGGTCTGAAAGATTAGGAGGACTTTCGGGCACTCTATCAGGGAGATTCAAGAAAAGTTCTTATCGTTACAAATGGTGCTAATTTTGCCCCAACCAATTATAGATGTTAACTTTCAAATGTTAAATAATATCTGATTGGTTGAGCAAAATTAGTACCATTTTTAAGGATAAGATTATTGAATCTCCCTGTTTGTTCTGCGTGTTGAAATTTGTAGGCCATGCTCCCCGGTCTCCCGCCCTAATTAAAGGGGAAGTTCAGTGCAAATACATATGCTTTTCAGAAAAAAAGAGCAGTATTTTCCCATCCCAATGACCTTAATCTGCCAATTTAGCATTGTGTCTGTGTATAAATAACTGCAACCGAAAAACTGACTTCCTGTTTGCAGGACCCTAATAGAGACTGTTATGGTCTTGCCCTTGACCCAGCGCCTGGGTTGATTTAGTTGCTCTGATTCAGAGATCTGAGCACGTTTGACCCATCCAACAGCCAACAGTAGAAATTACCGTTAGGAACATTCCAAGGATGTGGTGCATCCTGGAAGAAGAAGGACCGTTAGAACCTTAAGAAATGTAAGCTCACTAATGTCAACAGCAGGGAACAGCAAAGGGTATGAATCAACAGATTTTTCAAAATGGGAGAGAATATGTAGAATAACTAAGAGGCATTCACAAACTAACAATTTTAACAAATGTTGATAATTTTCACTGAACTGTCCCTTTAAACCACACCCATATGAACTTAATAGAGATAGACAGAGAGACAAACAAACATAGACAAACCGAGAGATAGATACACAGCCAGGAAGTTAAAATAGAAAGGCAGAGAAATAGACAAAGATAAGGTGTAGACAGAGATACACAATTAATGATACAGAGACACAGTATTCCATTACAACTGGTAGCAAACTGGCAATTTTGTATTATTGGTAGCAAACTGTAATTTCAGTATATACCCGCTAGCAAACTGGCAATTCAATATATACTGATAGCAAACTGGCTTTTTCATTACATACTGGTAGCACACTGGCAATTTAATTACATCCTGGTAGCCATGGGAATTTCATCACATACTGGAAGCACACTGGCAAATTCATTAACATACTGGTAGCCATGAGAATTTCATCACATACTGGTAGACATGCGCATTTCATTACATACTGTTGTTAATTATTTACAACGTTCGTCCGTTAGAATAGTGTAAAATTACTGCAATGGTCATTCTATGGGAGATCACAAATCTACAATCATTGTCGTAGGATCTTTAGCGTAGATTACACCGGTATAAATACGTCCCTAAATGGGGTATCACAGTAATGATAAAAGTCCCAATACCATTGCTCAGTTTCTGTGTGTGCCTTCGTTTTCCGATGAGGCGTGTGGACGACTTACGATCGGGTTGGCCTAACGATCGAAAATGCCATTTGGCCGAGCTTGACCGCCCCTATATAAGGAGTCTGCCACGGCCGAGGGAAACACACAGTCCCAACGTTCTCCCTACTGATGTGTCATCTTTGAAAGATGACAGACAGGATCATCTTTCACTGATCTGTACTGTGTGTACCAGGCTTAGAAACAAAAGTGTTTTAGAATAAGAGGGTTGTTTATCTGTTGTGTGTATTAGTGTTGGCCCCCAACAAAACCCAGTTTTGCATCCTGCGGGCATGATATCTTGGAGCAAGCAGTTTCAAGGGACCTTTCTTGTGCAGATGTTAGTGGGTTGCGCATTTGGAATCTAGGTGCAGGAATCTAAAGGGGAAACTAGCAGCATTGATGGGCTAGCAAACCATGGGGGTACAGGCAGGGGCCAGTAAAATGCAGGATGGCAATGAGACAGTGGGTGGAAGGAGGTAAGATATGTAATGGTCAGCAAAGTAGTATAGAGTCACACTCCAGTGTGAAATAGTGGGTTTATTCAAATCCAATCATCAACAATCATTGAGGCCTGAGTAAACCTCAGTATCCCTGAGTTACTACGGGTTCCCTTTGAAGTGGGGAAAATGGACGTCTGCACCCACCAGGCTAGTGTGCATATGGACTCTTGTTGACTATAAGACTTGTTATGCTCACCAGAGAAAGGAAGAGAAAGATGCTTCTACCCAGCTAGTCGATCCCAACAGATTTGACATCTTAGGTGAAGAAAACGGAGGATAACTCAATAGCATATGGTGGAACAGCCAATCCTTGAGCACCCAGCGGACCACTATCTCTAATTCAAGGGATGGAGAACATAGGGCCAAGAAGGATAGGCAGGAGGTAGTGGTATGGGACTCTCATTATTAGAAGGTAGATAGGGCTATCTGACGCCAAGACCCTAATACCGAACAGTGTGTCGCCTGCCTAGTGCTATGGTTCAACACGTGTAGGGCGATTATTGAATGGGGTTAGATAGAGTGACTCTGCAGTCTTGGTTCACTAGGTGCCAATGACATAGTTAGAGGAGGGCCTTAAAAACGACTTTTGAGAGTTAGGGGCCAAGTAAGACCATCAGGGTAGTATATTCAGAAATAGTACCGCAGACATGTACTACGCTAAGGAGGCAATAGAAGCCTAGGAACATTAATGCTGCTTAAGCGAATTGTGTAATGAGGGATCAGGGGGCTAATAAGAAAATCGAGGGAGGAGAGGGGTATATCAATAGTATATTAACAAAAAGTATGTATGTATAGTTTTTATTATAAGCGCCACTTGGGGACGCAGCGCTTGTACAATAACATCAAACAATAGTCATACAAGGGGGATAATTCATCAAAAGTTTCAGTAACATCAAATATATAATCTACTTATCTAATATTTGTAAATATATATTATATATATAAGTGCTAGAGCTTTGCCAATAGAGGAAAGGAGGTCCCTGTCCCGTAGAGCTTTTAATCTCGTTAGGTAGGTAACATACAAAGACAATGGAATGGGTATAAGTGCTGGAGTGAGACTTATGCAGTGCAAATAAAACAATCAAATACTCATATACTGTGCTGGTTATCAGATAGTTAGGATGTAAGGCTAGATTTAAACCTGCTAACTGAGGTTTCTTGACTATGTACTTTGAGATAAAATATATTAAAAGTATATCAATAGTAAAAAGATGAGAGAATGTGGAACCATTAAATTATGGGGCTAAGATAATTATAGACAATAATGAAAAGGCTAATGTGCTAAACTATTTTTTCCGTCATTATCTGCAATATACCGGTCGTTATTTTACGATAACGATCGGTATTTTACGATAACGATACCGATCTTTTATAAATAGGGCCCCTAGTCCTTATCGTAGGTATTGTAATAATATGAAGGGTATAAATGAGGAATATTCATTCTGGCTCACAGAGGGTATGCTATGGAAATAGTTAGACAAAGTAAATATCAATTAGGATCCAGGACCTGATGAAATAAACCTTCGGATCTTAAGAGAGCTTTTAGTCCCGTTTTATCAAAACCACAGTTGCCTTCTAATTTTTGCAAAAATTCCTTGTACACATATTCTTATTTCTCCACCCTCATAATGACTTATTTTAGAAAGAATGGCCCAATTAAATATGCTGATATATCCTACATTGACCTCTGGAATCATTAGTGTATACCTGCTATGCTCCTAGATGACTCATGGAAACTAAGGGGTAGTGTGTGTTATTGACTATATTTGTTCACTCCCCCTTCAGCAATTTACTGAGCTAGTTATGAGCTTGACCATGCTCAGAGGAGGCAGCTAGGCGGCAAGCGTTTAGTCATTGGCCTTGATGTCAACTGTCAAATCCATGGCTGACAGTTGCTTACTGAAAGAACCAAGAAGCAGAAACAGGAGCAACAGAAAATTGTGCATTAATTCAGGTAAGTCCTATATATTACAGCTTTCTAATTATTGCAGTTTTGGGGGTCATTTACCTATAAATTATATTTTAATTGTGGGCTGATGATTATAAATAAAGTCTGTAAGACTATACTGTACCACTATTTTGATGGCCACCATTATCGTTACTTTACAACACGGATATAAGTTATTATTTTACCGCATAAAACAACCATGTGGTCGTACATTAAATAATGTTGGTCAGCATAAAATAACATCTTCTACTGTAAAATAACACCCGTTAGTGTGAAATAATGTCCATTAATGATATTCAAGTATTCATAGTGGAATATCTGCAGTGAAAAAAAAACTTTTTTATACTTTTAGTAACCATATTAAAGGGTCTGTGGTCCAAAAAATGACTTTAGGCAAATTGACAGAAATTGCTTTCCTGAGTATTTTTGCAGTTTACTTTCATTATTTATTTTACATAGTTTTAAAGATATTTACATTTTTATGTGTGATATGATAGCTCCATCACCAGATCCCCTGCACATCCTTCTTCCATTTCTGAAACCTTGTGACAATCCCTTTTCTCTGTGTCTCTTCCTCCTTGTGGGCCCCATGGCCCCTCCCCTTGCAATCCCCTCGAAACCAGCTGTGGCCCATTCAAATCCTCCTTCAGTCACTGTAACTTGATCTCTTTCTGATTTCTTCTGCTTTTTCCTGCACTGAGCATGTGCCAACCGCAGATTAGGAGGAACTAGTATTTGTGACAGCAGATTCAGAACCTCCCAACCTCTATCTTTCTGATCAGTGATATCTTGGGCTGTGTAACACATAGAGAGGTTGATGGCTTGTTTTAAAAGTAAGAACCTGGCCTTTAATTTAAAATCAACTTGTTTGGAGACCATAGTTCCCCTTTAACAAAATTACTGTACAACTTAGTAGCCTTTAGGGCAAGTTTACCCCTCAACTGAAAAATTATTTATAGGTAAAACAAATCCCTAGCCCCAAAACTGCAATTGTTAGAAATCAATGAGATGTAAGTCTAACCTGAAATGCTACCTGATGTTTGGTTGTATCTCATTCTTCTTTCTGGTTCCTCTAGTTAGCAGCTGTCAGACAAAATCACAGCCAATGACTGAATGCTAGCTGCCTCCCCATGAGCATGTAAAGGCTTATAAAAAAGCTTGAAGTGAACGAGGTTGAAGGCAGAGGGAATGGGGTAAGTATAATTGTTCTGCATAACAGAGTAGCCCAAAGACTGTTAGCTCTCTTAGTGTGATTAACCTATCTATTACTTTTCTTTTGAAGGGTGATCATTCATTTTTATATTCCTAATATTCCCGGATAAGAATGAAACAAAGAGAGAACAAAAAAAGACGGGTTTTATCAAAAACAGGTACAGGTGACTGCTCACTTGTATATTTCATTGGTGTAGAGATGTAATATAAAGCTGATACAAGAAGGTCAAGTTAGATTGAATGAAAGCTGTTCCAGATTGCTTTAATAAACAATAATATATATATATATATTTTAAATTATGGTAAAATGTAAAGAAAAAAGAATACTTAAAGTATTTTGCTTGAAAAAGAGGCTTTGAGGAAGGAGTGTATCTGCTGTTGGAGTATGGCTTTTCTAGCAGCTGCTTAAATATATTTAGGATGAGGTCCCACTGCAATGCACTGTGTAACAACATTTTGGCTTTTGAGGGTGGGAAAACCAAAAATAGCCCAAATTGGGGGAAATGGGACGCAGCTGAAAAAAAGATCCTGCTGTATATGCCTCTATAGGCTTTTCTAAAAAATATATATCTGGTACGGGGTCACAACATTTTAAGTAGAACTAAAGTGTCCAGACATCATTGCCCCAACAGGAAGAGCACATTCACAAAGATAGAAAAATATGTGTCTCACCTCCCCCTTTGCTGTGGATGCTGGGTGTTTTATGGAAATAACCTGTGGGTACTAGGGGCCATCTTCGAAAAATTCACCTTATCTGGGAACACCCAGCTCACAGAAAGCTGCGGTCTTGCTTCATGAAACCTGACAGCCAATCATGCCACAGCTCAGAGATCCCCCCCAACCCTCCTTCTGACACAGAACACAGATTTCAATGCAGTTTTTGTGTACGCATTGTGTAGCACACTGCAAATGCTCCTGACCCGTTTTTTGCTGTTCATACACAAAAGAAAAGTAATCTTTGCAGTTTATTTCTTTGTTAGCATGGATGTAAAAAACAGAATATTAACATTTCAGTAAAAAATAAAAGTATGTATGCAGAATTGAACCTGCAACCTTCTATACTGTGTCTTTCTAGAAAGAAAGCTTTCTACTTGTATGCCAGGTGCTACTAGGTGAGATATCAGTACATGTAGAATCTGTAAAAAAAAAAAAAAGGAAGCCTGGAGAACTGAACCTGTCTCAATGGTCTGTTTGTTTCCAAACTTAGAATGCCACCACTACAGATGCAATCAATGCAAGAACATTTCAGTACATGTCAGTATAATCAGTTCACTATTTTGAATTGCTCCAGAAGGGCTGATAGCAATTTATGCTGGTTGGTAAATAAAGAACAGAGCTGCTATATATAAAGTTTGTACATATGTAGAAACTGTATTTTTCTAAAAACATGATAAAAAACAAAAATAAAAAAGCAATAAATTCAGGCAGTAGACTGATTGTTGTATTGTTTCATAAGTAAGCTAGGGGATTTGTACTTGTGACTCCTTAGGCTGTGTTTTCCAAATACACAGCATTTACATGGTGCACCACAAGAAACTCACAATGAGCACTGGTACATTTAGAAACGTATTCTGGGGTCAGAGGTGTAGCTCTTTAAAGCCAACATGAGCTATGAGTAGTACTGGCAACAACATATACTTACATACTGTATATTAAATGCAACTTACTAGACAAGAATATTTCAATGTATAGGTGTTATAGGGGGAAAAGCGTTCACATAAGGATTTTAAAAGTTTAAAGTTTAAAAGTTTAGTTCTCCTTTAAGAACTTGTAGGGAGACGGCCCTGTATGTTGTGCATGTAATTAATAGAGCAATTTATAAATAAACAGGGAGATTCAATAAAAGTTCTTATCATTAAAAATGGTGCTAATTTTGCCCCAACCAATCAGATGTTATTTAACATTTGAAAGCTAACATCTGATTGGTTCGGGCAAAATCAGCACCATTTTTAACAATAAGAACTTTTATCTTTTTACAGCTTTAAAGGAAAGTATACTCTATGATAAAAATGGAATAAATTATTGCACAAATCTGAGGGAAAACGATCGAAATTTGATGTGCTAAAAAAGTAGCAAACATTGTCAGGTATATTACATTTAATTAAGGCATGCTGTTATTTTATTTACAGGATAAAGCATTATTGTCCCTTATAGATATAATAATAATAATGCAGGTCTGTTTATAGCCTCTACAGAAAGCTATTTTTGATTTACATTAGTCATATCTGACAGAAAGCCTTTGAGGCCATAGCAATCATAAATATTTCTGACAAGGTTGCCTGACCTTAAATGAGAACATCTTTAGTGGCATAATCTTTAGTGCATTCACAACATGAAGCTTTGAGACATTTAATACCAATAAATAGAATGTGTTTTTTTTTTATCATTAGCTATATTTTTATGATTAGCTATAACAAAAAAAAAATCTATTTCTGAAATTGTGCAGTGATGCTGACTGGCCATATTGCCACAGGGTCTTAAATTATAAATTGGCCGTGATTCCTTCTGCTAATGGGTAAACACAGCTTTCACAATATCTCAATAACCTTACCTTTAATGTTACAAATACATAGTATACAATCCCATTCCTATGTACCACACTGTGCTTTTTCTATTTTCATAGCAACTTGGGTTTTTAGTTAGATTTTACAACATGGACCATATTAGTAATATACAATATAACAAAATTATAACACGTTTCTTGAACCATCTATATTAATATATAATGAGTATGTGTTATATGTTTATCTGCATATTGTTAAATACATTTAGAGTGACCAACAAAATATTACTAGGAGAACATTAGTGATTTTATATTAATATTTCTCTCTAAATGTTGCCGTATAAAAAAAAAAAGTTGTATAAGTCATTTGGGGCCATAATCTTAAAAAGCAATTACGCGCCTTTCATTAAAGGCTGTTTTGACACCTTACCCTGGGTGTTCCTATAACACCTCTTAGCCACTATCCAATCACGCCCTTAACACCTGGCTGTGATATGCTAATTGGGATTTTCCAGGGTACATAATTGCCACAGATTCTTGTACAAGTCATTCTGGCTTTCTCAATTCAGAATGACTTGTACAAGAATCTGTGACTAATGTTTCTGGATCTCTCTCTGCTACGGATAGCCGCTACACGTTCTCAAGGGATGGATTTTAAAAAGGGGAGCAAACTAGGCTGTTGTATAAAAACTCTGGTGTCCACAGAGAGGGCTGTGAACATGCCATAGGTTCGCCACCACTATCTAGGGCAATTTTGGAAATGTGTGCATCGATAGCAGCAACTTAGCTACTTACAGTTGATGTGTTTCAATTCCACGGGCGGAAAAGTAAAGTGAAGTCTGAGGTAGCACAGGGGCAGCGTTTTCCAATAGTACAACACCAGCTGTACGGTGACGTCAAAACTCTGCAAAGTACTACTGGGAAACCGGAGAGTCAGGGCCCTCCTATTAGTGGTTTTGTTAAACCTCCGGGCACTTTGCCACAGATCCGGTGCACATTCCCCAAATGTTTGACATAGCGATGCCACTACGTCCAGGGTTTCATGGAGCTTCTGATTGAGGGACAAAATTTACTGCTGCAACATTCTTAACATGGAATACATGCTATCACATGCAGAAGAGCACTGGATAGCCCAGTAAAGTAATCACATACCATACATAATTCAAATACTCCTTGCAGACTAAAGAATTACAGCTGTAACGTCTATAAAGAAGTTTCAGCACAAAGCTGACCTTAGAGCAGTATCCATTATCAATGCCTAAAATCAAATTTTGCCATTACCAATAGTTTAACAAGAGTTGCATGATTGTACTCCAAAAATGTTTAAAGGAACACTAAACTGGTATTTTTAACTACATTCATATGTTTCTATTATTCACAGGGAGGTAGAACGCTTATTCCCATCCCACCCTTGTATAATAGAACGCCAGGGGGACAGTGGAATTTATCTTACTACTGCGCTCCATTCGCATTCCTTTTGCACTGACAGCCAAGCTGCCGACCAAGCGCCTATACAAAAGATAGGCACGATCGGGCAGCGTGGCTGTCATGCAGAAGTGAGAAAGAAACGCGGTAGGTAAGTTCCAGTGTCCCCCAGGCGTTCTATTATTCACAGGGAGGTGGAAAAAACCTTCTCACCCCTGTGAATAATAGAAACATATGGATGTGGTTTAAAAATACCAGTTGTCCCTTTAAACATTTTAAAGGATATCTATAAGAAATCTCTTGCTTCTGCATTCCTGTGTCATCAGTGCACATATTCACTGAATCTCTACTCCGTTCAATAGTCATCAGCAGAAAAAAAAACAGAATAGAACGGCACCACTCATCATGTACTATTTTCCTATTCAGGCAGGTAGACAGGTCTTATAGTAAAAACATATCTCTATTCATATTGTGTAAAATAAAAGCATAGTCAGGTAGAGCTTGTGCTATGTATACAGAAGGTAAATTATTTAGCTGCATCAAGGCTGTTTTTCTAAAGGTTTGTTATCGGTAATGTCTGATACAAACCTTTAATTTTTTTCCGTGGGCAAAATTGTCTGCTTCTTAATGGTATTATTCGAATCACTATAAATCCTATATTGGACATCACCAATAGAGATGAGAAAAACTCAAACACAATTTATGATTTTTTTTCACAATGTGGACAGAGATTCACCAATTTGTTGTGTTAGGCATAATGCGCTCGGATTGTTTACAATTTAGTGAACATCCAGCCATATGCACCCAGCTTCACCTGTCCGAGCAAGATTTTTACCTTGCCGACCCCCTGGGTTGCCTTGTAAAGTGTAGCCTTGACCCACCTTTCCCCTATATGATGCAAAGCAAAATAAAGATTAAAGGTGATGTATGTGCAAATACATATACTTTAAGACAAATTTAGTGGTTTCCCATCTTAATTAATGACCCTAAACCCATTCAGCATTCTATATATAAAATAAATGCTGACTTCCTGTTTGCAGGATCCCTAATAGAGACTGTATGGTTTGACCCGTGCTGAGTTGATTCAGTTGCTCAGTGGAGATCTGAGCATGTTTGACCCATCCAACAGCCATTGTTTAGAATGAAGTTGGCCATACCATTACACAATAATTAACGATAAATGATTGACCTTCGTCGGCATACAGTCAGTAGGACCATCGGACGGTATTAGTCTTTATTTAAGTAAATGGAGCCAGAAAATTGCTATGTGTATGGCCACACATCTGACCGGTCCCCATATACCGCTTATGGGCATTCAATTGAGTCTGTGTGTATGGTCCCCACCCATGTGTGCTGACAGACACCAATTTGATCTTGGCACCTTTACTGGAACATTCCAAGGTAAGCTTGCATTATAGAAGAAGAAATACCATTATAGAATCTAAAATATCATCTCACTAATGTCAACTGCAGGGTATAGCAAGGTTTTTCAAAATGGAAGGGAATACCGTATATACTCGAGTATAAACTGATGTTTTCAGACTTTTAAAAAAACCTGAAAATTGTACCTCAGTTTATACTCGAGTCAATCCCTTCTACCTTGTCCGGCGGCCACTCGCCGAGTAGTGATGTCATCCAGAAGCGCAGAGCAAACCTCCTTTATTTGTGCATATAACAAACCAACCTTTTAGGTTGGTTTGTTATATGCACAAATAAAGTAGGATTTACCCCTATTTGAAGTATTGGCCACTTGCAGATGTTTGGAAACTACAACTCCAGAAACTAAAGCATGCTGGGATTTTTAATTTCCAAACATCTGGGAGTGGCAAGAAATTAGTGGTTACTGTGTGGGATTTAAGGCAACTAACCCAAAACAATACAGACTAGGGAGGAAATATCTTTTGTTAAGTTTGCCTTTGATTCTGTATTATTTGAGGCTTTAGTTGCCCTTAAATGGACAGCAGAATTTCCATACAGTAGTCCATACAGTAATAGCCATACTGGATTTGGCTATTACTGTATGGTACTACTGTATGGGAATTCTGCTGTCCATTTAAAGGGCAACTAAAGCCTCAAAAACAATACAGAATTAGAAGGCTGTTTTGTCATATTTTGTACCCTCGGTTTATACTCAGTCGGTTTATACTCGAGTATATACAGTATATAGAATAACTAGATATTCAAAATGTTAACTAAGATTTAAAAATAGTGATATTTTCCACTGAGATTTTCCTTTAATATACTTTTTTTATATGTATCCCTTTTTGTTAGGAATGCACAAGGAAGCTTTGCCAATCAATTCTGGGTATGATTTTTTTTGTATAATGAGCATCACCTTTTTTAATAGATTCAGGGAAAGATTCAGAGACAGATTTTAGAAATTTTTTAATTTCTACAATTTTGTATATCGAAAAATCTAATTTTCAAAAATATTGCATTTTAAGAAATTTAGCAAATGACACATGCGCACATGTGAAGGAAGTTACTATATTTAAAGTTCTGGATATTTGTACATGTTCCCCAGACCATTTCTCTGGTCCCTGTGCAGTAAGTTACCATTGCTATTTTAGTTTTTTCCCAGTTGATTTTAATGGTCCGATTTTGGATTTCGAATTATAACTTTTTCAGATGTTCGAATTTTCGAAGTCTGACTGGATTTTTGGAAGTTCGGCCATCTATACTCACCAATTGTTTCCCCATTTAACATCAGAATGCAACGTTGCCCTAAGTAATCAATGGCAAATATTTATATTTTATCTGTTTTAACCTTACTTTTCAACATTTTCATTTGGCATTATTGCGCATCCCTTGTTGTCCTCTAATATTGACCACTTTATAATATGTAAAAAAAAAAAAATTAGGTTGGATCTTTTGATGAGAAATTGCAAATACCTCTAGTTGAAAAGCTTGTCTGTTCTAAAGTTGTTTGTTCATTGTTCATTTGTTCAGTTGTTAGTTACCAATAAAATAAAATTAGAAACCAGAAAATAGGGAGATTCACCCCGAGCCGCACTTGCTCTGGGCATCTCAGATGCTGCTCAGCGTGGGTGAATCTCACTCACACATAAGTTTTAAATACTTACTTGCCAGTCTCAGCCGCCGCCAACCAAGGTTTCAGTTGCGCTAACCGAGAGTAATCGTAAAAGAGCCACTGTAATATAATGGATCGACCCATTAACATTCAGTTGTTGACTGTGATGTCAACTGTCAAATCCATAACTGCAGTGCTATAGAGATGGCTAGAACTCAACTAGAATTCAAGCTGAACTATCAAGAACTATCCTGGACCCGGATTTCTCGGACTTTCAACATTTCCGGACTTTCTATTATCGAATGTTCAAACGTTCGAGGCATGCGACTGTGCGAGTAAAATGTCTATTATACCATATGTGATTAAATATCGAGTCCGCAAGTAAAATGTCTATTATACCTATACGCCAGTATCGAATCCGCGAGTAAAATGTCTATTAACCTATTCGCAAGTTAAACATTGAATCCACGAGTAATTCTATTATATCTATATGTGTTGAATTCAATTAGATCAACTGGACTTGAAGTTAGTTCTTGAGACATTTCGCTAGTCATCCGACTGGCTTTCCAATTCAGAAATCATTTTGTCATATTGGTATATTACTAATATGGTCCATGTGTAAAATCTAACTAAAAACCAAGTTGCATGAAAATAGAAAAAGCACAGGGGGTACATAGGAATGGGATTGTATACTATGTATTGTAACATTAAAGGTAAGGTATGAGATATTGTGAAAGCTGTTTTACCATTAGCAGAAGGCCTTCAGGCCACTATTCATTTATATAACACGTTTCTTGAACCATCTATATTAATATATAATGAGTATGTGTTATATGTTTATCTGCATATTGTTAAATACATTTAGAGTGACCAACAAAATATTACTAGGAGAACATTAGTGATTTTATATTAATATTTGTCTCTAAATGTTGCCGTATAAAAAAAAAAAGTTGTATAAGTCATTTGGGGCCATAATCTTAAAAAGCAATAACGCGCCTTTCATTAAAGGCTGTTTTGACACCTTACCCTGGGTGTTCCTATAGCACCTCTTAGCCACTATCCAATCACACCCTTAACCCCTGGCTGTGATATGCTAATTGGGATTTTCCAGGGTACATAATTGCCACAGATTCTTGTACAAGTCATTCTGAATTGAGAAAGCCAGTCGGATGACTAGCGAAATGTCTTCAAGAACTAAACTTCAAGTCCAGTTGATCTAATTGAATTCAACACATATAGATATAATAGACATTTTACTCGTGGATTCAATGTTAACTTGCGAATAGGTATAATAGACATTTTACTCGCGGATTCGATACTGGCGTATAGGTATAATAGACATTTTACTTGCGGACTCGATATTTAATCACATATAGGTATAATAGACATTTTACTCGCACAGTCGCATGCCTCGAACGTTTGAACATTCGATAATAGAAAGTCCGGAAAATGTTGAAAGTCCGAGAAATCCGGGTCCAGGATAGTTCTTGAATAGTTCAGCTTGAATTCTAGTTTGAGTTCTAGTCCATCTCTAGTTAGCAACTGTCAGTTATGGATTTGACAGTTGACATCACAGTCAACAACTGAATGTTAATGGGGTCATTTACCAGTGGCTCTTTTACGATTTACTCTCGGTTAGCGCAACTGTAAACCTTGGTTGGCGGCGGCTGAGACTGTTGCAAGTAAGTATTTAAAACTTATGTGTGAGTGAGATTCACCCACAGCTGAGCAGCATCTGAGATTTGCCCAGAGCAAGTGCGGCTCTGGGTGAATCTCCCTATTTTCTGGTTTCTAATTTTTTATTTTATTGGTAACTAACAACTGAACAAATGAACAATGAACAAACAACTTTAAAACAGACAAGCTTTTTCAACTAGAGGTTAATTTGCAATTTCTCATCAAAAGATCCAACCTAATTTTTTTTTTTTTACATATTTATAAAGTGGTCAATATTAGAGGCAACAAGGAGATGCGCTAATAATGCCAAATGACAAAATGTTGAAAAGTAAGGTTAAAACAGATAAAAATATAAAATATTTGCCATTGATTACTTAGGGCAACGTTGCATTCTGATGTTAAATGGGGAAACAATTGGTGAGTATAGATGGCCGAACTTCCAAAAATCCAGTCAGACTTCGAAAATTCGAACATCTGAAAAAGTTTATAATTCGAAATCCAAAATATCTGCAGTGAAAAAAAACTTTTTTAACTTTTGTAACCATATTAAGGTCTGTGGTCCAAAAAATGACTTTAGGCAAATTGACAGAAATGCTTTCCTGAGTATTTTTGCAGTTCTACTTATTATTTATTTTACATGTTTGTAAAGATATTTACATTTTTATATGTGTGTATAGCTCCATCACCAGATCCCCTGCACATCCTTCTTCCATTTCTGAAACCTTGTACATCCCTTTTCTCTGTGTCTCTTCCTCCTTGTGGGCCCCTGGCCCCTCCCTTGCAATCCCCTCGAAACCCAGCTGTGGCCCATTCAAATCCTCCTTCAGTCACTGTAACTTGCCTCTTTTCTGATTTCTTCTGCTTTTTCCTGCACTGAGCATGTGGCCAACCGCAGATTAGGAGGAACTAGTATTTGTGACAGCAGATTCAGAACCTCCCAACCCTATCTTTTGATCAGTGATATCTTGGGCTTGTAACACCTAGAGAGTTGATGGCTTGTTTAAAGTAAGAACCTGGCCTTTAATTTAAAATCAACTTGTTTGGAGACCATAGTTCCCTTTAACAAAAATTACTGTCAACTTAGTAGCCTTTAGGCCAGTTTACACCCTCACTGAAAATTATTTATAGGTAAAACAAATCCCTAGCCCCAACTGCAATTGTTAGAAATCAAGATTGTAAGTCTAACCTGAATGCTACCTTGTTTTGGTTGTATCTCATTCTTCTTTTCTGGTTCCTCTAGTTAGCAGCTGTCAGACAAATCACAGCCAATGACTGAATGCTAGCTGCCTCCCCATGAGCTGTAAAGGCTTATAAAAAAGCTTGAAGTGAACGAGGTTGAAGGCAGAGGGAATGGGGTAAGTATAATTGTTCTTCATAACAGAGTAGCCCAAAGACTGTTAGTCTCTTAGTGTGATACCTATCTATTACTTTTCTTTTGAAGGGTGATCATTCATTTTTATATTCCTAATATTCCCGGTAAGAATGAAACAAGAGAGAGACAAAAAAAGACGGGTTTTATCAAAAACAGGTACAGGTGACTGCTCACTTGTTATTTCATTGGTGTAGAGATGTAATATAAAGCTGATACAAGAAGGTCAATTTAGATTGAATGAAAGCTGTTCCAGATTGCTTTAATAAACAATAATATATATATATATATTTTAAATTATGGTAAAATGTAAAGAAAAAAGAATACTTAAAGTATTTGCTTGAAAAGAGGCTTTGAGGAAGGAGTGTTATCTGCTGTTGGAGTATGGCTTTTCTAGCAGCTGCTTAAATATATTTAGGATGAGGTCCCACTGCAATGCACTGTGTAACAACATTTTGGCTTTTGAGGGTGGGAAAACCAAAAATAGCCCAAATTGGGGAATGGGACGCACTACAAAAGAATCCTGCTGTATATGCCTCTATAGGCTTTTCTAAAAATATATATCTGGTACGGGGTCACAACATTTTAAGTAGAACTAAGTGTCCAGACATCATTGCCCCACCACAGAAGCACATTCACAAGATAGAAAAATATGTGTCTCACCTCCCCTTTGCTGTGGATGCTGGGTGTTTTATGGAAATAACCTGTGGTACTAGGGGCCATCTTCGAAAAATTCACCTTATCTGGGAACACCCAGCTCACAGAAAGCTGCGGTCTTGCTTCATGAAACCTGACAGCCAATCATGCCACAGCTCAGATATCCCCCCAACCCTCCTTCTGACACAGAACACAGATTTCAATGCAGTTTTTGTGTACGCATTGTGTAGCACACTGCAAATGCTCCTGACCCGTTTTTTGCTGTTCATACACAGAAAAGTAATCTTTGCAGTTTATTTCTTTGTTAGCATGGATTGTAAAAAACAGAATAATTACATTTCAGTAAAAAATAAAAGTATGTATGCAGAATTGAACCTGCAACCTTCTATACGGTGTCTTTCTAGAAAGAAAGCTTTCTACTTTTTGCCGGTGCTACTAGTGAGATATCAGTACATGTAGAATCTGTAAAAAAAAAAAAAAAGGAAGCCGAGAACGAACCTGTCTCAATGGTCTGTTTGTTTCCAAACTATAGATGCCACCACTACAGATGCAATCAATGCAAGTACATTTCAGTACATGTCAGTATAATCAGTTCACTTTTTGAATTGCTCCAGAAGGGCTGATAGCAATTTATGCTGGTTGGTAATAAAGAACAGAGCTGCTATATATAAAGTTTGTACATATGTAGAAACTGTATTTTTCTAAAAACATGATAAAAAAAACAAAAATAAAAAAGCAATAAATTCAGGCAGTAGACTGATTGTTGTATTGTTTCATAAGTAAGCTAGGGGATTTGTACTTGTGACTCCTAGAGGCTGTGTTTTCCAAATAAAACAGCATTACATGGTGCACCACAAAGAAACTCACCAATGAGCACTGGTACATTTAGAAACTATTCTGGGGTCGGGTGTAGCTCTTAAAGCCAACATGAGCTATGAGTAGTACTGGCACAAACATATACTTACATACTGTATATAATGCAACTTACTAGACAAGAATATTTCAATGTATGGTGTTATAGGGGGAAAAAGCGTTCACATAAGGATTTTAAAAGTTTAAAGTTTAAAAGTTTATTCTCCTTTAAGAACTTGTAGGGAGACGGCCCTGTATGTTGTGCATGTAATTAATAGAGCAATTTATAAATAAACAGGGAGATCAATAAAAGTTCTTATCATTAAAATGGTGCTAATTTTGCCCCAACCATCAGATGTTATTTAACATTTGAAAGCTAACATCTGATTGGTTCGGGCAAAATCAGCACCATTTTTAACAATAAGAACTTTATCTTTTTACAGCTTTAAAGGAAAGTATACTCTATGATAAAAATGGAATAAATTATTGCACAAATCTGAGGGAAAACGATCGAAATTTGATGTGCTAAAAAAGTAGCAAACATTGTCAGGTATATTACATTAATTAAGGCATGCTGTTATTTTATTTACAGGATAAAGCATTATTGTCCCTTATAGATATAAAATAATAATGCAGGTCTGTTTATACCCTCTACAGAAAGCTATTTTGATTTACTTATTCATATCTGACAGAAAGCCTTTGAGGCCATAGCAATCATAAATATTTCTGACAAGGTTGCCTGACCTTAAATGAACATCTTTAGTGGCATAATCTTTAGTGCATTCACAACATGAAGCTTTGAGACATTTAATACCAATAAATAGAATGTGTTTTTTTTTTATCATTAGCTATTTTTTTTATGATTAGCTATAACAAAAAAAAAATCTATTTCTGAAATTGTGCAGTGATGCTGACTGGCCATATTGCCACAGGGTCTAAATTATAAATTGGCCGTGATTCCTTCTGCTATGGTGTAAACACAGCTTCACAATACTCAATACCTTACCTTTAATGTTACAATACATAGTATACAATCCCATTCCTATGACCACACTGTGCTTTTTCTATTTTCATAGCAACTTGGGTTTTTAGTTAGATTTACAACATGGGACCATATTAGTAATATACAATATAACAAAATTATAACACGTTTCTTGAACCATCTATATTAATATATATGAGTATGTGTTATATGTTTATCTGCATATTGTTAATACATTTAGAGTGACCAACAAAATATACTAGGAGAAATTAGTGTTTTATATTAATATTTCTCATAAATGTTGCCGTATAAAAAAAAAAGTTGTATAAGTCATTTGGGGCCATAATCTTAAAAAGCAATACGCGCCTTTCATTAAAGGCTGTTTTGACACCTTACCCTGGTGTTCCTATAGCACCTCTTAGCCACTATCAATCACACCCTTAACCCTGGCTGTGATATGCTAATTGGGATTTCCAGGGTACATAATGCCACAGATTCTTGTACAAGTCATTCTGAATTGAGAAAGCCAGTCGGATGACTAGCGAAATGTCTTCAAGAACTAAACTTCAAGTCCAGTTGATCTAATGAATTCAACACATATAGATATAATAGACATTTTACTCGTGGATTCAATGTTAACTTGCGAATAGGTATAATGACATGTTTACTCGCGGATTCGATACTGGCGTATAGGTATAATAGACATTTTACTTGCGACTCGATATTTAATCACATTAGGTATAATAGACATTTTACTCGCACAGTCGCATGCCTCGAACGTTTGAACATTCGATAATAGAAAGTCCGGAAAATTTTGAAAGTCCGAGAAATCCGGGTCACGGATAGTTCTTGATAGTTCACTTGAATTTCTAGTTGAGTTCTAGTCCATCTCTAGTTAGCACGTCAGTTATGGATTTGACAGTTGACATCACAGTCAACAACTGAATGTTAATGGGGTCATTCCCAGTGGCTCTTTTACGATTCTCTCGGTTAGCGCAACTGTAAACCTTGGTTGGCGGCGGCTGGAGCTGTTGCAAGTAAGTATTTAAAACTTATGTGGTGAGATTCACCCACAGCTGAGCAGCATCTGAGATTTGCCCAGAGCAAGTGGCGCTCTGGGTGAACTCCCTATTTTCTGGTTTCTAATTTTTTATTTTATTGGTAACTAACAACTGAACAAATGAACAATGAAACAACAACTTTAAGAACAGACAAGCTTTTCAACTAGAGGTTAATTTGCAATTTCTCATCAAAAGATCCAACCTAATTTTTTTTTTTTTACATATTTATAAAGTGGTCAATTTAGAGGCAACAAGGAGATGCCTAATATGCCAAATGACAAAATGTTGAAAAGTAGGTTAAAACAGATAAAAATAAAATATTTGCCATGTTACTTAGGGCAACGTTGCATTCTGATGTTAAATGGGGAAACAATTGTTGAGTATAGATGGCCGAACTTCCAAAAATCCAGTCAGACTTCGAAAATTCGAACATCTGAAAAAGTTTATAATTCGAAATCCAAAATCGGACCATTAAAATCAACTGGGAAAAACTAAAATAGCAATGGTAACTTACTGCACATGGGACCAGAGAAATGGTCTGGGGAACATGTACAATAATCCAGAACTTTAAATATAGTAACTTCCTTCCAATGTGCGCATGTGTCATTTGCTAACTTCTCTAAATGCATATTTTTTTGAAAATTAATTTTTCGAATATCCAATTTGTAGAAATTAATAATTTCTAAATCTGTCTCTGAATCTTTCCCTGAATCTATTAAAAAGGTGATGCTCATTATACAAAAAAATCATACCCAGAATTGATTGGCAAAGCTTCCTTGTTGCATTCCTCAACAAAAAGGGATACATATAACAAAAAGTATATTAGGAAAATCTCAGTGGAAAATATCACTATTTTTAAAATTCTTAGTTAACATTTTGAATATCTAGTTATTCTATATACTGTATATACTCGAGTATAAACCGACTTGAGTATAACCGAGGGTACAAAATATGACAAACACTGCCTTCTAATTCTGTATTGTTTTGAGGCTTTAGTTGCCCTTTAAATGGACAGCAGATCCCATACAGTAGTACCATACAGTAATAGCCAAATCCAGTTGGCTATTACTGTATGGACTACTGTATGGAAATTCTGCTGTCCATTTAAGGGCAACTAAAGCCTCAAAATAATACAGAATCAAAGGCAAACTTTAACAAAGAAGATATCTTCCTCCTTAGTCTGGTATTGTTTTGGGTTAGTTGCCTTAAATCCCACACAGTAACCACTAATTTCTTGCCACTCCCAGATGTTTGGAAATTACAAATCCCAGCATGCTTTAGTTTTCTGGAGTTGTAGTTCCAAACATCTGCAAGTGGCCAATACTTTCAAATAGGGGTAATCCTACTTTATTTGTGCAATAACAAACCAACCTAAAAGGTTGGTTTTTATATGCACAAAATAAGAGGTTTGCTCTGCGCTTCTGGATGACATCACTACTCGGCGAGTGGCCGCCGGACAAGGTAGAAGGGTTGACTCGAGTATAAACTGAGGTACAATTTTCAGGTTTTTTTTAAAGTCTGAAAAACATCAGTTTATACTCGATGTATTACGGTATTCCCTTCCATTTTGAAAAACCTTGCTATAAACCAATCGGACCCATTAAAATCAACTGGGGAAAACTAAATGCAATGGTAACTTACTGCACATGGGACCAAGAAATGGTCTGGGAACATGTACAATATCCAGAACTTTAAATATAGTAACTTCCTTCACATGTGCGCATGTGTCATTTCTAACTTTCTCTAATGCAATATTTTTTTGAAAATTAGATTTTTCGAATATACAAAATTTGTAGAAATTAAAAATTTCTAAAATCTGTCCTTGAATCTTTCCCTGAATCTATTAAAAAAGGTGATGCTCATTATACAAAAAAATCATACCCAAAAATTGATTGGCAAAGCTTCCTTGTTGCATTCCTCAACAAAAAGGGATACATAAACAAAAGTATATTAAAGGAAAATCTCAGTGGAAAATATCACTATTTTTAAAATTCTTAGTTAACATTTGAATATCTAGTTATTCTATATCTGTATATACTCGAGTATAAACCGACTTGAGTATAAACCGAGGGACAAATATGACAAACACTGCCTTCTAATTCTGTATTGTTTTGAGGCTATTGCCCTTTAAATGGACAGCAGAATTCCCATACAGTAGTTACCATACAGTAATAGCCAAATCCAGTATGGCTATTACTGTATGGACTACTGTATGGAAATTCTGCTGTCCATTTAAGGGCAACTAAAGCCTCAAAATAATACAGAATCAAAGGCAAACTTTAACAAAGAATCTTCCTCCTTAGTCTGTATTGTTTTGGGTTAGTTGCCTTAAATCCACACAGTAACCACTAATTTCTTGCCACTCCCAGATGTTTGGAAATTACAAATCCCAGCATGCTTTAGTTTCTGGAGTTGTAGTTTTCCAAACATCTGCAAGTGGCCAATACTTTCAAATAGGGGTAAATCCTACTTTATTTGTGCATATAACAACCAACCTAAAAGGTTGGTTTGTTATATGCACAAATAAAGGAGGTTGCTCTGCGCTTCTGGATGACATCACACTCGCGATGGCCGCCGGACAAGGTAGAAGGATTGACTCGAGTATAAACTGAGGTACAATTTTCAGGTTTTTTAAAAGTCTGAAAACATCAGTTTATACTCGAGTATATACGATTCTCCTTCCATTTTGAAAAACCTTGCTATACCCTGCAGTTGACATTAGTGAGATGATATTTTAGATTCTATAATGGTATTTCTTCTTCCTATAATGCAAGCTTCCCTTGGAATGTTCCAGTAAAGGTGCCAACGATCAAATTGGTGTCTGTCCAGCACACATGGGGTGGGGACCATACACACGACTCAATTGAATGCCCATAAGCGTATATGGGGACCGGTCAGATGTGTGGCCATACACTACAATTTTATCGCTCCATTTACTTAAAATAAGACTATACCGTCCGATGGTCCTACTGACTGTAATGCCGACGAAGGTCAATCATTTATCGTTAATTATGTTATGGTATGGCCAACTTCATTTCTAAACAATGGCTGTTGGATGGGTCAAACATGCTCAGATCTCCACGGAGCAACTGACATCACTCAGGCACGGGGTCAAGACCATACAGTCTCTATTAGGGATCCTGCAAACAGGAAGTCAGCATTTATTTATATATAGACTAAGGCTGAATGGGTTTAGGTCATTAATTAAGATGGGAAACCACTAATATTTTTTCTTAAGTTTATGTATTTGCACTATACTTCACCTTTTCTTTATTTTTGCAATTTGCATCATATAGGGGAAAGGGGTCAAGGCTAACACTTTACAAGGCAACCCAGGGGGTCGCACTGCTAAATAGCTGACATTGGTGAACTTGGGGCATATGACTGGATTGTTTCCACAAATTTGGTAAAATCCCCAAAATGAAAAAAAATTGTGAATCCTAAAAATTGGAAAAATCATAAACTTGTGTTTGAGTTCTCGTCCATCTCTATTGGTGATGTCCAATAGTGATTTATGTGATCGAATAATACCATTAAGAAGCAGACAATTTTTGCCCACGGAAAAACTATAAAGGTTTGTAATCAGACATTACCGATAACAAACCTTTAGAAAAACAGCCCTTGAGCAGCTAAATAATTTTACCTTCTGTATACATGCACAAGCTCTACCTGACTATGCTTTATTTTACACAATTGAATAGAGATATGTTTTTACTATAGACCTGTCTACCTGCCTGAATAGGAAAATAGTACATGATGAGTGGTGCCGTTCTTTCTGTTTTTTTTTTTCTGCTGATGACTATTGAACTGGAGTAGAATTCAGTGAATATGTGCACTGATGACCATGTGAATGCAAAGCAAGAGATTTCTTATAGATATCCTTTAAAATGTTTAAAGGGACAACTGGTATTTTTAACCCATCCATATGTTTCTATTATTCACAGGGGGTGAGAAGGTTTTATTCCACCTCCCTGTGAATAATAGAACGCCTGGGGGACACTGGAACTTACCTACCAGCTTCTCCTTTCTCAGTTCCTTCTGCACTGACAGCCACGCTGCCCGACGTGCCCTATCTTTTGTATAGGCGCTTGGTCGGGCAGCTTGGCTTTCAGTGCAAAAGGAACTGCGATGGAGCGGCAGTAAGATAAATTCCACTGTCCCCCTGGGCGTTCTATTATTCACGGGGGGTGGGAAAAGCGTTCTCACCTCCCTGTGAATAATAGAAACTATGAATGTAGTTAAAATCCGTTTAGTGTTCCTTTAAACATTTTTTGGAGTACAAATCCATGCAACTCTTGTTAAACTATTGGTAATGGCAAAATTTGATTTTAGGCATTGAAATGGAATACTGCTTCTAAAGGTCAGCTTTGTGCTGAAACTTCTGTATAGACGTTACAGCTGTAATTTCTTTAGTCTGCAAGGAGTATTTGAATTATGTATGGTATGTGATTACTTTACTGGCTATCCAGTGCTCTTCTGCATGTTGATAGCATGTATTCCATGTTAAGAATGTTGCAGCAGTAAATTTTGTCCCTCAATCAGAAGCTCCATGAAACCCTGGACGTCAGTGGCATCGCTATGTCAAAACATTTGGGGAATGTGCACCGGATCTGTGGCAAAGTGCCCGGAATGGTTTAACAAACCTACCTAATAGGAGTGCCCTGACTCTCCGGTTTTCCCAGTAGTACTTTGCAGAGTTTTGACGTCACCGTACAGCTGTGTTGTTGTACTATTGGAAAAACGCTGCCCTGTGCTACCATCAGACTTCACTTTACTTCTCGCCCGTGGAAATTGGAAACAACATCAACTGTAAGTAGCTAGTTGCTGCTATCGATGCACACATTTCCAAAATTGCCCTAGTATAGTGGTGGCGAACCATGGCATGTTCACAGCCCTCTCTGTGGACACCAGAGTTTTTATACCAACAGCCTAGTTTGCTCCCCTTTTTAAAATCCATCCCTTGAGAACGTGTAGCGGCTATCCGTAGCAGAGAGAGATCAAGTGAACATTAGTCTCTCTCTCTCTCCTCTCTCTCCTCTCTCTCTGTTTCTGCACATTTCAGCACATAATGATGAACTGTGCAGTGAGAAACTGCTGCGCATGAGCTCTGTTTTTCACTGACCCGTGCTGCCACAGGATCTAGAGGTGGGGAATTTCAATTTACATAGTTTACTGTCTGATGTCTCCATCTTCTCTCATAGTTTGAAGGAACTGGGGTATTCTCTCTCATGGGGGGAATCTGACAAGCCAGAGGAAGAAGATGACTTCTTACCCAAAATAAGAGTAAATTGATTTTATATTTGTGCTTTAAGATCATCTTTCTGAGTCATTGTTTTGGATTTCAAACTCTTGTCTGGTAATGTGGTATTAATAGTTAATACTCTACTGTATTTGTCTGTGTCTATTTGACTGAGTTGTTTCAATCAAACCTCAGTATTCAGATAAATTGTTGTGTTGCACTGTGCAATAAATAAGTGGGTTTTGGTTGCAGTTTGGGTTTTGGTCTCTTAAAGGTTGCCATCACTGCCCTAGTGAGTGCAGTTATAGTGAGTGGATTGCACTTCACAATGGTAGTAATAGTCCCATTAGGTTAGTACCTCCCCATGTGCAGTGCAATCCACTCACTATAACAGGACATACAGTGCAGCTTTTGGTAATGTGCATTTACTAGGGCAAAGTCTGCAATTTGCACATTGTATTTTTTATACTCAGACCAGAACACAGAATTCCAATACCAAATAGTGCTACCAGTATATGATACAACTGCCAGTTTTCCACTAGTATATGATAAAAAAAGTTTACTACTAGTATGTGATGAAATTGCCAGTTTGCTTCCAGTATATAATGAAATTTCCATTTGCTTCTAGTATATGATGATATTCCTTCCAGTTTGCTCACAGTATATAATACAATTTCGTTTTGCTACCAGATAATGCTAAAATTGCCAGTTTGCTACCAGTATGTGATAAATTGACAGTTTGCTACCCGTATATGATGAAATTGCCAGTTTCTACTAGTATATGATGAAGTTTCCATGGCTACCAGTATGTAATGAAATTGCCAGTGCTACCATATATGGTGAAATTGCCAGTTTGCTACAGTATGTGATGAAATTGCCAGTTTGCCCCAGTATATGATGACATTCCCAGTTTTGCTACCAGTATGTGATGCAATTGCCAGTTTTGCTACCAGTATCTAATGAAATTTCCAGTTGGCCACCGGTACATATGAAATTTCCATTTTCTACCAGTATATAATGAAATGTATATAGTTTGCTACCAGTATAATGGAATATACTGTACCTCTATGTCATGTGACACAGAGGTACCGCAGCAGGTGTTCGCGCCACCCGCCGCACACCCCCTCCCCAGCAGCCCCTCTAAGCCCCCTGCCCCGCCGCTGGCGGAGAGGGGAAGGGCCCGCTGGGAGGGGTGGAGGCACCCTCTCCTTTTTTTTTCAGCCATCTACTGCAATGGCATCTGAGGTCCGCGGCGGAGTGCACCTCTTTAAATAGGTTTGCAGAAAACTCTTATCGGTTTCTGATTGGTCAATTTTTAATGCTTGGTTTACATGCTTTAACTTAACCAATCAGATTTCGGTTTAGCAGACTGTTTGTAGCAGCAACCTTTTGAGGTAGCCATTTGCAATTAGAATGTTTGTGCCTAGAATTCTGTTTTTTTGTATTTTATATTTTTGTGTCTCTAGTTGCACTTTATATGGATGTACAACAGCCTAATTTCTATATATTGTGTGTGACAATCTATCTAGATCCATGTCACCAACTGCACATCCTTTCTAGCTTTTAATGTTGACAAAGTTTTGTGTCATTTCACCACAGAAACCTTGCTTACAATACCTCCAATCAACAGAATAAAATAAGTGCCCCAACACAGAAACCTGTTTTTAAAAAAAAGGACATGCAGGGTAGTATTTTCAGAAATATTACAACAATTATTTTATCAGCCCCATACAATAATTTATCAGTTAATATATGCATTTTTTTAATATTTTCCCAGCAGTGATGTGTCATCCTCACTCTCTTCTGCTTGTTAATTGTTTTCTTACCATTGCTTTACTGACTTCTCTACAATTGGTTTCCAAGATGCTGCTCTTAGTTTATAGAAGGCAGTAAGAAAAAAACAACTTACAAAAACAGTCAATGTCAAATGTACCAATATGTACCAAATGTCAGACCAACATATTCATTTACGCACTTTTATTCCAACCTGACCTATCCATCTAGACCATCTAGTAATTGTATGCCCATTTTACTGGGCTAAAGGTAGATTTATTGCCTGTGTGTACAACCGATATACTGTATCTACTGCTAAATACAGCTCTAATTCCCAGTGATATTCACTGTTCAGTATATGGATCTTTTAGTCAGTATATGTACTCGATTGCAGAATAACTTGCATACATTGTAAGCTATAGACCTGGGGCATATTTATAAAAGGGCGAAAAGTCACGAAAAGTTTTCGCTTCGCTTAACCGCATGGTTTTTCGCCAAAAAGCTAGTTAACGTGATTTAAAAGGTGGCGTTAACGATGGCTAAAACTTTTCCACGACCTATCGCAAAACCCTTTTCGCCATACTTTGCTATACATCACAACGGTAATTTGAGCGAAAAGGAGCAAAAAGGCATAACTGATTTATAAAATTGAAAGTGTGTTTTCGCCTTAAAGGAGCGAATATTATCCCCAACTTGAAGGTAGCGAAAAGGCATCTTTTAACCATGTTTGGTACAACTTTATTGCCTTTTTCTAACATTTTTAGCTTGGACTTTAAATGAGGTCTGCTATTTTGTCTTTCACGTGGAAAGCCCCCCACCCTCTTTTTTCTTGGGCTTTTTAGCGGTCGCAATGTAGGCTCATTTTTGCATTTCCAATGCGAGGTCAATTGTTAGCATTCAGGGTGTGTGCTTTATGCTCTGCTTTTTGGTAGTGTTAAAACAACTCATTCTGTCCGTTCGCCTTTCGAAGGCGCATTTACGTTGTTAATAGGCGTGTTGTCAACTTTATTTATTTTTCTTTCTCTGTATTCTCCCAATTTTTGCTAAATTGAAATATAGTTCAAGATGTTGAACAGCTGGCTAGCTGGTAACAATGATTGGATGTGGTTTTCACTTCTTTTGCTACAAATTTCACATAATTAAAAAACAGGAACAATAAAGTTTGATTGATAACAAACACTATTTAAACAGCAGCTTACCGTTTATCATTGTGCCTAGAGAAAATGTTGGGAAGGAGCTACTTTTTTTTGGTTAATGGTTTTCGAACGCAGTCATCTTGTAGATGCGTTAAGTTTTTGCTTGCGTACTTTTCGCTCTTTATCGCGCCTGTTCGCTTTTTTTCAACGCAAAGTCTTTTTTTTCCGCTTTTTTATAAATACCACGGAAAAGAAGTCCCAAAAAGGGTTGTTTTCACTGCAATGTTCGCCGTTATTACTAGGTGAAAATGTGACTTTTATAAATATGCCCCCTGTTATTGTAGGGAGGCAACAAGAGCTTAGGAGTTTAATGCATGGCTACAATGTGGTGTAAGGAGGAGGAGTTTGGGTTTTTACAGAACTGGATACAGTGTTGACAGGATACAGGGGAATCCCCTCCAAGGCCCAGAGCCCATTTACCAAAGAAAAACAAAAACACACAACAAAAAAAAGGAAAACTGATAAATTTAAATAAGATCCAAGGACAGTAGAAAACATTTTATAAATAAATAATATGAGTCAGTAGGAGTAAGATAGATATGAAAATAAGTGATAATAGAAATATGAAATTTTAGGTGGGCCCCTGGTCTTAGATTTCCTGGTGGGCCCCAACACCCCAGTCTGACACTGACTGAACAAACATTTCTCTCAGCTACAGGTTCTTTAGTAGAGAGGACTGCACATCAATAATGATGGTGCACTGTTTTGAGGGAGAAGATAGCTACAGGTTGGAGGAATTTTAAACTACTGTAGTAAGGGGGAATATTACTGTGACATCACTGGGGTAGACAGTGTAGTAAGGAAACGGTTTAAATAAGATATTGGGAGAGATGGGTTAAATTTCTAGAAAAATTTGAAATTAGAACTATTAATTTAAATGAAAGTATAATTTGATTGGCATAGCAAGAATGTGGCTAAATGATTCCCATGACTGGCAGTACTTTAAAAGGTTACTTGTTTTTTAAATATGACAGACAAAATAAGGGGGGTATATTTATTTTAAACAAGACTTAAAGATAAAATAACTATGGGTATAAATGATAAGGACGAAAGCAAGCAGGTAGGCATATTAACTGTTGGTGTCTGTCACAAGCCAAAAGAAGGAGAAATCCACTCCATGGTCAGATAGCAAAGGCTGAAAGTTTGAGGAATGTTCATACATGGGGATTATTTTTACCCTGACTTGATTGGAAACTGCCAACATCTCAAAATGTATCAAGTTCCTAAATTTGCTATATGAGCATTTTCTGTCCCAGATAAAGCTCCTACTAGAAAAGATGCTTTGTTGGATCTGTAATATCTAATACTAATAGCTCATTATGGAGGAAAGTAGTGGGAAGCTTAGGCACAGTGATCATAATATATTGTCATTTAAAACATGTTGCAAAAAAATAAAAAAAGAGTTCACTGGGTAACCAGGCATTTAACTTAAATAAAGAAACCTTCAGCTCATAGATCCATGGAAAGAAAGAGGAGGGCATTAAAAAATAAGGAAACAGAACAACCCTTAAAGAATTATGTTCTGTTAGGTGTTACAAAGATTTTAAGAAAGCAATTAAGGTATCTAAAATAAAAAATGAAGTAAGCATAGCTAAACAAAGCAAACTAGCCCCAAATGTTTTGTAAGTCAAAAGTAAAAAGATTAGGAGAAAAATGTGGGACTATTAATAATATAGCTAGCTGGTTATAGAGAATGCTGAATAAAGCAAATGTGGCTAACCCTTGGGCTCATCTAAGTCTTTTTGAAATGAACCGGGGGTTGGGCATCACTGGTATAAATATACCCTGCAGTTGACATTAGTGAGATGATATTTTAGATTCTATAATGGTATTTCTTCTTCCTATAATGCAAGCTTACCTTGGAATGTTCCAGTAAAGGTGCCAACAGATCAAATTGGTGTCTGTCAGCACACATGGGGTGGGGACCATACACACAGACTCAATTGAATGCCCATAAGCGGTATATGGGGACCGGTCAGATGTGTGGCCATACACATAGCAATTTTATCGGCTCCATTTACTTAAAATAAAGACTAATACCGTCCGATGGTCCTACTGACTGTAATGCAGACGAAGGTCAATCATTTATCGTTAATTATTGTTAATGGGTATGGCCAACTTCATTTCTAAACAATGGCTGTTGGATGGGTCAAACATGCTCAGATCTCCACTGAGCAACTGAATCAACTCAGGCACTGGGTCAAGACCATAACAGTCTCTATTAGGGATCCTGCAAACAGGAAGTCAGCATTTATTTATATATAGACTAAATGCTGAATGGGTTTAGGGTCATTAATTAAGATGGGAAACCACTAATATTTTTTTCTTAAAAGTATATGTATTTGCACTATACTTCACCTTTAATCTTTATTTTTGCAATTTGCATCATATAGGGGAAAGTGGGTCAAAGGCTAACACTTTACAAGGCAACCCAGGGGGTCGGCACTGCTAAAAATAGCTGACATTGGTGAACTTGGGGCATATGACTGGATTGTTTCCACAAATTTGGTAAAATCCCCAAAATGAAAAAAAATTGTGAATCCTAGAAAATTGGAAAAATCATAAACTTGTGTTTGAGTTCTCGTCCATCTCTATTGGTGATGTCCAATAGTGATTTATAGTGATTCGAATAATTACCATTAAGAAGCAGACAATTTTTGCCCACGGAAAAAAACTATAAAGGTTTGTAATCAGACATTACCGATAACAAACCTTTAGAAAAACAGCCCTTGATGCAGCTAAATAATTTTACCTTCTGTATACATAGCACAAGCTCTACCTGACTATGCTTTTATTTTACACAATATGAATAGAGATATGTTTTTACTATAAGACCTGTCTACCTGCCTGAATAGGAAAATAGTACATGATGAGTGGTGCCGTTCTATTCTGTTTTTTTTTTCTGCTGATGACTATTGAACTGGAGTAGAGATTCAGTGAATATGTGCACTGATGACCATGTGAATGCAGAAGCAAGAGATTTCTTATAGATATCCTTTAAAATGTTTAAAGGGACAACTGGTATTTTTAACCACATTCCATATGTTTCTATTATTCACAGGGGGGTGAGAAGGTTTATTCCCACCTCCCTGTGAATAATAGAACGCCTGGGGGACACTGGAACTTACCTACCGCTTCTCCTTTCTCAGTTCCTTCTGCACTGACAGCCACGCTGCCCGATCGTGCGCCTATCTTTTGTATAGGCGCTTGGTCGGGCAGCTTGGCTGTCAGTGCAAAAGGAACTGCGAATGGAGCGGCAGTAAGATAAATTCCACTGTCCCCCTGGGCGTTCTATTATTCACAGGGGGGTGGGAATAAGCGTTCTCACCTCCCTGTGAATAATAGAAACATATGAATGTAGTTAAAAATACCAGTTTAGTGTTCCTTTAAACATTTTTTGGAGTACAAATCCATGCAACTCTTGTTAAACTATTGGTAATGGCTAAAATTTGATTTTAGGCATTGATAATGGAATACTGCTTCTAAAGGTCAGCTTTGTGCTGAAACTTCTGTATAGACGTTACAGCTGTAATTCTTTAGTCTGCAAGGAGTATTTGAATTATGTATGGTATGTGATTACTTTACTGGGCTATCCAGTGCTCTTCTGCATGTTGATAGCATGTATTCCATGTTAAGAATGTTGCAGCAGTAAATTTTGTCCCTCAATCAGAAGCTCCATGAAACCCTGGACGTCAGTGGCATCGCTATGTCAAAACATTTGGGGAATGTGCACCGGATCTGTGGCAAAGTGCCCGGAATGGTTTAACAAACCTACCTAATAGGAGTGCCCTGACTCTCCGGTTTCCCAGAGTACTTTGCAGAGTTTTGACGTCACCGTACAGCTGTGTTGACTATTGGAAAAACGCTGCCCCTGTGCTACCTCAGACTTCACTTACTTTCTCGCCCGTGAAATGGAAACAACCTCAACTGTAAGTAGCTAAGTTGCTGCTATCGATGCACACATTTCCAAAATTGCCCTAGTATAGTGGTGGCGAACATATGGCATGTTCACAGCCCTCTCTGTGGACACCAGAGTTTTATACCAACAGCCTAGTTTGCCTCCCTTTTTAAAATCCATCCCTTGAGACGTGTAGCGGCTATCCGTGAGCGAAGAGATCAAGTGAACATAGTCTCTCTCTTCTCTCTCTTCTCTCTCTCTCTCTGTTTCTGCACATTTCAGCACATAATGTGAACTGTGCAGTGAGAAACTGCTGCGCATGAGCTCTGTTTTTCACTGACCCGTGGCTGCCAAGGATGTAAGAAGGTGGGGAATTTCAATTTACATAGTTTACTGTACTGATGTCTCCATCTTCTCTGCATAGTTTGAAGGGAACTGGGGTATTCTCTCTCATGGGGGGAATCTGACAAGCCAAGGGAAAGATGACTTCTTACCCAAAATAAGAGTAAATTGATTTTATATTTGTGCTTTAAAGATCAGCTCTTCTTGAGTCATTGTTTTGGATTTCAAACTCTTGTCTGGTAATGTGGTATTAATAGTTAATACTCTACTGTATTTGTCTGTGTCTATTTGACTGAGTTGTTTCAATCAAACCTCAGTATTCAGGATAAATTGTTGTGTTGGCACTGTGCAATAAATAAGTGGGTTTTGGTTGCAGTTTGGGTTTTTGGTCTCTTAAAGGTTTGCCATCACTGCCCTAGTGAGTGCAGTTATAGTGAGTGGATTGCACTTCACATAGGTAAGTAATAGTCCCATTAGGTTAGTACCTCCCCATGTGCAGTGCAATCCACTCACTATAACAGGACATACAGTGGCAGCTTTTGGTAATGTGCATTTACTAGGGCAAAGTCTGCAAATTGCACATTGTATTTTTTATACTCAGACCAGAAGCACAGAATTCCAAATACCAAATAGTGCTACCAGTATATGATACAACTGCCAGTTTTCCACTAGTATATGATAAAAAAAAGTTTACTACTAGTATGTGATGAAATTGCCAGTTTGCTTCCAGTATATAATGAAATTTCCATTTGCTTCTAGTATATGATGATATTCCCAGTTTGCTACCAGTATATAATACAATTTCGATTTGCTACCAGTATATGCTAAAATTGCCAGTTTGCTACCAGTATGTGATAAAATTGACAGTTTGCTACCCGTATATGATGAAATTGCCAGTTTGCTACTAGTATATGATGAAGTTTCCATGGCTACCAGTATGTAATGAAATTGCCAGTTTGCTACCAGTATATGGTGAAATTGCCAGTTTGCTACTAGTATGTGATGAAATTGCCAGTTTGCCCCCAGTATATGATGACATTCCCAGTTTGCTACCAGTATGTGATGCAATTGCCAGTTTGCTACCAGTATCTAATGAAATTTCCAGTTTGCCACCGGTACATAATGAAATTTCCATTTTCTACCAGTATATAATGAAATGTATAGTTTGCTACCAGTATAATGGAATATACTGTACCTCTATGTCATGTGACACAGAGGTACCGCAGCAGGTGGTCGCGGCCACCCGCCGCACACCCCCTCCCCAGCAGCCCCTCTAAGCCCCCTGCCCCGCCGCTGGCGGAGAGGGGAAGGGCCCGCTGGGAGGGGTGGAGGCACCCTCTCCTTTTTTTTTTCAGCCATCTACTGCAATGGCATCTGAGGTCCGCGGCGGAGTGCACCTCTTTAAATAGGTTTGCAGAAAACTCTTATCGGTTTCTGATTGGTCAATTTTTTAATGCTTGGTTTACATGCTTTACATTAACCAATCAGATTTCGGTTTAGCAGACTGTTTGTAGCAGCAACCTTTTGGAGGTAGCCAATATGCAATTAGAATTGTTTGTGCACTAGAATTCTGTTTTTTGTATGTATTATATTTTTGGTCTCTAGTTGCACTTTAATATGGATGTACAACAGCCTAATTTTCTATATATTGTGTGTGACAATCTATCTAGATCCATGTGCAACAACTGCACATCCTTTCTAGCTTTTAATGATTGACAAAGTTTTGTGTCATTTGCAAACACAGAAACCTTGCTTACAATACCTCCAAATCAACAGAATAAATAGAAGTGCCCCAACACAGAAACCTGTTTTAAAAGAAAGGACATGCAGGGTAGTATTTTCAGAAATATTACAACAATTATTTTATCAGCCCCATACAATAATTTATCAGTTAATATATGCATTTTTTTAATAGTTTGCCCTAGCAGTGATGTGTCATCCTCACTCTCTTCTGCTTGTTAATTTTGTTTCTTACCATTGCTTTACTGACTTCTTTACAATTGGTTTCCAAGAATGCTGCTCTTAGTTTATAAGAAGGCAGTAAGAAAAAAACAACTTACAAAAAAGCAGTCATGTCAAATGTACCAATATGTACCAATATGTCAGACCAACATATTCATTTACGCACTTTTATTCCCAACCTGACCTATCCATCTAGACCATCTAGTAATTGTATGCCCATGTATACTGGGCTAAAGGTAGATTTATTGCCTGTGTGTACAACCGATATACTGTATCTACTGCTAAATACAGCTCTAATTCCCAGTGATAGATCATGTTCAGTATATGGATCTTTTAGTCAGTATATGTACTCGATTGCAGATAACTTGCATACATTGTAAAAGCTATAGACCTGGGGGCAATTTTAAAAGGGCGAAAAGTCACGAAAAGTTTTCGCTTTCGCTTACCGCATGGTTTTTCGCCAAAAAGCTAGTTAACGTGATTTAAGAAGGTGGCGTTAACGAGTGGCTAAAACTTTTCCACGACCTATCGCTAAAACCCTTTTCGCCATACTTTGCTATACATCACAACGGTAATTTGAGCGAAAAGGGAGCAAAAAGGCATAACGTGATTTATAAAAAGTGAAAAGTGTGTTTTCGCCTTAAAGGAGCGGAATATTATCCCCAACTTGAAGGTAGCGAAAAGGCATCTTTTTACCATGTTTGGTAACATTTAATTCGCCTTTTTCTTAACTTTTAGCTTGGACTTTAAATGAGGTCTGCTATTTTGTCTTTCACGTGAAAGCACCCCCACCCTCTTTTTTCTTGGGGCTTTTTAGCGGTCGCAATGTAGGCTCATTTTTGCATTTCCAATGCGAGGTCAATTGTTAGCATTCAGGGTGTGTGCTTTATGCTCTGCTTTTTGGTAGTGTTAAAACAACTCATTCTGTCCGTTCGCCTTTCGAATGCGCATTTACGTTGTTAATAGGCGTGTTGTCAACTTTATTATTTTTCTTTCTCTGTATTCTCCCAATTTTTGCTAAATTGAAATATAGTGTCAAGAATGTTGAACAGCTGGCTAGCTGGTAACAATGATTGGATGTGGTTTTCACTTCTTTTGCTACAAATTTCACATAATTAAAAAACAGGAACAATAAAGTTTGATTGATAACAAACACTATTTAAACAAGCAGCTTACGTTTATCATTGTGCCTAGAGAAAATGAGTGGGGAGGAGCTACTTTTGTTTGGTTAATGGTTTTCGCAACGCAGTCATCTTGTAGATGCGTTAAGTTTTTGCTGCGATACTTTCCGCTCTTTATCGCGCCTGTTCGTGTTTTTCAGACGCAAAGTCTTTTTTTTCCGCTTTTTTATAAATACCACGAAAAGAAGTCCCAAAAAGGGTTGTTTTCACTGCAATGTTCGCCGTTATTAACTAGGTGAAAAATGTAGACTTTTATAAATATGCCCCCTGTTATGTTAGGGAGGCAACAAGAGCTTAGGAGTTTTAATGCATGGCTACAATGTTGGTGTAAGGAGGAGGAGTTTGGGTTTTTACAGAACTGGATACAGTGTTGGACAGGATTACAGGGGAATCCCTCCAAAGGCCCAGAGCCCATTTACCAAAGAAAAAACAAAAACAACAACAAAAAAAAGGAAAACTGATTAAATTTAAATAAAGATCCAAAGGGACAGTAAGAAAAGCATTTTAATAAATAAATAATATGAGTCAGTAGGAGTAAGATAGATATGAAAATAAGTGATAATAGAAATATGAAATTTTAGGTGGGCCCCTGGTCTTAGATTTCCTGGTGGGCCCCAACACCCCAGTCTGACACTGACTGAACAAACATTTCTCTCAGCTACAGGTTCTTTAGTAGAGAGGACTGCACATCAATAATGATGGTGCAGCTGTTTTGAGGGAGAAGATAGCTACAGGGTTGGAGGAAATTTTAAACTACTGTAGGTAAGGGGGAATATTACTGTGGACATCACTGGGGTAGACAGTGTAGTAAGGAAACGGTTTAAATAAGATATTGGGAAGGAGATGGGTTAAAATTTCTAGAAAAATTTGAGAATTAGAACTAATTAATTTAAATGAAAGTATAATGTGATTGGCATAGCAGAAATGTGGCTAAATGATTCACATGACTGGGCAGTACATTTAAAAGGTTACTTGTTTTTTAAATATGACAGAAAAATAAGGGGGGATATATTTATTTTAAACAAGACTTAAAGATAAAATAACTATGGGTATAAATGATAAGGACGAAAGCAAGCAGGTAGGCATATTAACTGTTGGTGTCTGTCACAAGCCAAAAGAAAGGAGGAAAATCCACTCCATGGTCAGATAGCAAAGGCTGAAAGTTTGAGGAATGTTCTATACATGGGGGATATGTATTACCCTGACATTGATTGGAGTAGTGAAACTGCCAACATCTCAAAATGTATCAAGTTCCTAAATTTGCTATATGAGCATTTTCTGTCCCAGATAGAAGCTCCTACTAGAAAAGATGCTTTGTTGGATCTTGTAATATCTAATAACTAATAGCTCATTATGGAGGTAAAAGTAGTGGGAAGCTTAGGCAATAGTGATCATAATATATTGTCATTTAAAACATGTTGCAAAAAAATAAAAAAAGAGTTCACTGGGTAACCAGGCATTTAACTTAAAATAAAAGAAACCTTCAGCTCATAGATCCATGGAAAGAAAGAGGAGGGCATTAAAAAAATAAGGAAACAGAACAACCCTTAAAGAATTATGTTCTGTAGGTGTTACAAAGATTTTAAGAAAGCAATTAAGGTATCTAAAATAAAAAATGAGTAAGCCATAGCTAAACAAAGCAAGACTAGCCCCAAAATGTTTTGTAAGTCAAAAGTAAAAAGATTAGGAGAAAAAATGTGGGACTATTAAATAATATAGCTAAGCTGGTTATAGAGAATGCTGATAAAGCAAATGTGCTAAACCCTTGGGCATCATCTAAGTCTTTTTTGAAATGAACCGGGGGTTGGGCATCACTGGTTTAAATTAAAAAGCCACCTAAGTATTAATAGCAGTGACTACAGTAATGCTTCTGCACCTGATGAAATACATGTCAGGCTATTTTGTAAATAGCAATTGCTGGAGTTTACTACCGATTTGTATTGTACAAACTAACATTTGTAGATTTACGACCACAGTGCCAACAGGTGATTAAAGGGGGGAGAGATTGACAGACACTCCTTCAACCACAGGCACCACTTGGCACAGGCCTACTTGGCTTAATGATTAATCTGGCACTGCAAAAGGGACAATATGATAAGGTGTCTAGTGCTGCTATTATCTTTCTCATTCCTGCGATGCAATCATCAGTTTGCAAGATTCCTGTATTGAGGAAGAATTGAATTTGAGGTGTGCAGCATGTGCCACTTTTGCACCAGAATAAATAATTGTTAATCTACAGCACAAAATAGCACCGATATTACATCGAATAGCATGTTGTTGTTTTTTTTTACTAATAGTGCCCAATACAACAATGTCCTGTAAGTGTCCCTATTCATATTGCTTTAAAATGAATTTGAATTTTTACTCTGCTGCATGTTTAATATTTTTCCCAATATCAGTTCCATTATTTGCTTTATTGTTGGGTTGTAAACACTTGCCATAATGCAAGTAACCCTTTTAAGGTTATATCTGTCGATTTCTAAAAATTCTCTAGTCTCTATCACAGTATAATTTAATTTATATGAAAAGCTATAGCTGTGGTCCCAGCTTTCATAATTTTTAATCCCTAATAGATTTATTTAAGTGCTGTATTTCTGCAATATTGATTTCTAATGTACTATCCAGCTATTATTTACAGTCTCCATCTGCTGTTTCAATCAATTCAGATTATTGTGATGAAAGCAAACTCTCAACACATACATAATACAACGATTTAGAGTGAAGCACTGTGAAATGTGTCACTTCTCCCATGTTACTATAATAGTTACATTCTAATGCAAATACTATTACAGTAAAACCAGTGTATGATGTACCATCAAAAAGAAAACTCCTACTGTAATTATAATTATGTCTGAATAAAGCTGCTATGATATTAGCATTTCTGCATTCTGCATCCTAATAAACATCACAGAATATGTCTAATTTTATATATTTCAAATTAATTGATCATTTATTGTCTGCTTTTAACTAGAATCATAAATCATATGGTAACTCATTTTGATAATGAAAAACATATAAATCCAAAAAGTGTATTACTGTCAACACTCAGATATGTTTGTAAATAATAAAAAAAAAAATGTAATAAAAAATAGACAACAGTTTTGTTACCTGAATTTGATCGCTTCTTAGGATTTTTAAGGCTCCGGCTTCTCAAACTTAGAGAACTACTGTTTTCACTTAGAGAATCTTGTGCAGAGGACCCACTTCCTGTAGCTTCACTGTCTCTCATCATACTTTCATACCCACTACTGCCACCACTGTGGTAAAAAAGTGCAGTTTTGCCCATAGCTGGTGGAAGTTCTCCACTTAGCACACTGCTATTGTCACTCCCATGTCCACTACTGCAACGATGAGGCTTTCGAGGAGGCGTTACTTTGCTATATGGGGAGGGCAAAGTATGAACAACAGGTTTGTCTTCTCCATACAGAGTAATTCGCTCATTAGAGTCTGTATTTCCACGAGACTGCACACCTCTGCTACCTCCGCTTCCCTGAAGCAATTCAGAAATCCTTCCATTAACAGCCCGCAATGGCAACTTAGATGCAAGTCCAGTTCCTTTGTTCCGGCTGAGAGACTGTGTTGACCAGGAAATATTTTTCCCATTTGGAGGCAAGCTTGAACTACGACCTACTGACTGTGGAAGTGACTTTGTAGAGAAACTCAGGGTTTTGGTTGCAGAAGCTGAAAGGCTCCGTGCTTTGGGGCTGGCAAGTAGCAGCTTGCTTACAGCAGATATTTTAGATGGGCTAGATTTAGGAGAAGCACCAGCTGATTGGGAATGGTATGTGTTCGTTGGAGACATGGCAGTTCGGTTTAGACTCCTTCCAGATCTTGGCAAAGTACTGTCTTTGCTGAAAATCATTCTTGAGCTAACTGAAGAAAGGCTTCCTGCTCTTTCTAAAGACAGACATTCATAATGACTCCCATTGGTTCTTCCCAGTGAATTAGTTCTGTTGGCTAATTGTTCAAGTTTGGCACTAAATAATTTGCTACTGCTGTTGCTTCTAGTATCTGTACTTAGCCCATTTAACTTAATAGAAAGTTCATCTGTAAGGCTGGGTAAGGAAGACAAAGAATATTTTGATTGAATGATACTATGGTGCTGTGGGCTAGCTCTATTTTTCTGATCTAGACTAGATTTTCTGATTGGAGGCAATGGTGGTGTTCCTTTGGGACGACTGAGAATACAATGTTTTGGAGATGTAACTCTTTTTTCCACTGAAAATTTGGAAATCTGATAATCAGTTTCATAATTAACTATATCTTGTGCCCCTAACTTCCCTGATTTGTCTAACATCCTTGGCAAACTGCCTCTTTCAGAATTATCATTTAATTGAATTGTGCAGGATACATTTAATTCCATTTCACATCCATCCACTATTCTTTTTTTCTTTTCTGGCAAGGGTGAAATACTTCCTTCCCCGCTGCTGCTACTTAATCTCTCTGTTCTACTATTTTTTCTGTCTTGTTCCCTTTCTGTTCTGCTGTCTAATACATCAGATACTTGCCCACTAAAACATGTGCTCTCTCTTTTTAAATTATCTTCACGTTTTAACCACGGATCATCATATGTAATCTCCAGTTTACCAATGGGATGATCATTTTCTAGTTGCTGCGGGATTTTTTTGTAAAGATTGACTCCTGGAATACAAGTATTGGACTCTTGAGATTTGAATGGACTCACTGCAATACAGGGGTATACAGTAATGTTTGTTTTCATGGGTATGTGATTTTCACAGGCACTAACACTTGATGGTTTTGACATCATAACAGTAGATTTTCCTATGTTGGGCATTTTACAGCCTTTAGTAAGAGGAAAATTTATTTGAGAATCCTCTCCCTCTTTAGTTTCTGCTCCTGAATGTTGCTTGTTGTCAGTATGTATCAAATCTATATTATGCAGTGCTGATGTAAACTCAGATAATGAAGGCTCAGCCATGGCTTCACCATGTCCATAACATACCTGGGAAACAAAACTGTTACATGATTGCTCACCATCACTGCCTGTGCTCATTTCACTTATAGAAGAACTTCTGCTGCTACCTTCTTGGCATTTTTCATGTAATGTTGCCTTAGGAAGGGGTAGACACTGAGTCATGCTTACTTCTGACACAGGGGCAGAATTTGAATAAGATTCAAGATCCTCACTTATGCTACTAATAATACTTACAGGTCTGGATCCAGAAGATAAAGCCTGGACAGAACAGTCACTATTAAAACTGATGATACTGGTAGGCCGTACATTGTCAATTACTCCACTTATTGTCAGTTCTTCAACTAAAGTAAAAACTAACTCATCCTCTCCATTAAGTTCCAGTGGTTGCTGAACTGTGACCATGGCAGTGCTAAGAACCTCCTTCTTTGAGTCCTCAGAAGAGGTTGTTTGCTGATCAAGATCTGAAGATAAACTTCTAGAATTAGAAATTGATTTTTTTACTATCTGGGGGCTCATTCCTACTGGAGGGGTGCGGATTTCTTGCTGTGATGAGGAATCACCAATGACAGAGTCTTTATTCAAAGGTGAAAGAGAAATTGGTAGAACCCCCTTCTGTGTATAAACCTTACATCTTTGTGACGGGGAGCCAGTTGGTTTATATTCTGAAGTCTTTGAAAGACTAGCAACACCTAGTCTAGGTGATCCCATTGACCTTGGTTTTCCATCTACAAATCCAGCACTGTTGAGACTTTCTCTGCTACCTTCTAAGCTGTTATTTTGGGATAACTGTGAAGGACTACTTTGAACTCCACAGCTGCCTGTGACACTACGTGGAGAAGATGGGGTAGAATTGTCAGCTGTATGTACTAATGGTACTGGTGATTGATTTCTTTGTATTTTTTGGACTGCACAAACTATATTTTGTCTGTCCTTGTCAGAATGCTGACTTTCAGAAACCATATCTTCTCTTCTTGACAGTGTTATGTTTTTTGATTCAATTCCTTTGTTAGCCTGATCTCCGCTATACTGGTGTTCTTCAAATGGAAACTTGTTTGTTTCCTCACTACCATCAATACAGTCTAATCTTTCCTGCAGTTCTGCAAAAGTATTACATTTTAAACAGTCTCTCTCAGATTTGTTGAGGACAGGTTCATTTATTTCATCAAGTTTTGCTTCAATTTTTGTTTTCTGCAAAACAGGAACTATTGGTACAAAGTCTGGTGGTCCTTCATTATCAGTGAGCTCTTTATCTGACAAGGCTGTTCCATTGGGACCTACATAAATTACTGTATCGCATGACTGTTCACTGCTTGATGAATAATCTGGGTCACTAGATAAACTGAGAAGAGAAAAATCAGAATCAGACACATTTCTTGAATGAAATGGTCTCAGCTGAGTTGGCCTGCGCATTCTTCCTTCTTCGCATGAACTCTCTCCTCCAGATGAACTTGATGTGTACTAGGGATGAAGTAAAAATAAATTAGTTTCAAAAAACAAATATATGCAATTCAGTATAATTAACAAGAAATTAAAGGAATAGTTCACTCTCGAATTGAACTATTCCTTTAATATACTGACTGAAGATCGGGAGGTTAAGGAGCAGTGCCTTACCTCCCGATCTTCAATCAGTATTGCAGGGCCCGAGAACGAAGATGGGAGCTAACTTACCTTTTACACGATCCACTGCGGCCAAGCTGGAATCTCCGACTGCTTCACTCTCCTGTACAGCCATAGCGTAATGCGTGCTATGCCTGTACAGGAGATTGAAGGTAAGGCACTGCTCCTTAACCTCTCGAACTTCAATCAGTATATTAAAGGAATAGTTCAATTCGAGAGTGAACTATTCCTTTAATTGGCATTTAAATAAAATCCTACACAATTATTGATGTTTAAATCTACATTATGTTGGATTGCCTTCAGAAATTCAAATGGGAGATCGATAGTACAACTTCCACAAAGGACAATGAAACAGTTTACACTCGCCGGGACTTGGGTAATGGACAGCGGATCCTCCACACCTTCCATGCTTGCATCAGCTTAGCATTTGCCACAGGTATCCGTCCTCTTCACCCGGATGCTTTTAACCTTCTGTCCTATATCAGTGGGCGACTATCGTTAGCATCTCCATGCTCCAGTCAAATTGGCAAAGAGCGTCTCCAAGGATGCTGGCGTACAAACACACAGACTGACACGTGCTTTGCCCCTGGCTTCCGGTCCAAGTTATGGTGCTTCCTCAGGGTCTCACTGCAAGCACGGTAGGTGTGGAGTATCCACTGTCCATTACACAAGTCCCGGCGAGTATAAACTGTTTCATTGTCCTTTGAAGAAGTTGTACTGTTGATCTCCCGTTTGAATTCATGCAACAACGGTTCACGGTGGACTTTGAGTGACTCACCGTTTTGTCCACGCATGTTTGGTTCCATGGAGTACTGAGTTACCTATTTTGGATTCAAGTCTCCTAGTAGATGGATACGCCTTTTTAGTATATCGCTCAGGGACGCCTGAGCGAGTTCCTTTTTGATGTAGGGAATTTATGTGGTTTGCACTTTATTGCTTTATATATTAGGATATTTTTAACATATGTATTTAATTGTTGCACTGTGTTGTGGAATCAGCAATGAATAAGTTTTGTACTTGTAGACCTACAAGTGTTCGGTGCCAAGTTTGGGGGTACTTAGGTAAATTGGATGATATACTTTCTTGAGTTATGTGTACATTTTAATACAGTGCATACTGTATGTCAAGAAAAGGGATATTTAGAGCACTATCAGGGAGATTTAATAAAAGTTCTTATCGTTAAAAATGGTGCTAATTTTGCACCAACCAATCAGATCTTTTTTAACATTTAAAAGCTAACATCTGATTGGTTGGGGCAAAATTAGCACCATTTTTAACAATAAGAACTTTTAATAAATAACCCTGTATATCTCAATGCCATAACACTCAAATCCACATGTATGATATAAAGGTAATTAAGTTATAATAGTTACTTTACAAAGGTATTTAAGCTGTTCTACATTTTACCATAAAAATAAAAAACATATAATATATTGCTGTCTATGATCATGTTAAATTTAGCGCTTAAATCAACCCTAAAACACCAAGGGGCATATTTATAAACGAAAGAAACTATTTTCGCCATTTCACTATCACAGGACATTGCAATAACAAATAGTGCTATTTTTGTCTTATTTATAAAAAACGCCCGTTTTCGCTTTTGCCTTTGCAGGAAAGTATCACTGCGGAAATGTGTGACGTTAGTTTTCACCTTATTCATTGCGTAAAAGCATGATATCACTGTGAAAAGAGAGATTGGTCTCTAGTGTAATTTCAGAGCTATTATTGTCTTTTTTTATTTAAAGCTATTTATAAATACATGCATTTTTGCCTTTTTTCCCCTTTTCTCCCTTTTGTTACATTATTTGCAGTTTTACCAGAATTTTCGCCAAACATCATTACTTACTGACATGTTCCATTAACATGACTATTTTCTTACACAGCACTATGGTATGTTCCCATATTAATGTAACTGGTTTGATAATTAGCTGCAGTTTGCTGAAAATAAGCAATACTAAAATATTAGTCCTATTAATAAAATAGAGACAATTCGCCTTTTGAATTTTACACTATCATATCCCATTAATGAAATAAAGGAAATTTGCCTTTTGAGTTTTACACTATTTATTATATATTTGGCTGAAAAAAACACCACATGTGTTAGGCTATTTTTAAATAACAAAGATAGGTGTTCAGTGTGTATTAACCAATTTAATACTGCTTTAAAAACACACCAGGGAGTATTACCTATTTACAATCAAATGTGCTGAGCTGTTTCAGCATTATTAGTGCTACTTTTTGCTTTTGATGAACATTCGCCTTTTTAATAACTGATAAAAAGAAAAGTTGAAAGTTTAAAAAATTGTGGTAAAGGCTGGTGGGGAAAAAAGCAAAAATAATACACTTTTCTGCATTTTATAAATATGCTTGAGTGGTAACCACAAAGATGTATGTTGAAAAGCGAAAAGTAGTTTAATGACCTTTCTCCACTGGTTATTACTGCTTTATAAATAGCGAAAAGTCCACATTTGGCAAAAAGGCAGCGTTAAAGAAGGCTAAAAGTTTAACAAACCTTTTTAAATATGCCCCCAAAACTGCAATAGTTGCGTTGAGATGAACGACTAACTTGAAAATTTGGTTACTTCACTTTTGCTTCCTGGATCTTCTGATTAGTAGCTGTCAGTTATGGATATGACAGTTAACATCACAGTCAATGACTGAATTCTGTTCCCCTAGCTGTTTCCTCTGAGCATGTGCGAGCTTGAACAGCTAGGAGAGGAAGTCGAAACCTTTTGAAATGCAGAGGAAAGGTGAAGAAGAACATTCCGCTGCATAGCTGGTTCATTCTACATCTGTCAGCTTTCTAACTGTTGTGGTTTGGGGGTGATTTACCAAAATATGTTTATTATTTTTTTAATTTAGGGATGAACATGCCCTTTCACCACTTATAAATTGTCCTAGAATAATAGCCTGCCCAGATCAGAGTACAAGTCTGCTGTACAGCACCAATTGGTATATATGAAAGTGTCAGTCAATCATGTGAGCTCAGGTTAAGAAAAATGTCTCCTCAATGAAGCTTTTCCAGGTATAAAAAAAAATAACATTTTTCTTTCTGCTTTGTATCTCTATCTTAAAGGTGTTTTATTTTGCAGTAATATACCTATTTAAAGGGCATGTCCACCCCCTTCTACAAAAATTTAACATGGTAAGGAGCACCCCCCAAAGCATTTTACTTTACCTTTACCTTTAATAATGCTCCCAGGCTGAGGAATTACACTTACAAACGATCTTCTTTGCAACTTGGCCTTTACATTCATGAACAGCAGCAGAAGAGGCTCGATCAGTAATGGTCATCAGCCATTAACCGTGAGGTCACTGTCACGGCCATGACTGACAGCCTTACCAGGAAGTAGTAGGGAGCCGCCGCGGTGGATTGTGGAGCTGGTAAGTGTAATTCCTCAGCCTGTAAGTATTATTAAAGCAAGTAAGAACATCTGGAGTTTTGGGGGGTGCTCTTTAACATACTCAATGTTTGTAGAAGCGGTGGACATACCCTTTAACACAACAAAATTAGTCTAAAATTCATGCTAACCCAGTATTACATTGGGTAGCGGAAGATTTACCCCAATTTGGCATATTAGTGTCCCTGATAAAGCATAGTGCCATAAGTTTAGTATCCATCCTTTGTTTGTATAATAACTGAGTTAGTTGTTGTGGGACCTCTATAAAGAAAGGCATCAGAGCTCTAAGCTAATGTATCTGTTGTATTCAATTAGATCAACTGGACTTGAAATGTAGTTCTTGAAGACGTTTCGCTAGTCATCCGACTGGCTTTCTCAATTCAGAATGACTTGTACAAGAATCTGTGGCAATTATGTACCCTGGAAAATCCCAATTAGCATATCACAGCCAGGTGTTAAGGGCGTGATTAGATAGTGGCTAAGAGGTGTTATAGGAACGCCCAGAGTAAGGTGTTAAAAGCTAATGCTTCAGAATCACCCTCTTAGCCAGTTATATGTTTAGGTATAGGAATATTTTGGAGCATTTTGTTTGAGAATTGTGTGTGTGTGCCGAGTCTTAAAGAGATAAAATAAAGGCCAGAGAGGAAATGGTATTTTGCAAACTTTCTGGTCAGCTCCAAAACAGCTGACCAGAACCTCAAGGTCTGATACCTGGTACATTTAAAGCTCTATATGCATACTTTTGAATCATGTATGCTTTACAGTGCATACATGAGCTAAGTAAACAGTATGCCTGAACTATTTCTTCTACTAGCTCTTAGCTTTCTATTGTGAAAGATTTTACTGATCTCAAGTATCTTACCTGATTTAGGAATTAAGATGTGATAAATCATCTTAATCATCAGTTTCTGACCTTTTTCTTTAAACTTTGTAAAGAAAATAGTGGTTAGTCTGTCTCCAACTGTGTAGGTTAATAATCTTTACAAGGTTTAATCTTTATTCCCTTGATCTGGGTTTGTGGCATGCCAGCATGACTAGAAAAGAATGTACGAAGAAGATAGAGTAAAGTTTGAATTTACCAAGTGTAAAGCCATGGGCACAACTAAAAGCCATGCCCACCTTGCTGCGGTGGTTACTGCTGGTTACTGCATGTTAAAGGGTACTTCCCTAGCTTTCTTTATCTGGGGGTGGGGGGGTCTGCCTCCTTTATCTACGGGGGGCTCTACCTCCCTAACCTTGGGGGTCCTGTCTACTTTACTTTTACTGTTTACATGTTATTATTAAAAGGGGTTGGTGTCCTTTACTTTCATTAGTTTACAGGTGTTATTCTGCAACTGCAAATGTATAGATAATGTACCCTCGTACTGTAAACAATACGAATATTAAACCACTTTGCCTGCTGCAGTCTTTTGCTTTTATATAGTCACAGAACTATATATAGTCACAGAACTAACTGTGAATTATAATATCCTTATTATTTATATTACATTATTTATTATTATATAATAATTATATATAATATAGTCACAGAACTAACTTATATAGTCACAGAACTATATATAGTCACAGAACTAACTGTGAATTATAATATCCTTATTATTTATTATTACTTATTATTTATATATATATAATAATATATATATAATATAGTCACAGAACTAACTTATAAGTCACAGAACTATATATGTCAAGAACTAACTGTGAATTATAATATCCTTATTATTTATTATTACTTATTATTATATATATAATATATTATATATAATATAGTCACAGAACTAAACTTATATAGTCACAGAACTATATATAGTCACAGAACTAACTGTGAATTATAATATCCTTATTATTTATTATTACTTATTATTTATATATATATACTTAGTATTTATTATACTATTATTTATATATATATAATATATATATAGTCACACGAACTAACTTTAGTCACAGAACTATATATAGTCACAGAACTAACTTTGATTTAATATCCTTATTTCGTTTTACATTATAGTTAAGAGAT